>OZ005655.1:177697850-178318162 GCA_963930645.1 Salticus scenicus | reverse complement strand
AAAAAAAAAAAAAAAAAAAAAAATTACAGAAATAAATATTTGCCTTGATAACGAACAAATATTAGCAGATTCCAAATATATATATAACATTTTTTAGTTATAAAAAATATATTATACTATATTTTATAGTTTTGGGTCAATAATATTATAAAGTTTACTCAATGTATAATCTAATAATATTAAGAAAATGTCTGAAAATCAGAAGTTTCTGGCATTATTAGTGCTTAAAATAGCTTAATATAAAATTGAAAAAAAAAAGGGGGGGGGACAACTAATGGATGGATGTATAACAAAGATAACTATTTTAAATAACTTTAAGCAAATTGTTTATTAATAACGAGGAAAAAAGAGAGAGAGAGAGAACTTTTCTAAAGTGGAACAAAAGTAAAAAAGAAAGAAAAACAGCATGTGATATTATTTTTAATTAAATTGATACTAAATATTAAAAAAAAAAAGGTGATTATTTTAAATTAAAATAAAAACTTACATTAAGAAAAAATATTCTTGGGCAGCCAGGATAATTGTGAGGAAAATTATTGTGAAATAAAATAAATTAATTTTGGACGTATAGGTATAAATTTCAAATAAAAGATATTAGATTGAAAGAGGAAAAACATTAATCGATGTTATTATTATTGTTACAAATATTATTTGTAGTCTGTAAGATATTTTTTTGTTGTTGATTTTGTAAGACAACAAAGAATTAAAATAATAAATTTTACTTGGTTCAGAATTTTCTAGTTAAAAAAAAAAAGTCGGAAAACTATAACAAAATCATTACAATTTTTCTGGAGATACTGTCATAAATGCTTAGTATGAACTCTAAAAAGATTTAAATGTAAAACAAAAAAGAAAGAAAGAAATGACAAAAAAACAGGAATATGATTTGATTTTTTTTTTTTTTTTATCTTTCGACAAAGATGACAGAAGGATTATTTCAACTTTTTATACATTCTGTTATCTATTAAAAGTCTTAACATAACCTTTCAAATAATAAAATATAGGTAATTCGGACACTAGCCCATTAAAATTAATTATTTAAAACAAAACTAAAATGCTGTTAAAAACCAGAGCTTCCAACTACTCTTAGCATCTCTTCAATGCTTTAAATACCAGAAAAATGCATTTTAAAATACAAAATTCATTTAAAATAGTTTATGTTATTTTCTTATAATTATTATGACACGATAGAAATAAAATGATTAATGGACGAAAATGTTAAACAATTCTTTTTCGAATCCCTCCTTAAAATTATTTTCTATAGAAACCAGAAAATTTAATTTATTTATTACATAGTAAAGAGCTTAGAAAAATAATTGCATCATTAACTACTTTAAATGATACTTAACCTACATTTATCGACCCCTCCAACCAACAGAAATTTAATTTACTTTTGCAAACGTTACTTCCTTTGCAGCAAACGCATAAAAATGAAATACCCGGATGAAAATAGTGATGGTTGCCATAACAACAAGGGATGTAATTCTGCAGGTAGTTCCTTTTTGATTTAGATAAACCCGCAGAAAATTGTAAGCATTAATGATTTAAAATATCGTTTTATTTTTATTTTTGAAGATAAATTAGATTAGTAAATAGTGGTGAATCATAAAAATAATTATCATTAACTTGAATCCTGAAATACGTTATATTAATATGAAGTATCGTTTTTATTGGAAAATAAATTTTTAAAAAATTAATAAATAGCTTATTTTTAACATAATTTAAACCATAATTATGTGGTATTTGTACTGGTTTCCATTACTCGACCTTTTGCCAATGCAATCAACCACTACAAACTACGTTACTGGATTAAACAGATTTCAATTGAAAATGCACTATGTATTCTATTCTACATTCTTGGAACACAAAATAGGTCATACACAATATACATTCGGATTTTGACGTGATTCAGTAAATAAATTAAATATGAGATGAGATGAGATGAGATCATGTCAAAATTTCAATGTGAATGGTAAATAAATTATGTACGATTAAATTATATTTCAATTTAAAATGCACATTGTACTCTTCAAAGAAAAATTGGAAATATGCAAAATATAATTGGATTTTGGTGTGCTACAGTTAACTAATTATGTATGATACGATGATTATTTTTAAAAGAATGAACAGTGTTTTAAAGAAACTAATATATTTACTAATTTTTATATCAATCTTGGTATTCTTGTGACATTACAAATGATAATAATCTCTTTCTTTTCTTCTTCTTCTTCTTTTTTTTTTTTTTTTTTTTTTTTTTGTAAATAAACTATAAAAGTTATGGTTGCTGTTCTCATTAGGGTGATTACTTAATAATGGTAAATTGCATTTCAACGACTATCAGCATATTCAGATTTCCTGAAATTTAGAACATTTTTAAATTTCTTATATCAATTACAACCTTTGGCAATTTTTGTATAATATTATATAGTATAGTTATAAGTTAGCCATCAAAATATACATAAAATTTGTTCTATTACATTTTGTACGACATACGTAGTCGAGTTATTAATTATACAAACAGAAAAAAAATGTATATTGTGTTTAAACGTGTAAAAATAAATAAATAAATAAATAAAATAAGAAGAAGAAGAAGAAAATTAATCAAGAAAGGGGTGTAAATTAAAGTAACTAATTTAGAAAAAGACGAAAATGGGAACAAATAACTAAAATTTGTATTTTAAAAACTAAGAGATTGTATAATAAAGGGTTTTCCATTAAGAGTGATACAATTAAAAACAAACAAACAAGAACAACAAAATTATTCAGTGAGACAGATTTATTTTATTTTTTTTATTTGAAAGCTTACATTATGAAAATAATATCATTCATGTGAGCACCACGACTTCTCTGTACATACCGCATTCTGTCAACCCAATTTTCCATCACTCTTTCACATAAATTTGGTGTTATTTCACGAATAGCACGTTCAATGATGGTTTTTAATGGCTCAATTGTTATAGTTATTGGATTATCAGCATAAACTTGTGACTTAACATATCCCCAAAGAAAAAAATCACAATAGATAGAGTCGATTGACTGAATAATGCTGTCCATGAATTCTTCTCAAATTTCTCTCAGTATCCACATATGAACACTGATTTTGATAAAACAATTTAATAATTTTGAAACGTTGTTCAAGCGTGTATCTTTAATGGCATAGCATACTAAACACAAATGGCGCAAGAAATGTCAAAAAATAGTACGCAGTGTTGTCATTCTAACCATTTAAAATTATATCATCCCTATTGGAAAACCCTTTATTTGGATCAGTTACTCTTTATGTAGTATAAAGGTAGGTAAGGGATATGTCACGTGTTTATGGTTATAGTCTGAATCAGCAGCATAATTTAGAATTTCTGAAAGCTTTATGAAAGCTTTTATGAGAGCCCTTTATATGTAGATGCAAAATATATAAAAGGGAATATATCCCGACCGTTCTTTACTCCACCACCCCCATCCATTTGTGACATATTATAAATCCTGGACACGCTATTATCTAAAATATTAATGGCTACCTCGTACGACCGCTGTAATAAAAGTAGCTTACTAGTTTTATATTGATCAAAAGTGTACATAATAAAGGTTTTTTTTATTATTATTATTACTTTTTTAATTGAATATTGTGGAATTACCTGATGCACTTACACATTTATATTTGATGTTAATGCACAATATTTATAACCATTACTATTGAAATTACTAAAAATCAAAGTTTTAATTTTAATAATATTTTATGTATTTATGTTTGTTGTTAAATTTTAATTTTGCTATATTATAGCTACTATAGCGGACTTTTTACAACCTGACTTCATATATTTACTCACTATTTTCACTATATTTTCTACAAAAGTCAAGGGGTATTTAAGGCCAAGATTATGTTAAGCAACAGAAATTAATTGTATAACTTAAACAAAATTGGCGAAGATATTTATTATCAAAAATATAAAAGCAGTGGGAAAAGCTGAAATAACACTTGTTTTCTAATATTTTTTTCATCTATTTTTTGCTAAAAGTATGAATGAAATATCTGAAAAAATATATTATTACAAAATTTGATTTTATATAATTCTTTTAGTAGTTAAATTTTGACTTTACTAGTTTATGTAGCAAGTTATGTGAGTCAATTAACTTAAAATTTATCATTAAACAAAATTAATACGAAATTCTACAATTTTAAACTGTTGTTTCAAGAAAAAAAAAAAAAAAACTTATTTAAATGGCTTTTCAAAATGTCACGTAACGTTTTTTTACTTAGCAAAATTATGAAGAATTCTTTACAATGTTAAGATAAATTTATTCTGTTTATATAAATTTTACGCTGTAGAATATTAATTTCATTAGATTGTGTAGTTATCATCGAAAATTTAATATTTCCTACAATCTATTTGTCACCGGTTTTTTAAACAAAAGAAGTTAAAATTTAACAATAATTTAAATTTTGTAATTTAGGATAAGTGCACCAGTGGTTGACACTTTTAGAGCAATCTCTGATGTTTTTAATGTTCTAGGCATCAGAAAATATTTTTAGAAATTTTAAGTTTAGTATACATGGTATGAAAGACATTCAGAACCACATATATGTTAAAATATGTACATTTCATAACAATTATTTTTTTTTATGATTTTTTATTTGACACCCACTTAGTGTTCCAGTAATTGACACTGTCAGTTATTCATTTTACCAGTTATTAGCACCCTATGCTCCAGTGTTTGACATAAAATGTTAAAATTCTTATATGTAAAACATGTGATTTTATTATTTTTCTTATTTATTAACTATTTCGGGATAGATGTCAATTACTGAAGCATACCAATCACTGGAGTCCCTACCCTATTATCTATTTTTTAAAAATATAAAAGTAGCATAACATTTATTAAAATAAATAAATAAATAAATAAAAATAAATAAATAACGCCCTTGTTTAAATTATGCTAAAACTAAGCTTGAAATTAGAGAAAACTTATATTAATTTTTAACTTTGTGCTATATATTCTCTTTGGTTCAAGGTAGGTTTAATTTATTTAATTACTTATTTATTTTTTTTGTTTTATTAATAATACAGATATACAAAAATAATGTTCGAAAAATTTGATTTTGTAAATTTAGTTGATACATATGTTTTTTTTGGTGTGCTGTAACGGAAAGAAAGCCAGTTTTTTTTTTTTTTTTATCGCGTATAAATTTTTGTCAATATAGGATATTTACCGACACAATTTCTTCATTTTCCATAGTTTCTAGTATGGAAACAAACTATGAAAGTTATTATATAATTATACTAGTGGAAGAATCGAGGAAGAAATTGTGTTGGTAGGACAAAAATTGTGTCTGTATTGACAAAAATCTATACGTGGTACAATAACTCGAGCTTCAGTTTCAGTTTCAGCACCTCAAAAAACATAAAGATCAGCCAAAATTATCAAATCAAAATTTTAGATGTAGACTTGTGTAATATAAATTGCATGTTCTACACTTTTTCCTTTACACATGTTTCAGCCGAGCTACTGCTATATTTGCTACTACAGTATATTAGAAAACATAAAGTTCAATAAAATAGTTATATACAAGCATTGAACAATTTATGATTTAATGTAATATAAAAGCAGACCTAATTTATATATCAAATGTGTGCGTGTAAAATATATAATTTTATTATTCTTAGAAATCAAATAAATCGAAAATTTAAACCGAATAAACCAAACAGCAGTAGATCAAGATGTGTAGAAATTTTATTTAAACATTTAATTAATTTTAACAAACACGCTGTGAAAATTTTCGTCATCTCAAACAATATTAATTCAGTTATTAACTACCAGCAAAAAAAAATTTTTCAACACCAAAGAAATTAAAAAAAAAAAAAAAGAGAAAAGAAAAGAAAAGAAAAAAAAATATTTGTAAGCTTAAAACTCAAGAAATTTCGCAATAAAAATTTTCTAATTTAAAGTAAAGAAAACAAATCAGGATGATGTGCCTCTCAACTCTTTATTAGCTGTGAGATGTTTACGAATCTCTTTTGTCCAACAATAACACATACAGGCTATATTCAGGCGACATTAGTTATTTACTTTTCGCTACCAATCCTAGAAATATCGATTTGTTTCAGCGCCTGCGCAAAACTATCCGTCTCGTGCGTGTATGCGGGGGTGGCAGCAAATCTGTCTGCAGAAACGAACGATTTTTTTTTTTTTTTTTTTTTTCCCTTATTTCTTTCCTTCTCTTCAGATTTCCCGAAAAAGAGAGTTCGTAATGACTCTTCTTTTAAATTTATTCCAAAAATAAAATTATTACTTCGAGAGGACGTTTGTTTGAGATCACGGGAGAATTAGATTAAATGCATTGTTTATTGTACAATTTGCATTTTTCACCGAAAGAATGTTGCGTTATTTATTTATTTTTTATTATTATTGTCCTCAAGACACCTGAAATTCTGAATAAAAAATGGGTAAAAAGAAAAAAGAATTCTTCATGTGTAGAGCTTTAGTTTTCTTTAACTTAATGAAAAATGAAAAATGACACATTTGTTTTGTTATTTTATTGGATAGAGTGTATACTAATTAGCTTTTCGTATCTACGTACATTAGAAATCGAAATATTTATTCACAAAAGCAGACTATTTCTAATTTAAATTTTCTTAAAACTAGTTTAAATTGATACTTTACTCCTAATATAAGCTCTAAAATATCCTACTTTGATTGAAAGCTACAAGATACTTTATAATTTGCCTTTTTTACGAAAAGGAAAAATATTACGTTATTTATCTTTTTATTATTATCAAAATATCTGAATATTTGAATAATAATTAAATTAAATTAAATTAAAAAAAAAAAAAAAAAGGTTGGGAAATAAATAAATAAAAAACTTCCTTTACATGTACAGCATCCTTTTTCTGTAATATAAAGATTGAAAATTTCGTAAGAAATAAAGATGATACCTTTGTTTTTCATTTATTGGATGAAATGCATACTAATTGGATTTACAAAAGAAGTTTACTTCCGCATCTACATTCGTTTTAAATCGAAATACTTGATTGTAAAAGTATGATACTATATATAAAAAACCATAAAAATTCATTATTCACTGTCAATGAAAGTTCTAAATTATTCTACTTTATTAAAAATTACGAAATACTTACAATGTGTATTTTTAACGAAAAGAAAAATTGCTGCGTATGTTATTTGTTTGTTTATCTTATGATGTAACTTAAAAGATACTGAAAACTTTAGAAAAAATTAAAGTGGCACTTTTGTTAACATTAACATTAGATGTGTGTTTTTCCATACCAACGTAAATTAGAAATCGAAACGCTTAGTCAGAAAATAAAACCATTTTAGTTAAAATTTTCTTAAAGCTAATTTGTTGTATACTTAATACTTTGCTCGTAATGTACAACCAAAATTCCTCTGCATTTATTAAAAGTTACCAAAAACTTAATTCCAAATATAATCTTTTTTTCTTTTCTTTTCTTTTCTTTTTTTTTTTTAACTGGCAAAAACTGTATTTTCTTCAGTAAGTATTATACGTTCATTGAGAATCGAAATACTCAATTGAGAAAATATCCTGTATTATTATTTACTTTTCATAAAACTGATTAGAATAGGCCCTTTACATGGAGGCGCATTCTCCATCCATTAGAAGTCAAAGTATCTATTTGCAAAAATGTCTTATTTTAAATTTAAAATGGCTTTGTGTTTTAAAACTAACAAAAACTGATGAGTTTTCTATTATACTCTATATGTTTTAAAATTCAAAATATTTAAAGCTATACTATTTGCATTATTATTCGTATAGTTCGTTCGTCTAAAGACAGGAAAAACCCAAAGAAAACTCTAAAAATGATGAATTATAATTAACTCTAAGATTCAAGTGCATACTCATAGGATCGTTATTTCGTCTTAAAATTCTGGCCTTGTGTTTTAATATATTAATTATTTAATATATAAAGATTATTTTTAACCTGTTTAAAATTGATACTACGCACATAATGTGTTTATTCAACATTTATTGAAAGCCAAAATACATTTTTGCTAACACAAAAACTACCCAAAATTATAATTGATAAAAATATTCACCTAGAGAGTTATATTTTGAGGCGTCCTAATTTTTTATATTTTTTTTAATCAAACAAAGAAAAGTGAAAAATTGTTAGAGGCGGGGAAATAAATAAAAAGGAATATTAGAATATAGTTATACGTTTAGAGCTAGAGAAGCATTTATTTAAAAAACTTAAATAAATAACACTGCTCTTGGAAAAAAAAAAAAAAAATTCGAGATTTTCTACCATTCTTTCTGTTTCTTATGTAAAATGACCTCCTTAATCCGAATATTACTCCCATTTTGCCCAGTCACCTACCGTTTCGATACACCAACCCCTCCCTCAATTTATTTCCCTGTTCGATAATTTTATGACCATGAATTTGATTTGAGGAATGAAAAATAATTAATTTAACACCTAAAAACAAAAAAATATATAAAGTTTAAAAAATAACATTAATAACAAATTAAAAAAGTATAAGAATATATTGCCACAATATCAGTGGCAAATCTCCCCTCCCCCCCCCCCCCCCAAAAAAAAAAAAAAAAAAAAAAAAAATTCCCTTGTCCATGTTTTAGAATTTTCCAACTACAGCCCCTCAGAAGATATTTAACGGTTAAAATAATCCTCCCTCTTCCTAAAAATCAAATTTATAGCCACAAAATCACCGAAAAATGATAAAAATAGGGGGCCATTCCTAAAAAACGGTGGGTGATAGGACAAAATGGGCTTCATATTCGGATTCAGGAAGTCATTTTACATAATAATATGCTGAAATGGTGTCAGAGGTAATTTTCATGCTGAGCAGTGTAGTTATTTAATATATTAAAGTTCATTAACGATTTTTAAAACTTGAATTAAAAATAAAATAACCAAATTACATGTTATTTAATTTTGTCTTAAATTTATAAAAAAAAAAATTTGTACCTTTGAAAGGTATTTTTAACTTCAAGTCTTATTTTTTTTTAAGTTATAAGAATTATGTGCATGCTTGCACTGCTGCAAAAAGTATTGTGATTTTTTGGTACTGGTATATTTTATAGAAATTCTGTAAATAAGCTTTTGCAACATTTTTCTTTGATTATCCAAAATTCAGAACACTTGGAAGCAACGTGTTTATGAAAACTTAACTTCCATTGCTACAAAGAAAGTAGACGGATAACACAAAAATGAATGTATTTTATATACATTAGAATAATAAATATATTTCATCACTAAATAAATTCTTTAAATTTTTAAGTTTGTTTCCTAAAATTTTCTACTTTTACGAAATGTATAAATTAGTAACTAAGTTTATAAAAATACAATTAAAAAATAATAATTTTTTAACATTATAAGTACAAAATAAACAATTCTTAACATTAAAAAAAAAGAAAAAAAAAAAAAAAAATACAAATTTTCAAAACTGTTATTTCTCTGTATTTCCACTAAAAGATTACCTTGTAAAAAAATTTCTATTACAACAAACTTTAAACGCACTAAAATACACCAAATTTAAAAACATAAACATTCTAAAATGAAATTTAATGCAAATACACTTTTGAGAGAAAAGTAACATCTGTTGTTTCCCAGAACATTTTGTTATAATGGTAGAAAACCGATTAAAATATCTGAACATGCTAATTTTACTCTTTTAGTTTGTTTACTGGATTATTTATTTAGTTTAGAGTTTGTTTTTAACTTTAGATTTAATGGAAAATCAATTATCATGTTATAACTTCAAGGTATATTATTGTAAAAATGCAGTAATTAACAAATGCATTTCTCTGAGAAAAGTAATTCTTTTTAACACTTTCCAAACAAATTTGAAAAGCGTTTAGAAACTAAGTTCACCTGACTGTTTATATTCACATTTCTGTAGGTATTTTTAGAATGCCTTGAAATTGATGTACGTTATTTAGATTCACTATGACACATTTTAATAAATAATTAATAATTTATTGGAAAATACAAAATTATTATAATTCAAAATCCTTTACAAATTGGTATCGGTATTTTCTGTTAGTTTCGATAGGAAAAATAAAGTAAAAGATACACAAATATGCATTTATTAATTTCTTTTTCTTTGTTTGAGAGATATATATTTAAAAAATAAAGCACATTTATTTTAACGTTGCATGAACAGATTAAAAAACGTTTGATACTGCACAGATTCAAAGTTTCTGTTTCATAACAACATACTTGCCACCCGCCTTATTTTTCACACGAGTCATTTTTTAGAGTAATTTTATGCTTATTTAATCGTAACAACATTTGGAGAGAATTACTCTAAAAATAAAGTGGTGTGAAAAGAGGCGTTTTTTCAAGGGGCGTTAACAATTGTACGGTTATAATGAGTCAGCTATATTCTTTATTATATTAATTAAATGTATCAGTTTAATGATTTTCCAAAAGCAGAAATATGCCTTAAATATTATATAAATATTATGTGAATTAGAAATATTCTAATTAGTTGAAACACTCATTTTTCATGCATACTAGAACATTTTTAAATGTATAAGACCCCTTTAAGGTGAAACAAAAACTAAAAATTAAACTTTTATCGCAAAATCAGTTCATGGATATTCAAACACAGACGTATAAAATACAGAGAGGAAAAAAAAAAAAAATGGATTCTAGAAGGAATTCGTAAAGAAAACGAATATAATTCTTACCAATAGAATTTTATAGACTTTTACTTTTGCATTCGAATCACTTAATATTTTCCATACATATCGAAATGGTGTGTAATCGAATATTAAAGTAACGTACATGAATTCTATTTTTATAAATACTTTTGACATTTTTTCCATTCATTTAATTTAATACTATGCTCTTTAAACAAATGATACTTTAAAGTGACGTCGGTAGATAAAAGTTAATGCAAAATTTTTAAATTCAATTCAGTATTAGTAAATCTTCCGCAGCATAAAGACGTCTATTTTTTCCCACAATATTTAATTATAATAGACTATCACTTAAAAATAGGTATCGATATTTTCCTTTTCGACCTATTCGATTGGTAAAGTAAGGCAAAAACTATAATAGATACATATTTGTCATTTTTTTCATTCAAGAGATTAAAGTAATAAGCAATGTAACAAACAGTTAATAACAAAAGTAACACTATTTTAATTTTGCTTTAACATGTTAAGAAAAATATTTGAGATTATACAACTTTAACATTACTGTATTTCATATAATCCCAAAAGTATATAAATAAATAAAAGCATTGCGTTATTAACTTTAAGTTAATTAAAACAGACAAAATTTGTTTAATTCAAAGATTCAAAGGAAATGGAATAAGCTTTCCGCAGCATAAAAGCATCTAATATTTCCCAGAATATTTTATTATACAGAAAATTATTTTCAAATATGTATCGATATTTTCTTTCGGTTTCCATTATAAACGTAAGTCATAAACTACATTAGATACGCATTTGCATTTTTTTTTTTTTTTAAATACATATATATATATATATATATATATATATATAAGTAACATACATTATTATTATTATTATTTTATTTATTTATTTATTTTATTTATTTATTTATTTTTATTTATTTATTTATTTATTTATTTATTTTATTTATTTATTTATTTTTGATTAACATATAAGAAAAATATTTGAGATAATATAATTTCAAAGTTATTATTTCGTAATGTCAAAATAAATAAATAAATAAACAGCACAAATTATAAGTTAATTAAATGAAGGAGGATTTATTTAATTGAAAAACTAAATTTAATATAAATAATCCTTTCTTAGCATTTAGATATCTACTATTTCCCAGAATATTTTATTATAATAGAAAATCATTTTAAGATAGGTATCGATATTTCCTTTTAGTTTCGATTGGAAAACTAAGGGAAAAAACTATTTAATACCATTAAATCCCATTCTTAATTAAGATATGCCATTTGGAACGTGATAAAAGTGAATAGCGTTCTTTTTTATTTTCTACTTTAACTAGGCACTTCCTGAACTTTTTTTTTATTATTATTATTTCTATCGACATTGCCAGCAGGACGAACAGCATGAGTCACCTCTACATGCTCTAGAAGAGCAATTGATTTTGACAGAGCGCCATATTTGCTGCACTTAGTTACTAAAATCCACTATAAATGAAAAGAATTGATTATTATTCTGGAGGGGAAAAAAATATGTGGCATACAAAAATAAAATAAATTAAAAATAGTAAACAGAATCTCGAATATATATCGATATTGTTAATTATTTCTTTCTTTTTTTTTTTTTAAATAAAAGAATTTTGAAAAGAATTTCTTTTTTCCATTTATAGTAAAGTACCATTTATAAGCCTCATTTATATGGCTTATACGTTTATACGTCGATTGACGGGTCCTAATTCATTTCTATTCATTTTAACACAAAAATTCTTCGTTTGTAGACGTAAATATCAATTATACTTCGTTACCATGGTTATGTATCGTTTCTGAAATTCTATAAATGTTCTTACCTTTGCCTTTATTTCTCTGTTCTTTTGATATTTCTTTCTTTAATTTCGGTAGAAATTTCATTTATTTATTCATTTATTTTTATTTCATTATGTTATTACTGTTATTATTTTACACTAATAAATGTAATATACAATGAACTTAATTCACTTCTCAAAGTTATAATACCCTATACTGACAGTCACAATCAGCACTTATTAAATATTATCATTAAATATTTTTTTGCATTTAAATAGCAATCTCCATGAGCATAAATCACTTAATAGTTTTAAAATATGCAATGTACATTGTATTAGTAATACCCATGATATGTAATTATACCTCCTTATGTCAAATTATTGAAGGACGGCGTATACAGGACCAGATTAAGGCATGGGGCCCAGGGCACCCAAGTTTAGGGGGAACCAAATCTGTAAATAAAGTTTTAAAATTTGTCACTACTTTCATGTTAAACTATAGAAAAATGTAAATATAACTAAGCTATTTTTTAAATAAGAGAAGTAGTAACGGAAAAATGACTTTTTTTTCTCACTTATGTTTATATTATTGACTAGATTTCGTTACCATGGATGTATGTCTTTTCTTTTGTCCCACACTTTTGGATATCTTGCTAAATCTGAGAACTTATTCTTTGTCATGGGATAAGAAATAAGTACAAACATCCTCCCCTTTCAGAATACTGGAACTGAAGAATGAAGTAAACATATGTTTTTTTAAGACTTTGCGAAGAGTCGTAATTTAATTTTGGGAATGTGCCATGTTGCTTATATAGCTTATAAAACTCACAAAAAGTAGTATATTACAACCATGGTATCCCCATGGTTGTATTACAACTTATTGATTCTTATTTTAAAATTATTATGCATATGAATGCACCCTAATTCTATCACTACATATTTAAACTATTATAGATAAATCTGACATTTTATACAGATAAAGTTTTCCTCAATTTTATTTTTCTCAGAGATTATGTTAAGAAAATGTTTTTGAGTGATCACAATAATGTAATTCTATTTTTATCATTCAAAATATCTACTAATTATAAAAGTTGTACACGATATAATACACGAAAAACAAATATTTAACTGTTTTCGAATGGGTGGGGAGGACACCATAAAAATTGTGTCTAGAGCCTCCAAAAGTCATAGTCGGGCACTGAACGCATAAATAGTATTTTACTGCTACTGTATCTATGATATTGTGAATAGTTTTCATAAAGATATATATTTATCAGTTATAGAATTATACTTGCCAACCATCTCATTAATAACCGTACAATTGTTAACGCCCCCTGAAAAAACGCCCCTTTTCTCACACCACTATATTTTTAGAGTTATACTCTCCAAATGTTGTTACGATTATATAAGACTAAAATTACTCTAAAAAATTATTGGTTTGAAAAAAAAAAAAGGCGGGTACTAAAAATTCTACGGTTTATAATGAGATGGTTGGCAAGTATGTAGAATCAGTTAATTTAACAAAATTTTTGGGAGGTCTTTATTATTATTATTATTATTATTATAAAAAATGAAAAAAAAAAAAAAAGTTCTGTTCTGTTTTATTTCTGGAAATAATCTTTGTAAATAAACAAGCACAAATGGAAAAATATAATATAAGTCTGTAATATTTTTTATGTTTTAAAATTAAATTTCTTAATTTACCATACAAATTAATATCGCATTAAACAAAAAAAAAAAAAAAAAAAAAAAAAAAAAGAAAAAGTAGAAAAAAAATCTATTGACTTCAGAAAAGAAATTATACTTATTACGTGCAGGTGCAGACATTGCGATTTTTTCATTTCATTTATTACATCATTAGAAATAATCTTTGAATATAAAAAATAAATAAAAGTTTACTTTCCTGTTAGAAGCAACACAAAATGAACTATTAATTAAACCATTAAAGTTTATCTATACGGTAGGAATATATGCATTTTTTCCCCTCTTTTTAATTATTATTATACATAATTTTAAATTGAACCTTCTTTTATTCGTTTATTTTTTATTTCTTTTCTTTTCTTTTCTTTTCTTTTTTTTTAAGAAGTGTTGAGAGATATAATAATTTTATTAATCTGATGGGGAAGAGTACCAATTTTCAAGCTCGAAAAATATTAGAAACCGGAGTTATTTTTTAAATTTAAAAAGAAAAAAAAAAGAAAAAAAAAAGAAAAGGAGAACGAACGAAAAGAAAAAGAAGCTTATGATGGTGTAATTTTAGTACCTGCAGACGCTTCGGTTTTTACTTTTTAATTTACTACATCATTAAAAGTTATATTTTAATATAAAAAATAAATAAGAGTTAATTTTTCTGTTAGATGCAAAATAAATTTAAAAATTAAATTAATCCACTAAAATTAATCTATACGACAGGAATGATCTTTTATTTATTTATTTTTACTTATTATTATTATCATTATTATACTTATTTTTAAATTTAACCTTTTCTTACACATTTATTTCTATTAGAAAAAAAAAGTTAAGAGATCTAACAGTTTGATTATTTTGATATCAAAGCCTACAGATTTGCAAGCTCGAAAAATATTAAAAACTTGAGGGTTTTTTTTTTTCTTTCCTTAAAAAAAGAAAGAAAATAAAATAGAAAGAAAGAAAGAAAAAAGCTTATGTGTTGTAATCTGTTAATTGTGTTAAAATACCGCTTTTAAAATGAAACAAACAGCTAGTATAGCATAAAATGAGTTGATATTGGAAATCAATTACTGATATTAATTACACAAAGAATATCTCAATGATTTTCTAAGAAGTATAGTTAATTACGAAATTTGAATATGAAAATACATTTATTTCGATAAAACAAAACATTAACGTGTATTTAGCAATTATATTATTATTATTATTTAGAAATTATAAATTTGTGAAAAGGCAATTTAAAAATATTACCTAAAACAAATCGCTTGCTTTACTTTTTTATTGTCTTCAGAAGAGGAAAAAAAAAAAAATATTTTGATTATAAAATGTGTATGAAATGTAAAAGTAAGAAGTAAGTATAAAAGTAAAAATATAAGATAATAAGATAATGATAAAATAATTGGTAAAAATAAATTTAAAAATAAAATAAAAAAAAAAAAAACAATTGGCAATAGTTATGAAAAAGAAATCAATAGAGCATAATATTATTATTCGATAAAAAGGAAAAAAAAAAAAAAAGTTGTATAAATAATAATGGAAATAAAAAGATCATTTATAATAAAAGTATAAGAAAATTTAGTAAAAATATATATTTTACATTTTATTACAAGAGTGGAGTTAAATTCCAATAACTCTCAGTCTCTGTAATTGGTAGATTTATCCCCAGACAAATATGTTATTATAAATTTAATAGATAAAGAAAATGTAAAAATAATTTATTAAAATATTTATCTACATATTATATTTTCGTGTTCTCTGATACCGCTTAGCACACCAAAATTAACAAAATTTTAAATGTGGAATATTAAATTATTATACTTTAGTATTACAGTAAATTTAAAAAATAATTAAATGAGTTAAAATTTTAATTTCTTTTATGTGAAATTTATGGGGGGGGGGGGGGAGAATACCCATGTCAATTTAACAATGTTTAAGTAATGCATTTGAAAACATAATTAAACAAAATTTAGAGACGAAATAAGAGTTTAGTAAATAAAATGATACATATTATGCATTACAACATTTTCGGTCTTTAAGGTCTGTATAATGTTTTTCACACATACATACACACACTTATGGGGGGGGGACTATTGAACATTAAATGATACAGTTAAAACAGCTCCACCCACACACTTAATCGGATAAATTCAGCAGCGTCATCATTCGATCCGAATTGATCGAAATTTGAAAAGCAGGTCATTGATTTTGAGCTCTAAATTTTAGACTTATATCGTATGCGTGCATTTATATTGCATACAACTTTTATATTGTATTCATGCACGGTCTTACATTAATATAATTACATTTTGTATAACGCAATACTTAAATAATAACGGTAGAAATTACAGTAGGCTGTGTGTTATGGAAATTCAAAGAAGAGGCCTTGAATTAATACACGCTAGAGTTTTCCAACGCCAAATAATAGCGCTTAGTT
Organism: Salticus scenicus; assembly: GCA_963930645.1. NCBI lineage: Eukaryota > Metazoa > Arthropoda > Arachnida > Araneae > Salticidae > Salticus > Salticus scenicus. Next base: position 178,301,593 of record OZ005655.1, on the reverse strand, counting down.
AATTCAATCAAATCCTCGTGACGTATATGCATATCCGGTACATGATAAATCCTGGCCTGCATTTCCATCCTGATCGAAATTCTATACCACTTAGTATTTTATGCACATGCGTGCATAGGACATGCATATCATGCTCTGTTACACTAAGAGGAGAAAATACAGCATTATCACTAAAAACCGGATGAATCTTTTTTTCCCTGGAATCTTTTTTTTCTATACAAATAATACATGAATAATAAAATACGTCAATAATATGACGAAAAAATGCTCCCCAGTGTGTTATTGTAATACCGTACTTAAAGATAATTTTATTTAATTACAAAATATATACGCATGTTCTGATAAATTGTGTATTTTAGCTGAAAAAGGATTATCTATTTAAATTTTTAATTACTTTTGTTTCATTTTTTAAGCATTTTTATTTTATTGTTTTACTATATGATATTAGTACTCATATCACTGTATTCAATATTGCCTAACCATGAGAAATAAAGCATTTTAATCAAAGTATAATGATAATATACAATAATGCAATTTATCTTAATTAGTTAGAACGATTTTATTAATCAAAATTACGTCGCATTGCTATTGTTCCAAACAACAAAAATTCAAATCATGAACAAGCAGTTCTAAATTATTTTACTGTTGCTTAACTTAGAACATTCGGCAACTAAAATTAAAAACTTAAATAAACTAAAATTATGATATTAGAAAGCATGAGATGCTCTCAGACTGAAAATTCAATAATACCTTGAACTTATCGAAGGAAAATAATGATAAAAAGAAATCTTTTGGCAGATGGCCAACCACCTACTTAGTACATTATTAAAAAGAAGCAGGTGTATGCGAGAGATAGAGCTGACAGATGCTGTGAACGAATAATCAAAACCTATGTCTTTTTCTTCTTTCTTTGTTTGTATTTTTTGTAAGTGCGTCTTAAAAGATGTGTTTAAATTTGTTCATCTATTTTAAAGGATAACATTATCTTTCGAGATTTATGTTTTCATGTATATACTTTAAAAACTAAAGTTCATCCATTTTCATACATTTAATAATTGGTATAATTGTACCGGTCGATAATTTAGTTATCACATTTAAGTTAGAATATCACTTCAGACTATTAGGATGGAAGTATGTGATATTGTGATAAGTTTACGATGGTAGCTTCTATTAAAACTCACATTAATAAATGCTCTATGGGGGGGGGATGCACTATTTAGTTATTATTATTATTATTATTTTACAAATTGTTACAGCCGATGAGAAAATATAAATTGTAGCAGTTCATACTTGCCAAAACCTATCAATAATTTAGAAACAATTCTACATCTAAATTAGAAAAACTGCATACGTTTTTCTTGTAAGAAAAGTTATATAGTTTCTAAACCGTGTAAATAAGGAAAAGTACAATGTGTCAACAGTATCACAACAGCAAACAGTATTTGCGTTTCCATTTAATCGATCAAAAATTTTATACTTTAATCTAAATTTCTAGCCGAAGTAATACCCCTTCATTTGTCAAGATGAATTCCATTGTTTAATGTATCCCTTTCATATCGCTTTGAATTTCAAACCTCTGACAAGCTGACAAGCCTGGTTTGCATCGATTGCTCAAACCCCATCTTAGCCTTTTCTAAAGATAGAACGTAGCACACAACACACACACACATACACACATACTGTGTAGGAGAAAATCCATCCATCCATGCACCCATCATTCCCTCAAGGACGCAGGCAGCTGACGCACCTCGCTCATTGATCCACATGTGTAGGGGGGGAGGGAAGGAAAGCAAATCTTTTTTCTTTTTCTTCTTGGCTCTTTTTTCTTTTTCTTCTGCTTTGTTATTGGCTGAGTCGAGTTGCTAGTTGTCGCAAACGCATGGCTAATGAACGAATTTGTTTGGGCGAATTCGCCGACTGGAATTTGTAGGAAGCGGTGGCGGATGTTTCTCTTCTCTTTCTTTTTTAATAATTTTTTTTATTTTTATTTTTTTACTTGCTTATAATGAATATCTTCACTTCTGGTTGGTTCCAGTCACGAAGTGTTTTAAATGAAGAAAAAATCCTGAGGGTTGTTGTTTAATAAAAGGAGAAAAGCGATAGAACATTGAATGTAGGTCACAGTTTTTTAAGAAGAGAAATGGTTCTTCTGCAATTCCTCTATAATTATAAACACGTTTTACTTGAATTGCAGGTTGATAAATGCGTAGATGAGGCAACGTTTTAAATTTTAAGAGATGAGAGAGAATCTGATGATTTTGTATCACGGAATTTTGTATGCTCGTTCCATATTATACAGGGTGACAAGAAATAACTTGGACACACATGATACATTATAACTTAATGCTAATGAAAATATTACGACCAAACTTCAATAAATATGAATACATTATTTTGTCTATTATATTTACAAATTTTCAAAGTGGCTACCTTTAGACTTCATACAGAGCTTGAAACGGGTCACAAAATTTTCGGCTATGGGTCGCAACTCACTTACTGATATTTTATCCCATTCCTTGCATAAGAATTCCTTTAGGGGTGCCAACGTTTTATGAGGTGTAGCACACACCCTTGTCTCCAGGATGGTCCTAACAGAATAACCCATTGGGTTCAAATCTGGGGAATACGGGGGCCATTCTTGAGCTCCAATGAAGCCAGGAAAATTTGTCTTGCACCAATCTTGAGTGCCTTTAACTCTGTGTGCAGGTGCGGAATCCTGTTGGAAGGTCCATCTTCTACTCCCAAAGAACTTTTGCGACCAAGATAAGACAACATCTTCCAAAATGAGTTTGCGATAGTGGTAGTTACAGATATTTGGTTTGAAACTTCGTCCAAGTTATTTCTTGTCACCCTGTAAATAATATATTGAGCATGTTAAAAATGCTTATGGATTCACGTAGATTTAGTTGTAGGATGTTTAAAATTTAACAGATGTGGTCTAAGTGTCCCGTGATAAAATTTATTATTAAATATTTAAGTAAATGTTCAACTATTGACTATCTATTGAACATGTTAAAAGTTTAAATGGACTTACATATTGTTGTAGAATATTTAAACTTTCTCAAATTATAAGGTTTTGCATGTGTGACCTTCAAAATTATTTAATATTTCTTAAATACATACTCAATTCATTTAAACATTATGCTAAAAATTCAAATTATATATCAGAATACAGATATGAAGTTACTCAGATGAATATGAGTTTAACAAAAGCAAATCAATTTATTACGAAATGATTGCTATTTAATTTGTAATGAAATCACTTATTACAAAGCTTAAGCTCTAGTAGCATTTGAATAAATATATATTTATTACATAAAATCTACAATGACTTCAGAATAGAAGATTATTATTATGCAGCACTGAATATGTTATATAAAATTATTCTTTCCAATATCTTAAAAAAAAAAAAAAACAGTGGAATTATTGTATTATTCACGTTCCATTTACTATTTTGTTTTGTTTCAATTGAGTATGTAATACGTTTTCCCAGAATTTAACTCTTTATTTTTCAAATTAAAAATGAATAATAATAATAATCTTGTAATGATATTTTTCACATCGAAAAATAAAAAAATAATTATTTAATGACCATTAATTCAATAAATTTGTAGCAAATTTTGTCATCTATACGATATATTAAAAATCTGCGGGTGATAACACATTTTAGTTTAGCTGAAATGGCAACTACATTACTATATGACACATTTAAAAAAATAAAATTCACGGACGCAATTTCGTCATTACTCTACATGTTGAAAGAATTTGTTTCAAAACATGCCTTTATAACATTGGTGATTGTAATTTTTTAAAGTATGTTTGATTTTGTTTTTCCTTTTTCTTACTGAGTTTGAAATTATTGACACGTCTTTTTGGGTGTTATCATCGGGCTCACCATACTGTAAATTTTTAGCAAATTGCATACAGTATGACAGAAATAACACTTAATTTACATGCATCATTCAATCTGAGCCCTTGAAAAAGTATTGATGCTGTATGTTTTTATTAAAAGGATGCTTAATGTTTTTTTTTTTTTTTTTTTTTTTTTTTTTTAAGAAATCTTTATTCATGTTCTTTCTAGTTCTTCACGTGATACTTAAGTTTCATTTAGTGCAATGTTTGAAAAGTTTTTCGAAATATAGTGTATATATTTATATATATATATAGGGGGGAGGTGGGAGGGGATGTTACATTATAAACCTTCTTTTTATTATTCAAGTATTCGCTGACTCTTTCTCTCTTTTTATTATAATTATATCCCGTAATGTTGAAAAATCTTTCATTTTCACAATACCTGATTTTAATTTTTTGTGTTAAAACATTACTTTTCCTTTATTTTTTTCCACCTTTCATAATATTAAGTCAATTATTTTTTCACTCATTCGCAGATTTACTATTGGAAAAGTTTTCAAACTTTATGAATGATGCGTGCATGATTGTTTTTACTATTATTTCATAGATTTTTTTTCAAGAGATGATTTTAATTTTTTATTGTTATTCGTATTAAGTAGTATATATATTTCTTAAATAAATTGATAATGCAGTCTAATCTAAATGATAAATAATGTGATCTAATGGTTAAATTCAATTCTTTAAACAAAATAAGAACATTTATTACTTTTATTTATTTATTTATTTATCATTATTATTATTAGGGTGACCAGGCGACCACGAAATCTACCTTTTATCCCCCAAAATATTAGAATTCAGGAACACACGGACGTCGATTATAAAGTTATTAATGCTTTACTATGATAATTTATTATATGTATAATAAATAAGCTGAAATAAGTGTTTTTCAGGTACTTCATGCATAAAAATTACTAAAATTAAATAATTTAAGATGATTTTTTTCTTCCCCCACGAATTCGGAAGCACTGCGATAATTTGTTCTCAAATTCAATTTAAAAAATCGGGTCGTCCTAATTATTATTATTATTATTATTATTTGCTCGTTGAAATATTGTAATAGCTGAACTCGACGTGGCCTCAACTAATATTCTGCCGTTCAGACGCAAACGCAACTATTTTTGACATTTTTTCCTTGTTTTAACCGAGTTTAAACTTTTGTCCATGCTCTGTGCATAAGATAGCAGTACTACTCCAGAATTTAACAAATGACGTTTCAGAGAAAGCCATATGCAGCTGTCATTTAAATTTCTTAATAAGCGCGAGTGCACCTTACTCCTCTGATGGCGTACTCGTGTGTAGTTTTTTTTTTTACTTGACAAATAAATAACTGTGCAATTATTTTGATCTAAAAGAACTGTTGCGAGTTTTGGGAAATTTATAGTGTTTTCTTGCAAATTCATTTATTTATTTGATTGATTATTATTTTAAATTTAATCAAGTTAACATATACATGTTTCAAACCAAAAATTTTTCGTAAACTGAAAATGCTCTCTCTCTCCCTCTACATATTTACGATCAACTATGTGTCTCATAACAATTTTTTAAATTAGTTTAGCAGTTTTCAAAATAATGTATGATCGTTAAAGAGTTAAAAGACTTATTTTACGCCTAAGCTTTTACAAACAAATATCCTGTACTTTAAGTAATCTTTTTATATTATTTTAGTTTCTGCTTTATTGAGATGTTTATAGTTCAGTTCACAACTACACATCAGCATTATTATTGGCAAATTTCATATTACAGTAGAGCCTCGCTTATCCGAGGTAATGTGGACTTGTGGACCGAGAGTTCCTCGGATAACACGGACTCGGTCGTAAATCGGAGAGGAAGCATACCGCAAAGTTTAAAATGATTGAAGACGTAGTCAATGAAGTAAAATAACATGTATGTTACATATTCAAATGTAGTCAGTTAAAAATGCAGTACAAAAAATAGATATATAAATTATAAAATACAATTATGTATAGTAAAATTTGTCAAAGTTATCTACGCCATTTGTCAAAAGCCACGTCTCCTCCGGGGCGTGGCCTTTTCGGGAGTACCTCGGTTAACCCAGAACTCGGTTAATTGGGGCTCGGATAACCGCGGTTCTACTGTATTTAATTTTTTTCTTTGAAAATTCGATAGTTCGAGGTACATTCTGAACGATTTAACTCGAATTGTCGAGACTCTACTGCAAAATATTTTATTTTTCCCCTTATGCTTTTTTAATCTAATCATTAAACATAAAGATGACGACATCAGTATTATCACTAGTAACAGCATCAGTACTGTATCATTATTACAAGTATCATAATTAATATTAAGATATGTAAGATATATATTTTACCACTATTAGCAATAACAAATAGTATAATATTCAATCATACAATAGCATCCATTGATTTATTTATCAATATTTTCATGCATCAAATATAGTGCTTACTGTGTATTGTAAAAGATAGATACTTAAAAACCTTTGAGTTTATTTTTAAGTAGCTTTCTCTTTTAAAAGAAGCCATTAAAAGGAAAATTCATAAATTACCAAAATAGTTTCTATTATTGATTAGTTAATTTCCTTCTTCTCGTGTAGTAAAAATTAAAAATAAAGAAGACTAATGGTAGAAGATTTCAAAGTTTCTCTACCTCCAGTAAATTATAGACTGTTCCTGCTGTTGCTAGGCGACGAAGAATTACAATTTCGACATCCTCGCCGATCCTCGCGATGCTGGCTCAAAAGAGCTTGTTTACTTTTAAAAGCGCGCATCTTCTTTTTTTCATTTTTCACTTTTTATTGTTTATTTCTTCTTCCCGGTGATTGTTCCGATTGTCTGATTCGATCATAATGCCCTTCTTCATATGATTTGATTTTATCCATCGAACTCCTTTGTTCTAACCTTAAATTTATACTGTTGAAAATTCGAATAATAGAACAAAGCGTATTCATCCAGGCCATTCGCTTCATGTTCTTAGAATTGAAGAAATAGTTCATTCATGTTTTTCTTTTCTCTTTTCTTCTTCTTTCCCCTTTTTTTATTCTTCCTTTCTCGGTATTCATTTTTGCCTGTCCGACTCCTCCAATTTGAATACAAGGTCATATCAAGTAAATCCTCAGATATATATCCTATCCTATACTAATAATATGCAAACAATAAATAGTAAAAATATAGATATTTATGTACTTCCTTTTAAAAAAAGTACTTTATTTCAACCGCTCCGCCCCCCCCCCTCCTCTGTCTCCCTCTCTCTCTCTCTCTCTCTCTCTCTCTCTCTCTCTCTCTCTCTCTCTCTCTTTTTTTTTTTTTTTTTTGTAATGCTCTGAAGACAACCGTATGAATTTTTTCAGCAAGAGAAGTAAAACTATATATCTATAACTTTATCTATTAAATGTTAAATCTTTAATAAATAAATAAAATAAAAATTACAGAAAGTCGTATATGATTTATTTAAGAACTATATTTTAAAATTCACACATAAAATTTTAATATACGTACTTTATATACCTTAGCTAAAAATCGACTTTTTTGTCAGAAATGTTTATGCTAATATACTCGTTGGTCTGTAAGATTTATTTTTATCATCACGACGTACACAGTAATTGCATGGTAATAGGACTCATTCATTAAAAAAAAAAAAAAAAAAAAGAAGAAAGAAAGACAGACAGACAAAGGAAAATGTGAAATGAGGCATGTTAAGTAACTTAACAAAATTAAAGCATGATATTTACCTTAATTTTTATTCAACAAGTAATAATAATAATAATCTGTAAAAATTACAACAGCATAATTTTTTTTTTTAGAAAGAACTAAAATGTATAATAAAATAAAATATTAATTCATTGCTATTTTAGAAAAAAGATACTTAAATAAAACATTTGCTTTTTATCATTATTTTATTTATTTCCTGTATCGGCTAATCAATATAATATTTTATCGAAACGTTTATTTTATAAGAAAGTAAAAATCAAAACCGTTGATATTTATTATACGTTTTTTTACGACGTTACCATCAAAAGTTCCTTAAAAATCAATTGCATTTGATTTAAACTAATTTTGCGTTTACTAACTCTAACTTCACTAACTCTAACTAGTTAAACATTCAAGTGACTTATACAAGAAGACAATTGAATGGCCATACAAGAGCACGTCTCAAACTACTAAAAGAAATTATGTATGCAGTGGATAAGTGTTGCCTCTCGTATCACAAATATGGCAAGAGGGGGACAAAAAAAAAAAAAAAAAAAAAAAAAAACGGAATAAATGAAAAAGAACTTAACCTTGACTTTTTACAGCGTGGCGTGGCGAAACCTTTGAAGTACATCACGGCATTTGTTAGCCATAGAATTTACAGATTAATTTGTGCAGGAAAAATAAACGTATAGAAAATATGTCGACAGCGAATATTTAAATAATTTCTAAAAAAAGAAAAAGAGAGAGAGAGAAAGGAGGAGTGAAAATGCATCAAAGTAAAGAACATTTCAACGCCAACTTTTTTATATGTTAATATATATATATATATATATATATATATATATATATATATGTTCTTATATTTCTTCGAAGATCATTGATATGGTTTTAACTTTCATGTTTCTTTTACTTGTATTTTGTACTTAGCGCCGAATAAGTTCATTGCTTGTTACAGAAGAATTAGCATGCAGATTAAAAAGGAGAAAGAGAGGGAAGGAATTTCTGAAAATAAGATAGTTTTTATGGTACATAAAGCATCATAGAAGAATCTTCTATGCTATCTTCTTCTTACCTTCAAAAAGAAATGTTAAAAACAATAAAATAATAATAATAATAAATAAATAAATAAATAAATAGAAATTCTACGTGACAAGTTTAATAATTTGTGTTTGGTATCATCAATGTTTTCCCCACTAAATAAGAGGAAGGTGATTTTGATTATAAATTATTAATTACTGATTTTTTTTTTTTTTTTTTTTAATGTATTTATATATTTTTACCTTTTTACCTAATATTAATTCATTGCACATTGCTTAACTTAATTTACAATCATAAAACATCCGATTACGAATAATATGACACAAATACAGTGATGTTTGCGTTCCGGATTTTTTATTTTATTTCCCACCAGTAATTATAAATTGTATTTTTGGCTATATTTAATTGCTAAATATTACTAGAAAACTACTACAAATATCACTATTAAAAAATTACTGGGTGAGAAATAAAATAAAAAATCCGGAACGCAAGCACCCCTGCATCTAACCTCCCAAAAGTTTATTATTATTATTTATTTCATTATTTTCTTTATATATTTATTTATTTAGTATATAAAAAAAGCTAAATATTTTCAAATCAAGCGAATAATCTTATTTAATATACATTATTATTGACACAGTATAAATATTCTAACCATAGCGAATATATTTAGATATGTACAGTAGATATGAAAATAGATAGTTAAAAAAAGAAAAGAAAAGGTATTTCTTCAAATGATTGCATAATCATAGCAAGATAAAGAAATCGTTATTACATTTAAAATAACTTTCTCGCGTGCAACAAACGATACCGATAATGTTCTAAGAAGATATATATCAACAACGGAAATCACGTTTACATCATCAACAAAAAGGGTGTATTCTTTGATACTCGTAAATTCCTACATGCATTTGAAAAAACTCTTTGTTGATTATTCTTAATGTTTGTTCTAGTTGTATTTTAAAGTGGCCGAGTGCCACGACAGATCCTTATTTCAAGTGTGCCATTTTCGTAGAAGCTAAGCTATTTTCTGAATGTGTATAAATTTGCCATTTTTCATATACATCGTGTCACTTCACGAGCTATTTTACAATTTTTTGCGCTTATCCATAACTGTACTGTGCCATATTGAAAATGTGCCATGTTGCACTCCTTTCCTCTACCAATTACACACCAATGTTATGTTACCAACTTTTTTTTTGTATTGACTTTTTTATTTAATAATTACCCCTAATTTCGAAGAATGATGTTTGAAATATATAGCAGTCGATTAGACAAACATTACAAATGAAAATTAGTGGTAGATTTCGAATATAAAACTACCTACAAGTTGGCAACTCTGTTAAACACACTCACAGAAATAAATATCAATTATTTGATAAACCCAACGCGTAATATTAATATAAATGTATAATAATACTTCCAGAAAATATGAAAGTATGGAATATTCTTTAAGTTTCACAATAAAAGTAATCAGTTACCACCCAAAGTTTTATAATTTTTCAAACAAAAAGAACGAAATTAACAATGAAAATAACATTCCGTAATTTTTAACGTAAAACTCTTCTAAATTCTCATTTAATTATCTCTATAAATGTTATTCAATCCTTGTAATAAGAACATTGATAAAATGTTATTTTCTTCTAAAATAATAATAATACTTTAATAAAAATTTATCTCGAGAAAAAAAAAAAAAAAAAAAAAAAAGAAAAGATTTCATACATTGCATTTGCGATGCATAGAAATATTGCTAGTAGCTAGTTATCATTTATTAATACATTGTACCTTCTCATACGTATTATTTATTAAATTTATTAGTTTAGTATGTAGTATATTTTAGTATCATTAAATTTATTAGTTTAGTTATCATTTATTAATACATTGTAACTTCTCATATCTATTACTTATTAAATTCATTAATTTTGTATCACTAAAGAAACAGAAAAGCGAACTGTAGAATAATGCTTTAAAACTAGCTTTTTTTTTTTTTTTTTTTTTTTTTATTAATAAAAATTAAAAACATAATTCCCAAAAACTGAAAATATTTAAAACAACGCTTACAGTTCTTCAATTTCACTTTCAAAGATGTTTGTGATTATTTTCTGTCACATACGAATCCTAAACGATTTTTGCGAAAGGTATATTCTAGCAAGCACAGCTTGATCGATAGATCCAAGCCTCCACGCTGTGGAATGTAGAATGTTTTTACACGATTCCAACGCGATATTGTTTATGACGAAAATTAGCAAGAGCAAATAGTAATAATAAGTAATAATATAGTAAATATAATGAACTCATGGCTTAACTTAATATAAATACATAATAATAAATGATAACATAATAATCTATAATATGTAAAGAAGTATATAAAACTATAGAATAAGAAAGCTTTAAATCTATAAAACAAATTTTATCATGAATAAAAATATATAATAAAGTACAAACAAAAAATGTAATAAGCAAAAAATACATAATAAAATATATGAAATATACATAATCATGATTAAAGTTAACAAAAAATATGGAATAATATAGTATAATAATAAACAACAAAAAAGAGTAATAAAAATGTATAAAGTATAGAATAAAGCAAATTAACCCTGACCAAAAGTAACAAAAATACAGTTGGTTCTCCGTTTAACGACTTTCAAGGAACCGTAAAAAATCGTCGATAAGTAGAGAACGTCCTTAAACAGAATATGTGAATAAATTATGTGCATAACATTTTCCTTCACACTTTACAGGCTTAGGGCTGTTAATATATTTCTCTATATATTGGCGCGTTTAAAAATGTTATGTTTTTTTTTTTTAACAATTACTGTACTTTATTTTCAAAAATTACATTTTAAATTACATTAAAAATGGGTACAAAAAATACAATAAATTAACTTTAAAAAAAAATCAAAATGTGTTGATTGCTTCAACTCTGGCCTGGTTTTCATTATTCTTTTTTCAAGATTGTCTAAAATATTAAATGTGTTGTCTTCCACATTCGATGAGACAATATAACGTCGGAGAGCATCTATAGCCGAAGTTGCCTCTTTGTAAGATGGTGGCGGTATCTCATTTTCCGTTTCTTCAACTTCACTTTCTTCGTCTGACACTATAGTTTCGTTTACTAAATCCTCATAAATTTGTTGTACATTTCTATAGTCTGTTGTTAAAACTGATTCATCACACTGGAAGAAATCTTCAATTGAAATATCCTCACCTTGAACAACACTTCTCCATTCTTCATGATCATGGGTAATGTCATTTTCATTGATTTCTACATCCATACGTTGCAGCTCTACGTCAAGTTCTTTGTGAATGCCGGCATTGCGAAAGCAGTTTTTTTATTGTGGATGAAGAAACTTCTTTCCAAGCTGATGTTATCATGTGCATTGCTTCCAAGATTGTAAATTTTCTAATTTTCATGCTGCGAATGATACCCAAGTCTAATGGCTGGGTTCTTTCTTACTCTTGGATGTGGATCCGAAACAGAATTTTTGTGCTGATTCAACAATTTTTTATCTGCTTGCTAAAATGCCTTTGAGAGCAGGCCCTGACTAACGGCAGGGCATACGGGGCAAATGCCCTGAAGGGGCCCCCCTACAGGCGTATGCAGAAATTCTGCAACCTAAAGACCTCTTATGCCACTGCAAGAGGGCCCCCCAGAATAGGCTTGCCCCGGGGCTCCCGGTAGTCTAAGTCGGACCCTGCTTGAGAGTAGACTCGGGTAATTCAAATTTTTTTTCAAATTCCACTTTCGTCATTCCAATGCTTTTTTCCCATTCTTCAATAATTTTCACCTTTTCGTGTAGACTGAGATGCTTTCGCTTTGATGCCATAATTTTCGGCTCACTTCGTACTTCAACACAACACACTCGCTAAATCTCTAAACATAAACACACGCATAAGCAAAGACCGCCTTATCGGAAGGAATGGGAGGCAACTGCTACAGAAAGTCACATGACAAGGGGTTAGGGACAATAGAGTGATTGCACTCCCGCACAGCTCCATTATTCGATTTTCCAAGAAACAGTAACCCCCATCCCTTTTTCTTGTAAACCCTGCAACACTTTTATGATTGCAACATTGCATGTATAAAATAAACTTTCTGTGTTTATTGAAAGTTTTTTTTTTTTCTCCTACAGAAAATTTCTCTATTACAGATAAGAGTTTCAAGGGGAAAATAAAGAAAAAATCGTCGTTAAATAGAAACATTGTCGTCTTTAAATAGAAAATTTTTGCGGCAAAGGGGGTAGGGACTGTGAAATATCGTCTTTAAATAGAAATCGTCGTTAAGTAGAGCGTCGTTAAACAGAGAACCAACTGTATCTAATAATATCTAATAACAATTATAATAATATATAACAATAAACAAAAAATACATAATAAAATATATAATTTAATAATAAAGCTTTTAAACAATGAAAAGAAGAATTTCTAACCTAAATTAAACTAAACATAACATAAAAAAAAAAGCAATAAAATACTTCTTACACTTGTTTTTACAAGGAGCTTTGCAGTCCTTTTAAGCATTTTGCAAAATTCTTAAAAGAACTGCAAAATATTTAAAACAGCTAAGTTTCTGTGCACCTTCATTGTGGAGAAGTTAGTGATTATTTTCTGTTTTACGAATCCTTGACATCTTGACAATTCGATTCCTGTAAAAAACAAGAACTTGTTTTCCGAGGTATCCTTACAAAACTTTCACACGAGTACGAGAGACTTCTTATGACCAAAATTAACAAAAATGTATAATAAGTAATAACAATGTAATTCATAATATATATATATAATGAAGTATATAAAAAAAAAATAATAATAATCAAGATTTAAGAGTATAAAAAAAACAAATTTGTTCATGGCCAAAGATAGCAAAACACTAAAAATGTATAACAATAAAACATAGATGAAAAACATATATGAAAATAAACAAAAAATATGTAATAAAATACAGATAAATATAACAGAATTCTTAAAAGAATTATAGTATATTTAAAACACCTGCGTTTCTGATAAAAAGCGCCTTCACTTTGAGAAAATTAGTAATTATTTTCTGTTTTTCGTATCGCTGAGAATACAATACCTGCAAAAACAAAAGAATTACCGATATATCATTACGACGTTTTTATACGATTCCGGCGAGAAATTGTTTAAGACTCTAATTAACAAAAAAATATAATAATAATGTAATAATATATAAAATTAAATATGTAAAAATATATAATAAATAATAAAGATTTAAAAACATAAAACGCAAATTTGTTCATGATCAAAGATATAACCAAAAAACTAAAAATATATAATAATAAACAAAAAATATGTAGTACAATACAGATAAATATAACAGAATTCCTAAAGAAATGACGAATATTTAAAACAGTTATGTTTCTGATAAAAATGCAACTTCATTTTGGGAAAGTTAGTGATTATTTTCTGTTTTACGGATCCCAAACAATTCGATTCCTGCAAAAGACAGTGACTTGTTTTCCTGTGATCGATATATTCTAGCCTCCGCCCAGTGGAAGTTACGACGCTTTTACACGATTCCGACGAGAGATTTGTTCATGACCAAAGTTAACAAATTCCCAGCTGCAATATGTAGAGAGAGAGAGAAGAAGAAAAAAAGAAAGAAAGAAAAAATGAGAACCACGCTGTTATTTTATTTGTTAAAACTGTTTCAGAGTAAGTGAGATTTACGATGCGTATTCCGTTGGGTCTTCTAGAAAAGTCATTAAACAAATTTCATTTCCGTATCTGTTCGGAGCAGACACGTAAAATTAAAAACAGAAAAAAAAAAGTTTAAATGAAATTATTATCCAATTGGATTACGGCTTAATTAAAGGGATAATTCGGTGTCTTTTATATGAATTTGCTGTTGAAGCCTTTAAATTTAGTACACTGTGAAAATTATTCAGCCGTATTACAGGATGTAAAACCAACTTAATGATGAAAAATATTTTTAATGAATTTTCGAAACTTGTTTAGTCACGATCACCATCTTCCCAATTCTAGATTTTGATTTATCTGTAAAAATATAGAGAGGGGAAAAAAAAAAAAAAAAAAAAAAACTAATGAAACGTTAAACGTTTTACAAAATTATTAGACGTTAAAAAAAAAAAAAAAAAAAAAAAAAAAAAGAGGGAGAGAGAGAGAGATTATTAGAGATAAAATTTTCTTTTGGAGTATTGCAATAGTCAACGATTTTTATTATAAAAAATATTGCTTTTGTAATTATTGAAAAAATTAAAAGTTTTGGAATTCTTAAACATTATACAAATAATAATAATAATAATATATTTTAATAAATGTGCATAATCTTCCTCATGGATGGGCTCGAAATCAAGAATTTCTGTAAACTTTACAAACAATTTAAAAAAGGTATTTGAAATAGCGTACAAAAAAACAACGAAATTTTTTATCAGTTATTTATTTATTTATTTTAAATGTGACTTTATTATGTACTCGTAACCTTGAAATGGTCAATATATATTCGATCTTATTTATTAATTAATTAACCCTGTTATTACATATTAACCCTAACAGTCGTTTAGCGGTTCTTTTGTGATGTACTTACATAAATAAGCAAACTGCTAATGAAATACAAAATCAGAGCAACAAAAAATATTAAACGTTCATGAAATTGATCTCAACCAAAAATGATGTAGCCAATTTATGATTTAAAAAAAAAACTGAAATTGAGGTATATAAAACGATGCTATGAAATAAAATTCAGAAGAAATATGTTAGATTTGTAATATTACTATTTTATTTTAAAATTATAAAGTGCCATTTTCTCATCGACCAATTTAACATTTAGTAATTTTTTATTTTTCGCTTGAATGCATATTTCATTTTATGTTGAAAAAAATGTAATAATAAATCACTAAGCTAGTTTTATATTAAAGTTGTACCAAAAATAGTCGTCAATAGAAATATATTTATTTAAACGTTTCAATTATAATAATAGCCTCATAATTGTCATAATAGCCTCATTATTTATTTATTTATTTTTAAAGTATGAATTTAAATTAATCGTATAGGCTTTTTCTCGGGGGGAGGGGGGAAAGGGGAGGCAGGCAAAAACCTGCTTCTGTACTAATAGAAGAGAGTAGTTATCTTTCTCTTTGCCTGCATGCAACATAGAGAAAAAATAAAATAAATAAATCATTAAATTCATTTTTTTACTTATTTTTATTTCATATTATTTCACGCGCACTTTTTATTTCCTAATTCAAAATTATTAAAAAAAAAAAAACTTTTTCGATATCGCTTGTAACGATACTGATTATTATTAATTTTCTTTTCTTTTTCTTTCAATTAAAAAAAAAGAAAAAGATTTTGATGAAATTCTGGCAAAAGCAGAATTCAGTTTAGGACGGAGGACTATTAGTTTTTTTTTTCTTCCCAATTATAACATCGCTTTCAAATTATTCATTTATATTTTCGATAAATTTTAGATTTCGATAAATGTCCAACTATCGAAAAATGATTTCGACAAATGTCCAACTATCGAAAACGACAACGCAAAAATCCCAGATTGAGACTAATAGGCCCTCAGTCCTTAAAAAAAAAAAAAAAAAAAAAATTATGGAGGAAGAAAAAAAAAATCACCTCAATATATCAACATACTTAAGAACAAATACCATTTTAATCACATTTAATAAAACACAAAATAATTCTGTTGAGTGTTTCTTTAATACATCTACATTAGAAGACCGACATTTTAAATAACTTTCATTCCGAAACGCTTGGTTTAATCTAAAGCATTAACTTACATTTAAAGGCAGAATGAAAATATTTTATCAACATTGAATGAGTTAGTTAAAATTTTAACATGTTTATGATCTACCAGGTCGATTTATGTATATCTATAAAAGAGCAAAAACTATTTCCAGCCGAATAGTACTGTAAAAATATATCGATTGTTATACGGGTTATCACGGCAAGAAAAAATGAAAAACAGACGATGTTCGTATTGTTTATTTTTTATGAAATTTGAGGATTATTTTTCTAAGAAATATTTATTTATTCACATATTTATTTATTTCTTATTTTTATTTTTTGCCAAAAAAAAAAAAAAAAAAAAAAAGGTTCCTCCATAGTGAATTTTTTGGGTTAATACACACACATATAAATACATATAATACACACACATATTTTGATAAAAACCTATATTCATATAGTTATATCAGTTGAATAGAAACAATTTTCTCTTTTTAGTCACTTAATGTTTTAAGTTTTCAGAAAATATTTTACTTACATTTTTAAAATTTCACATAAAGTCAAGTTTCAGATATAAAATTTACAAATTTTTACTGAAATTGTTGCTTAAAGAAAGAAATGCAAAATTGGAAAGACAAGTTTAGTAAATTGAATAATTTTATATTTTATTAAAAAATAAAATTATGCTACTACCCTCTTAACATCTCCAGTTTGAATAGATTTTTTTTTTTTTTAACAAGCAAATATGGCTGAAATAAGTATTTGGACAATTTTTAGTCTGGGAGTAAGTAACTGACTGGTATAGTACCATTTTTATATGCTGGTTTCAAGCAGGATAAACAGCGAGAGGGGAAAAATAATAATGGTACTATACCAATATAGCATTGGTATACTACCATTATTGGTATGTTTACATAATATTGGTATAGTAAGAATATTATCTAAACATATTGCATAATAAAAGGAAAAAATTTGAATGGATTTTTTTTTCTTTTACAGTCAATATGGCTGAAATAAATATTTGGACAATTTTTAGTCTGGGAGTAGGTAGGTAATTGGTTGGTATAGTAACATTTTCATATGATGATTTTAAACAGGAATAACAGCGAGGGGGGGGGAGAATGCAGAATATTATGTAAACATATTGCACAACAGCAGGGCCTGACTATCGCACGGGCACCCAGGTACATGCCCTGGAAACGATTTTTTTTTTTTTTTTCATTTTCTAACTTAACTGTGTTTCACTTACATGAATAAATTTTCTGTCATTACGCTGACTAGAGCAATTTTGTCTTTAAAGCCCAAAATTATAGGAGATTAAATTTTTGGACAAATGACGTATTTCAGTCTCTTTTTTAGCCTGCTGAAAATCGTATTATAGTTATAAACGACTTTTTTTTTTTTTTTTTTTTTTTTTTTGGGGGGGGGGGGGGGGGGAGGAGAGAGAAGGAGTGTCATGAAGGAGAATTTCGTGCTCCCTCTTCTAACCAGGAAATCACCCCTTTCTGTAATAATAAAAAACATACAAAGAAACATCAATTGAAAGAGCATTATAAACATGTTTTTTGAAGCATAAACAGCCTTCGCCAGCTCGTTTTCGAGTTATAAGTTCTGAAATTTCGCTAATAATGAATGGAATCCAAAACAAGCAGAAGTCGAAGATAAACCTGTTGTTTGATGTACAAATCAGTTGCCCATTTGAGCTTTGAGATATATTCTATCGAGACATAATGTTTGAAAATTCGCTGATGTCGAATCGAAAAATTGATAAAAATTACGATTATGACAGGGTTTATCTGGACTCCTCCCACTCCTTTCTCGCTACTACATTTTTACTCAAAGTTAAATATAATTTTTTCGAGAAAGGGCTCACGAGGGCTAACAGTTTACGAGTCGAAAATCACGTTAGATTATGCCCTCTCGAATAAGCATCATTTAATTGATTTCTATTATTACATATATATTGATAATAGGATGGTTATGGATGGTTTCCTCGTAAGAAGGGTGGAGGATCAAAATTGTGATGGCATGTCTTCGGACAAATCTTAGGGGTGCGTCCCAAGCCATCATCAATTACCCATTGCGCAGTACTAGTGCTACGTTAAATCCCAACCAACCAACATTCTAAGGGGGCACGAACAATTTAAAGTGTCCCGGGCACAAAAATTTGTTAGTCGGGTCTTGCATAACAGAAGGAAAAAAAAAATGGAATGGGACGTAGATAATAATACAATGTTCCTAACAACTTTCCATGATTATGGAGGTCAACCGATAACGTTTTTTTTTTTATTTTTTTTTCCCCAACACGTCACGCAATTTGTCATCATCATTATTCAAATAAAAAGAAAAATAAAAGAGCAATATCATTTGAAATCACGTGCTGCATCCTTATATTTCTTCGTGAACTGGGCATCAGGTGATTTACGATTAAACTATTGTATGAGAGAATTTCTTCGTGATAACTCCATACTCATATCGTGGAGGAAGCTTATCTTAAATCACGATCGTAAATTATAATTGAAGATAAAATAATTTTTATTTACATTTTGATATTTAATTCTCATTTTAAAAGTTGCCTTTAACTGCACAGGTTATAAACACCATAATTTAAAATAATTTGGACCAATCAAACAATAAAAAAAGAAAGAAAGAAAAACTCATCAAATACATGTGCACTGAATTCCAAGATTGATAATCTGGTGTAACATTCACGTAACAATTCATTCTACTTCCTCTTGTCTTACCCTGCCACAATAGCCTTAGAAACAGCGTTATTTGACATATATATTTCTATATGAGAGGGATGCTCTAATATTGTTTTTCAGAATGCACAAATTTATTTAAATTATTGTGTATTGTATAGTTTGTGTCCGCAGAAAAAATCCAACATTTATTGAAGCCAATCCTTTTCTGAATATTGTATCTATATTCAAAACACATGTTAAGGTTGCTATTATATTTAAAACTTGATTTTAAATTATTTACGGAAATTTCACAGAAATCACTGTTTAAAACTTAACAATTTTAACTGCATTTTTTAAATGGCAACCTTATGCGAATTTCAGAATACCAAATTTGAATCATTCATTTATTTGATTTTAATTTATGCTGACAATGCACAGACGAGACGCACAAACTAACTCCTAAAAACTTATTGTCGTGTTTACGGGATTTTAACATGCGTAATTCTAGCAAAAGCTCAGCTTCGAAAATTGGACTCCAAAACAAAACTTAGATGATCGTATGGGTAAAATAAAGTAATTATCCCACATAAGAAAATTTCCTCAACATAATATAATTTACATAATATAGTTTAGTAAAGATCTTTCTTCAGTTACATCCACTAGAAAAGAACGTACTTCCTTAATTTTTGACAGCTCTGTATTGTTCGTAAATTGTTTCATCAATACATTCATTGTAAATCAGTTCTCATTGTATACTCACTGCATTACATAGTGTATTTAAATTTAGCACAATAAAAAAAAAAAAAAAAAAAAAAAAAAACATGAAATGTACTTTGAACAATTTTCAACAAACCCCTAATGTATCCGAATTTCTTGTGTGGGCTTTAATCGAATAGCAAAACAATGGTAAAAATCTGTAAGTGACATATATTAAGCAGTAGATTCAAATAAATTGACAATAACAACAGTAAATTCCTTTCAGATATTTTAATGAATGATAAATGTTGAGTTCTAAAATGTTGTACAATGTTATTAATATGGAGAATGCGTGTTAAAATCATCATCTGCACTGCACATTATAGAAATTATTTTTCAGGATGTAACGATTATAACAATAAGCACCATATATGTCTGCAAAACAAATGTACCAGGTAATAACAGAAGACTTGGCGTTGGAATAATAAAACCCGAATAAACTACTACATCAAATATTTTTCTTTTGGCGTTTCTGACGTAGTAGTTTATTCGGATTTTAAATGTACCAGGTGTTTCAAAAGTCTGTAGACATTTTAAAAATTCGTAAAAATTGAATGAATCGGTAGAATTCGACGCGGTTTGTGAAAAAGTTATTCTCGTGAAGGATTTTTTTTTTTTTTTTTTTTTTTAGAAAAAATAATGGTTGACATTTTCATCGAGAGAGAGCGCTGTACGTATGCATAGCGAAAAGTATGCAAATCAGAGTCTTATAAGTACACAGTTTTACGATTCGGATTTTAAATGTACCAGGTGTTTCAAAAGTCTGTAGACATTTTAAAAATTCGTAAAAATTGAATGAATCGGTAGAATTGGACGCGGTTTGTGAAAAAGTTATTCTCGTGAAGGATTTTTTTTTTTTTTTTTTTTTTTTTTAAGAAAAAATAATAGTTGACATTTTCATCGACAGAGAGCGCTGTACGTATGCATAGCGAAAAGTATGCAAATCAGAGTCTTATAAGTACACAGTTTTACGATTAACATAGCTTATTTCTTATTTTGATTCCTGTTTGCTATATACATGAGGTTTAAATTGCGATGCTGACTTGGTGGATAAAGCGTTATTGTTGAAGATGTTTTCCCTCAGGTAAGAACCGCCGACTGAAGCCGCAGTTAGCGGTGTTTTAACTCGTTTACAAACTGTAATTTGTGGTGATGCGGACACTTAGAAAAGGATTTATATGCCTGTAAACATTTACAAGCAAATAAATATAATTTTTAACGGAAATGTGTATTTTGCTCACGTACAGTGCCTTCTATCGACGAAAATTTTAACTATTAATTTTTCCTTACCAAAAAAAAAAAAAAAAAACTTCACGAGAATAACTTTTTCGTAAACCGCATTCAATTCTACCAATTCCTTCAATTTTTATGGTTTTTTAAAAATATCTACAGTTTTATGGGACACCCGGTATGTTGTATGTATGTGTGTTGAGTAAAAATTTTATCGAGAAAAACATATATATCTGGATAAAATTTATTTTGCATATTTATGGATACTTTATGTACATATTGTTGTAAATTATAGTTATTAATGTTGATATGTTTGGGGTCCGTAGATTGAAATAACCCACATCTGCCTTACTTTGCAATGACAGTCATTGAAAGTTCAATGAAAAGCTGAGATAAATGCATAACTCTGGAGACTATGGAGAGAAGTCTTGGGAATATAACACATAAAAATTAAGTTTCTATCTTGATTAATTTTTAATCGTAAAACTTATGATGCCCCCCCCCCCCCCCCTCCATAAGCATTTCTTTATCATCAACGATCATAGTCTATCTCTTTAAAAACAATTTCACAACATTCTAGTTTCACGATCAGGCAAAATTAAAACGGCTGACCATTAATATTGATTCTGTTAATGTCAGCAAGCAGTTGAAACAGAAGAGAAAATCGATGAAGAATATTAAATTATTTAAGGTGTAGCTGACGTAAGATTAGGAATGCAGAAAAGTAAAATAAAAATGCGAAAATCTTTTTAGATACGTTTTGAGAGAAACATTCAGTTTCATCTTAATTTATTACAAGAAATTGGGAATATAGCCAAAGAAGGAAACTTCAAGTTTTAAAAAGTAATTAAACTGCTTGATTATGTTTCGCCTTGCAGATGCTTCGGTTTGTTTCTATAGAGACAAATGGCATTTTTGTAGTATTGCGTAGAAAAGTTATTAACAGTTATTGCTTGTGTTAAGATATCACGTTTTAGATCTCTGTGATACTTAAGTTCTACTTATTTGAACGTGCTGATTTCCTGATATTTACATTATTAGAGCATCGTGATTATAGAATTATCGTCAAATAATGTATTTTCTTTCTATGAATATCTCGTGATTGCTTAATCCGGATTACATGCATTATAAAATTCTCAAAAAATGTGTTAACGATCTTTAAATTGTGCTCAATGCATACTAATACATTAATACGCAGTTTTTTTTTTTTTTTCTTCTTTTTGTATTAGTTGTTTTCTTTTTCCCATGTAAAATTACTACCAAAAAAAAAAAAAAAATCCTATATCACCTTCAAACATAAGTTAAAGGTAAGTTTGATTATATGAATATAATTATGTGTAACAGTATGTGTAAACTTGAAAAAATAAGTAAATACCAATACAGGAAATTAAACCTAGATTACACCAAGCATTAAAAAAATAAAGATGCAATGACAGACATTTTTTTTTTTTTTTTTTTTTTTTTTTTTTTTGAGCTTCAGGATCTTCAAATATTGATATTGATGCATTGCATCTTTGCACAATCCGAGTAGTGTTGCCAGATTGTGCGACTTTTTTATTCAATTGCCACCAAAAATTTTTAGAAGTAGCATCATTTGATATATATAAAAGGCGAATCGAATCGCATAATCATCGATTATGTGTATCAAATATCACTTCACAGAATTATTGATGACAATTGAATAAAAAAGTCGCGCAGTCTGGAGCTGCCAAGTTTTTAAACTTTTAAATCAGAATTGACACCAGTATTTTTAAATGGAATAAGTTACATATATTTTCGACGATTAATATTACTGGAAACAGCTATAAAATTTTTCCAGTTTGAAGTTTCCCGCCAATAACAGTAGACTTGGCACCTATGCATTATTACAAACAGTTGTCTTGTAACCTATAACAACATATAAAAAATTTTTGGACTCTCATAATAAGTGTTTAATTAGTTACCTTTTATCGGGAAATCTGTTGACATATAATTTTATATATAATAAACATTCAGTTGGAATACTGTGGAAGAGCTAAAAAATCTATAATAATCCTAAATAACTTTTGTCTATACAGGTCTTTATTATTTTTGTCAGTTTTTTTGATACTAGTATTTAAACAGTTTCTCATAGGGAGTAAAATATGCATCTTTCACGGTAAAATAGTTATTATTTAGGAGATTTATTTGACTACATTCCTGCAAAAGTAACATTCTACGGTTGTTAAAATGTATAAAAAAAAAAGCAGATCTAATCAGGGGACTAGCAATTTAAAAATCATAGGATGGGCTAAAAAAATTTCATTTTAGAAATGTCTGAAACTTATTGTCAAAAAAACGAATTAGTAATTAAATATTAATTAATATGCACTAATTATTAATATTAATTATAAAAAATAACTAATAATGAACATTTATAAAACTTAAAGTTTGGTTTTATAAGGGTAATTCGATTCATCCATTTGGCATTGAATTTTTTTTTTTTTTTTTTCGTAGTATCCAATAAGGAAGGGGGCGCTTCAGCCCCCCTCCCCCTAGCCCTTCTCTTCCCTAAGTCCTTGGACCTAATAAACTACCTTTTCCCCTTTCCTTTCCTTTTCTTTTTTTCCTTTATTCTGCATCCTTTATCCCTTTTGCATTTCATCCAATTTAGGCTGGATTATCAAAACTCTGTTCTGGTTCTAAGTACAAATTTTCAAATGCAAATACAATTAACACATAATGTAATGCACACAGTACAATGTAATGCAACACTACAATCTTAGCATTTCCACATTATAACACTGTCATTCAAATAATATAATAGATAAATCCTCCAATATGAACATTAAAAAAAAATATCTTTTATCTATTTTAAAGGATTCACATCAAAGTATAATGGTAAACTACAGAATTGAAAATATCAAATGTTATTGTCAATGTGAAGAACAATGGATACTTTTCTTATTCATATATTATGAGAAATAAGATACTTTTAAGGACAACAATAAATATTAAAATTAAAGCGGATACAATATTGTCTTATTAATACTTCGGCGGTATATTTATATTAACTACATGAAGAACAAAAGATGCCATTTCAATTTCCAATTGTTATGAATTATTATATAATATAGATATACAGCTTACAAATAGACAAAACATAAAATTTTTATTCTTAAAACATGTTTGCGTGATTTGAAACATTAAAATTTTATCTGAATAAATAAATAAAGTAATAATAATAATAAGTGTATGTGTTTATTTGTTCAATTTACTGAAGAACCTTGAGTAAAATGACTCTTTTAACAACAACAACGACAATAAAATAAAATAAATAAATAAAGTTTAATATATTTACAATACTAAAAATATTCATCAATGAAAATTCCTTTAAACAAACGTGGACGTGTTTTACAACAGATTCCATTGATTAATTTTTGTAGTGTGTAAATTTTGAATGTTGTTTGATTAACAGAGAATAAATGTACTCATTCAGTTTTTCATTTTAATTCCAATAAAGAAATATGACAAGCATGTTTGAACCAACACCAATTAACTTTTATCAACTGATGTGACCAAAAGGAAAAAAAAAATAATAATAAAGAAAAATGATGGTCTAGATAAGATAGGTTAAAATATTTTCTGCTGAAGCCAACGTCCTCGCTTATAAAAGTCAACGCCTTTAATTTATTGATGACAGTTATAATAAAATTTTTGCTCCAATTGCTATAAATCATCTTCACTGTAAATAGCTTTACATAATTTGCATATCCTTTGTCATATTTACTTTCCTTTTAAGATTATATAATGAAATGTTAAAGTTGTAAGCATTTCCACTTCAAAAAGAGTTACATTTTGTAACAGACACTCCACCTGCTTATTTATTTCATCCCTCCTCTATTGCTTAGTTGAAATGGTTCCGCCCCATCCGGTTCTTACTCAAGGTCAAATGAGTTGTGTGCGAATGCAAAGGAATGTAATTAATATGAAGGCCCCCAAGGTAGTCACTAAGTTACTCTGTATATCATCTCATACCATAAATCCAACTTTTTCATTCCCCACCCTCTAGTTTCCTCCCTTATTAATAAAAAAAAGTGATATCAAAATTAACGTGGAATATGACTGTAACAGCAGCAGTTATCGCTCGTAATTTTAATTGCAGATGCAGACGATTAGACTTTTGAAGCCGATGAAAGGGTTTGTCCTTGAATTCGGTAGACATTAGGAAACTCGAAAATGCATTGCAAAGAAATCTTGTCAATGCTTAAGAAATTTAAAACTGGATTTTTTTTTTTTTTTTTTTTTTTTCTTTTTGTAAAAGAGCTTGTTGAATTGATAGTTAATATTTAGAATTATTACAGTAAAGCATCGTTTACACGTCTTCCAAGGGACTGACGTAAAAAGACGCATAAATGAAAAGACGTATAATCAAAATTTTAATAATAACACTTTGATTACTATAAATTTAATGATACTTAAGCAAAATTTGTATGAAAATACTAATTAATTAAGCTTCTTAAGTTAGTACATGTATATTAGACTTCTTTTAAGACAATAATTAATAATAATAATAATAATAAAAAGGATTTATTATAAAAAGTGAGAAAAATCATACTGTTTGATGCATGACTGGGTACTAATTACGTATACCATATATTGAGTACAATTATATTACATTTCTTAAGAATTATATGAACACATTTTGAACATTCATTATATATATTGCGCATTTTAAATAACAAGCATACGATTTATGTACATGCAGATAGTTAATAACATTAAAAATATTTAATATTCGTCTCAAGGACCATATTCCCACTTTGGGTGCGAGGCTACAAGAATATCAGCTGGTTAGGGAAACAATCCTCAACTCTACCATAACAAAGTATTGTGGCTTGCAAATTTTTATCTTGCAATATTATTTCTAAGAGTTACAGATTATATGAAATTGAAGTAAGAGTGATATAGTGATAACTTTGTTTTGTTTTTAATCCAGTTTTAGTAATATACTTTAATATTAATCAACATATGTAATATTAAAAGTTGCCGTGTGAACTGTGGCGATGTTAACATATTTAAATGGATGTTCCATTTAGTAAATTCCTTTATTAAAGTGATTGAAATTCTAATTATTTAAGCTTTGATGTCTATATATATGTGTGTGTGTATAAAATGTTCTTATTAATCTTTTATTCATTATATATATGTATGTGTGTGTGTGTATACATAAAATGTTCTGCAATTTCACGATATGGAATAGTCTTAACTTTATCATTCGATTCAGTTGTTTACATTTCTCTTTTGTTCTTGTTTGAACATTATTATTAAGTTTCACTGCAGAAATATTTAGGAAAATGTTATACATAACAATAAAATGGCATCTTGAATCTAATTTGTTTACAAAATATTGGCCACGTGTTCGGCGATTTTACCTACGGTAACGTCACAGGAATATTGTCCATTAAAAATTCTGCTGTGAATTCAATTGATTCTTTGCTCAGTATTCTTCGATCTTTCCTGTGTTTCTCCAATTAAGATGCTTTCTAGGAAAAATCCGTCGTATTTAGAATGAAAAATAATGACAGGTCGAGAAATTTTGCAAATTTTAGTAGAGTGGAAAAGACGTATAACCGATATTAGCGGTGTATAAACGAAGAATTTTTGCATTAAAATGAATAGGAATGAATCGGGACTTCACTAAAAAGACGTATAAATGTAAAAGACGTATAAACGAGAGACGTATAAACGATGCTTTACTGTAGTAATATTACGAATTCTTAAAATTGAAATTATTGCTAAAACTAAAAACTAGCAATATTATCGTTTATAAAGTTCTTACATAATCGCAAAAATATTAAAGTTTAAGAATGATGTTATCCCAGGCTTGCTCCATAGGCCTAAAATACTTAAAATGAAACTTCACCTATATAAATCTCATTTATTTTTCATTAATATATTCTATATAAAGAACAAGTTGTGGAAAAGCTCTCTCAGATCTCGGAAAAAAGTTCCAAGTTTATGATGTTCACAATTACATGCTCAGCATAGTATAATCCAGAATTAAACAAAAGCCTTTTATTTTATTTATTTATTCTTAAGGAAGTTTATCTATATGTGAAAATATACCTCTTTTTTTCCTAACCGTAACAAGTTTTGCTATTCGCCATTAAGCTCATTTGCCTTGAACGAGTGCTCTTTCTTTTCTATACAAGGTTATAGCCATTAAAATAATCCATTTCAAAAACATCGCAAAAGCAGATGTTGTAGTATTTAACACGAGGTAAATCATTTTTATTATAAAAAATTTCTTACTGAAAGGGACAAGTACACACCTCGGGGGAAAAAAAAAAAAAAAGCACTGTTACAAGTTACAATAGACAGTGTTGCCAGGTCTGACCGATTTTTTCTTCAATAGTCACCAATAATTTTTAATTGTAACCTGTAACGTGATAGTCTACTATGCATATCAAATATCACTTCTCAGAATTATTGGTGAAAATTGAATAAAAAATCCGTCTGATCTAGCAACACTGATAATAGTACCCATCATTTCACACCAACGAGATAGATAAAGTAGAGTGATAAATGGCAACCCTTGAGAAGGTCCAGGATGAGTCATGTGACATGCTCTCCTTGCACCTGCGTATTCGATGGTTCCCTTGGTAACAGCTTATTTTCAGTAAATTTCTATGGCAACGGTTTGGAGATTTTTCTTCGCAGCCAATGTTTTTGTTTACTTACGTAGTTTGATATTCTTTTGTTCTAAATCATTTTGATTTTGATTTTACTTCTTTTTTATTTCGTGTAGTTGAACTTCAACCGAAAAAATGCTTAAAAATAGTTGAAAAATTATTATTTGTTGTTAAATTTAGCTCTTTAAAAGTTTAAATTTTCTTTTATAAACACATTTAAACTTTGTTGGGAAACGATGAAAAAAGGGTATTTTATTATTTATTAAAATGTGAAATGTGTGTAAAATTATTTTAAAAACAATTTATTTCGGTCATAGGACTGTCATGTTACCTAATAATAATGATAATTTGTCGAACTGATATTTTAAATGCCAAAATAGCGATAAAGGGCCAAACACAGCAACCTATTCGAGCATGTCACGTGATTCATCTTGAACCACGGAAAGTTAATCCTTCATCCATTGAATCAGCACTCTAATTTATATATCTCGTTGTTTCACACGTTGAACGCCACGCGAATTTTAAAAATCGATTAAAATTCCATAATGATTCCTGCTGTAATAAATAAAAATCAAGCAAATTTTAAATAAATTTTCAATGGTTACTTAAAATAATGTAATATTTTTAGTTTTATATCCTAAATCACACTGTCAACCACCGATGGTTGACGCGGCTTTATATCATATTTGACACTATCAGTCACCGATGGCTGACATGGCGCTCAACGTGTTAATTTTTTATTGGTACTGCTGTTACTTTCAGGGTAAAACTTTCGCTGAAATGTTTGAAGTATAACATGTTCTGCACATTCCTAAAGTTTCATGATGATTCCTTCAGTACTTTTAGAGATATATGACAAAATGTCTAGAATCTAGAATGGCTGACATGGCGCTCAACGTGTTAATAGTGTTCTTAATATAGATCTTGATGATTATCTACAAAATTAAATTGGACAATTTTTTTTACTTTTAGCAACTACACAACTTTGACAAAATATTCTTATAATAAAATTTATGCCTAGATTATACATATATTTCAAAGATCACCGAAAGAATAATCATAATATGGACATTAAGTGTGATAGGATATTGATTATGGAATTAAAAAGAATTTTGTATACATTCTAGGAAAAATCTCTCTTGAAAAATTTGTTCTGGATCGTCTTTTATTTCCGAACTATTTTTAAATTCTTGGTTCTATATTTTACTTAAGAAGTGGAAACATAATAGATAAATTTTAAAATTACATACTTTCATCTTCTTCTCCTTTTTTTTTTTTCCTTCCAATTTTAAATATTGAATAAATATATTCATTAATATTTTCACGTACAAAAAATAAATATGAATTTTTTTTATTATTCTGTAATCAAATTTATTTTTGCTTTTTCTAATTAAAATTATAGAGAGAATTAAAATATTAAAAATAACAAAAAGTATAAATCGAAGGGGGTGGGGACTAGAATGAATAAACAGCTTTAAATATTTTGTTGAAAATTAACGGATTTGAGGATGTTTGTCGACAGAAATCTGTCCGACAGGCTGTCTTACCAGAAAATAAAAAAGTTTTTTAAAAAATAAATAACCCGTCCGTTGAATACAAAAATCAAACGATTTTAGGCATTTCGATGAACTGCTTGAAGACTTTTTATTCAAAAGTCGACACAAACGTACTTATCATAATATGGAAAATTGTAGGAAATAAAAAGAGTGTCAGGCCAATAAATTAAAACCCGCCAAAGAGATTTTTATTTTATTTATCTTATTATTATTATTATTAATTGAATCTTTTGCAACAGATGCATAAATTATGGTTATCAAACAACAGCCAACTAAAAATATGGAGTAATCTATAGTGTTAATGTTGTTGTTGGAGCAAACAAGAAAAAGAAAACGAAGGTGAATCTGGTAGGAAGATGGAATGAAGAGTTGTTGAAACGGAACAGTGGTTTTGTTTGTCTGTCTGTTCTGTTTTCAGAAAGACGTTACGAATGACAGGAAGGCAATAACGCTCCAGGGAATTTCTCCACATCACACATGCTCGGGCCTCCCATCTGAGGAGAAAATGAAGTTGCTATTATCTTTAGAAATATGTGAATGAAAAAAATTGTTTTGGACTCGAAATTTTAGATAATTAAAATGTAAAAACACTCATTTGAGGTTCGAATAATTTAGCTTTCTTTCCTTTCTTTCTTCTTTTTCTTTTTGTTTCTTCTCTCTCTCTCTTAATAAATTTAAGTTAAAATAGGTTTCTTTAAATATTTACTTTTTTTTTTTTCAATCGTAGGATATTTTTTTTTTTTTTTTTTTTTTAATAAGTTACTTGACGAAAGTGTCTATAATAAGTTTTATAACGTTAAAACAAATCTACTTTAAAGAAAAAGAAAGAAAAATTTCAAATAATAATAATAATAGTTATAATGATAAATGTAAAAATAAATAAATAAATATAAAATAAATAGTAGTAGTTGCTTGCTTGTCTACTTTCAGGAAGACGTCGGGACAGAAATCAATAATAAATGCTCCAGAGGATTTCTTCACAACAGACATGCTCGGGTGTCCCAAATTAGACGCTGATAAGGAAATGCAGTTATCATTAATTCTTAGAAATATAGAATCTAAAAAGTTGTTTTGGGGTAAAAATTTTAGATAAATAAAAATGTAAAAACAGTCGCTTAAGGTTCGAACAAATTAGTTTAGTTATCTTATAATAAATTTAATAAAATGATTTTTAAAAATATCCACAAAATTTTCTCTATCTTGTGATATTTCTAAAATAATTTTTTTCTTTTAACTTGCATGTAAAAAGACAAGGGTGCTTGTAATAAGTTTTAAGACGTTAAAGACATTCTCCAATAAATAAATAAATAAATAAAAGAATAAATAAATACAATAAATAAAAATACAATAAATAATAAAAAATTTTTGCTTGTCTTTTTTCAGAAAGACATTATGATAAAAAGCAATAAGGCTCAAGGGGATTTCGCCACAGTACGCATGCTCAGGTCTCCAAATCTTAGGCTCTGAGAAGAAAATGCAGTTGTTATTAATATTTAGAAATATGAGATTGAAAAAGTTATTTTTGGGTAGAAATTTTAGATAATTAAAATGTAAAAATAATCTCTTGAGATACTAAAAATTTAATTTAATTTTCTTCTTTTCTTTCTTTCCTTATTTCTTTCTTATAAATTTTGATAAAATAGGTTTTAAAAAATATTACTATTATTATTAATTTTTATCCTGTGATATTTCTAAAAAAAATTTTTTCTTTTAATTTACATGTTAAATGACAAAGCTGATTGTAATCTTCTTTTAAACAATAAATTTCCATTAAAATTTATGTTTTATTTTATTATTATTTTTAACAAAAAAAAAAAAAAAAAAAAGAAAAGAAAAGAAAAGAAAAGAAAAGAAAAAGTTATAACAAAACTAGTGGTAGAGAAAGTCAAAGACTGTACGAACCCTGATAAATAATTATGAAATAAATTAAACATCTGTTTACTTGTCTATTTTTAGGAAGACGATTACAGGAAAAGGAAAATAATGGTGCTCTAGAGGATTTCTTCACGACAGATATGCTCAGGTCTTCAAATCTTAGGCTATATGAGAAGAAAATGAAGTTGTTATTAATTCTTAGAAATATGAGACTAAAAAAAAAGTTATTTTGGGGTAGTAATTTTAGATAATTAAAATGTAAAAACAATCGCTTGAGATTCGAAAAATTTAGTTTAGTTGTCA
This sequence comes from Salticus scenicus, assembly GCA_963930645.1. Lineage (NCBI taxonomy): Eukaryota > Metazoa > Arthropoda > Arachnida > Araneae > Salticidae > Salticus > Salticus scenicus. Next base: position 178,270,205 of record OZ005655.1, on the reverse strand, counting down.
TTCATTCATTTTTTTTTTTTTCCCTTTCTTATAAATTTTGGTAAAATAGGTTTTAAAAAATATTATTATTATTATTTATCTTGTGATATTTTCTAAAATAAATTTGTTCCTTTAATTTACATGCTAAACGACAAAGCTGCTTGTAACCTTTTATATATGGGAGAGTGGGGATGAATGGGACAATAGCAAAATTTTTATGTTTTGCAAGCACTAAATATTTGACAATTTTTCTGATATATGGCAATACTGAGGTCATTCATCAAGTGTAGTTTCAGAATTGTGCTGTCTATTGAAGGGCAGAAAAAATGAAAGTGTCTTTTTCTGCTGCCAGAGTAAGTTTTTACTGATTCAAATAGATAGTAGTTAAAAATTAACTATTTGCTTAAGGTTAATATAACTCATATATGCTGAAAAGGCATAATCTTTTATTGTGTTTATAATATTCAAGAAGAATATTGACAATTGTTCCTCAGGCCTATTTCATGTTTTACATGATCATATGGTGGTGGGGATGAATGGGACAGTTTGAATGGGGATGAGTGGACCTTCCCAACTATGTGCTAATTTAAAATTGAACTCAAGAATTATATTAAAACAAATCGTAAATAGATTTTCAATATTTTTATAACTTGTAGCTCAATAGTTATAACATGGAATTATAAAATTAGCATGGATTTAGAGAAAAATAGATTGAAATTAATTGTTCTGATTTTTGTTTATAATAATTATGATTAAAAAAATTATAAGTTAGAATATTCATTGCAACTTAAATCAATAATATCAATAATTAAAAAAGTAAATAAATAAACTAATAATAATTGGATTAAAATCGCAATTTCAATCAAGCTAATTAAATAAATCCTGGTGATTATTAATGTAATACAGAATAGAATGCTTATTTTTCCCGATCAGTCGGAAACAAAAATTTATATGGATAATTTGTACTCTCTATTATAATGATTTACATCTTTCTAGTGTCTTATTTATTTATTTTTAGATTATATCTTGTTAGATTAAATTACCATAGCATAGAGCACTAGGAACTGTGCGAACCAAAGGACTTTTGCCTTTTGATGTTAATTTGAGTCAATACATCAGTTTATGTTAATTTCAGTAACTTCATAGTGTGTAATAAAATCACATAAACCAATTTAACTTTAAAAATTTATTTACTTTCCATTTTGTTTTCTTTTCTTTGTTAACTCCAGTCCTGTCCCATTCATCCCCATAGATAAGGATGAATGGGACAATGCACATGCATGTAAAAAAAAAAAAAATATTAAAAATGATAACTTTTTATGAAAGTTAGTATGTTTATATGTAACTGATTACTGAAGTATACTTATTAGCAATGCTATAAAATTCTGAATTACATATGGTGAACGTTATTAATAAAAACATGAAAAATGTCCCATTCATCCCCACTCTCCCCTATATAACATACAAGCCAATCTACTTAAAAATTACAATAAATAAATAGGTTTCATTCAGTCCCGCCCTTTTTCAGGGACTTTTCACCAGTATTTTTAAACAATAAATTTTCTTTTAAATTTGTAGGGTATTTATTTATTTATTTATTAGAACAAAAAAAATGTTATACGAGATTACGGAAAGTCAAGGAGATACAAGGACTGTACTAACCCTGATCAATAATTGTGAAATAAATGAAACAACTACCTACTAGTCTATTTTCAGGAAGACGTTATGAAAGATGTTTACAGGAAAGCAATGGTGTTCCAGACCTCTAGAGGATTTCTTCACAACAGATATGCTCAGATCTCCCATCTTGGGCATTGCGAAGAAAATGAAGTTATTTCTAATTCTTAGAAATATGAGATTGAAAAATTTGTTTTTGTATAGAACTTTTAGGTAAATAAAAATGCTAAAACAATTATTTGATGTTCCAAAAATTTACTTTAGTTTTCTTTTCTTTCCTTATAAATTTTAATAAAATATGCTTTTTAAAATGCTTGCAAATTTTTTATCCTATGATGTTTTAGAAATAAATCTGATCCTTCAGCTTACATGTTGAGCAGCAAACCCGCTAGTAACATTTTATTAATAACGTAAAAGCTAATATGCTTAGTAATATAACACGACTCAAAATATTTAAAATAAATAAATATTATAATATAAATACTTTCCCCCCTCGTATTGTTGTGACAGAAAAACAACAATCTTGCTGATACACCAGGGGAATTTCCCAGAACAGATATCCTCGGATCTCTCATATTAGGTCCTGAAGAAAAAATGCAGTTATTATTAGTTCTTAACAATATATATGTTACAGAAGTTGTTTTGGGGGCAGAAATTTTAGATATACAAAAATGTAATAACAATAGTTTAACATTAAAAAAAAAAAAAAAAAAAAAAAAAAAAAGTAATAATAAATAAATAAATAAAGTTTAGTTTTCTTTTCTTCATAAAGATTTTGGCAATATGTATATATTTTAATTTTCATAATTTTTTCTCTCTATCGTTAAACATTTCTAAAATAATTGATTTTTTTTAGCTTAGATGTTAAATGTCAAATGTGCAAATGCTAGTAATCTTATATTATTATAACGTAGAAACCAATCTACTTAAAGTAATAATAATACATAATAGAAAATATTCTCAATATATATATATATATATATAAAGGAAGAAATAAATAAATAAAAACAATATTTTGATTGTCTGTTTTCAGGAAGACGTTGTGACAGGAAAGCAATAATGCTCCAAGGGAATTTTACAGAGCAGACATGCTCCGGTTTCTGATCTTAGGTCGTGAAGAGAGAATGCAGTTGTTATTAATTCTTAGATATAGGGAACTGAAAAAGTTATTTTGAGGCAGAAATTTCAGATACATAAAAATATGAAAACAATCGCGTGATATATGAAAAACGTAATTCATTTTCCTTTACTTCTAATAAATTTCATTTTTTTTTTTTTTTAAATATTTTTAAAACTTTGCTCTATCCTGAGATATTTCTAAAACAGCTTTAAATGTTAAATGATAAAGCTGCTTTTGTATGTTAAATGACAAAGCTGCTTTTAAATGTTAAATGACAAAGCTGCTTTTAAATGTTAAATGATAAAGCTAATAATATTATATTCCATAAAACTTCTTCAAAAAAAAAAAAAAAAAAAAACATATATATATATCTGTAAGATGAAAATATATATATATATAATGATGATTTATTAAGCGTAGTGAAAGCCAAACAACAGATATAAGATCACTGAAGCCACAAAGACCAATAGGAATGAAAAAAAATATGCAGGAGAAGCTCAGAAAGGTGAAATTTTTTTATCAAGGGATGAAATACACTTAAAATTAATACAATGCATTCCATATTAAACACAATTCATTAAATTTGCACTGTTTTTATTTTTTAATTATTTTCACTGAAAATTTGCAATATATCATAAAAAAAAAAAAAAAAAAAAAAAAAAGTGAGTAGTATTTAAATATATAAATAACATAATTTCTTGAAATAAATATGCTAAATTATTATTTTATGAAATTAACTTTTAATTAAAGTTTTTTAATTAAACCTTTTTTCTAGAGTATGGTTTATCGATATAATGTTTTGTTTAATAATAAAATGCATACAGAATATATGCTTTCATGAAACTCTCTTTTTCACCAAGCAAAAGTTCTTTAAATATACGGCAACGTTTCAAAACGTGACTGAAACGTATAAAAGGATGTGCTTGAATTCCTCCTGTACATTTCCTTTGTGCACCACGAAATCGTGTGTGCTCTCTCAAAACTGCAAATAATATCGATGATACTAAAAATTTTATACTCTTTTTGAAGATCGCGAAAGCATCCCTGAATAAAACGCACAAAAAAAAAAAAAAAAAAAAACCTTTAAAATATTCGGTAATGTCTTCAGCTATCACTTAATTATCGAAATTAAAATCTCTATTTTTTTTTCCCTATCAAAGCCAAATATGAATGACTAGCTGACCCGTCCGGCTTCGCACTGATGAACAAATTTTAGTTAAAGATGGATTGATATGTAAAAAATCAAGAAATATATCAGTTTATATGTTATCCGCGTTTGTAATGATCGATAGATGGCGCTCTCTGAACACTGCAGTTGTTAGTAAATATAACAGCCACGTGTAATTATTATTCTTTCTCCGCCATTTCATCATGGAAAGTCGATTGCATAATATGAGGATATGCAGTGGTGTGATAATTTCACCTTAGCCCACCAGAGGGCGAGCATTTCATTACAATCGCGGATAGTCAGGCAATATTATTAACTGGAAAGTCAAAATATAATTTTACAATTTTTTTTTTTAATTAGTTGTCAAATGTTGGCAATTTTTACTTAATGCTATTTATTTATTTATTTATTTATTTCATAAAAAGAAACATTTCTTTACTCATGAATAAAAAATATTGAAAAATAAACCTATGACATGAAAATGTTTTTGATAAAATTGACGTCATAATAGCTTTAATTATTATTTATTTTTTCATTTCGCAAATATATTTAATTTTTTCCATAACTGATTATTATTTTAATAATGTATATTAAAGGAGAAATCAATAATATGAAACAATATTCGTACAATATATACTATTACAGAATCTGGTGTGAAACAACCACACGACTTCCATTACCCACTATTACACGTAATATATACAATTTTTTGGAGATATTACTTGCATTTTTTGAGATTTTCGAGTAAGAGAAACTTGATACACGTATAAAAACACATACAACAGAGTTTGCATAGCGAGTTAAAAAATAAGGGGAAAAAAATAGATAGTTATTTTTTTAAATACGAATTTCCGAGATCTAAAACTGAACTATCTAATCAGGATGACCGTTAATATTCCTGTAATAAGCACGTAATACTTAAGAAAGGTTATCTAAATTGGATTAAAGAAAAAATTTTCAAGAATACGTTAGAGCCGTTTTTGAGATACCAACTTTTACCAAAACTTAACATACTCAATTATTGACCTAAAAACAATAATTACATACAAAAGGATATTTAATAGGAAGTTAACATGGCGAGTTTGAAAAAAATCCGTACAGGCGTTTTTAAAGGAACGCACTTGCGAAGTCTGAAATTGAGCTGTTTTTAGAGGACGCCTATCAATTTTCCTGAACTAAGCAACTTTTCAATCGAAAGGGCATCTAATATATTATTTATATAGCAACTTTGAAGAAAATCATTAGAAGTGTTTTTGAATATGGGCTTAGGGTCCCATTTCTGGTTTTCGATGACCCAATTCCGGTTTTTCAATTTTCACGAAAATTTGGAAAATTTTGGAAAATCGAACACCAGACCTGAATCACTTGTGAAGTTTAGTAGTTCTATTTTTATTAGTTTTGGAGATATGACAGCCAGAAGATTACACACACACGTGCACATATACACACACACTGACCAATTGCCAAAACCTATACAATACTTCCACTACCTACGGTAGTAGGGTAATTGAAGTAAACACATACATCTCGTATTTACTACGATAATATACAGATTTTCGTATTACGTTTTCGATCGCCAAATACAAAAATCGCCAATGACGATAGATATCAAGTTTTCAATTAAAATATTGAAAATTTTAATTAAAAATTTATTTTACCAAAATTTATTATAGCTTCTAGCACTTAGAGAGAGACAGTGTAACTTTTGATTATTGAAAGAAAAAAAAAAAAAAAAAAAAAAAAAAAAGCAATCGGCTTTTTAGTTCTAGCGATCGTTCTCTACATATGCATATAAACCTTTCTTTTTTTTATATTAGTATAGCTATAGAGCATAGGTATATTAAATAGGTTTCCAGTCAACATAATGTAACTCAAATAATTAAATGCTATTTACATTTCAGTAATGGCTGTATGCGCTATGTATATTGAGCTACTTGCCATAACTGTTAGTTGCTAAAAATAGTCGCCAAATAAATTTAAACATCTCAATACGCAAGCGAAGTATGACATCACTGACCGCCCGTGGATGCAAGAAAAAGATTTTCCATGTTAATCGCTCATTGGATTTTTTTTTTTTTTTTATTAAAATTCTAGAAGAATTATTTCCCGATTTTAATCCTCATATTTGGGTATAGATATGTATTAGTTATTGTATGCGTGCGTTAGATTGAGTTATTTTGCTGTCAAATTGACAAAATTTTAATTTTAAATTTCAAAACTGTCACCCTTGGCGTTTTTTGTATTTGGCGATCAAAAACGTAATACGAAAATATACATGCCAGATGTATATTTTCGTAATATGTATTGTACGAAATATTGTTTCATATTATTCGTTACACTCTTAATGTAAGTTTTTAAAATAACCATGATTTTTGAAAGGAATTAAATTATATTCGCCAGATAATTTGGCGATATTTTTTTTTTTTTTCTGCCAAGGATGACGGATATCAAATCTATTCCGCTGCAACATATTAGTATATTATATCAGATACTTTATTTAGACATTTGAAAACAAATTTGACTTCAAATTATGATAGAATATTTATCCTTTCCCTTTTAATTAGTTTATTAGTTGGATGTTTATTGTGTAAATATCATCCTTTGAAATGAAATGATTATGTTTTCAATCGAATATGGAAATTTGCCATTTTTTTTTCTAGAGTTTTGAAATTTAAAATTCCAATTTTATCAATTTTACAACAAAAACAATTTAATCTAACGGATGCACATGATAACTAATACATATCTATATCCAAATATGGGGATTAAAATGGGTAAATAATTTTCCTCGATCTTTATTATTTTTTTACAAAAAATCCAGTTCACTTTTTATATTATTGTTCGCGTGAAAATATATTTTATTATATGTCTAAAAATAAATTAATTCGTAAATCTTTTTGGCAACAATTATAAATTAAATTTAATTTTATTTATTTATTTATTTTTAAATTCCAATTTCGTTTACACACATCAGTTTAAACCACGGAGTAATAAAGACTCCGTGGTTTAAACATTGATGCTTAGATATTATATCATATCATATCAAATTAAATTATTAGAAAAATAAACACTTTTAATTCTATAATGACGTCAGATTTAACGTGTAAGTTTAACAATTAAAAAAGCTTTATATGAATTTCAATTTAATGCACGTGCAAATATATTTCTTTTCTTTTCACGTCAAGATATTTTAAAAACGAAATGAATATGTAAATGTTTCTTTTATGTTGGCAGCAGCTAATTTTTTTAATATTTCATTATTTCCATTTCTATTACGGCTTCTATGGGGATTTTAATTAAAATGCTCAGATTTTAAACTAAAATTTATTTTATCAAAATTAAATATAGCCTATAACAATATGGCATACTGTAGCTTTCGGTCAGTGAAAGAAGTTTTTAAATCGGTTCAGTAGTTTCAGAGATTACCCTCCACAAACAAACAATTTTTTGCGCTTTATATAATGATATAGATAATTAACTAAACTCAAATATAAAAATCAATTTAAAAAAATTAATTAATTAATTAAAAAAAAAATCTACTCATCAAAATTAAAAGCAATGTCTTTTTCGTTGTATCTATACAAAAATTGCACTAAATAATATCAAACGAAATTGGGAACCTAATTATCATTGTAGTATTTCTATGCAATAAGGATCTTTTCTTTAAATTTGTTGTAGGAAATTTTTATCGAAATTAAATGGGAAATTGTAGTGACAATAAAGTCCCAATTTTCTTGAAAATTATGTAGTTATACACATATATTTCCGGAATGCTATTTTAACTGACATTCAAGGTCAACTATATTGAAATGAAAAGAATATACTCAACAAAATATGATAAAAAAAAAAAAAAAAAAAAAAAAAAAAATTGACTATATCTATACAAAATTTGTTTAAATAATCTCAAATGAAACTGAGAGCCCACTCGTCATTAAAATATTTTTACCTTGCCACCTAAAAATATTTTTTTTAATTTGTTGCACGAAATTTTATTTGAAATTCTAGCTAATTGAATTGGAAATTATAAAATCAATAAAATCTCAAACTGCTTGAAAATTCTGCAGTATTTTTCCGACTGCCATTTTGAGAGACATTCAAGGTCAAATAATAATGAATGAAAATCTACTAAAATCAAATATAAAAATCAAATACAGATAATAAAGAAAAGTTATAAACAAATGTAAATGAAAGAAAATGGGGGAGGGAATTAATAAATGCCAAATGAAAATGAAGAAATAAAGAGAAAAAAAAAAGTCTATTAAACTAAATATATAAATTTAAATTCAAAAACTTTATACTTTTATGTACGCGAAAATTGCATTAACTAATGCCAATCGAAAATGTCAGTCCAATCGTAACTGTAGTATTTCTACACTGTCACTTTTTTTTTTTTTAAATAATTTTAATTAAAATTAAATACGAAATTATACAGACGGAAAAAAAAACTCTTTAAATTAAATATAAATGAAAAAATGTAGTCCAATATGTATGTATGAAAAAAATCTACTCAGCAAAACATAAACTTTACAATTTTTTTCTCTATATTTATGCAAAAATTTACTAAAAAATTCCGAGTGAAATTGGCAACCTAATCATCAATGTACTATTTCTACATTGCTACGCAAAGGTGTTATTTTATTTTATTTTTTTGTATGAAATTTTAATTGAATAGTATTGTAGCGGCAAGTCTCAATTTGCTTGACAATTCTGCAGTATTTTTCTAATGCTACTTTAAAATACAATCAAGATAAGATAAGAATAAAAAAATATTAAAATTTAAATATAAAAATTAAATGTAAATGAGGAAAAAAAAAAAAAAAACTTTTTGAATATGAATAGGAAAGGAGGGGGGGGGGGGAATCTACTCAGTAAAGTTGAAACGTAACTTTTCTTCTTTGCTGCATCTTTGCAAAAAATTGTGTTAAATAATCCTAAACATAATAACCCAATGTACGGCCCTACTAGATCACTCCTCCGCATCAACGTGGCCAATATAAGATTAAACTTTTTGAGAGGGATTTATTAAAATGAATTTAACAAACGCATATTCTGAACAAATACAATCAAGGTCGTTAGTCGAAGTCATCTCATACTAAACTAAATTTCAGCTTTTGATTTGGACATAAAACAAAAGGAAGAATTAACTAAAAAATATCATTTATTTAATGTGAACAATCGAATTTTATGATTATTATGGTATCGACATTAAAAGTTCAGAAGAGCTAAAATCTTAATAAAAGTTATATTTAATGCTATTAGAAATTTTGAGATTATTATTATTATTATTAATTATATTTTTAGATTCATAGAAAAAGACCATTATCTTCTAAGGTGATAAATACTAATAGGAAAAATACAGCTTAGAAATTCGAAGAAAATAAGATTTCTTTTAATGAACTTTTACTAAGAATTACTTTGATTTAATATAACCGTAATTACTAAGCACAAGAATATTTTATGTGATAGCATATGTTGTAAAATAATTCTTGATGTTTTTTATTTAGCTAAAAAATAATGTCAATTTTAATTTTCGACGCATTTTCTCTTTAAAAAATTAATTAAGACTCTTTGTTACTTTTGTATATCAACTGCAACTGCAACTTACATGCACAATCCATATAACTCACACCTCTTCTTTTGTGATGCTAATTTCATCATTAATCTTAAAAGCAATGGCTTTGTTGTATATAACTTCTACGTCTTTGTTGTCTAATCTAAAGTAATGAATATCTATTAAATAAAATATTTAATAAATAAACTAAGGGAGAAATTAAAAAAATATGTTGAATAAAGCATAACCCTTTCTCAAAATGTAAAATTTATTAAAATAATAAATTGATTTCATAACACAAAAAAATATCTAATAGAATCCCTATTATCAGTGATATATTAAGTGTGTAATCTTAAAATAAAAAAGAAAAAGGCTCTCGTAGACACACACACATTAGAGAAGTAAGAAAAAAAAAAGAGTTAAAAGGAGTAAGAGTAGAATAACTGGTATAATATTTTATCCCCCTGTGAAAGGAAGCCAAGAGTTCTCCCCACCTCACGCGAAGAATAAACGAATCCCAGAGTAACTCCAAGCAGAGATATTTTCAGCTCACGTTCATTTCTCCGACTATCAATGTTGCCAGCTGGCTCTAGTGGTTTCCTTACCGGAGTCATTCTTTTATGAAGTTATCGCTCATTTGGCGAAATTTGTAAATGTTTACCGTTATTTCTTAAAAACGAAAACAATAACATCATTTAAATTTTGGACATACACATATTGATAGATAATTTCCTTTCCAAACAGTATATTGTGTTAATTCAGGAACTTAAATATATGAAAAGAGATGGGATAACGTGCTTTGGATATTCGATCTCATTAATTTTTCGTTTTCATAGAATGGACATTGAAAGTCATATCCGTTTGAATGGAGCCATCATATATAATGTATCAGTGACACTTTTTTATGTATTTTAAAAGAAAGTCGTTAATAAGGGATAACACTAGAATAATTAGGTGGCAATCTAAGGCACTAACATTGATTAATTTTCTATTTTAGAGGCAGATAATCAAACAAACACCAATATGTAATGTACATAATTCAGAGAATACCTCGGATTTGGTATATTTTAAAAAGAAAGCAGAACAGGATAGGAATTAGCTACACTCTTAAAAATTAATTTCTTTTAAAACTGCTATTAAACTGATGAAAATTTAAAAACAGATTTTTTTTTTTTTTTTTTTTTTTTTTTTTGTCCAATCACGTGAATTTACACAGAAAGTAAATCCTTGCATCACAATAAGTAATTCAAATCATATTGTTCAACAGAATATCAAATTGTAGCATTAACAAGCCAGCATCAACAAGCCTAGCATTATGTTTGCCATATATATAATTTTAATATTTTTATTATTTCAAAACATTCTCTCAGTCATTCAAAACAGAGTTATATCTGCATATGGTATATACAAATAACTTTTGCTATACATTTATTCTTCCGAGAGAAAATGTTAACGTTCGTCCGATAACGGAATAATTTCAAAAGTGAAAATATGAATATTATACAAATATAGCATATTAATTAATTAAAAAACATTTAAGCTTTCAATTGTCATTTTTTATAACATTTAAGCATTAATGATATATAGTATTTATATTATCAATATATATATATATATATATATAATATAGTAGTGAAAGCCGATTGACTGCCCGTGGATACTAGGCCTAGGTTAAATACCGTGAAAATCTTTTTAAGGGGTCCTAGTTCCTATTTACGAGAGTTTTGAATAAAAACATGGGAAACTTCGAACTACTAGGTTAACGAGCGCGATCTGTGATCGAACCCGGCACTTTCCGTCGTTCCAGCTTCGAGAGCAGAATCTCTGGGCTATTGGTTGAGCAAAATACTTAAAGTGATAGTGGCAATAACGAAAACTGGAGATGGGTTCCCAAAATAATGTATTTGTTTTACGTGGAAAGTTATCTAATATTTACTGTGAACGTTATAAACTAACAATGATAATGGTTCAAGGCTTTTAGAAATGTTCTAAAAGTGTATTTTATTCAATTCAAACAATTACAGAGAACAATAAGAAGAAAACAAAAGCAAAAAAAAAAAAAGTTCTATATTTAGCAAAAAACAATTCACACCAAAACAAAAATTTGAATATATGATACGCCACTTCGTAAGAAAAAAGGAAACAAACGCATAAAGAAAAAAAAATAAGCAATTTTATACAAGTTTCTTGTTGATTGAGTCCTCTGACCTTCAAGAAACAGCGCCCCTCCATTCAAAGTATACAACTGTTTCCCTTGCAGAGAATAGACTCTTCCAAACCTGCCTGTCATGTCTGCGGTAATCAGGGACTAGTTCATTGACTTGGCGCGTTACGGCCAGGATGCTACGCCAAACGCTTGGCCCTGCTCCAATGTTGGATGGGATTCGCGCTTACACGTTTCTCGCTATCGTGAAAAGAATTGCATGAACAAGTTTTATACGCGTATGGAAGATGAAAAGAAATCGATGCTGGACAGTGATTTTTTGTTTTTGTACGAAGAGTATTGATTATTAAATTTTCATCCTGAAAAAATTGAAGTGATTAAAGTGTGATCCATCTGAAAAAAATTAAGGAAAAAAGTATGACGTGGCTATTTTTCTATCCGCCAGGAAATTTTGCAGCATCGTAAATGTTGGTACTGAATACTGGGCCGTAGGACATTAGCTGTCTATTTTTTTTTTGTTTGTTTGTTTTCATTTGTACAGAAGATGACACCAGGACAATTAGCGCGCTGGACGTAGACCAGCATGCTGCTAATGGGTTTAACCCTTATGCATTCTGGAATACTACACTGTGGCTTCATCAGCTAGCATCCACACTTTGTTTCAGCATTCCTAATTTGGTGTGCCACTTATGGAATAAGTGTCGTCTGTTTTATTCCGTTTTAATTTGGTGTATGTGTGTGTCTGTTCAGGAAAGAGCAACGGGGAAATTTATTTTTGGCAATGAGTAGTGTTAAGGCACTACCCATAGGACACGTTGCCACCAGTCCCATGTATGTGGTCATGGATAGGTAAGTTGACCTTGAAGAAATTTTTCTGTTTATTTTGTTATTCATAGTGTTATTTTATTTTTCTGTTTTGAGGGATCCTCTATTCCTATGATATGTAGCGAATCATTTTTCGTAAACATCATGTGGTTTAGATCACATGTTTTATTTTTTAAGGTTATTTTCAGAGTTATTGTTATTTTCATAGTTTTATTATCATTGATAGGTAGCTTAAACCTATTTTTTCTATGAAAAACGAATATTTGTATACATTTCTGATGTTTATAGAAATCTAACTCTTTAAAGCGGAATTTTTTACATTTCAAAACGCCACCTCATTCTTGATTAGATTGCATATTTTTAAAACATTAATTTCACAAATTGAAGTTTCTCTTTGTATAAAGCTTTTCAAAATATACAAATTGTTTGCTTGTATGAAAGTATATTCTTTTAAGAAATCAAAATGATTAGATCAGATGTAATAAGTAATGTATTTATATTTATTTAAGTTTTATTGCAAACGATTATTTAAATGTCTGAATGGCTTAAAACAACATACGTACAACAACTTAAAACAACTGAAAAATCGTTCTACCAATTCGTAAATACATTTTTATATATACATAATTGTATGGGCAGATTTGTTATTAATCATTTCCCGATTAATTTCTTTTAATCTAAACAAAATTACACATTTTTTAAGTTGTTTAAATTTTAAATAAAATTGCTCGTATCGTAAAATCGAAAGTTAGGATGATTTCTTTCGCCAATAATATCAATTTCTTTAGATGAGAGTTCTTATATATTTTTTATAGGTTAATACAGTAATCCGTTATTGAATTTTTTCACGTAAAGTTTAAACAATCGTCAATTTCGTTGTTAAGCGTAGTTTATTAGTTATTGAAAAACAATTTTTTACTTCATCAGCATTTCTAGCGTATAGTAAAATTCACCGTAAGACTTCTTGCTTATACTTAATCTGCCTTTCTTATATTGTATATTTATGTTTTATTTTTTATTAGTCAGAAGGGGAGAGGGGGGAAAAGTTATTTGGCATTGAAACATCTACGATTTGATTGAAGGTCACTGTAGATGTTATTGCACATATGTTAATTCGATGTTCTTAATATCAGTCTGTGCTTAGTACAGTGTTTCAAAGTAATTTTAATTGATAATAATAATCTTTAAAATCAAAATTTTATTTTCCGTATTTTGATCATGAAGTTATAAAGGTGAAATCATATTAACATTTATTAATTATCAAACATGATAACAAAATGAACAGTCTTTGTGACATGATTTCGAATATTATTTCTAAAAAATGCTTAAATTTATAGAACATTATTAAACATTCAATAAAGATGTATAATTTTTAACATTTTAATAATAATCAACTTGTATTGATAACGAAAAAGCGTTTTGTATTTTATGAGGACACGTCTAAAATAAAATCTCGTTATCATGAAATATTTTTCTTTTATGAACAGTAGTATGAATTCTCAATCGTAGTCTGATAAATTAATTTTTTTTTAGATTTTTAGTGAAAATGCTGCAGATTTACGTATTTATATTTACGAGATAATATAAATACATTAAAATAATAATAAACATATATGTATCTTGGGAATATATATATATATATATAATCTGAAACATTCATTTTAAGACCATGAAAGCAAAGCTACTCTATATTATTAGATTAAAAATATTTTTGATAGATTAAATAAGTGTTTACGTCGTTTTACGCGTAGTTCCGGTTTTCGGATATTTCTAGAGAATTGCATTAACGAAATTACACGGTATATTCTGTTTTAATCCAATATACTAGAGTTATTTAAATTTTTATTATCAAATACAGGAAGATTATTATTTATAGCAGTATTACAATTATGTGTGTGAGTTTTGCAATTTCAAACAATAGTTAAATTTGGCAACTACGATTGTTATTGTTGATGAAGTCCTGAATAACGCATATTATTGGAATTCTGATTACCAGTATATTCTATTGAATTGAAAAGTAATTGGTGCTATGATAAAATAAATCCGTGCTTTAAGTGCAATTTAATTTTATAATTAATTCATTTGAACGATGAAAAATTATAACAAATTAAAAAAGAAATATATTGCGTAAATTTCATTCTGTGTTCTTTTGACCTTGATATTCTTTTACTATCCTGATGTGATTTCTATCGATATTAACTAAAATTAAAATTTTTGTTAATTTTTGCGTTTTTTTTTTTTTTTTTTTTTTTGAATAGAAATTGAAGTTTAGTTTAGTTATATGAATATTAGCTACTGATAACATAAACACTTTTTTTATCCCCCTTGAGATTCGCCTTAACGATGTTCTACTGTATTAACAAAATCATATCAGTTTTGAAACTTATCCATTTCACTTATCTCGTTTCAAGGGAAAAATAATAATTGATCAAATATCAGTTTTTCGCATCTATTGTTGCATAATACATATCTATATTTTTTTGCCAAAGTATAAAAATTTTTGAACCTGGTTGAATTTATGCAACTTGAAATTTAGAATTTGATGCTACTTACTCAATATCGCGTGATATTTTGTATGCAGACCGAATAATTCGCTGAACAACATAAAATATGTATTAGTTATTGCGTAATCAAATGCAACGTTTTGTTGCGAAATAATTTTGATACATAAAGATTTTATATTATAAATTGAAAGTTCGTATTTAAGAGCGGCCAATAGCTAAACTCGGCGACAGCTGTGGCATATATATGTGGCTATGGGAAAATTTGCTTCCATAATTACTCATTACCTAATGAATGTTTTTCAATTCTGTTTTTACATTTAGAAAATTAATAAGTGTTAAATTAATACTTGTTTTCCAAAAATTGATTTTTTAAAATTTTAGTATTTCATTTTGCAACTAGAAAATGAGAAAAATGCACTTTGTGTAAAATGCCATTTTTGAACTCAAAAAATTTAAAATGAATTTTTCGAAAATGAGTACTCTTTTAACGGTTCTGAATTTTCTAACTGTAAAAACAGAATTAAAAAATACACATTAGGTAATGAGTAATTGTGGAAACAAATTTTCCCATAGAATGACATTGGCCACGGCTGTTAGGTATTGCTATTTTAAATACTAAATTAAAAGTAACTAAATGTACCGTATACTATTGAACACTTTTTTGTTTATTATTATTTAAGTCTTAATATTGGATTGAGCAAAATAAAATGTAATTTATGCAGTTCGTTTAGTAAAAATCAACACTATTTAAAAATATCGAACTTATTATTTCAGATATTAAAATTACATGTTCTGTTATATTAGACTTAAATTTGATTTAGGAAAATTAATAAAATTTGTAGATTTAAACTTCCTGAATTCATATTAATTACAGCAGAATAGAATGTTTAAAAAAATCATTTTCATCATTTGATTGCTTAGCTAGAAATTAAGCTAGTCAAACAATATAAATTCTGAACTTTTCGTACGAATTAAAGAAAATAAAGTATTATTAAAAAAAAAAAAAAAAAAAAAAAAAAAGCTAATTCTTGAGAAATAAAAATTTATAGGTATTCAACTTCTATAATTTTGTCCTTGGTTACGAGGAAACTTTGATTTAAAGGTTGTAAGGGAAAAAATTCTAATGTATCTGACATATTAAAAAATAACCGATTGTGAAGTAATGCTTATTAATTATTATTATTAATTCCTTAAACTACCCGATACAGAAAAGCACAGCACTGTTTGTACCGCTTTCAAGGGAATCGCGTAAAAAGGATCTATGAAAGAGCATATAATAGAATTCTTAATAAACAACTTTTATTCTTACAAACTTAACTCTATACTAATGCAGTTATGTACAATAGATTTAAATTTTTTTGATATAGTGTTACTTTTTTTTTTTTTTTTCATCGTGGTATTTATATTGAAAGTAATAAATTTTAAAATTAAACATACTTATATCAGAAAAGAGATAAAGAGCACTAAGTACGAATGGGGATTGCAGGAGTACATAGTCGCGAGTAATAATAAAATATACGTTGCATATATCTAATTATTGAACAATGTTCATGTAGGTAAGCATTTTAATTTTATTTCAAAAAATCTTTTAACATTCGTCTTAAGGGTTGACTATACGTATTATTGAAATCATTGCATGCTGTTTCCTTAGTTGACAAAAAAGAAAAAAAAAAAAAAAAAAAAAAACTAAGAAAATTAATTAGGCAAGGTCAGAAAAAAAGAAAAGACCTAGGCAGAAATTTTGTGAATTTTAGAAAGCCGAAAAACGACGTATAACCGTTATTTGTGTCGTATAAATAAAGCATTTTTGTATAAATAATAATGAATTCGGACTGTACTAAATCGACGTATATACGGTGCTTTATTGTATAAATATTTCGTTGTTCAATTTTTCTGTTATTCAGAAAACTTTGAATTTTTTTTATGGAAATAGAACAGTCAGTTGGGAGGGGAGGGGGGGAGTTCAGTTTATTATTTTGCAATTTTAGTAGGAATACCACAATATTATAGCCTTATTATGGTTAAAGCTTTGTTGTGAAATCTTAAGAAATTTCATAAAACGTGGGATGGCATTTTAGCTATTATCTTGACGAATTTAAACTGCTTATCTGCAAACACTTTATAAATACCTATTAATTTTATTTATATATTTATTATTATTTGTCTAAGCGCAAATAATATTGATGTCATTCTATCTAAATCAGATGCAGAAAAACGCAGTTTGTACGACTTTCAAAGGACTGGCGTGTATAATCGATTTTTTAATAAACAACTTTGATTCTTACGAATTTATGCAATTTTACGTAAAATTAATATTGTAAAAGTATTTAAAAATAATTATTTATATCGTATTTGCTTACCTTAAATGCTAATTTATGGTTGAGTACGAATAATTTGTATATGCATGTCCTAAATACGGATGTAATTTACGTTGTATATGCTTATTATTTATTAATTAATATTTATATAGGCAGACATTTTATTTAAAAAAAAAAAAAAGTCTTTCATAATTATTTGAAGTGCTGATTATTTACAATTATTTATTATTTTACGATTACATTTTGAATCGAATAAATTTCGTTGATTGTTTTTTTTTTTCGATAATGTGATTGCTTCTGCCCCCTGCTACCTAAAAAGAATTTCTAACGAAATTTAGTAAAATCAACATCGAATAAACTGAGTGAGTATGAATTGAGGATTGAGGTAAAAAATATATGAATTTTAGAAAGGTGGAAAATTATTATAATCGATATTTGCGTCGTACAATCGAAGCATTTTTGTTTTAAAATGACTAGAATTGAATTGGGACTGCACAAAATCAACGTGCAAATGACATTTTCTACCAGAAAGTCTGATGACATTTCATTTTTCTTCAAGGTAAATTCTTTAAGAATATCGATCTATGTTCACAATTTGAGCGTACCCTGTAAAATGTCGGCAAAACGGATCTAGCTTCTATAAAATCTCATTTGTACATTTCTTAAATCTCTTAAGCAGTATATATCCTTTCGTTAGTTATTTTTTTGGCTTGAAAAAGAGCTTTTCAAATTAGATAGTTGAAAATGTAAACCAAAGCTGCAAAGTATTTCAACCGATAACAGATGTTCGGAATGACCTTGTGGAAAATTTGGCCTTATTATCTATCAACGTGCGCATGCATAGTTTCCGTTTATTTCATTCATATCGTTCATAAATTTTAAAGTAATTTAGAACAACTTTGTTTTGTTGATTATGTAAAAAGATTGATTCTTAAAAAGTGTTCAAACTTTTTAATCGATCGTAATGTTTTCTCCCCTTACTCAAACCGACGCTTGTAATATTTGCTAACAAAAATGCCAATTATTAAAGATACAGTGAAACCTCTCAAGTTGGACGCTTTTTCTCGGAACGGAATGTATCCATTAACATTATGTCTAACCCCTATAAGTTGGACACCTCTCTAAGTTGGACACTTTTTCTTGGAACCGTAGGTGTCCAACTTAGAGAGGTTTTACTGTATATACATAAACTTTTGCATAATTTAGAAGAAAACATTAAATGTTTTGGGGAAGAGAGAATCTTGTTCTTAAGGTTGCATAATGAAGTGACCTTGGAAATCAGTTAAAGGTTAAAAAAAAAAAATCTTGATTAAAAAGAAAAAAATTATACAGTAAAAGTGTTATGTAACTTACGATTATGCAATAAGATGAGAAAATATCTGAAAACATAATTATAGTTCATAATATCCGTAAAACTCGGTGTGTCCGATTTTGTTAATTAATAATTTAAGGGCTAGTTTAATGAATAGACTGTCTTTAAGGTCACATATATTTTCTTTAAAATTATATTTTACATTCTCTTTTTTAAATACAGTTCTAAAAAAGCTAGTTATGATGTATGTGGTACCACGTGGCGCGCAATTTAAATATTCTAGCGAATTTTGAGAAAATAAATATGCACCAATCAATTGCAGTATTTGAAGCCAGTCATTTGCAGATGCGAACTCTGAGGAATCGTTAAAACTCGAAATACCACCCTACAAACGGGACTTAATTATGACATAATGAAGCCCCATGATATCAGATTTTGTGGAGCCTCCTCCTACTTTCGTATTGCATCAAATTTTAACGCATAGCTTTGCATTTTGAGCAGTAAAATTAAATTCTTTGGTTTTATATGCATATATTTAAATGCAATTTACTGGCACCGTTTGCCACCCCCCTCCTATACTACTTGCATTTGACAGGGGAATATATATACTTTAAATATTATACATTTCTCATGACTAAGTGCATAAATGTACAACGCGAACGTTAAAGAACTAGGAGAAAACAGCAGCTTAAACATAATTTATTTATTTATTTATTTTATTTTATTTATTTATTTATTTTTTTTTTTTTTGGGGGGGGGGGGGTAATTTTTGGCGAATATTTATAAAAATTAATAGTTTGTATGCTCTTTCAAATTATTTTCAGGCTTCGGGCAAATGTCCGATCTGCCTATGTGGTAATGTGGCCCTGTTTATAAATGATTAATATATATGTGTATATATACAAAAGTAAATAAAAATAACAAATAACTTGCTAATAACAATTTTGGCTATTAGTCTTTAATGTAATATTTAAAGTTGCTATTCAAAATTCCCTTTTGTAATCTCTCCGATGAATCAGCTTCTTCATCGACTAATGGGGGAAAAAGAGAGGGGGGAATAACACTGTTTATAATGCACAATTCTTTGTCCACGTCCTCACTTAAATAGTGTTTTTCTAATGCGACGCTTTCAGTTTCCATAGTGACTGTATGTATATTTGAGTCCAGTGAACTCTTACAACAGGGTGGGACAGTTATGGAGAAAATGAAATACTAATTGAGTTAGGTTAGAATTTTTGTTTCTCCAGGAAAAAAATAGCTTATTGAATTGTATAAACTATAGAATAGAATTTATGAGATATAGATGTCATTCATCAGCAGCAAATATTTAGCAAAGGTTTCTAGAAAAAATGTTGATAAGAATATGAAATTTATATTTTTCTTCCCTATTTTTATATTTACGAACTATAATAATTTATAACACCTTACGTAGCGAGTGATAAATAATAATAATAAAAAATCGCAATTTACTGATTTGAAATTTAAATATGTGCTTTTGAATTCATTTTTTAAATAGAATATATCATGATCATGTAAAACTGTCGTTTTTCAGGTATAATTGAGAACATTGGCGCATCTAATCGGATTTTTAAATTTTGTGACGAAATTTAGTATTGTAATTTAACAGACAACAAATAAGAAAAACACAATGCAACGACAAAACATACTAAATCCATTCTTAAATGTGAAAATAATGCATTTTCCGCATTTTTATCTAGTATACAAATAGAATTATTTTTTCTCTCAAAATATTGTTATTGTATGATATTACAATCACCGAACTAGATTTTGTGCCACATTTTCAATTGCCATGACGAATTTCAGAATTAATCTGATATATGCTATAGGCACTGCAATGTATGATGGCCCTCTATCTAAAATAATGCATTAAAAAAAAGTTAATGTACTTTTACCGAACTAGTTCAGTGTCATATTTATGAGTTGCCCCGATGACTTTCAGAATTAACTTCTGATATGCAAGAGATACTGCAGTTGTATATATATATGATGGCACCCGCACCGTGTTTTTTTGCTTTTACTCTTCCGGGGGTGTATACCATTTCAGTTCACGAACTTATTGGCCCGATGCGCGTTCGACTGTAATAGCTTTTCTATTCTTGGAAGCCTTAACCTCTTCTCATGCACCGGATGTGGAAACAGCTTACATCATTATCTGCAAATCTTGCGCAGTAATTTTTTTTTTTTAATTATTGTTTTAACAATCTGTACTTTGCGCAATAATCGTGGTTTTGTGATTTTTCATCCAGTTTCTTAAGTTATTTGTATTTCCGGAACAAAAGTAAATAATGCTTTTATAGTAAAGTTGGAATACGACAAAATTAATTTTTCTTTCGTAAAGTTTGAGTCCCACAACTAATCAGATATATTGGTAGTATTACACTTATGTTCCAACTTCCAGTTTTAATATGTATTAAGTTTATGTTTTAAATGAGTTAAGTTTAGTATTTAAATGAGTATTATTATTATTTTAATTCTTACTATGTTAATCAGTCATTAAATTTTCCAATATATTAAAAATTCTTTGTGTACTATTTCACACACACACACACACACACACATATATAATATACACAACACAGATATAAATCGCGTGGTATCACGTCTGACCGTGTGGTATTACGTCCTCATTGAGTTCGATTTTAATGAAATTAATGTAGAAATGATCGGCAATATCGGAGTTAGTTGTTTTATCCTATGGGCTGGGGCAGTTGAATCAAGTGATATCGACCCTTAGAAATATTTCATAATATAATAGGATGCATTAAGGAAAGCGTTTTAAACATATAATAATAAGACAAAGATAGATCATTGGGGGGGGGGGGGGGGATTCCTTTTTACTCGGAGAAAAGTGCACAATATGGCCGTCTTTCTCCGAGTGAATACACACAGATAATTTAGAAAATAAAAATTTATGAATAATTTATGCACTAAAGGTGAATGAAAATATGCAGATACTATATCAGATTCATTTTTCTTTTTCTTTCTTTCTTTTATATATTTATACATTTAGTTAATATTTAAACTCTTTTTATATACTAAAACTAACGTTCTTTACCTACGCCGCTGCTAACTATATTTAAAAGAATTTTGAAAATTATATATTACTTACTAATATAAATCTTAAAAAATATCAAACTTTAAAAACGTATTCCATTAAAAATCAAACCAGTTTTTTTAGTTCATAATAATAACAAAGTAACTGATTATAAAAATTATATTTTTCATAATTTAGTCAAATATAATTTACTTTTATGATAACTTATCCATTTCTTTTCATAAATTTATTAGAAGAATTAAAAGACGCAGTATTTCGACACTTTGAAAATTCATCAACATTCTATTCTATTACATACAATTGCCGGTTTTAAATGGTTTCAATACCACCACTATATGGCTGATGCCAAAAAAAATTTTCGGCATTAAAAATTTTTGCATGATAACAATGGGATGATAGATCTATATAAATTACTATATCTATGGTTTTAAACTATACTGGATTCAGCAATGTTTACCAAAGGCCATGTGTAATAAAATTTTTCCTTAACGATAATTTAGTCTGTAATTATTTCTTGGAGCTTCCTATTATAAAGACCGCGTGAATAAAACTGACAACGAAGCCTCAACTTTAAAAATCTCCCCTCATTTTTTTGAAAGAATAAATAAAAGAAAAATTATACATGTTCATTTAGCGGTCCCTTTATTAAGTATAGCTTTTTTTTTATCTCTCAAATAGAAAATTTAGTAATCGTTTGCAAGGTTTTTCTTCGATTAAATTCGATTCGAAGACTACTGTAAATGAGTATTGGTATTTCATTAAAGGACCTATAAAAGTCGCGTAAGTAATACAGTCGGTTTAGTTAAAAGTTTATTAACTTAAATGTTTTTTTTTTTTTTTTTGAACGATCACACGGTTACGACAAAAAATAAATCGTCGATTTTAAAAATTGTGGTATTTCTAGCATGCTTATAAAAGCTCTTCGTGCCAATATAAAAGAGGGTGAGTAAATTGTCTTGCTAGATTCCAGACTTATTAGGGTTATTTTTGTTACGACAAGCGAGTGAGCATGGCGGAAGCGATCTTTTATCTGTTAATGTGACCGAAATCAAATATATCCGCACTTATTTTATCAGTTCTGTCCCATATATAGAATACGTCTTCACTATCATGCATTCCATTCAAAATCGTACCGGCTTCCTTATTTCCCGTAGTTTTACTGGTGTGAACCCCGTTTCACTGCGTGTTGGTTGAATATATTCTCCACTCTTTCTAACCATGCGTACCGTGACAGGAGAATTTCTATCTCACGCCATTTCCTTTTATAATATTATTATTTTCTTTTAAAGTTATATCAGTTGTACTGTGCCGTTCCTTTCAATGCACAAGCTATTTGGACATATAACGCTAATAGATATTGTCTAGGTGCCATTTTAGAAAATATAAATAATCGTAAATGATTTAACTACCGCTATATAATATTAAATTAATATAATTTTGTATCCCGTAGATATTTGTAATGTACGTAAGTTTTTGTAACATTAAAGTTCTGATAATTGCATATCGCAGAAAGCCATAAAGCCCTGGGTCGACGCATGTTTTAATATTTAAGGCGTATTTTTGTGTAAAACCTTCTATATTGACGGTGTCTCTGTGATGTTTAATATCAAACTAATAGTGTGAATCAAGTAAAGGCAATTATTTGAAATAATACTGAAATGATAAAAAAAAAAAAAAAAAAAAAAATTAAAAAAAACATTTTTATAAAATTTTGTGAAAAGGGTAGTTTTATAAAGCTTTATTTTTATAAATTTGAATTTTGCGAAGGGGCAGCAAAAGGGCCCCAATTTTTTTGTATTTAGATCGGATATTGAAAGCAGACTAGGGTAATTTCTTTGTATTATTACAATGGAAATTCATAGTATTTTTGTACACTATAACTTCCTGTTTTACATTTTCCCGTAATTTACTATATAAATAAGTGCGTATATCTGTAGTTTTCCTGCATTTATATTATCTTACAGTTACAAGTTATCTGATTATTTGCCTTTTATTTCGTATGTGTCAAAGAAAGGGGAAAAAATACATTAAATATTTATTTTCCCTTAAAGATAGCGATTTGTTTAATGCGCAATTATAAGTGATTTTACTATTACAGCCTTAAGTATAATATTTCGTTTGCTAAATTTCTATTTTGAGAGAGAGAAAAGGTGCGATTAAATATGCATTATAATTGAAAATTAACGCAGTTAAAAAAAAATGTAACTTTTAAAAGTATTAATAAGAATGAATTCTAAATATACTTGTCCATCCATTATTAGATGTTTCAATATCTAAAAATGACCGAAATATAAAGCGGTTCCATATTTTACAGATCATTATTAAAGTACTATATTTTAAATCTTTCTCTAATTGGTAGTTCGTATAGGATGTATTTTTTAAACCCTTGCTTTAAATTTTAGTATTTACTTAAGAAAAGAAATTGCTCTTATGAAGAATTACATTTTTGTGACACGGTGTCCTTTACCTCCCGGGTACAGATATTTATTTCAGGAACACCATAGTCTATGATTAATTAATCCGTATTCTTATGAAACGAAAATATACGTTGATATTTAATTGCGTTACTTTTCGTTATTTGGCATTCTTTTCCCTTAATTTCGTATTTAATTTTACAGTAAAGCACCGTTTATACGTCTTTCAAGGGACTGACGTGAAAGGACGTATAAATGAAAAAACGTATAATCGAAATTTTAATAACACTTTGATTACTACAAATTTAATGGCACTTAAGCAAAATTTATATGAAAATACTAATTAATAAAGTTTGTTAAGTTAGTAAATGTATATTATATATTTTTTAAGGATAATAATAAAAAAGATTTATTATAAAAAGTGATAAAAATTATACTATTAATGCATGGCTGGGTATTCATTACATATATCGTATATTGAGTATTATATTACATTTCTTAAGAACACATTTTGAATATTAATTATATATATTGCGTATCTTTAATAATAAGTATACTATTTATGTCCATACAGATAGTTATTTAATAACATTAAAAATCTTTAATATTCGTCTGATTTGCTGCTTGTGTATTAGTATTAAAAATTCTACCGTGAATTCAATTGATTCTTCGAACTTTCTGGAAAAATCCGTCTTATTTAGAATGGAAAAATACTGACAGGTCGAGAAATTTTGCAAATTTTAGTAAAGTGGAAAAGACGTATAACCTATATTAGCGGCATATAAACGAAGAACTTTTGCATTAAAGTGAATAAGAATTAATCGGGACTTCACTGAAAGGACGTATAAATGTAAAAGACGTAAAAACGAGA
Organism: Salticus scenicus; assembly: GCA_963930645.1. NCBI lineage: Eukaryota > Metazoa > Arthropoda > Arachnida > Araneae > Salticidae > Salticus > Salticus scenicus. The sequence goes on along the minus strand of OZ005655.1, from coordinate 178,245,226 downwards.
GACGTATAAACGGTGCTTTACTGTATTAATGTTAGTAATATATTTATATTGATTTAGCTATATCAGTATACTTTTTTCCCATTACTTTGGTACAAAAAAAAAAAAAAATGCTAGCTGGAAAATTTTTTGTTCAGTTGAATTTATTTATCATATGACCTTTGAGTTTCAAATGCGTTGTTTCTAAGTCTACGGATCAGTTTAACTTATCTCAGTGACGCGTTGATTAAAAGGTGTCTGTAAATATACTGATATATCAGTAGGAAGTACGGGTAAAACAAAGGTTGTAAATTCCAAGAATTTATCAACACCGTATATTACTCCTTTTAACATATTTTTAGTTGGAAAAATATGCGACAAAATGGTTTTGGGCTTAAAAGATCTACTTATACAAAAAAAAAAAAAAAAAAAAAATTTGGGCATAATTTACTGACAATGTTTTATTGCGTGAATCATGAAAAAAAGAAAAAAAAATCGTTCTATTAAAGAACATTTTAATTTTGGTGGATAATTCCTTATATTATTAATTCACGTAATAAAACGTGTTGTCAGTAAATTAATAAAAAACCCTTCTATTACTATATATATATGTGTGTGTGTTGGGGGGGGGGCATAATTTACTGACAACCTTTTATCACGCGAATTATGAAAAAATCGTACTATTTATATGTAGAACATTTTTATGGTGTTTTTAATTGTGCTTCGAATAACTTCGCAATATGTGACCAAAAAAAAAAAAATATGAGTGCTTGATTTATTATAAAATACATATACGATGATTCTTAAACTCAAAATCCAGCAGTCAACAGCAGTATTTTAAAAATGAAAACAGATTAATGTAAAAAATTGAAGGAAATAATTTAAAAAAATTTCTTTTTTAGTCTTCTTTCGCGGCCGTTGAATCTGCGAATTTTCAGCGTTTTCAATTGATAACCATTTCCGATTTTTTTTTTTTTTTAATCTTTGTTTCATTGTGTTTTGTTTGTTAAGATTAATTTTTTAAAATCAGAAATATAAAGCCTTTTTTTTTTTTTTTTATTTCAATGGTCAAATATAAATTTAAAATAGTATGTATTGCAAAAATATTTTATGAAATTTGACAACTATCTCTATATTTTTACGTCCATCATTTAGGTATGAGAATATACAAATTACATTAAAAAATGAGTGCGTTTGATGAACGATTAGTTATAAAAAATTTAATGTGTAATTGCAGTTGCCTCAGCTATTCGCAACAGCTGCTCATCAGCGTAGTTGCTACGGTTACGGTCAAACATCTGCTGTTAGTGTTAAAGAGGGAGTGAAGCCACATTGCTGTGAAAAGTGAATCCAACTTTCCGTACAATTATTGATTTAAAAAGTATTTAAAGGAAAAATTATTTCTATTTTTAAAATAATATCATTTATATACCTTGAGAAAATAAAACGTGTCTTGTCCTTCAAATGACCTCTAACAAATCCATAACTTTCTTAGCCGTTTTTTAAGTACACAAACCAGGGTTTCGGACCCGCCCACAAACCTAAAAAAAAAAAACTCATATTGGGTTTTTTAAATATAAAATATTTCACTTTTTGAAAAATAATGTATTATTTTTTACTTGACATTATTATAATATAAACATTATTAATATCTACATAACATAGTATTTCATATTAACGATATATATGCCAGTTTGATATTATATAATTATTTTTCAATGTCAATATAAGAAAAATTCCTTTCCTTTCATTTCTATCTGCAACATCTTGAATAGAACAGTTTTGAAAAAAGAAAGATGGGAACACAATCTCAATCGGAAGTCATTTCTTATATTTTTAAGTCATGATGTAATTAAAAAAAGAAGTAATTTCATTTGCCCAAAATTCTAAGGATTTAACAACAATTATTAAGCATAACTAACAAATATTTTGACCTTGTAAAATTTGGCAAAAAATGGGGTTCTTTTTGTTGCCCCTCAGAAACTTCAAATTCATAAAAGCAGCCTTTTTAAAAGATTTAGTTTTATAAAAGTGATCTTTTTTATAAAAGTTTTCCATATTTCCAAAATTATTTTTAATAATTGTCTATAACTTGGTTCAACGAAACACTATTAACTTGATAATAAACATTTGTATAGAATGACTGATAAAATGGTAGTGTTATTTTTTTCCCCCACGAAAATGAATAAAAATTTCTCAAAAATATTTTCTTTTTCACAAAAATTGGCTTGGAAACTTAAAACTTGGATCAACTCCTGACACGTAAGTGTAGAATGCAGGCAGTGATTAAAAAAAAAAAAAAAAAAAACTAGCTCCAGTTTTGGTTTTAGCACATCAAAAAACATAAAGATCACCAAAAATTAAATCAAAATTTTAGATGTAGTAGACTCTTGTAATCGTTTGCTGTATTTCAGCTAAATAAACTAATTTTGATCTCATTAATTTCTTTGTGTTTGAAAATGATTTTTGCAGTTGTTTTTTGAAGTAAGCGTGAATAACATGTTACACCTTATACATTTCAGTGAAAATTTTGCCCTGGGGGAAAAAAAAAAAAAAAAAAAAAAAGGGGGGGGGGGAACCAGTAAAAAAATTAATAAAAATACAAATGTTTATGATCACCCTGTAAAAAGTAATGCTTGAAATGAAATGGGGCTGTAGTGTGTGATTATAGGGCTTCTTATTCTCTGTATATTTTAAGAGGTTACCACATACATTCAGGAAGATATAACGGTTCCTTTAAAAAATCCCCCTCCAAAATTGTCACTTTTTCAACTATAATATGCAAGGCATTAAATCCAGTGCAAAACCTTTTTCAGAAAACTTGACACACAATATTAGACAAAGCATGCAGCAACCAGAAAGCAAAAATATTAAATATCTAACGAAATATGAGCATTTTTACTAAATTTTTAACTGCGCATACGCTGGCTTTAGAGAAATTTCGTTTGCATAATTTAATAGCCAAATGTATTGAGCTGCCTATATATATATATAGATATAAAACAAAGAAATATCGTGTAAATTCAAAAAATTGTACACGATAGAATGAACTGCTTTTTCAGTTCCTCTCAAGAAACCAGCTAAACTATATGGGGTTTTAACTCACATTTTAATTTTTATTCAGTCAATTTTAATACAGTGTTCGTTGATTATAAATAAATATTGAGAAAAACCCTATCATTTTCTTTCTTTTTGAGAAGAACTGAAGGTTCATTCTAACGCGTATAACTTTTTGAATTTATACGATATTTGTTTGGGGTTTTCATATAAGTAGCCCAACACTATTGGCTATTATATTATGCAAATGAAATTTCGCTAAAGCTAGCGCATGCGCAGTTAAAAATTATTTAGTAAAATTCTATGTGTTAGCCTCATAAAAATTTATACGGAGTGTTGACGCATGCGCGCCACCCCGTCGCGGATCACCGGCAGAAGGCTATGAGAAGCCAAGTACAATGGACGTGGGCAAAGAACTTTAAATTTATTGACGCCCACAATTATTATTTTATGTTCTACCTATTATAAATCTTATTCTTCGTTGTAAATAGTGTAAATACTTGATGTATGTGATCGTACAAATTAAAAATATTAAAACAACGAAGATGGTCCGTCGAAAATTAGTTATTTGTAGTTAAGTTCCTACAAAAAGTGGCTCCGTCGAGAAACCGGAGCTTGTAATAAGCGACTTATGGATAAAAATAATAAATTGAAATCTTCCTTGAAAGGGAAGATAACTAGAATTGAAAACTATGTAGAAGGCACGAATGCCGAAAATTACGATATAGATATAGTGGAACTAAAAGTGAAATTAAAGAACATAGAACTGCTACAAACAAAAATCGATGAATTACGACAAAAATACTACGAAATTCAAGATTTGAAAGATGCTGAACAAGCGACCATAGATGACGATCTTGACTCATGTGAAGAACGTCTGGAAAAATTAGAGGTAAGAATTAATACTCTTATTAATTCTTATAAGAAATTTGATTCTCATAAAAAAATAAATGCGACTGAAAATGCATCTCAAGATAACTTTGAAATTAAAACTCAAATTCCTCCTTTAGTATTACCTGAATTTTCAGGAAAATATGAGGAATTCAGTTCTTTTAAAGAACAATTTGATGATTTAATAACCAATAATGTTCACATTAATCAGTCGCAGAAATTATATTATCTTAGATCTTGTCTCAAATCTGATGCTAAAAATCTAGTTAGTAATTTTGATACATTTGAATCATTATATAATGCATTAGAAAATCGCTATGATAACGAGCGATTAATTGTTGATATTCATGTACAAAATATTCTGAATTTTGAGAAAATTCAAACAGAAAATCCCAAAGAGATAAGAAATATGATTGATTGTATACAGAAAAATCTGCGTGCCTTGAAAGTTCTGAAATATGAGCAAAATAAATTATCAGATGTTTTCATTGTAAATATTCTCGTAGCAAAGTTAGACAGAGAATCTAGAAAGAATTTTGAGTTATCCCATAAATCAAAAAATGTTCCCACCTTTGAAGAATTTATCAAATTTTTGGAACAACGAGAATCAGTTTTATTATCTATTAATAGAACGAATATGACTAGCGGAAATAAAAATACTAACAAAAACTTTCCGGCTATTAACAAATCTAAAACTCTTTTAATGCATGAAAATAAAAACAAAAATTGTGTTGTTTGTAAAAATACTTATCACCCTATTTATAAATGTGATGCATTTTTGAAATTAAACATTAACGAAAGATTAAGTATAATACGCCTTCACAAGCTTTGTGAGGTTTGTTTTAGGCAAAACCATAAGAAAAATGATTGCTTATCAAAATTCAAATGCACCTGCGGAATGAAACACAACAGATTAATATGTTTTTCTTCTGGCGCCAAAACCCCGGTTCCAGACGCAGATGGAATAAATTCATCCAACTTACCAGATATAGACAAACGGGTTGCGCAATTAAATGCTTCCGTTTTGAGTAATAATAGCAGATATTTAAAAGAAAATAGAAAAAGTATTCTGTTTTCGACAGCTTATATTTATGTTCAATGCGAAAACAAAAAAAGAATAAAAATAAGATGCGTTCTGGATTCGGCTTCAAATGTGTGCGTTTTAACTGAAAAGATGAGTGAATGTTTAGGAATTAAAAGAGAAAAAATAAAAACTCCAGTTTCAGGTTTGAATGGATTGACCCAAAATATTAAGTGGAAATTAGATACCTTTATTTCAAATGAAGATTGTTCCTTTAGTGAACCAGTAGAATTTTTGATTGTGGATAAAATAACTGGGCTTACACCATGCAATAAATTAAACATTTCAGACATAAAAATTCCAGAATTTTTGAAATTGAGTGACGAGACATTTTTTGAACCGAATGAAATAGAAGCGTTAATCAGTGCAGATATATTATTCAAAGTTTTAAAGGATAATACTTATAAAATAAATGACGATTTGTTTTTTAAGGAAACCGAATTTGGATGGCTAGCGTGTGGAAAGGTTGAAGAAACAGAACTGAATAATTCGAAACAGTGTTTCGTTTTGTCAGACGATTCCCTTAGTAGCACTCTTAAACTCTTTTTCGATCTAGAAAGCATTGGAATAAGAGACGATCCAATTCAAAAAGAAAGTGATAAAGCTATAGAAATTTTTAATGAAACGATTCAGTTTAAAAACAAACGCTACGTTGTACACTTGCCCTTTAGAAGACCCTATAATGAACTTTCCGATAATTACACGTTAGCGAAACAACGATTTTTAAGTTTATGGAGACGTTTTAAATATGATAGAGAATTATATGAACAGTATAGAGAGATTATTCGTGATTACGTAAATCAAAAAATAATAGAAATAGTTGAACCCAGTACAGCAGAAAATAATTTAAACAAACCTATTTATTATTTGCCTCATCAGGCAGTAAGAAAGGAAGGTCGCTTAACATCCAAAACAAGAATCGTATTTGATGCAGGGAGTCATCAAAGTAATCAGCTGTCACTGAATGATTGCCTATGGCAGGGGATAAATTTAAATCCGAATCTTTTGGATGTTTTAATTAATTTTAGATTAAACAAAATAGCATTTTGTTCTGATATTAAACAAGCCTTTCTACAAATCTGTCTCGCTGATGAACATAAAGACGCTGTTCGTTTTTTCTGGAGTGATGAAGAACCGCATGCACACAAAAAACCCAAATTACAGATTTATCGTTTCAATCGAGTTAATTTTGGGGTGTGTTCAAGTCCATTCTTACTCGCTGCTACTATTAGACATCACATTGAGAAGTATAGAGAAGAATTTCCCGCTACTGTTCGACTTTTAGATAAATGTTTTTACGTAGACGACTTAATTTCTGGAGGTAATGATTTTAACGAAGCACTTGAATTATCACGAAGTGCAAAATATATTATGGAAGCCGCAGGAATGTCCCTTAGAAAATGGATAAGTAACGATACCGAATTAACAGAGCAGTGGAAAAGCGAAAAATTTGATACATACCCTGTAGAATCTACCATCAGCTTAGGTATAAATCAGACAAAGATCTTGGGACTATCTTGGGATACTAATAAAGATAATTTGATTGTAGATATCAAGAGTTTGTTGAACTTTATATCCATAAATAAAATTACAAAACGTACCATTCTTCAAGCCGTAGGGAGAATTTTCGACCCCTTAGGGTTAATTTCTCCATTCACTGTCAGAGCAAAAATTATCATTCAAGATATCTGGACAACTAAAACCAAATGGGATGAATCATTATCACCAAATATCGAAAAAGAGTGGATGAAATGGTGTTCGGAATTACCCTTGTTAAAAGAGCTTGAAGTCCCTAGATTCATCCTTGATGCCACTTCCCCAGAAGATGTAGTTGAATTACATAGTTTTTGCGATGCTAGCAAAAAAGCATATGGCGCTGCCATTTATGTACGAACAAAATCAAAAAATGGTATTTCAGTAAAACTTTTGACTTCCAAGAGCCGTGTAGCTCCCCTCAGCGGTGTTACACTACCTCGCCTTGAATTATTGGGTGCCCTGGTCGCAGCTCGTCTGATCACCAAAGTGAAAAATACTGTAAACCTTAAAAGACCTTCTGTTGAATATCACTGGACTGATTCGCAGATAGTGCTTTTCTGGATAAAGGGTACTAAAACCCGATGGAAGCAGTTTGTCGCCAACCGTGTTCAAGAAATTGCCAGCCTGACAAACCCTAACTCTTGGTTCCATTGTGCAAGTAAAGAAAATCCTGCTGACCTGTTGTCTCGAGGGATGACTGCTGAAAGCCTAACAAACAGCGCCACATGGTGGACAGGTGCTGAATTTCTGAAAGATCCTGAATTTCCGAAAAACAAACAATCTTTCATTGACCTTTCAGAACTAAATGAGGAAGACTACACTCCTGAATTAAAATCTGAAAATGCAGTGACTCTAAATTTGAAAAAAGACTTTACTATTTTGAACTATCTGATAAATCGTAGTAATAGATTTTTAAAAATATTACGTATATGTAGTTTTCTTTTCAGGTTTCTTCACAATCTAAGAAATCCTTTAGAAAAGAAGAAAGGACCGCTGATGCCTGAAGAGCTGACAAAGGCAGAAGACTTCCTACTGAAACAGCTGCAGGAGGAGGAATTTAATACTGAAATATCTGCCTTGAAAAGTGGCGGTAATGTATCTCATAAAAGTAAAATTTTTAATTTATCCCCATTTTTGGATGAAAATGGTTTAATAAGGGTAGGGGGGAGACTGCAAAATTCGCAGTTATCTTATTCGATTAAGCATCCTTATGTACTTCCTTCAAAAAATAAATTAACGGAATTCATTGTAAAATATTATCATGAAAAATATTTTCATATTGGTCCCCAACATCTTCTGTTTCAGGTTAGGCAAAAATATTGGCCCATTCATGGGAGAAATCTTTGTAAAAAAATTGTGCACAGATGTTTAGTCTGTTTTAAAGCAAATCCGAAAGTATGTGTACAAAAAATGGGAAACTTGCCAAAACAAAGAATAACGCCAGATAAAACATTTAATTCAACTGGGGTAGATTTGTCTGGACCCTTTTTAATCAAAAATAAATATGGAAGGAAGGGTCCAGAAATCAAAATTTATGTTTGTATTTTCATTTGTCTAGTAACAAAGGCTATACATCTTGAACTTATCAGTGATTTAACTTCACAAGCTCTGATAGCTGCGTTAAAAAGATTTATTTCGAGAAGGGGCAAGTGTCATAAAATATTTTCGGATAATGGGACCAATATGGTAGGCGCCAACAGGGAACTAAATGCCTTGTATAAACTGGTAAGAGATAAGGAAGAATCCTTATTCAAATTTTTTGCAGAGGAAAAAATAGAATGGGTTTTTATTCCTCCAAGGAGTCCAAATTGGGGTGGTCTATGGGAAGCAAATATCAAAGCGTTTAAATACCATTTTAAACGGATAGCGGGTAATTCAAAATTTACATTTGAAGAAATGCTTACACTTGTTACTCAAGTGGAAGCGATCTTGAACTCGAGACCACTGACTCCGCTAACTTCAAGTATTGAAGATTTAGAGATTTTAACTCCAGCCCATTTTCTTATTGGAAGGCCAATAACGGCTGTTGTTGAACCCTCTTTAATCAATATTGAGAAAAATCGCCTAAGTGCTTGGCAAAATATTACGAAGTCAGTTCAGGCAATCTGGAAAAGATGGAGTCTTTCTTACTTAAATAACTTACAACAGCGCAGAAAATGGATAATTGATAAAGAAAATTTAAAAATCGGAGACATGGTTTTAGTCAGGGAAGAAAATCTTCCACCATGCAAGTGGGTTTTAGGGCGTGTAATAAAGCTATATCCTGGTCAGGATAATAAAGTTAGATTGGTAGATATAAAAACTACCAAGGGGATTTACAAAAGATCCATCTCCAGATTGTGTGTGCTGCCTATCGAGGAGTAAAAATGAATATGAACATTTATTATATTAATTTACTGTATTATATATATTATTCTAAATTTGTTAGTTAATTATGAAAATTTCTGTTTATTATAATCAGTTAATCTTTTTTCTAATTCTATGTGTTGTGCGAAATATTGATATTATGTTACATTCATTTATTTGTTATTATTTTATCTATTCATGTTATGTGAAATTGTAAATTTGAAGTTTTGCAAAAAAAAAATATTGTAAGTTCTTGCATGACAACATAGCAAGGCCGGGCGGGATGTTGACGCATGCGCGCCACCCCGTCGCGGATCACCGGCAGAAGGCTATGAGAAGCCAAGTACAATGGACGTGGGCAAAGAACTTTAAATTTATTGACGCCCACAATTATTATTTTATGTTCTACCTATTATAAATCTTATTCTTCGTTGTAAATAGTGTAAATACTTGATGTATGTGATCGTACAAATTAAAAATATTAAAACAACGAAGATGGTCCGTCGAAAATTAGTTATTTGTAGTTAAGTTCCTACACGGAGAATAAAAATGAGCGTCATAATCACATATTATAGCCAGATTAAATTTCAAGCATTACTTTTTAGAGGTGATCCCAAGCATTTTCATTATTCTTTTATTTTTTACTGATCTCTCTTTTATTTTCGGGGCAAAACTTTCACTGAAGTGTATGAAGTTTAACATGCTATTCACACTCCTGAAGTTTCAAGAACATTCTTGAAACTTATACTTTTTGAGATATTTGAAAAAACGAACTGAAAGGTCATTTATGGGAAGGTAATGTATTTCTGCATCACCCCCCCCCCCTCCCCCCCCCCCAAAAAAAAAAAAAAGTTACATTTTTCTTTCATAAATTTATCAGTATATGCAAAAATATAAATATTATTCGTTACTACCTTGTGTCTATCCCACTGTATGTTTTTTACTTTTCATATAAATAATCGCAATTCGTAACACCCCCCAAAAATGAAATTGTACTCAGATAATGTGCAACAAATGAAAATTGTCACCGATAAAGAAATAAAGTGTCAAAAATTCGGGTTGCATTCGGAAACGATAAAATATTTTTTGGTAAAAAATAAATAAATAAATAAAATAAAAAATAAAAATATGCAAAGGTTGCTACGTAATGAAATATGAGGTTTTAAACATACGATGCAGATCAACATAGCTATGCATTTAAGGGTTAAGCTTTATTGTTATGTTACATCATACTATGTTAGTATAACACTTGACTGCGCATTAACAAATTTGTTGAAGACTAAGAAAAAATTCAAAATGAAGTAACCCAACTGAATGTATGTACGTGTTCGTTTTTTTTTCCCCATTCCCTCCTGTGAAATGATCTAGCACACACTTTAGCGTGCACGACGATAGTTGGCAGTCCTTGAAGAAAATTTTTCTTGGATATTAGCCATTTGCTGCATTTTGCCGCATATTTCATCGCAGATTGTAAATAGTGGATGAAAACACGAATGTTTAAAAATTCTATTTTGAGAATCATTTTACTCTGAGGTGCGCGTCAAAGATCTTTCGGTTAGTCTTGGAACACAATAACAGCTTTGTTAAGTTGAATGCTTTTTTACCCTTTCCCCTTCTGCTTTCTGTTATTTTTAAGTGTTTAGAAATATCTGATTGCGTCATTCTAACGATTTTCATCCTAACATGTATTTTTCCTTGAGTATATTGACCCCATTATTATGTTTTTTTTTTTTTTTTAATTTTGTTTGTAGGCCTGTATATTACTTAAAATAAACCATTCTGAAATAGTGGACATGTATCACGCAGTTAGTAATTTGGTCGTGTTATTCCAAAAAAATATATTTCTCAGCATCTGATTTTAATATTATACACAAAGGGACCCCACCCCCAAAAAAAAAAAAAAAAAACGCTCCAAGATAATTTTATTTTTCTTTTCAAAAACGGTTTGGGACTAAAGATGAAAAACGGATAGTGGTTTTGACGGATATACGGTTTCCATATCCACCAGACATTAGAGCTTTAATATTCGATACCTGGCCACCACTATCTGTTTTATCCTTACATTTAAATGTTAAAATTGGTGGGGTTTTTTTTGGGGGGAAAAAAGGTATCCAAGTGCGCCTTCTTTTTGTTGGTCTTTTAGTGTACTTGAAATGTTAAAAATAGGAAATGAAATTTTATATATTTGTAGCAAAATTAAATACCCCCCCCCTTTTTTTTTTAAATATTATATAAAAAGAATAATAACTGTAAATTTTTTTACTGAAATATTTCTCACATTTACTAATTCTCATTTCACTTACTAAGTATTCAATGAATTTGCCAATTAATGATCACAGGAAAAAAAAAAAAATGTCATACTGAAAAGTATAAAGATATTTTAATACGTAATTAGTTTATCGAATTCGTTTAGCTTAATTCCTAATTCCCTTGATAAAGAGAATCTGTTACGGAAGTACGTCATTAGTTACTTCATAGCCGGAAATGCGGATGGATGCGTCAGATGATGAAGGGTGAAAAGTAAAGTCTGTATTTTTTGAATAAGTGTTTAATATTACGTAATTTTTGAGAAAGGTCATGGACTCTATAATAAATAATTTCCATATGTAGTAAAAAAAAAGTTTATCAACTGCATTTTTTTTTTTTTTTTTTTTTTTTAAGAAATAATAATGATAAAAGATTAATATGTGTTTGGAATGTTCATAATTTTTCCAAGGTCATTTGATTATTTAATGCTGTTTCTTAGTTTCAGATAATTAGATACTTATTTTTACCGCTTGTATGTTATTGAGTGTATATATGAAGTCTCCTCACAAGAATTTTTAAGGTCATTTAAAATTTGCTATTCTTTTAGTTGAATTATTCCCCGTCCCCCTTGAATATAATATTGCTAGTAGTATAGCAATAACACTTAACAAGCTATGTGTGTATTTTGTAGGATTCGCTTTAAATACGTGTCCATTAACAAATATGTAAATAACTTATATAATTTTTATCATTTACATATTTAGGAAAAAAAATTAGATGCTCCGTCCCCTTTGAACATATTACTATAGCAATAACGCTGTAAAAAAAGACTATGTAAGTATTCCGGAAATTTTTCTTTAAATACCTGTCCATTAAATTAGATACTTTAATTTTTAATAATTATGTAATAAAATTTGTTTTATTTAAAACTTGTACTTTATGTTTTATCATGCCGAGTCACTTTTGTTTTAATCCCCCCCCCAAATTGTGATGTGTTGCAAGAATTGTTGTTGCCAGGATGTAACTGAATATACAAGAAAAAATATTTAAATCGTTTACTTTTTACTTCTATCTTTAATAAGTGGCTTTTAGTTCCAATAGCTATATATGTTTGCAATCTCCTTGTTCGTTCGTTCGTGTCTTTGAAACAAGTACAAAAGAAAGTAACCTAGATATCGATCGTTTTGCACCACTGACATAGCTTAACAGCGCATATTCAACTCCCACTCTACGGAGAAAAATTGAATTATGGTTATTCTTTTGATAATTTTAATGTGCAGTTTCAAATTTAAATTCTTCTTAAAATAATATTCGATCAAGTCGATTAATTAGAACGCATATATTGTAAAACAAATCTGTAATATGATTTTTTAACGGTATTATTTTTATAACAAGATTCATAATTCCAAAAGAACTATTAAATTTTATTTTTCTCAGCTGTTAATAAGTACTGATCAAAAAATAAGGTTCTAGAATTTTAAAAGTATTGGTCCTAAATCCGAAAAAAATTTAAATCCTCTCCGTGTAGGATCAAAATCGTGATAGCATGTCTCCGGGCCACCTCTAGGGGTGAGTCCCAGACCTTCGCCAATTGCCCATTGCGCAGCACTAGTGCGACGTAAAACGTAAAACCCAACCAACCAACCGAAAATTTTAAAACCGTACCCCTTCAAGGCCTTTTTTCTCCCAAAAATGCTGTATTGGTAACCAAATTCGAACTCTATAATTTAAATTCGCAATGTTCAAACTCGATCTCTATGAGAAAAGAAAGCATCGCTACATTTTATGCGATTTTCGGAAAATATTCCGCAATCTGACTTATTAAATATTATAAAGAAAATGAATGCCTATTGTGTATACAATATTATATTGAAATTGTTGTTATGTGTTATTTCAAATAATAATAGCTGAAATTAAGCACTAATTGCTCTATAACACTCACAAATCGAATTTTTACAATTGAGAAACAAAAGACAAAATAAAATTTACATTTTGCAGAATTATTTCCTTTTATCGCAGAGCCTTGAATGCTACACAGGCGCACTCTAGGCTCTATGATAAGAAATAATTTCTTCTATATAATGTAAATGAGTGTGAAATTTCAGTTCATACGCATTACTTGTTCGAGAATCTTGTAATCGTCGCATTTCGAGAGTTTATACTTGGGTAAAATTTAATATTTTTGCAATTTATGTAAAGATTTTTTTAAATAACTTATGAGAAAGCCTTATGTATACGTGCGTTGTTTTTGCTACTGCCATTGTAATTTCTTCTTCCCTTTTAGTTTTTAAGTTATATAAACCCTAAATACAATTTTGAAATTTAAAGTGCGACAATCATGAGGATAAAAACATTTATTTATAAATATAACGAAAATATATAATTCACATTTTAAGGCGCATTTTAATCATTACGTAAAGTTTAATGCTGATTCTGATGGTATGGTATTAAGCTTTAATATTTTAAAAACTATACAGTATTTCTGGCGTAGAAACGGCTAGAGTTGATGACATTAACCTCGTAATTTATTGCATTCCTTCACAAAATAAAATTTTTGAAAAGAATATTCTATTTTTTTTTTTTTTTTTTTTTGAGGAAAAAAAAAGTGTTCTTTTGTCGGAAAATTCTACTGTTATGTGACATCAATTTAAAAAGATAATTTTTGTGTTCTTCCATCATAAATCTACAGTGACATTTCAAAAATATTTTTGTAAAACTGCTTATTTGTCGAAATGAAAGCATTCTTTCTATTCCGAACTTAAAAGCTTTGTGTCGTAAAGGATGCGCCTTTCTCTCTCTCCTCGCCTTAATATCGATCTCTTTAGTAAAAAGATTTTTAATAGTTGCCACGAGAGTTGTGTCCTTGGAAGTTGAACATTTCTTAAGTGCATTCATTGTAAGCAATATTTCTCCTCGAAACATACACACACATGCTATTTGACTTTGACATTGCCGCTTACGACATGCGCAGTTACTTATCTCTGGTTGGCACACATAACGAATTGACAAAAAGTTTCTCTCAAAAAAGTCCTTGGCCAATTTAAGAATGACTTTTTTTTTTCTTTTTATGAATGTTTTATTCAGCATCCCTTCTCCTTCCCAGACTAATCGTGTGCTCAACTTCTTTAGCTGTTGATCAACCCCATTTTCTCTTGTCTCTCCCTCCTCTTTCTCCTTGTCTTGCCCACGTGACAGTGAATGCAGATGTTGTCTTTAATAATTTGCTGTTATATCGTTAAGTTTTCTATTTCTTTTTCTTTCAATTTTTTTTTCTCCATTTAGCATTGCCATTGCAAAAGGTTTTTAAACCTTTTAACTTATTTTTCAACGATTGTATTAAATTACATTTGCTGTTGAAAGATACTCATCTTTCATCCAAACAAAAGAATAATAAATTTCTTAAAATATGGACGGGTATTTACTATACATTATTTACACGCCAGAATGGCTAAGATTAATATATTTGTCGTTATTTTATTACTTTAAGACATATTTTATCTGCTGGCACAGGTTGAATTGCATTTGACGATTGGAAGAAATTAACATATCTGCTGTATCTTTTTGTAATTCTCAAAACCTCTTCGAACATTTTGCATAACAATGGTGCCATCTACTTTTTTTTTTTTTTTTCTTAACATTATCAAGGAGCTTTTATGTTTTTCTTTTTTCCTTCTGTCCAGTGGTTGAAAATAATGGGTGTTCCTGTGCTAACAACCTACTATTTAAAAATACATTTAGATTTAGAAAATTAATTTAGACCACTATGGCAAGATGTAATTAACCCTTTGTGGAATCTCCTTATAATATGATATAATGGAGTTGACATACGGCGTATCAACATCTTGGACAAATGAAATTGTCTGTTTGAGATAGCTGCCGTGCCGTAGGAAGCCATATTGACATTGAGTCTATGAAAACATGGCTAGTACTGTGTTATTTTATATATTTGATGGCTTTGAGTCCTATAGTTAAATTAGTTGGCAGTAACAAACAATGCAGATTTTCTACAACTTTGGCTTCGTAATTTTTCTGGACATGTCATCCCCTTTTATTATTCCTCATAGAATTAACCATTATTTTATAAGAATATAATACTATTTTTTGCTCTATTTACGTATTTAATACCCACAATTTTAGGTTATCGTCCGAACTAAGTAATAGTATAGTGAACTATATTTATCGCAGTTTCCTCGAACTATCATTTATATTGTGGTGTTACCATTTTCACGATTAGGGTACTTCTATAATATATCTACTGACTGATTGTGAGAAGAAATATAGAGGTGTTTCGTTGTTAGCACCCTGCTATTTCAAAAGTTATATAGATAATTTTCAGATCAATATTTAGAAAATTAATTTATTTCAATATGGGTGACTTTCATAACGATGCAATCAGAAGATTCTAGTTCTATTAAAAAAAAAAAAAAAGTTACACATAATTTTATGAAACATTTAGAAAATTAATCTCTGTTCTATTATTGCATCTTATAGTAAATCCTTATTTTATAAATTAATCCTTACTTTATAAATTACTATTTAAAAAATTACGCAGAAAAAAAAATTCAAATCAGAAAAATTTTTATCTGTGAAAATTAATCTATGTAAGAGTTAAAACAATTTGGCAATGCCGTTATTAAAACCAGTGATGGAAATTGAAAGAAATCTTGAAAAATGAACTATATAGTTCAACTAACCATTACTAATTTAACAATTCTGATTGCATCAGTGATGATGAAATGAATTTCAATATTGAAATAGCGTCGAATATTTATTCTTTTTTTTTTTTTTTTTCGTAAATTTAACTTTCCATAGACTACGAATAAAAAAGCACACTCGCATAATAATTTGTTTTTGAAAATTCCGATGAAATTCAAAAACTATCATCTAAGCATAAGCAATCAAATTTTTTAAGACAGGTGTTTTGAGCTTTTTTCCATTTTTGCCTTTAAAAAAAAAAAAAATCTTTTCCCCCCCTCTTGTTCTTTGTTAGTAATTTAGTTGTTACGAATGCAAATTCTGAAATACGAATGAAAAATTTGTAAATTTTTACCATTTTTTAAATATAAAAACTTTTGAGTCACAATCCTATGTTTTTGTATATAATCTTTTGTATAATAATAGTGAGATGTTTTGGAGATTTTTTTAAATTTCTTTTTCCTTTTAAGTGTAAAAATACTCCTCAACTCAACAAATTTCGGAGTATTTTCTCGAAGAGTGAAGTTGAGAAGTTTCCATAATAATTTTATGAGAACAAAATAAGATTGATTTATAATAAATATTGCTTTGCGTTATAAAACTTTTCATCAAAATTTTACTGTTCAGTCAGGTTTGAATCGTAAATTGCGATGTGATATTACTGATTAAATCGAACTCTATTCCTCATTGTGTTGCGTACTGAAGAGCTGGTGTGACCCTGACGGATAATTTCTTTAGCTTCAGCGTTTTTTTCCCACTGTTTTAATATTTAAGTAGTTTTTATTGTTCTTTTTTGTTTTAAGTATAATCTGGATGGCTATTCTTGTACCTGTCATTTCACTTCTTATTTTTAAATGAGATCCTTCTTATTAAAGTACGTTATAGATGGACATCGTTATTTTTATTTATTTTTAATATCCGGGATTTTTGGGGAAAATGTTCTGGTGAGTATTATGGTTGTTTTATAATTTTATTATGATTATTATTGGTTAATTTTATATATTTTTTAAAATTATTACTGGATATTATTATTTTAGTTAGTTATCAGTAGATTTTGGTCAGGGTTGGTTTTTTGACGTCAAAAACTGGTTTTTGACGTGACAAGTGTCAAAAACTGGTTTAAACTGTCAAAAACTGGTTTAAACCGTCAAAAACTGTCGAAAACCATATGTCATGTGAAAATTGTAACGAAAAATAATTGTATTCATATTTTTAAGTTGCAATGTACCAATACGTTAACATTGGTTATATATATTTTCCGAAAAAGATAAATGTTTATGCAGGGTTGAAACATTTTAATTTATTCCAGAGCATTTTTAGCCCCGCCTTTATTTCGCGCCATTTTTTTCATAGAAATTTTTCTCCAATATATAATTACCATAAAATAAGAAAAAAAGTGGTGCGAAGTAAAGGTGGGTCGAAATATGCTTCAGAATAAATTAAAATGTTGGCAACCCTGGTTTATGTAGGAAACATATTTATGCATTGTATTGAGAAGTAGGGTGAATGTTTAATTTTTTTTTTTTTTTTGTAAATTTCAATAGAGCTTCGAAAAATTGCATTTGTGTATGGTAAATTATAGTAATACGATTAAGCACATTAAAAATTCTTTAAAACTGACTAAATCCCCCCCCCAAAAAAATAAATAAATTAAATGCTTTCTGTTATCTCTCCCCCCCCCCCCAACCTTCTTACTTTGACATCATGCTTTAAAAATATAAACTAAACATATATGTTATTACTTAGTTTGGGAATTCTATGATAGGTTAATTTTTAAAATTATGCTGAATGCTGAAATTTCAATGAAAATTTTTAGCATTTAAATATATATATATTAAATTAAATCATATCAATGAATCCACAAAATAATATCCAGATATTTTAGAATATATTGTTAAACTTATAATAATGTGAAATCAATATATAAAACTAAAAATTAATTAGGATGCGAGCAATTTTAAAAAGTGAAGGCTATTTACTTATTTTTTACATACAGTTTGAGAAGTTTTAATGTATTATTTAATATTGGGTTTCAATGTATTTAATATTACATTCCAATGCATATAAATGCAAATTTTCATACATTTAAGACATTAATTCACAAAAGAGAGATATGCTTTCCATTAACCTCATCATTAAAAATTTAGTTCAACTAATCATGCAATACCTCAAAAATTTTTAATCATAATCATAAAACATGCTATTGATTATAACCCAAAATGAAAAAACATGATGCAATATTGCACAGTAATTTTATTCATTGGGATAAAATACTTACGGCGCCTTTTAATTATCAGTCAGTATATATTTAGAAGAGTATACTTTTTAAAAATAAGACTTTATAAAATTTTTTATAACTTAAAGTTCACCTTAGAACAGACAAATTTCTATTTTCAAATTTTTGTATTTTGTAAAGGTAATAAATATATATATATATATTTTTACTTACACAGAAATCATTGGCATTCATAAGAAACAGACAGATAATACTCTTCTAAAAATTATTTTTATCATGGGAAACTTATAAACTAACCACTTTTTTTTAAGACTACATTATTTTATTTCTCTAAATATGACTACTTCATTGTTAAAATATACCAAGAAATGTAAAATTTGAGGTTTTTGATAGTTTTTGACGAGGTTTTTGACAAAGGGTTTTTGACGTGACAGTTTAAACTGTGGTTTAAACCGTCAAAAACTGTCATGCGTCAAAAACCTGCCAACCCTGATTTTGGTTCATTGTAGATTGAGATATATATATAGAACTCCGAACCATCGTTTTTCACGGGGTGCGGGAAAATGACGAATGCGGGTTAAATTCAAAACACGAGGAAACAATGCTTTTGGATTAATTTTGTATAACACACACACACACAGTATACTGTATACACACAATGTATACAATATACTACTAATAAAAACTAATTTGTTACTTTCCAAACTAAAGAAATAAATCAGTGTTGTAGAACATTAAGTAAAATTTATTTTTAAAATGAAAAAGTTTGTTAGGTTTTTTGTTCCTTTTATAAATTAAACAGGGATTTTTCAAGATTTGCAACATTTTTCTGGTCCTTTTCTGCAATTTCACGTGCTTATATAAAAGAAAAAGTTTATGCATTTTTAAACTCCGTAATCGAGTCATCGTCGTGCAAATTATCCTATGTTCCTTCATCCTTATTTTCATTTTTCCTATGCTTTAGGATACCACATGTCTCAACGTCTTGATTAAGGCAAATATTATCACTAAATTTTGTACCAGACGCATCCTCTGCTACACACAACCACTCTTCATCTGCATTATCATCATCACTTTCATGTCTTTTGTTTGGTAGTCTTATTTTTTTTTTTTGCACGTAACTGTATTTCACGAAACAATTTTCTGAATTACTAGAGAGGTTACTTCCTACCATGTATGTTGCAATTACAAAATGAATAGATGGTCTGGAGACATGACATCACAATTTTGATCCTGCATGGAAATGGGAAAAACAGTTATTTTAGGATAAATGAAGTAATTCCAGTTTGTATGCCATATGAAACCGCTTGACATTCAGGAGAAAATTTTTACAACGATGAATGCGGGAAAACGACTTTTTAAAGCACGATACATGCGGGTTTCGTTAACATTATTTAAATACAATTTGTGCAGGGACCATAAAAATAAAAAACGATCAATGCGGGAAAACGATGGATGCGGGAACGATAGATCGGGGTTTCACTGTATATGTATTATATTCCAGTATTATAGTGATTAAGAAGTCGAAAGGAAAAACTTTAATTAGCAAATTATCAATGAAATATTGCATGTGGGGAGGGGGGGGCATTTTAGAAAATAAGAAATATTGAAAAAGTTAATAAAGAAAAAATAACTTTAAACACCCCCCCCCCCCCCGGTGGGAAAAGAAATGCTGTATCCTTATCAGGGCAGTTACAGTAGCAAAGTAAAATAAAATGTTGATTCTGAGATAGTTATACTTTATTTTATATATATACAGGGCCTGACTGTCGCATGAGCAGTTGGGGCTCATGCCCTGAGAGGCATAAAAATTTACTAATGGTTGAAAAATATCTTAATATAGAATATAGAATTTATTTCATTTAACACAACTGTGTTTATTTATAGGAATAAAGTAAAATCTATCGTTTTGGCTTAGTGGAGTAATTTTATTGAAGCCAAAAACAGAAACAGGGTTTTTTTTGTTGCCCAAATACTTTTTTCAGGCAGTCTGTTTTTTTTTTTTTTTTTTTTTTTTTGGGGGGGGGGGTGTTAATTTTCAAAGGGGGCATGAAAAATTCAAAGTGCCCTGCACACAAAAATCCATTAGTCGGGCCTAGTGCAGTGGCGTCGCCAGAAAAATTTTCAGGAGGGGGCAAACTTCAAATTGCAAAATTTCAGCATGTTTTTACAAATTCAATTAGATTCAAATGATTAGTTGATTGAGGTGATTAAGTAAGCCAGTGTGTAAGCATTTGCTACAACAATTTTTTATATATGAAATTTAAGCTACAACATTTTACATACAGAAATTATACAACTTATTCTAAACCAACACTAATCCGGAAAATGTACTGTCGAGTCGATTTAAAATCTGTTTGCAGGGGAAAGTTAGAGACAACCTATAAATGCAAGTCTGGTTGGTTTGACTCTAATTGGCTCTGTGACATAAATTTTATTCGAATTTTGATGACACAGCTTTAATTGTAATTTTTAAAAATAATTATTTATTTATTAGACTTTTCCAGGAGGGGGCAAGTGCCCCCCCTTGCCCCTATGTGCCGACGCCCATGGCCTAGTGTGTATATACATATATATATCTTTCTTGTACATGCAAGGTAATAAATGAACAAATTTCTGAGTGGATCCTTGCGTTTAATAAATGTAAGAAAATTCTGTATTTTAAAAATGGCGGGGAGGTGAGGGGAGAAAGAAAAAGGCGTTAGTAATCGATAAAACAGACAATAAACAAGTTTATTTTTTTCAAGATGATTAAAAGCTTTAGAATTTTTAATATGAATTATCAAAACAATACACTGATTATTATTGGGGGAAAAAATGTAAATTTCATCTTCGGCAGCTTTGACCTTGCATCGTATCATTATATTACACCCATTTCGTTATCAGCGTAATGTAGTAACATGTTTTGCACTTCTTTGGTGCTGCTGATTAGATAGCAGTGCCAAACAAAGTTTAACTCGAGCGGCCATTTTGTAACTGGTGATTAAATGATCTTGCGATTGACCGATAATGCGAAATAGGTGAGACATATATATCTCTAATATTTGTTCGAAAGTTCCATCATTGCCTCATTATATTTCATTATGTAATATTTAGATATCCTGCTAGATAACGTTTTTTGTTCGTGTCATTTTTAGCAGCCATTTGGATGATAGAGAAATGACTTTTTTTAATGGATCTAAGCTGTTTATCTTGTCGCGCCTGTACCGTTTTTTATTTATTTGCGTGTGAATGAACAAATTTTGAGATAATGAGAATTAATGGTAACGTTTCAATATAATATTTCCTTTCATAATTTGTCAGAGTGGGGATCAATTCTTCATAGCTTAATAAATGGTTTTAAATTTTTAATTTGAAACAGCTGCAATAATCTAAAATAATAGTAAAATCGAATTATAATATTTAATATTATGAAGATTTATTGTTTGTCAAACAATTATTTTCAAATTTATTTAGGAATACTTTTATTCGTAATTCATATTCAATCACCTTTCTTTGTTGGAATAAAAACAATAGTAAAATTTTGACTTTTAAAATAATATATGCCATATCTTTTTGTACTGGAATTTAATGATATAAAGCTATTTTTAATTGAATACAGTTTAATTTTACTGTCTGCAGAAATAAAAATTTTTCATAGTGGAGTATTTTATGTCTGAGGATTAGGATTCATAATATGAAAAATTATGTTCAAGTACTTTTAAAATTTTTGTTTATAAAATATAGACGAAACGCGTAAAATAATAAGCTTATATTGGATGCAAACTTTAGGTATTCACCAATAAATTGTTCAATATAGCAAAATATTGGATAATTTTCAATTTTTTTTTTTTTAATATTGGCTATTTTCGTGCTATTTTTGCTGCAAAACACGCTACACACTAAACGCTTATATAGTTAAAATTTATTTAATAGAAATTTTAACTCTTCGTATTTTTTCGGGGAAAAAAAAAATGTTTATTTATAAATTTAAAATTTATCTCGAATATATTTTGAATTTTGTTTTATTATGTTGCTTATCAAGTTTTTATTACAAATTTAAAACTTCTGGGCAAATTTAAAATAGTCAAATTACAAATTTTTAACTTCTGGGCAAATTTTAAAATAGTAAAATTACAAATTTTAAACTTCTGGGCAAATTTAAAATGGTAAAAACTGACCAAAAAAAAAAAAAAAAAAAAAAGTCGCAGATTTCTTTTTATTAGCAGGCTTTGCCCGCTTCCCTGGACACTATACTTAAACGAATAATTAGAAGATTAATAATAATAACTATTTTTATATCGCCTTTTAAATAAAAACTAAAAACATCAATTGAAATTGCTCAAAACCTTGCTTCAAGTTCCCACTGCCTTTGGCAGCGTCGAGCGTCTTTCTCACCTTCAGGATCTCAGGTCTGTATCGTTATTGCCAGAGATCTGCGACAAAGCCTTACCCGTGGACTTCAATAATTTAAGTATTTATAAAATGAAAGCTTCGAAACGGCTAGTATTGAAAAAGGTCGAAGCAGCACTATTTCATTTAAATCGCAATTGATTGTGAACACTACATGCATTACATAGTATTTACTGTCAGGTTATTTCATGTATTTAATTTTATTTATCCTGCAGACTATAAAATGTCAACAGTTTTACGCAAAATATAATATTGTAATATGCTGCGAGAGCCATTTCAACCGTATGAAACAATTGATATTTTTGAAGTTATATATATTTCCCATTTTAAATATTTAATTTTGATTTTTTCTAAATGTCAATTTAAATTAAACACCTATTAGTGCCCGCCAGGAGTTACACATGGCTACCCATTTATTTGAATGTTGTATTAAATGGGCTGCTTTGATGGGCAGCATAAGATAATTTATGTGGGCTGCCTTACCAAAATCTATAGGGTTCGTACTATGATGACTTACAATATACGTACCAACTTTCAGCTTATTCGAACAAAACGTTTAGACGCTAGCGTGTTCACTCAGACATACACACATACATACATAATCGTAAAAATAGTGGAGACGGACTTAGGGGACCTCGAAACGTATAGAAACATCAAAATCCCAAATTCGGATTTTTGACATGGTTACAATACTTTCGTTCGGAACAAATATAATTTATTTATAATAATGTTTAAACGTTAATACTTAGAATATCCGCAAATATTTTATATCATTAGAAAAAGAAATACCTTTTAAAGGTATAATGACGTCAATTTTACCCTGTAAGTTTAATTTTTCACGAAGTTTTATACCAATTTTATTATTTATCGTGAATTTCTTTTCATAAAAAAATTAATTAATTTATTAATAAAAAGAAAAGGAATGCGTAAAAATTTTTGGTGCCAACGCCCAAATTTTTAATATTTAAGGATAAGGATGTTAATTAAAATATTGAAATTTCGAACTAAACTTATTTTATCAAAATTATTTATAGCATGTAGCACTCAAGGATAGTTAGTGTAGCTTTTGATTAATGAAAATATTTTTAAATCGGTTCAGTAGTTCCAGAGATTATCCTCCACATACAAAGTTTCCTCTTTATATAATAGCATAGATTTCGAATCTGTTCAGGTACGTTTGTGTTCAGAATTACGCAAATTAGCTCTAGTCTACAAAAAAAATAACGCGGAGCAGCAAAGTAAGCTATCTTTTTACTATCAAGGCTTAGTATAAATTAATTTTATCACTAAGAAAAATATATATTCACTTGTACTTCTCTCATTGTTTGGCGCATGTGCAGAGCATGACTGGGCCATGCTCAGGGGCCCTTGATTGCATAGGTTTGAAATTTCGTTTAGAGTTAATAATAATAATTAAAAATCTGGTGTGAAACAACCACACGACTTCCATTATCCGCTATTACATGAATTATATGCATTTTTGAGAGATAATGTGATCAGAAAACACAAAAGTGACCTAAAGAGAAAATCGTTAGAGCCGTTTTTGAGATACCAACTTTTACAAAAATCAATTACTAACCGGAAAAAAAATAATTACATACAAAAGCATATTTAAACGTGAGTTAAAATGGCGAGTTTGAAAAAAATCCGTACAACCGTTTTTAAAGGAACGCCTTGCGAAGCCTGAACTTGAACTATTTATACAGGACGCCTATCAATTTTCCTGAACTAACCAACTATATCATTCGAAAGGACATCTAATAGAGTGTTTATATAGCAAGTTTGAAGAAAATCGTTAGAGCCGTTTTTGAGATACGGACTTACGGTCCCACTTCCGGTTTCCGATGTCCTACTTCCGGTTAAACTCAATTACTAACAGGAAAACAATAATTACATACAAAAGCATATTTAAAAGTGAGTTAAAATGGCGAGTTTGAAAAAAATCCGTACAACCGTTTTTAAAGGAACGCCTTTGCGAGGCCTGAAATTGAGCTATTTATACAGGCCGCCTATCAATTTTCCTGAACTAACCAACTATGTCATTCGAAAGGACATCTAATAGAGTGTTTATACAGCAAGTTTGAAGAAAATCGTTAGAGCCGTTTTTGAGATACGGACTTACGGTCCCACTTCCGGTTCCCGATGTCCCACTTCCGGTTTTTCAATTTTCACCAAAATTTGGAAATTTCATCTGTACACCAGACGTATTTCAATTCTAAAGTTTCGTAGATCTATCTTTATTAGTTTCTGAGCTATAATAGCCAGAAGATTCTCCACATACATACATACATACATACATACACACATACATACACACTGACCAATTGCCAAAAACCACTTTTTTGGACTCAGGGGACCTTAAAACGTGTAAATCAGGTGAAAACCCGATATCGAATTTTCAGACCGAATACAATACTTCCATTACCTACGGTAGTAGGGTAATGGAAGTAAAAATATACAAAAAATTCAAATATGCATTTTTGAGTGAAAAAGTGAGGAAAATTAAAGCTTTTTTTTTCTTTCCCAAAGAGTGGTTAAAAAATTATGGAGAAAATATAATCAGGCCTCGCAGCGTTCCTAAAATTTTACTCATTTTATTATATTGTCACCACTTTTTGACAGGTGTTGTGGGAACAAGTAATTCACGTACGAGGTTCGACTGTATTTGTATTATTATATTGTTAACATTCTGTGAGAGTTCAGAGGTTAATCCAAAACAAATTTAATGCCACTTTGACGCACTTTCAACTTTCACAAAGTCACCTTTTTTTGTGGAGAAAAAGCATCTTCACAAATCCAGTTCTCTGCAAATATAGCTGCACACTGATTTTTTTTTTTTTTTTTTTTTTTTTTTTTATGAGCCTTACTGCATCGAATACATGATAAATATTCGCAACTTAGATTTTTTCTTGAGACATTGGTAAATATCTGAGTAAACACCTACTTACTTACCTTACATGTTAGAATTGATTCGCCACAGTAATTTACAACTGTTCCATTTTTACTTCCATTACCCTACTACCGTTGGTAATGGAAGTATTGTATTCCGTCTGAAAATTCGATATCGGGTTTTCACCTGATTTACACGTTTTAAGGTGCCCTGAGTCCAAAAAAGTGGTTTTTGGCAATTGGTCAGTGTGTGTGTGTGTGTGTGTGTGTGTGTGTATGTATGTATGTATGTGGAGAATCTTCTGGCTATTATAGCTCAGAAACTAATAAAGATAGAGCTACGAAACTTTAGAATTGAAATACGTCTGGTGTACAGATGAAATTTCTAAATTTTGGTGAAAATTGAAAAACCGGAAGTGGGACATCGGAAACCGGAAGTGGGACCGTAAGTCCGTATCTCAAAAACGGCTCTAACGATTTTCTTCAAACTTGCTATATAAACACTCCATTAGATGTCCTTTCGAATGATACAGTTGGTTGGTTCAGGAAAATTGATAGGCGTCCCTTATAAATAGCTCAATTTCAGGCCTCGCAAAGGCGTTCCTTTAAAAACGGTTGTACGGATTTTTTTTCAAACTCGCCATTTTAACTCACTTTTAAATATGCTTTTGTATGTAATTATTGTTTTCCTGTCAATAATTGAGTTTAACCGGAAGTGGGACATCGGAAACCGGAAGTGGGACCCGTAAGTCCGTATCTCAAAAACGGCTCTAACGATTTTCTTCAAATTTGCTATATAAACACTCTATTAGATGTCCTTTCGAATGATATAGTTGATTAGTTCAGGAAAATTGATAGGCGTCCTGTATAAATAGCTCAATTTCAGGTCTCCCAAGGACGTTCCTTTTAAAACAGCTGTACGTATTTTTTTGAAACTCGCCATATTAACTCACTTTTAAATATCCTTTTGTATGTAATTATTGTTTTCCGGTCAATAATTGATTTTTTTTTTAAAGTTGGTATCTCAAAAACGGCTTTAACGATTTTCTCTTTAGTTCACTTTTATGTTTTCTGATCGCATTATCTCTCAAAAATGCATATAATATGTGTAATAGTGGGTAATGGAAGTCGTGTGGTTGTTTCACACCAGATTTTTTTCAAACTCCCCGTAATAACTCCATTTTAGGTACCCTTTTTATATGTAATTGTTTTCCAGTTAACAATTGAGTATGCCAAATTTTGGTGAAAGTCAGTATCTCAAAAACGACTCTAACGATTTTCTTGAAAATTGTTCATAAACCCCTGTCGTGATTACTACAGGAAAATTATTAAGTCATTCTGATTAGGTAAGTTAGTTTTAGATCTCGGAAATTGGAGTTTCAAAAAGTGCTTTACCGAATATTTCTCCCACCTCGCTATCTAAATTCCATTTGTCTTTACATATGTATCATCTTTCTTCTACAGGAAAATTGTTAGGTGTCTAGTTTGTTAGGTCAGTTTTATGCATTATCTCCAAAAAGGGCATATATACGTGTAATGGTGAGTAATGGAAGTCGTGTGGTTGTAACACACCAGATTTTTTTTTTTTTTTTTTAAGGATTTTTTAAATAAACTGCTTTCTGAATTTTGGTTAATTATTTGGAGGCATTATTAATTACAGCGAACTTACTTGATTTTTTTTCCTCATTATTTTATTAATACACAAAAGGGGTATCATTAAAAAAAAAAAAAAAAAAAAAAAAAAAAAAAAAAACTTGGATTAAACACTGGAGTTGAGAGATGAGTGTCGGTGGCTGAAACTGTGGTATAAATTTGGAATAGGTTATCAAATTTACTATTGTAGCCTGTTTCTGTAAGAAATTTTGATTTACTTATTTCAAATGTAATAACTGCTCTTCCATTTCTGATGGTATCTGTTGAAGTTAACTACAATTAGGTGATAATTAGAATTTATCTAAAGACTAAGTGGGATAACACTTCCTAATTCTTCTGTTTTTCGAGGTTAGGAAAAAAAAAAAAAAAAGAACTAGCGTTGGAATACGATGTGACCTCTTTACCCTTGGCCGCTCACCTCCCGGAAAATGCTTGCGAAAAATATCTGAAAGAAAAATCTGCGATTAAAAAAAAAAAAAAAAAAAAAAAGGTACAATAAAAGCATAAAAAGGTGGCTTTTTACGCAATTCTGTGAGAGTAGAGGGGCTGTAATAAAACGGGGGAATAGGATCCTTGAACGAGAGAAAAGCAGGCTCGAAAAAAGAAGAGAGAAAAAAATAAGTAAAATAGAGGGGAAAAAATGCACGCATTGAGAACGCCGAACTTTCTATCCACCGCCATCTTGCTTGGCAGGTTTGGTAAGTAATGAACGTGGAAAGAGGGGAAAAAAATCTGAACAACCAAACCAACAAAATTTAACGAGGCCGGAGGGGAAAAAAAGAAGAGAAGAAAGGTCGAGGAGAAGTGGGAAGGTGCAACAAAATGATAACAGTAATAATAATAATAAAAAGGCAAAACAAGTCGGCGATTCTAAACCGGTTTAGGCCAGAATGTGTAATGGGAAATAACCAACAGAAAAAAGAAAAAGCAAAAATCACGAGATGACTAAATATGTCATGTCGGAAGTGAAGTCAGGTTATGTTTGTCTGGCATGAATCGTAATTATCAGTTTACTTTTTTTTTTTTTTTTTTTTTTTTCTTCCATTTTATGATCATTTTAGAGTTGCTGACATTTAACACTGAGAGTTTCGTATTTGACTTTTATCCCTTGCTCTACATTTATTATATTTTGTTTGTGTTTTATATAAGCTTAATTGATATTCAGCTGTTTATTGTTCAGTTTTATTTATTTTTTTGTATTAATTTCAAATGTTTCATTTCGTGATTTTTGCTACTGTAAATAAGGATGAGCTTATTTGGCTACGTACATTGGCTGTAAGTGCAAATATTTTAATATTTTATTTTTGAGTAAAAAAAAAAAAAAAAAAAAAAGCGAAAAATTCACTTTGTGTATATTTCTCATTTTGAAATAAGAGAATAAAATATTAAAATTATGAAATTTTTTTTTCGTAAACGAGTACAAATTGTATAACCTTGTGAATTTGTTGATTGTGGAAAAGGAATTTAACCCTTTACGGCCCACTGTTCAGTGATATTGTACAGTGGATCATAAAGAGTTAAAAAATATATACAATTACTTAATGAGAAATTGCGGAAACAAATTTTCCCTTAGAATAACATGGGCTTTGGCTTTCGGCGAGATTAGGTATGTTCTCTTATCCCGCCAGTGCACGAGTTGGGTCTGCGAGACCCAGTTTATTTACTAGAATGTAATGTAAGGTAAGAGAAACATTTTATATATTCTGTGAAAAAAAAATTATAAGAAACGTAAAATTTATACTTCGTATTTTTTAATTGTGTGATTTTACTTTGTGGGTGTTATATTGTAACCTTCCAAATATTGAAAGAAAATTGTCTTTTTTCCCTCCCGTGCACTGGCGGGTTAAGACTCTATCAGTGAGCGCCAAGGTCATCCAGTCTTTCCAAAAATTTAAATTAACTTAAGCAAAGTATGCATTTGTTTCTTTTTGTTCTGTTGTTATATGATAATATATACGATTTTGTGTGGTGTATCGTATGTTTCTGTTTAAAGTTAATATTTTTGCGTAAAAATAGAAAGAAAGGGGAAAAAAACAACCCTGTGTGAGATAAATCCTATACTAAACTAGAGAGGTGGGCGGTGAAAATCACATAGCACTTTTTCAATTGATATGATATTACGTACTAACGTATACGTTTTTTTTTTGAAAATAATGACATTAATTTTCCTGAAATCTTAATTACTAAAATATATTGAAAAAAATTGTGTAAGAGAGTACATAAAATATTTCTCAACGATTATGTCTCAACACTGTATGCTATGTCGCGGAAATGCCTGTGGTGTCTTGCCAAATAAGGAAAATAAATGAACTGATAAAAACTTCCATCGTTCTAAACTTTTTAAAACTAACAATTTGACGACAAAAATGTGCGTGCAAAAATCATTTCAATTCGAAAAGAGTGTTGCCAAGAAAAATAAACTGAACAGTCTGATCTGTGGAATTAAACCTCAAGGTCGCAAGTTAAAACTGAATAACTTGTAATTTACCACTCATAGAGGAAAAAAAGTGAGGGGCAGGGGTTCATTATTTTATCTGAAAATATGTATAATTTTTAAAACTCTATTGCATATAGAAAATTTTAAGTATTTTCAATAGTACATTACAATATTCACATTCATTGATTTATAAGAATCTAATATTTTTTTCTTCTTTTCATTTTCTTTCTTTTTTCCCTTTATAAGATATATTTCATTAAACTTTAACATGAGATAACATGCAGGCATAACTTGTAATTCATTGCGAAAATATATATATGTAACTCTTTACTTAAAAATGCAGTCTAATGATTTAGACATTGCCTTATATTTAATCTAGAAATTAAATAGGTACACTGCAGTAATATTGTAATACTTTTGTAAACTACTATAAGAAATAGATAAATTGCAATGCATACTGAGTGAAATATTGAACTTTGTGAAAGTTTTGATTTTACTCTTAATCGTAAAAATTTCTTTTTTTGTTTCACGCTATTGTTTTTAGAAACCTTTTCAGATATTTTAACCAAGTTATTCGAATTAAAAACAAAGTTTCAGACCTCAAGACATCAAGGGCCTCTGTGCCAAAACCGAGTTAGAATATATTTTTTACAATTGTATTTTAAACATGAATATAATTTTGCAATTAAAGCTATTTTTCCGCGTTTTTAATTCAAACAAAGGCGTTAATTTTTTTTTATTTTTTTATATTTTTTTCAATCATTATTAGTTAAAATAATAATAAAAATGTGTATTGGTGGTGGTAGTGGGGGGGGGGGGGGGGCTTTATGATGACTTTTATTGTGATGTTTTGATACGATCTCATATAAAGTTCTCCGATTTCTGATTATTATATTGTTTTTATCGGGTATTTTGTGGAGAATTCTAGAACTCACAATTGTTTTATTTTTTTATATTTAACTTATTTTCTCTTGCTTAATATGTATATAAATGATAGATATCTTAATCTTTAACCTTAATATTTTAGCATTTAATAGATACATGTCAATACCAACACACACACAAAAAAAAAAAAAAAAAAAAAAAAAAAATGATAATAACACATTGCTAAAACTATCACAAAAAGGTTATATATATATTTTGTTGTCACTACATGGTTATAATGTAGTTGCTGTTAATATTTTACAGTATGCATGATCCTTTGGAAGTGTTATATATGTGTGCATTTTGTGTTTAATATATTTCACTTTACATTTACCAAAAACTTTTGTAAATATGTCTTGAAGTGGTTGTGTTACGTCAATTAAGTGGAGATTAGAGAATAATTTTGAAGTTAATTCCATTCAAATTTTTTTTTTCTTTATTGATGAATAGTTTTCAAAATTAATACTACAGAGAAAAAAAAAGTAAGACTGTTACTCGACGTATATTTGCATTCATAAATAACTGCTATAAAATGTGCTATATTTACGTTAAGAGCAATAAACTCGTCCTGATCACACGGTATAGTAGCAGACTGAAATGTTCCACCCACAAGGCTACCCCCCTCCTCCTCACTTATACACATTTACCTTACCCTAATTTATTATGTAATGTTACTGTCAGTTTCGTATTTTATTTTTCACTCAATTCTATGCTATTACCCAAATAATAATTTCCATAATCCAAATCTGTGCAAAAAACTGTTTTATTCCGTTGTGTTATGATTATGTACAGTGTGCTTAAAAATTTTAATCAAAAGAAAATATAAATTACTCTTAATGTAAACATGTTTTATCTGCATTATTATAAAATAAACTTAATAAAATGAATGAAATCGTGTATATTTCATTTTGCAAAAGATTTTTAAAAACTTGAAGTTTTAAAGTCAAATAACTTGGTAGTTTTTAAGTAGAATGTTCATGTTTATAATGTTTATGTTAGAATAGTACCATAAATGATATTTTAAAACTTAACCACTTATTTACGATGAAATAAGTGAAGTCACCTTTGTACGGAATTTTGTCTTAAATTTATTCTTGTGTTAATAGCTTTAGAGACTAACAAACTGACTGATATACTAACGGACACCATATTGATTTTATGATTTTTGCAATCTTCAAACCTTCAAAGTACAAAAATGGGAAAAACCTACATCGAAACTTTTCACGAATACCTAATTTCCTCATACGTTTAGTACGGTGGGAAACTAATGAAAATGAAACTGCAGAATCAGAATAATCTGAATTTACTTTTAATATTTATTTAACGAATCTTTAGTACTAATCATATCTTCTTAGTTCTCTAATATTGGACTGAATTCACGTAAAAATGTTTGCCTTTCTTTTATTTTTGTACCGGGGGTTCGATACCAAGTTGCTCTCTTCAACCTAGCCGTTTGGCGTTTTCTGTAGTAGTTTTCTATGAAATTTGCGTAAATACGGGCTAGTACTCTTTAAAAACGTCTCCGTTGAGGTCATTCCACCCAGGTAAGGACCCACGTGCAGTCAATCGGCCTTAACTCCTCCAAAATTTTAATTAAAAGAAAATATTAATTTAGACTTTTAATCTAAAAGTTTTACCTGCATTGCCTTATTAAAATGAACTGAATAAAAAAGAATGAAATAATGTATTTTTATTTTGTAAAAAGGTTATGAACAATTTTTACAAGCCCCTTGGTACAGTGATCAATTATTAAAATTTAAGAAATCCTTTGGGTTTCAAGTAACGTTAAATTTCGAATTATGTTAGAAATCACTTCTTATTTACATGTACTAACTGTATGTCCGTACTACTATATGTTAGTTTTATCGCAAACCTTGTCTTGCTGCTTAAAAAAGAGAACGAAAAAAAAAAAAAAAAAAAAAGAGTATTTACTTGTGCGTCATTTTATTTGATAAAGAATTGCCGTATAGTGCACTTCCTCGATGTTCAAATAGTGTTCATGTTCTTTCTCATGTTTGTTGTTATGACGATCGTTTTTTTTTTTTTTTTTTTTAATAAAATAATTTACAAGTGATTTAAAAAAACTGAAATAAATATTCAATTAGATGTATGCGAAATGGTAAATTGCGCTTTCTCTAAAACGAGAAATAACCAAAGATTTTGGTCGTGGGTAGTATGCGTGTCGATTATACCATTAAAATTATCTCTAGAGAAAGATTTTATTATTTTTCTTAACCCAAATTAATTCCATTGAATGCACATGAAGACTATTTGACTTGGCGTTGCTTTTAAAAACAGGATATTCTAGGCGTAAATATAAATATTCATAATTCTTCACCGAATTTTCTTCCTTGTTGCAATTTTATTTTTATGCATTTCTATTTTAAACTTTATGTTTAATGAAACCGAGTAGAGGTAAAAAAGGGGGAGGGATAAAGCATATTCAGCGGGGATTCTGTTTTGAATTTTCAGAACATTGAAAGCTGTAGCTATTTTGGAAAAATAAATCTGTAAGATTTTTGATATTTTATTGAAAATAGCTGGCTTCTAACGCCTAAACTTCTAATTTATATCAATAAGTTAAAATTCAAAATCAAGAAGAAACACTCACATATTATATCGCACCCCAGCAAGAAAAGTGACAATCAAAAATTCGGTTTTTAAAAAGAATAAAGTTAAAGATTATGAAAAGGCATTGAATAGAAATAGCCCACAATAAAGCTGACACAAATGACAGAATTGTGATGCTTTTCGTACATCATGATCATGGAGCACTTCATATAAAATTCTCAATGACATAAACTCAAATTAGACACCCCCCCCCCTTTTTTTTTTCTCCACTTAGGTTACTTTTCTTGCGATATATGCATGTTCAGATTATTATTAATATTAAATTTAGAATTGCCTTTTTAGCTCAAAGAAAAGCTAGTTTATTCTTTTTTTTAATTTAATGTCGAATTTCAACTAGCTGCATCCATTTTAAATTGAGTATTGTGATATTAGTGAGAAATAAATAATTCGCTTTGCTATTTTTATTAAATGATCCAAATTATAAACACTACATTTATTCTGAAAATATTCCTAAACAGAAATTTTTGTAGTTTTAGAAAAATGTGGCCTTATTAATGAAACCACTTTTTACATTTTTTTAACATTTTTTAAAAGATTGAAGTTTAAATAGCATTAAAATGAGGAAGTTTCCCCCCTCTTGTTATGTTAGTCCCTACGCTTAGTTAAGACAAAAATTGTATTTTTATATGGCCTTTTGTTTGCGGCTACATGTACGTAAACAATGCATTCTGTCTGAAGAAATTTGGTCGAATCAGTATGGTCAATATAATTAAAAAGAATGTCTCTAAATGTAATTAAACTTAAATTACACGAAGCGGAAAGGGTGTCGTAAAATTTTAATTATTATTAAAATCTGGTCGAGATAAAAACTTAGTCTGAATAATAATAACAACAACAACAAAAAGGAGTCATCATAGAGGGAAATTATGTTTCTCTCAGGATTTCTTGACATTTTAAAGGCTGTCCCTATAAAACAGGCTGATGTAGCAGGCTTCAATCTACGGCTTCCTGAAACTAAACAAATCAGCATTGATTATTGTGATTTACAACATTTATATCATAAGAATAAAATGTAATGTGAAGAGTAAATTTTATTTAGGTAAATCGATTCTTATTCATAGTTATAATTAAAACTTTACGATACCGATGTGACGGGTGTGTTACTTTAAACTAAGACTGCTTGAAATCTAACTAATCAATTTAATAGCTGTAATCTATGACATTATGTACATAAGGATAAATTTATATGCAAAATAAAAAATAAATTTTATCTAGATACCGCAATTATTTCTGTACAGTAATAAAAATAATTACGATATCCCTTCATTGGATTTGGTGGTTGTGTGTAATTTGAAACCACGAGTTTCTGAAATCAAACAAATTAAATTTAATAGCTGTAACCTACAACATTATGTACATAAATATCAGTTAATATGCGAAATAAATTTTACTCAGATATCTTGATTATTTTTTAGTAATAATTAATACTTTACGATACTCTCTCGCTGAATGTAGGTTATTTCAATCTAAGACTTCTTGAAATAAAATAAATCAACTTTAATAACTATAATCTACAACATTATGTACGAAGGATCAGTTAATATTCGGAATTTTTTTTATCCTGATATCCATGATTTCATACAACTGAAATTTTAACGGGGTTGGGGACAAAATCTCGCGAGGACAAAATCTCGTCGACTAAATGAATACAAAGCAAAAATGAGTTGGTAATTATTAGTAATGTTGTATAAAATTTCATGGCAATACATACCTTAGTCAGAGCACTGACATTCTGACAAACCTACAACAAAAATTTTTATAAATTTTACTTAAAATAGTTTAAAGACTATATTTATTAAATTTGTCAAAATTAGTCATAATGAATTCAATCGTGCTTATTAATTTTAAAATTTTTAATTCAAGTTTGTGAACAGTGTTCAGCTTTAATGTCAGCAGTGATGTTCACGATTTTTAAAATGTATTTTGAATAGTGAAAAGCAAAAGATAAAATAACTTAAAAATAAACATAGATAAAATAATGAAATTCAACTGTATGATTTAAATTAATTAATTATTTTAATTAATTAATATTTATAAAGCCCTGTGGCCCCCTCCATAGATCACACGTGACACAAAATCAAATTTTCAAATAGATCATACTATTTTTTTGACGCGATATTTTGTCCCGCGATATTATGTCCGGATCCCACTTTAACGATACCCCTATGTATGTAGTCTTTAAGAATGCATGCGGTTTTCAACAATAGATGTAGTTGTGCTAACTAAAAATCTAGACGCACTATAAATAAAATGTGGTTTATAGAATTTCTGTCAAACTATTTTTCTTTTATTTTTTTTTTTTCTTTTAAGAATATTAAAATTTCGCACTTAGTAATTATTTGGCACGAATTATTTTAATATAATCCCCGAAATATAAAGAAAACAGATTTCTTTTTTCCCCCTTTCATTGTACTTTTTCCTGTTGCAATTAAATTGCTTCAGTTAAATATTTGAGATATATGTGTTAATATATTAAGCCGATTTTATTTATTTATTTTGTTTTAAAAATTAAAAATTTTATAAAAATGTTTTCAGATTTATGAATTACTCCCTGGAATTTCATTTAATAAATTCGAAATTTCTATATTTAATAAAATTTTCAGGAAAAATATAATTCCACCACTTGCCGAAAGGTTGTGCTCTGCAAGTTTGTGAACTTCAGTTACCGATATTGATACCAGGTCGCGCTCGTCCACCTATCCGGTAGTAGGTTTCCGTGGTTTTCTCCGAAATTAGCATAAATGCGGACTAAGGACCCCTTAGAAAGCCTTCTAAGAAGAACGTTTCATCCATATCTTGGTCCTTCAACGATCGTCAAGGTCATCCAAACTCTATGGCGAAATTTGTTTATAGAACACATATACACACTATCTAATTGTTATATTCATATTCCGTTTTCATATTGTAAAAATACCCACCAGTTAAATTAGTACTCGTTTTCCAAAAAAAATATTTTAAAAAAATTTTTGAATTTTAAAAAATGCGAATTTTTACTAAATGCATTTTTTTCATTTTTAGCTGTGAAATGAAATAGTAATCCTTAAATGCCTGATTATTTTTTTTTAAATCAATTTAGAAATGTTTTATTTTTACCTCTATTAAATAAATCACGGGAAAAATTATTTTAAAAATCATACTTTATTTTAATTATGGTTTACTGCTAAAAAGCAATTTGTTGCCAGTCGGCAAACATGAGGCATATTAGAGCTTCAATATTATTCTAATAATCAGGGATGAGATTTTTCAGCTGATTTCTGTTTTATGGTACATATAGCTTTTCAGCTTTTTTTTTTTTTTTTTTTTTTGTGTTTCTGATGTGCAATTGTTCGTTTTTTATACATTGAAGATTAAAATAAATATTTATTACTCTAATATAATAGATTTTTTCATCAAAATTCTAGTATTTCATTTCAATGTCCTGCCTTTGCGTACAGTTTCAGCTTTTTTTGTATTTTTGCTAATCTCATCCCTGAATAATACATTAGAAGACAAAATTGGGTATGTGGTCGAAAGGCAACTCTCGACATTTGAGGATTAAAATAATAACATTTAATTTTTTGGAAAACGGGTACTCATTTAAGGGTTGTGAATTTTCTGAATGTGAAAACGGAATTTAAAAATACTAATTAAGTAATGAGTAATTCTATAAACAAATTTCGCCATAGACTTATATGGGATTTTGTGACTAGAGATGGGGAAATCATAAAAAGGAAGTAAATTTTTTTAATTTATTTGACAGACTGAAAATAACTGAAAAAAGTTACTTTGTTAAAATTTATTGCACTTTTAGCCCGAATTAACGACAATTTAAGTTGCATGTTGCATGACATACAACAGTAGCATAACACCATTATCAATGAAATATTAATAGCCGATTTTGTTTCGTGCTTTTGTTGTCACTAGATTTGTTTTTCTCTTCTCTTTATTTCATGGCACGGAAGTGGCGATAAGCAGAAAATATGGCCCTACTATTATCATTACTCTGAATATGTTACAAACCTTCGCTCTCTGACTCACGATCATAGGTCGTTTACATCCAAGGATTTTTTTTTTCTTTTTCTTTGATGGAGCAGGTGCGACAGAAACAAAGAATTCAGAGATCATGCGGTAATAATATATTGATCTCTATTTTAGTAATTTCGCTAGGAACTTTTTATTTTTTAGCCTAACTACCGTATATTGCCCTCTGTTGTGTAACCATAGTGATACATAGTATCATTTCGTGTAGTATTGTCGAGTATTGATGAGTTTTAATGTAACACTTTTTTTTTCTTAATTTTTTGGGGGGGTCATTGCTTTGAGAGAGACTACGCGACAATGACTTAATAAATTTCTTTTGGGCATTTCTAACCGTACGTTTCTTACTTTTTATTTATTTTTCATTATTATTTACTTATTTGGTCTAGTCTACACACTGACTGCTAACAATGTGATATAAAAGAGTATTAAATTGTGTAAGACCATCCTGAAATTATGTTCAACTATGATCAGGGGTGGGGAAATGCTTGATTAGGCCAGTAGCAATTAATTTTTCCGATGTAGCGAATGGATTTGAAGTCAGGTAGTAGTTAGTTTCCTTGTCGATGTTCAGTGTATGGTTAAAAAATTAAAACTATAAAACAACAGTGTAGCTGTGTAAAAAAAAAAAAAAAAAAAAAAAAAACTCTTCCCAAGAGCACGAACAGTGCTTGAATAACAACTACTTTTAATTTTATTACCTTTTGAGCTGTTATTATTCTGTACTGAACATTTAAAAAAAAAAAAAAGGAAGATTCTTTGAGAACTTGAAAAATTTAACTAAATGGTCAATTCACCTAACAGTTGCATATATTTTGTTGTAGAGGTTATAATTTATGTATCGTATATTGCTGGCTGGTAAAAAAAAAAAAAAAAAAAATCCTTATCTGGTAAGAATTCATTAAAAAAAAAAAAAAAAAAAAATCCTCACCCCTGGCCATGATTATTTCAAAAAATTAATATCTCTTATGTTTGTAGAATTTTCATTTTTACAACTGCACCATTTCCGATTTAGTGACGAAGTTTCGATTTAAACCTCTCGATTTCATATTTGTTAATTATTTCTAATACAGAACTGAACTCTTATCGAGTTCTAAGAGACCGAATATTTTCTAATGTAATATTTGTTAGGAAAGACTTATTTACTCAACTGCACTGAAATTGTATGAGCATTACCCGAATGAAAGTTTATATATATTAGCAAATTGCATACAGTATGGCAGAAATAACACCTAAATCGCACGCAACATTCAATGTATGCCCGTGAAAAAGCAAAAAGTATTGATGCTGTATGTACTAAATGATGCTTAATTTTTTGAGAAATCTTTATTCATGTTCTTTCTAATTCTTCATGTGGTACTTGGTTTCATATTCTGCAATGTTTGAAAAGGTTTTTTCTCTCTCTCTCTCTCTCTCTCTCTCTCTATATATATATATATATATATATATATATATATAAATTAATGGTTTCATATAATGCAATGTTTGAAAGGGTTTTCAATGTATATATATAAATTTAAGTTATCATTATAAATTTTAGCAATTAATAGATACATGATATTACCAACACCACAAAAATAAAACTGATTGTATCACAGTATAAAAGCTAGAACAGAAATTTTTACGATTCATTTTTAGTTCCAATTAAGAGACAAAACCAGTTTAAATTACTTACGCCTACAGGAGTAAAAGGGACACTAAAACATTTAAAACATTGACAGAGAATTTATGTATATAAGCTCCGCCAGAAACTGAAGAATTCGATCATATTAAATGTCAGTTTTGTTATTATGTAAAGAATCAAATCGCACCAAAATGAGAGCATATTTCATTCAAGCCTCTTCACTAAATTACGCGATATGAAATAGGCTCCTTAACAAAATTTCGTGTTATGAAATTGGCCTCCCTATAAAATTCCTTTTCATAAAAGAGGCCCCTTCGTAAAAAAGTGTGTGTATTTTCTTTTTCTTTTTCCAAGCATTGTAATAAGTTATTGACATTATCAGGATTAATTTAAATATTACTGTACTTAGGAAAAGGCCTCTGGACAAAATTCTTTTTCATAAAGTAGGTCCCTTCACAAAATTCTACTCCATAAATTCTACGACAATCATTTGCTTAAAAAGTGTATGTATCTTTTTTCAAGCATTGT
This sequence comes from Salticus scenicus, assembly GCA_963930645.1. NCBI lineage: Eukaryota > Metazoa > Arthropoda > Arachnida > Araneae > Salticidae > Salticus > Salticus scenicus. The sequence continues at coordinate 178,206,066 of OZ005655.1, read as the reverse complement.
AATATTATTGACGTTATCAGGATTAATTTAAATATTACTGTACTGAATAAAAGGGTACATTGATGATTTATAAAAATGAATGTATTACTTTTATTCTATACCAAATTTGATTTACTCATCATAAAATTTTGCTTTTCACAAAGATGTAAATATTTTTCACAAAAATAAGTTTCTTTTCACAAAATATGGTCCTAAATAAAAATGATCCGCATGGACCCTGTTGTATGCAAGGTTTTTTTGCCTGGACGGAAGCAAAAAGTCTGAGAGGGAGAAGGAAATTGAGAAAATGAAAAAAGTGTGAAAAAATAAATTAGTTTTATTATATACTTCATTCTTTGCACTTCACTCTCTTTATAAATGTCTTGAAGATTTTTAATTTAAAAAGTAATTAATAATAATTTAATAATAAAATTACAGTTTTATTATAGTATAAAAATTCTAAAGATTTAAAATTACTGCTTTTACCTTTAGTATTGTGGCATAAAATAACTTTAACAGGACTTTATTTTATTTTTTTATCTAGGTAAAAATTGGCTATCCCTGGTTATGAGTAAATGTGTGTTATATATTACGCTTAATGGGTGTATTAATATTTAAGTATTCGTTAAATGTACTCTTATATACACTGGAAATTTTTTTTATTTTCTCCTCTAAAATGCATTAACTGTTCTTGTAACATAACATCCCTTTTAGTCTTTTAGTTAAGTAGTAGCATATGTTTTTCTTAGCTTTTTAATGCATAATGTAGTTGATAAATTTTAGACTTCAATTCCCCCCCCCCCCCCCCCATGTATCATATGAAACTTATTTTTCCGTAAACGCTATCCATTTGTATACATTATTATTTTTACGTATTAGTGTTGTGAAATGAAAATAGTCGCAGATGGGGGGGGGGGGAAAGTGTGCAAATATGTTGGTGATTAACTTGTGTATGTGTTGTTGTTGTTACATAACACTGCCCGTTATAATAGAATATAAAATAAATTCTTGTTTTTTTTTTTTTTTTTTTTTTTTTTTTTAAATTTGATAGGGGTGTTACCTTTTGTGGATATATTGTTTTAAAAGTGTCGATTTCAATAGCGAAAAAACTGTTTAGGAACTACACTCTACATTTTTCTTAAATTTTATATAATGACATTTGTATAATAATAGAATTATTCAAAAATATTTTTTCTTTTACCCTGTAATTGCTAAGTAGAATTCTAATTCATATAATTTTTCTGATAAAATTTTCTTTTAAGTGTTAAATGTTAGTTTAATTTGTTGTTAATCTATTTATTAAAAAAAAAAAAAAAAAAGTGTTACTGTATTCGTGTATGAACTTTTGAGATTCGAGAGCATCTTATCAATTTATAAGACATCTTATATAGAATAATCATAGATACAGTAAGAAGTAAATTACTATATCTATGAGAATAACTAGTTATTATTAGTGCTGACTTAGAATAAAAGGGCCGCCAGGGGGAATTTAATAAAAAGGGCAACCTATTTTCAAAAAGGGCATTATTTGCATAATTTGTGGTCTTCTTTCTATCTTGTGATTTTTGTAGATGACAAAAGTAAATTACTTATTTTATGTGTATATGTACGGGCTAGATGCATTTGTTCTTCCAGGAATGCTGAAGAACTGTTTGCTAGAAGGTTGAAAAGTCAGAAAGAAAAGTATCTAAAGGCCTTAGAACATTTAAAATGTTAGAAAAGGCTACTTGGTACCAAAATGTTTTTAAAAGGGTCACAGGGTGGAGCACCCTGCCAAATTAGCCTAGAGTCAGCACTAATTATTATTACTTATTTTTTAATATGGTATACTCAAAACATTCTTTGATGTTAATGCTGATTTTTTCTTTCTATTTTTTATCTGATAACTTATTATTCCCCCCCCCCCCCTGTGCATTACTTAAAAATGTACTTCTTGAAATAGCGCTCATAAGTGTAAAATCATTATCAAACCCTTTTGGGTATCGGAGTGTGAAAAATCTTGCATGTAATTATTACAATATACAGTTATTACAGTATAGGATATATAGTTACTTGTGGGAAAAGAAATTGAAGAATTTCATGTAATGTACATTTACGCGTGTATACGACAAATCTGTATTATTTTAAAAACAATTATACACAATTATAATTTATAAAAACTTTCCACGAGAATCTGATATCAAAGAATGAATATTATTAAAAATATAAATAAAAATTAAAGTAATAATATAAAATTAAAATCATGAATAATGATTGGGAATCATAAATGTAGAAGAAATTGTCATTGAATTAATATTTTTTATGGCTGTTTTAATTGCGAATCTTTTGAGCATTTTAATTTCGAGAGAGAAAATGGGGGAAAGAAAAATTGGTTTATGGCTAAGTTTGTTGTCTACATTGTATATGAAAATTTTTCTAACTATTGATATTTACTTTTCAATTACACTAACATATTTTAACTCTTTCTGTTTTAAATTTTCTTTCTTTTTAAAGATATTTCAGTGATTTTATTGTCCACATTCAACAATTCTGTACCCCAGAGGTAAAGGACACCATGTCCAAAAATATAATTTTTTAAAAGAGCAACTTTTTTTTTTTTTTCTTCATGTTTTTTTACTATTAACAGTAGGTGTTTTATGGTACTTCAACACAGTTTTAATAACATATAATATACAATATACTTAATGAAAATACTGTTTTTAATAATGCATTTTGCTGCCAGCTCTTTTCACAAAGAAAATGGACTTGGTGTCCATTTACCTCCAGGGTGCAGAATTAAAAAGTTTTAATAAAGGAAAAGATTTATTGTATAACTCTTTGTCTTAGTATCGTGGCGCTATGTGATATTTTGCAGAAACAACAAATTTGATAATGCAGTATTTGTTTTTTTCATGCGGGTGAGAGAGATAAAATGTTTAAAAAGCAGAGGGGGGGGGGGGGAGCTTTCAGGGCAAGTTTATGGTCTACATTGTGTTAAAATTTCTCTATCTGTACTGTAGTTACAGAAATATATAGATAATTTACTTTTCATACTACTATAGATCTATACTTTTATATATAATAATACTGTATTGTTTGTAAAAAAAAAAACAAAAACTTGTGACCAAATTATTGTTTTAATGAACATTGCCTTCAAAGATATTGCATTTAAATTTTCCATGGGGTCATGTCTATTTAAAAGAGCTGAGATTTTTCAGCTTTTATGTACATTTGTCTTTGTTTTTGTAATAATGATTGTGTTTTGTAAATCGAAGTTTGTATTTCTCGTGTATATTTCAATATTACAACATCTAATAAAATAAGGTTTTACATATGAATTCTCACATTTTGTTTTATATTTTGTATGTTCAAAGCAGGGTTGACAGGTTTTTGACACGTGACAGTTTTTGACGGTTTAAACCATGGTTAAAACCGTCATGTCAAAAACCTCCTTGTCAAAAAATGTCAAAAAATCTATATTTAAAATTTAATTGTTATATAAAAACTTACTTTAACAAAATATAGCATATAAAGTGTTTTGAAAACTAAATAGATTGATGTTCTTTGAAAAACACATTGTTATAACAATTTGATTAATGTAAAAAAACGAACTTTAGGCTTTTAAAATTTTATTATGAATTATTGTTATGTTCATTCAACATATTCAGTGATACTTTCATATATTACTACGAAATTTACTTATAACAATGCTTAATGTAGTATATGTTAAACTTAGTTTTTTTGTGATACTTTAAAAATATAGTTGTTTTTAATAAGATATTATTTATAAGAATAAGTATGTTTTAAAAAGTAAACAGATTAATGTTTTTTGAAGAAACATTATTATAACATTTTGATTAATATAAAAACAAAACTTTAGGCTTCTAGGAATTCCTTATTTATAAGTCATTGATACATCATTTTGATGATAAATCATTTTATTTGTAATACAACATTGTATAAGTAGGATTGATTTTAATATTGTGTATTTAACCAATAAATTAAAATGTAGAGCCTAATATTTTGTATTTAAAAATTTTATAGTTTTTTTTTTTTTTTTTTTTCTTTGAATGACTGATGAGATTGTGAGTTTTTATGAAAAAGCAATAATTCTGAATGTTAAACAAGCTTGAATTGTTTCTTAAATTCTCATAATTACCATAAGACGAGAAATATAAATGCTTTCTTTTCTGGACATGTATAAATTAATTTAATATTTACTAGTACAGATTTGTTTTAAATTTATTAGTTCAAACTGTAAACAGGTACAAATATTTATACAATCAGTAATAATAATAAATTATTATTAAATGATAGTGTAATAAATATAGATTTTAAATATAATTATTTTCAGATTCATATTATTAACTTACTGCCCACATATATTATATTTTATTAAAAAAAAAAAAAAAAGTTTTCCTGTGTTTGTTTGTAGCAGTTGGCTTATGTTAAAATTCCTAAGTAACTTTGGAATTTCATAAATATTAATATAAATAAACATACAAAATATGCCTACGCATGCTTTGTATATATTTCTTATGTTTGAAACCAGTATTTACCTAAATTTTTATTAATTATAATCTACAAATTGTTTTAAGATTTGTTAATTGATAAACAGCATAGTACTTAAATGTTAACTCAATGGCAAATATTACTAATTTCTATTTCTAACCAGATTCAAGCTCATATAGATTTCGAATTTTGACGATATAGGTTTTTGACGGTTGAGGTTTATGATGGTTTAAACCAGCATTATGCCCTTGTCATGTCAAAAAACACTTTCTGACGTCAAAAACATCAAACTGGTTCAAAAATGAAAGATTGCTTAACGAACTTTTGTAAGAATTTAAGACCTTTTTTTTTTTTTTTTTTTTTTTTTTTGGGGGGGGGGGGGAGAATTTTGAGATTTTTTTATGCAACAGTAAAATTATTTGACCATTCATGTAAACTGTCAACAGTGTTATTCATTTAAAAATCTTCTTTTAAGTTTTGTTTTATTTTCTAAGTTTTTTCTTGCACTTGAATACTCTATTTTTAATATATTTTCATGCTTTTTTATGGAAAGTATGGTATATTGTATGTTTTTTTTTTTTTTTTTTTAAATATTATTTTTAAAATAATAGAGCTGATGTTGTTGTAAATAAAAATAAATAAATAAAATGAAAAGGGGTACTTGTCAAGTATGCCTTAATTCAAAGGAGACTTTCTTATTTTGAGACTATTTCCCAATCTCCCTTATCTTCGTATATATTTCTCTATTTTTCTTAGCATTTTAAAGTTATACATGGAATTTATCACAAGTTACAATTCTTCAATTTTTTATGTAAGATTGTCTACTTATCTGAAAAAAATTCTCGTGTCTCAATCGATCGCACTATTTGTAATTAATAATTTTTAGATTTTTACGTATTAAATTTCTTTTATGCATAAATTTTTGACAATTTAAGCCATGGATTGAACAAAACTGGCGTTTACCTAAGCGAAAATCTGTCAATGTTGTCTAGATCTGAAAATATCCCTTGTAGATTTTCTCTTATTATTTTGATCCTTCAATGTTGACAGGTATAAAAAGGATTTGTGTATATTTTTAGACTTACTTATTTATCATTTTCATCTCTGATATTACCTTCATTTTTTGGGGGAAAAAAAAAAAAAAAAAAAAAAAAAAACCTTGTATGTTTTAGCAATTTAATGATTTTGTTAAAAATAGGGTTGTTACGTCAGCTGGGGTGGGGAACTTAGGGAAAATACACGGAATTCGAAAAATCTAATAAAAATCAAGGAGAATGCAAGGAAAAAAAAAAAAAAAAAGGGGGGGGGGATACAGTTTTTTACTTTCTCTTAACCATATATCTGTACTGATAAGTATAAAGGATTTAAGTCCAAAAATGTCGATTTTGAGTTAAGTACACAGTCAAACTCAGAAAAAAATTCTCAATCGATTGGTATAAATGATTTAAGTCTATGTCATTTAGTCTTTGATCCATTGGTAAGAAAAGGTTCAAGTCAGAAATTTACCATTCATGTATGGTATAAAATATTTAATTCAGTTTTTTCCTGTTTCTAAATGGAGGTTTACAACCACTGAATGGTATAAAGGGTATAAGTCAACGAAATCCCTTTTTCCGAATCTGTTCTTCTGCTTTGTTTTTAGTTAGTTTAATTTTATTTTTCGTCGCCTGAAAAATCAAGGATATGGACTTAAATCCTTTATACTTATCAGTACAGATATATGGTAGAGAAATTATTGTTTTCGGGTAAAATTTTCGAAAGTGAGTTTTTGTTATATTTACATGTTTTAAGGACAATGCTTGAAAATTGATGAAAGTGTATTTCAGATTGTGCCGTGTGTTATTAATACAGGATTATATTTATGTGCACCATGTGGTGCGTACATGACCTTTAGAAGATATATAGGGTTGCCAGTATTTAAGCCATAACATTTTTTTTTTATTGTTAGTAAAAGTGCTTTACTATAATATTTGACCGTGTCCAGGAAAGTTGCTCAGGAATTGAAATGAATTCCTAATATCCATATGATAAATAATGTATTTTTTTAAGTTAAATATTTATCAATTGATTTTTTGTATATTTACACGTTTTGAGGCTACCTGAATATCGAAGTCAAATTTTTAACGTTTCATCTTTATCTGTGTCTCTTAGAGTAAATTAAAAACAAATAATTTCAGGTGATTCAAATGTTGTATTTTGAAGTTAATACGTTTGTTACTAGGAAAGTTTGATCAAGATTGATAAGTTTCAAGGAATGTTGTGTGTGAAAGTTGTCTGGGTAATTTTAAATGAACTTTTAAATTTTATAACAGATTTGAATTCTATATAAATATAGGTACTATAATGAAACGGAGCCCCCCCCCCTCCCCTCACACAGAATTATTTGTCAATTAAGCAGTTCCGAAGCCTAATCTGCATTGTTTTAACATACGTTTACATAACAGTACTCGTTATCTTACCCCTTAATCTGCAATCTGTGTTTATGGTATTAAATTTCAGGGTAAGAGAAAGTCGTGTGAGTGACACACCAGATCAGATTATTTTTCCAATTTCAGCTTTTTCTGAGAAATATTCTTCAATCTGCACAAGACACTGAAAGACTAAATATTTTAAGAAAAATTTATTTTTCATTTAATTCAATAAATTTTACTAATAAATTAATGCCAAACATTAATTATTTAATTTTAGTACTTTCTTCTTTTATAGTCTATCATAACAACAATATTATTATTTGAATGTCAATTGTTGTCCATGTTTATTTCAGGCATAAAAAAACAAAGGTATATTGCTATACAAGTATTATATATATTTTCATATGTTGTTCGGGTGCATCGCATGTAAGGACGGCATACGTATTCAGGGTGGCTAGCAGTAAGAGAAAATCAAAGAATCAGGGAAAAGTCAGGGAATTTTGACAAATTTTGTGAAAATAAGCTGTATTAATCATTAAATTATTAATGCTATTTTAAATTACTTAATTTTTTGTTAATGTCGTGAAATTTTCATGAGTAATAAGTAGCGAAAGTTAAGGAAAAGTAGGGTAAAATCTCGAAAAATAGTCAGGGAAAAGTCAAGAAATTTAAAAAAGTTAAAAAATGCTAGCCACCCTGATACTGCAACAGGGAAAACACAGGAGATTACCCCTCCCCCCAGATTTGTGTAATAATCCTGTATAAACTTGAAATGAACGAGGATATTATGCATATAGGAAAAATCAACTCGCTGTAATTTTTCTTCTTAATTTTATATTTTCCCTGTCCTCACTATTTTGATCTTCCACTACCTTTTGTTACTTCCTGATATTGTTTCTCTCTCAAATCATCAAAATTCAACGCATCATTGAGTAATTTCCGTAATCCACTTGTCAGTTTTGGTGTCCGTAACCTGATTTGGAACAGAAATCTAGAAAAGAAAACAAAATAATAAAAAGAAAAAAATGCATTATTTTTCTCTCAACCTCTTCTTTAACGCTAAAACGTAAACTGCCGTGAAATGCACTTGATTGTAGGAGAATGCGAGAGTGGGAAAGGGGAAGAGAGGGGAAGTAGATGAAAAATCACTTATGCGTAAATAAGGGCAATGTCCTTTTAGTGGAACAGTGAAATCTTTTTTATTTTTTTTCCCCCCCTCATTTCTTATTTTTGCTTGTTATCAAGCTTCATCGTTATGGAATTGATGATAAAAGTATGAATATGCATGCATTTGTGCATGCGGGCATCCTTCCCTCCCTTTTATTTTTTAAATGTCGAAAACATTTTCGTGATACCGTTGTTTGCTGAAAACATTCTGTAAATAGCATGTTAATTTTGCTCTTGTGAATTAATCTCGTGGGAATATGGTTATGTATGGGCTTAATTTAAAGCATTTTTTGTACTTTTTTTTTGCTAACTTGAAGCAAAATATATTCATAGTGTGTTTAAAAATGCATGACTTTTTTTTTATTGCGTGAAGTTTTTGCTGTTTATTTAAAACGACGATTTTAATCTGAATTACTATTTTAAGCGGAAGCATCATTTACAGTCGCCGGCAGCCAAACCATATATTATCATACGGAGGAATTTCTAAATTACTTATTAGTTAATGTTTTTTTTTTTTTTTTCTTGTCCACATTCAATATGAGAGAGAGAACTGTTAAAGTAAATTATTGCTTTCTAAAAGAAAGAAAGGAAAAAAAAAAAAAAAAAAATCCAATCGTAGAATTGTTTTTGTTTTTCTTCTGCTCCCCCCCCCCCCTTAAGTATGTTTTATTATAAATTATGGGTAACACAGGTCGACATGTAAAATTTTGATTTTATAATTTTGGCTGATCTTTATGTTTTTTTGGTGTGCGGAAACTGAAAATAAAGCCAGTTTTTCTCTATCACGTATAGAATTTTGTCAATATAGGGTGTCTACCGATACAGTTTCTTCCATTACTCATCCACCAATATAATTATATGGTAAGATTTATAGTATGTTTCCATGATTGATTAATCACAGGGATGGAACATGAACGCAGAATTCATACAGGTATTCGGGATATGATAGCCAGAAGATTCCCCACATACATACACACACACACTGACCAATTGCCAAAAACTACTTTTTTGGACTCAGGAGATCTTAAAACGTGTAAATCAGGTGAAAACTCGATATCGAATTTTAGGACCAAATACAAAAATTACTTCCATTACCTACGGTAGTTTAGTTGGGTAATAAAAGTAAAAATGTGTAATCAAGTTTCTTTTTCTTTCTATCTGAAAAATTAAGTACAAATAATAAATAATACAAAACTTTATGTATTTTTAATCTGTAACTCTTTGCTATATAAAAGATTATCATTTGCATATTAGCAGAATTTTCTGTATCTATCTGTAGCTGAACTAAATTTATCTGCGATCCAGGAATGTCGAACCAAGTCTGGAATCACAGGTATTAGCAGATCACAAGATATGCAAAATTAGCACCTACAAAGAAAATAGATTAAGAATATACAACAAATATATTAATTTAGGGACATAATGTAAATTTTATTTGTATTTTTAAATTACATTTTTTTTTTTTTTTTTTTTTGAAATCCTGAATTAATCTGCAGAGCGTGAAATAGTTTGTAGCGCTTGTTGCCATGCTGTACTGTTTCTTCTAATAAGAACACTTGTTTTAAGAATAAATATAATCTGTGAATTTTATTTGCGTTTTTAATTATTTAATTTCGTTTTAATTGTTTAATTTGTTCTTGTGATTTATATTAGTCCATGAAGCAATAAATACCTAATTAACACATGAATTTATGTATATTTTCATTATTTGATAGATTTCGATTTCCGCTACATTATCTGTTTTCTGATTATTTTTTAATTGTACCTTGACTATGAATGTGTCTTTGTATAAGCGTGGAAGGTGGATAATAAATTATATTTTATCTATTTAAACAATGTTCGATTTGCATGAAAAAACTTAATCATTTACTATTTTCAGTTAATTCTAATGTTTTAGCCGATTGAGCAATGTTCACTGATTTATTAATTAATATACATGTATTAGATTGATGTGACTTTTCAAATATTTGAAAAATTTACATAATAATTATATGTGCATGCATTATGCGTATACATACATTAATTATTAATTTATATTTTGTAGCTTTTTAAGTATTTACCCTTATTCTAATAATATATAACGTTTTTTATTTTTTAAGTTTTAATAATAATAATAAATGTGGATAATGCTGCATCATATGTAAATATTTAGGTGATTCCATGGGAAGAAGGTAACATCAGTCGCACAGAAGGATAATATTTCTATGTTTTTTGCTACCACTATTACCATTCAGAAATATTAATGGCATATTTAATGCAATTTTTGTGATTAAATAGAATAGTGATTATTGTTAGAAAATATTGGTGGTAGTAGATATATCTCTGTGTTTGACTGACGTTACATTTTTCGTAGAATTGCCCATTTGTAACATTTACACACATATATATGTAAGCAATATGAATAAATGTCGCGTTTGTACTAAAAAAAGAAATATGTTTTTCTTTAAAACTTATTTAATTTGGTAAAAACCAAATGTCCTGTTCGTAAACCCAACCCTGTTCTTTCATATTGCAATAATTTTTAATTAAAATAATACCTTTCTTATGCGTCTAAAATGAAATATTTTTGATAATGTTGCAAGATTAAAAACTTCGTGAAAGGTTTGTCTCTTTCCTTCTAAGCGTCTTTCTTTCCCATGTAGGTAGCTGTGAAGTTTATCTAAAACCTTTATTTTCAAGAAATCTTTATTATAAAGAATTTTATTATTATTATGGAGATTTTTTTTTTCATTATAGAGATTTTTGTATTTTTGATTCCATTTTGGCACAAAGTGGAATGTCGTATAAAAGGTAAGGGTTAACTTGATTTTTGCGCGTCCCGAAAAAACCCAAGTGGATTTCTTTTTTTTCAAAGTCCTTTTTTAAAATTATACTTTTATCTGATTTCTAATAAACACATAAACATAAAACAAATATAGTATACTTACATTATTATAACATGGGCAAAGAAAATGAGGACGAGAAATGACTATTTAAAAAAAAAAAAAAAAGTTTGTAAATGCATCTTTTTATATAGGGTAGAAAAGTATAAAACAAATTATAATTTCACGGATTATCTCACATTTATTATACCTATTAATCAGAGAACAAATTAATCTCATAATAAATGCAAAATGTGTAAATTCTCTCATACCATATAGAGATGGCATTGGAAGAACCCTTTTTGATTGCAGAGATGAGGTTTTTCAGCTAAATTACAGCTTTATGCAGATTTTTTTTTTTTTTTTTTTTTTTTTCGGTAATATACATTTTAACAAATTTCGTATTTGTTTATGTGTATTTCAATTATATTATCTAATCAAATAAGGTTTTATATGGCGATGTCAGTGAAAAGAGTTCTTTTTTATAGGTTGAACTTAAAAATAAATCGTCGTATCTGTAATGTGATGCTTTTGTTATCTGGATTCTAATATTTAAGGTTTAATATTCATCTTTCGCATTAAGTTTCAGCTTTTTATCCTTTTATCAATCTCATTTCTGTGACAAGAAACCTCCAGGTTAAAGGATACCACTGCATAGGCTAAACCCAACAATTGTAAATTTCATTAAAACTTCTCTTCTCTTTGATAATTTTTTTGTAATAAAAGCGTCCGAAATTATCTAACTAATTTTGTCAATTTACTAGAGCTAAAATGTAGATTATTTTTACAAATGAGATATAATTTTATTTTATATTTTAAGCCAATTAACATAATTTATTTAAAAACTGAAACCCCTATTGAATGACTTAAATGATAACCGTGATTTATGCAAATTCGACATATTCTTGTGTCAGGAAGGAGATTCCTCGGACATTTGTAAAGATTTTCAGATTTTTCTTAATGTTTTAAAAGTATGGAAAATGTTTTTTTTTTTTTTTTTCTTCATTTATTGTAATAATTAAAGCATCAATTTTTTTGATAATTTCCCACTCTGATTCCTGTTGTGTAGATTTAACAAGTTGAATTCGTTTTCACAAAATGGAAATTACTTGTCTCATGTACCAATGCGAGAAAGTATGAATACAATGTTTTTAAACTTGATTGAATTTTTTTTTGTTGTTGTTGTCTTCCCAACATCGTACTAGTGCTACACAATGGGCAATTGGCGACGGCCTGGAATTCACCTTTAGGGATGATTCGGAGATATACCGTCACAGTTTTGTTCCTCCGCGGAGTTAGGATACCACGCTTTGATCTCCAAAGATATTATTTTCGTGGAATAGTAAGGGAATATTGCAGTCACGGCAGAATTATGCGTGCACCTGCCATAATTTATATGCACGACGATCTTGGCTGGTCCGAGTACCGAACCCGTAATCTTTTGATTGCAAGTTCGATGGTTTACCAACTGGGCTACCACAGTCCCTTTTTGGTTGGATAAAAGCAATACCCAGAACACTCATGCTGTGTAAAACTACCGATTAATTTTATGTTGCTCACTCAGTTTTTTGTAGTTTTATTATACTTATAATATTATAGTCGTATTTTCTTATTGTGATTTTGCAACTTCTGCGGTAGACAGCAGATTATTAGACAAATGTGAAAATTATTTGCAGTTCAAAACTTATATAAATCACGTTGTATTTTATTCGATAACGTTCTGTTATTTTTAATCATTTTCTTTGCTCGGAAATATCTGTATTTTTAACCATGTATTTTCTTCATCAATTTTATACAGATGTTAAAAAAAAAAAAAAAATCCTAAATACACTCTAAAAGTTATTTCAAGTACGGCTTCCCTGTGAAAAACTCTTAATTCAACCGAGAAGTCTTATGAATAACACCGCTATTGAAAAGGCAACCAAAAATAGGAAGTGGGGGGGGGGGGGGGATATTGCTCACGATTTTAGTCAACAAAACAAATTCATTTTGTGGAAAAATAAAAAACTTCAAAACTTGATCGGGAATTTTGCAAGAGGTCTCATCCCCGTGGCAACGCTTTTTTTAATGCAATGTATAAAATTATTTAAAATTTAAAATAAAAAACCGTTTGAAAGTAAGAAAAGACAGAAGAGGGGCAAATATTTACGTGTTTTCCTATTATTACTTGTTCCATGAAGCGATTTATAAAATTTGTTTTCATTAAAATTTTTATAATTTTAATTTTTAATAACTGCTTGATTTTTATAGGCACTTCGGTTGGTTTTAAAAAGAAATTTCGATTATTACATTTTAGTGCATGAATACCTGACTTTATATTTTAATGTTGATAAATTGATATTGATATATTGAAACTGAAACGCAAAAACATTTGAAATTTATTTACTTTTTATTATACTGTTAAATTATAAACCTTGACAACATGCACTAGTAAGGTTAAATTTTATTTCAAAAGTTGTTTTAATTTAAGGTTTGTACTTTTATCATTATTTTAAATTTGTTTTCTTATAATCTTAAAACTTTTTTTTTTATTATTTATAAATGAAAACTTTGATTTTTTTTTTTTTTTTAATTGTAATTATTCATTTGCAGGGATGAGATTTTTCAGCTGATTTCAGCTTTTTTTACATTTAGCTTTTCAGATTTTTTGAAGTTTTTTTTAGTTTTTTTTAATGTTTTTGATGTGCATTTGTTCTTTTTTTATACATTGAAGGTTAAAATAAATATTTATTACTCTAATATAATAGATTTTGTCATCAAGACAAAATTCTAGTATTTCATTTCAACGTGTTGCCTTTGCGTACAATTTCAGCGTTTTTGTATTTTTGTTAATCTCATCCCTGCATTTACTTTTATTTCGTAATTACCTATTAATTTCTATCTTAAAAAAAAAAAAAAACTGAAAATAGTAATATTAATAACAGCTGTGCAGAGATATAAACAATGACCTTGTTTACGGTCAACCATGCCCGCATGAACTATAACAATGGCCTTTTTCCTGTAACGTTGTACACCCTTACCTTATTCTTTATTTAAAAAAAAAAAAAAAAAAAAAAAAAGCTCTCTCTACCATGAAAGTAAGAAAAGATTGTCACTTTGAAATTAAATGTATGCTATTATTCATTTGTCAAACATTAGTTTTATAGTCATGCTTTACTGATTGGATCAGTGTAAGAGTGTTTGTTTATTTATTTTTAAATAGAATTATATATGATTTTCGCGTGAGTTAAAATCGATATTGTTTTAAAAATACTCAAAAGCTGATTATTTATTTATATCCTATATTCTGTCTATAAATTTCTATTTACAACTTTCGCTTTGAGTTGGGTTGGAAAATCAAAGGTCAAATTAAGAACTTCTGTTTTAGATAATATAGTTTAAAAAAAAAAAAAAAAAAGTACTAATATAATTTATATTTGTCTCGCTACTGATACTTATTACAGCATAAAATTTCTGTAGGTATGACCTTCAAATCCCCGCAGACGATAAAAAATATATTGAAATACAAATATGTAAATAATACTTCTCTAACTTGACATTGGACTCCTGGCTTGGTATCGGTATCCAGCATGTTCACATTCCACTCTCTCGCACGTGGCTTTCTGCTTATTACGTCACTGCGAACATCGAATGGTGGCCTCTTCAAAAAATCGATAGTTTCCCCTCAGCCCCACTCCTACCCAGTTCGTGTCCTCGATCAATCAGTTGAGTTTGCCCTTGTCTGCCTAGAATTACGTGAATGGACTGGTCTTCTGTGTTTCGTTCTTTCCATCGTTATATCTTTTTAGTCATTTTCTTCTGGCAATGGGTAAAATGTGTGGGTTGCATACAATAATGACTGCTTCAAGTAAAGTTGCTCAAATTTTTGGTTTACAAAGTTATACATATTCATTTTGTTTTTGAGATTTAAAACTAACGTCCTTCAATTATCCAACGTCTGTCAAATTGAAAATTGCATCGAAAAGAAAGTTTCGCCTAAGTGTGTCTTCAAGGCTTTAATAAAACTTAATGAGACACATTGAAAACTAAATGATAATCTTACAAAAATAAATAAATCATTTTATTAGTTACCTATACCTTTCTATTTATATAGAAGATGGCTCTTTCTTTCTTTTCATCAATTTATTTAAATGTGAAACAACGATGCAAGAAAACAGTATCATTGCTTGTTAAAATTCTTTGACTTTTTAAGTGCAATGAAGTATTCAGCCTTATTTTTGAACATATTCAGAATATTTCTCCCCCCCATCGAGAGATTATTATTATTATTATTTTTAAACTAATTTTTACAGTAATATAGCATACAAAGGATTCTTATAACTATACTCTAGGGCTGGAGCTTTGGAATATTTTCTTTCCTTCTGGGAAAAGAATGCTGTATGTTTTCCATCAGAATTTTGATTTTATTTATTTATTCTTACTGATTCCCCGCCCCCCTCCTCTTCCCAAACAAATCTGGATTACGGCTTCTTAATATTTGTTTTTTCTTTACCTACATTGGTAATTCGACCTTTTAAAATTTCCTTAAGAGAATATATATACTTTTTTATTTTCTATTTCATAAGAAAGCATTTTTATAACTAGACTTAAGGGAAGAGATTTAGAATAGTTTCTTCGCTTCCGAGAAAAGAATGCTGGATGTTTTCCTTCGGAATTTATTTTATTTATTACTGTTTTTATTTATTTCTTCTTATTGAAACAATATAATTTAAAATTCTGATACGTTTGAAATCCCTTTTATAGTGCTATGAAAGTAAGTTTTTAGCAATACTTTTCCTTGGAATTTCTTAGTAACTTATTAAGAGTTGGAAAAAACTCAGATTGTTTCGGGAAAACACCAGCCCACAGATTTTATCCGGGTGTTTGTGGTTTTATTTTTATCAGGGCTTTTTTGGGCTTTTACTTGGTTTTGATTTTTTTTTTTTTTTTTGTAATATGAAGTAAATTAATAATTAATAAGACCAAAAATAAATAAATAAATAATACAAAAAAAAAAAAAAAATCATGTTAATTATTTATTAAAATCAAAATTTTAAAAAATCAACTTTAAAATTTCTAAAATCCTTCTTTGATTACGTTATAAGGAATTTTTTAAATTATTTAATTCATATTCTAAAATTCTGTTTATCTGTTCTTCACAACCAAAAACTGGATCTATTTAGTATTGCTTTAATTTTTCGTATTCAATAGATTTTCATAAAATATTTTGAATTATTGGCCTATTATTACGTATTAGTATTTCATTGTTAAAGTTTTCAGACTTTTAAAACATTAATTTTATTTATTTATATTTTGCATTCTTGAGTCCTACAATTTTTCTTTTTTATTGACATACAACTCTTTTTTTCTTGCTTTTATTTGTTTATATAATTTTTTCATTGTGTTTTAATGAAATAACTATAAATTATTTTTCATGGGGATTTTTTCAATAGTTCGTTCTGTAGAGCAATTTTAGCAGGCACAATATTTTTTAAAATTCTTTGTTCATATTAAAATAATAATGTGCATTATTATATTTGTTTTACATTAATATGTTTGTTCAGAGGTCGGTCCATGCAAAAAATGAGTATCTTTTGTTGCTCCTTCACAAATTTCCACATCTTAAAAAGGGACCGTCAGAGCTGCCAACCTAATCCGGTAAAATGTTAGTACCGCCCCCTTTTCCACACCACTTAATTTTTCGAGTAATTCTCGTCAAATGTATTTACGATGAATTAAGAAATAAAATTCTCAAAAAAAAATAAAAGACTAGTGTAGACAAAAGGACGGTATTAACAATCCTCCGGATTGGGTTGGCAGCTCTTGACCCTTCACAAAATTCGAGTTTATAAAATGAGCCCTTTCACAAGATTTTGTTTTTATAAAAATGATTTTTTCAATAAAATGTTTCCATGTTTTCAGTATCATTTTTAATTGATGTCTTAATTTGACTCAACGAAACTGTATTTACTGATAGTTGAACATATATGTAAAATGAGGGTTAAAATGGAAGTTTTTACGCGATATTTCATTAAAAGAAATAATAATAATAATAAAAACGTGGGTTTTATGGCAGAAATAAAACTTTGGGTTTTATGGAGTTTTTCGTGTCGGGCAAAATCTAGCCTACTTTAAAGTTGTTTTAATTTTATTCCATTAAAATATGTTTCAAGATTAAAAAAAAAAAAAATGTCAAGTGACGATATGATTGATTCTTTTTTTTTCCCCGTTGCGTGTCGATTAAGTATGTTGTGTAAATATTTTCGCAATTAATAGCAAGTAATACATTGTGTAAACATATATCCAAACAGCTGAGAAGGTATTAAGAATAAACAAGGTCAGAACACGCATACTCAGAGATGACGCATCCATATAATAATCCAATATTCTTTAAATTAAGTATCAGTATTAAGATCGTCGAAGTGGTAGATGTTTTCTAAAGAACATTTTGACGTCTGAAAATAAGTAAAAAAGAAAAAAGTGTACTGTGTTAGAATTCCTATTCCAGTCCATCCAATATGTATGCTAGACCTTTCAGTTACCTAATGTGTTTCACCTAACGTGGTATCATCATGCCATCCTATGGGCACTTATACGAATTTATATTCATCCAATGCTTATATAAATTTATGTGAATGTTAACTTGTATTTCTGTCACAAAACTTGATATTCATTTTTAAATCAAGTAAATATTACCTTTATTACTAATTCTCTAATTTCAATCACAAGGGAAAAATTCATAAAAAATTAAAATTTTACACTTTTTTTTGTTAGTACTAACTGATTCTGTAATTGAGATTCAACTCAGATATGTTCAGCTACATACAAAAAACGCACAGTAAAATAATAATAAAATATTAAAATAAATATATTAAAATTATTATTTAAAATAGAGTAGCATCGCTCGTGCTCGCATAACAATTCCCTATAGTTTTTAACATGAGAAATTATTCCTACGGTAGATATTACTTCTATAAAATTCAAAAATTCAAACTATATAACAAAATGCAACCAACATCATTGCTTTCTTTATTCTATTCCATTTCTTAAAACTATTTTTATAGAAGCCACACGCACCATATAAACTTTAAATTTTACATTACTTTTTAAGATAGCACGCGATCATTAATTTTATTTCATTCCTTTTTGTTTTCCTAATTCAAAATTATTCAAAAAAACTTTTTTGATAGTGTTTGGTTTCGATACCGATTATTATTCATTTTCTTTTCTTTTTCTTTCCAAAAAAAAAAAAAAAAAAAAAAAATTGATGAAATTCTGGCAAAAGCAGAATTCAGTTTAGGACGGAGGAGTATTAGTTTCTTTTTTTCTTTCTTTCTTTTTTTTTTTTTTTTTTTGCCAAATTATAAATCAAAATTCTTCAATTCTTTCAAATTCTTCAATTATATTTTCGATAAATTTTAGATTTCGATAAATATCCAACTATCGAAAAATGACACCGCAAAAATCCCAGATTGAGACTAATAGTCCTCAGCCCTAATAATAATGGATATTCATATGTAAAATAACTTACAATTCTCATCATTAGATATTTTTGTTGTTTTCTTCATAAAAGCCTTTCTATATCTATTTTTTTTTTTTTTTTTTTTTTTTTAAATACTTTAACCTTTTTAAAGTTCACTAAATATTTCCTTTTGAAAATTGTGAAATTAATTTAAAAAATGACTTTTAGATGCATCGCTGATCATAAATACACAAATGAAAAAAAAAAAAAAAAAAAAAAAAACATTTTTTATTTTCCAGAAATTTATGGTTTCACAGTGAAACCAATGAACGGTAACGGGCTATTTTTTTCTCCTTAAACAAACTAATATAAAAGTTGCAGAGAATAAATCAGATACTTTAGAAATCTAAAACATTTATATTTTGATTTTACTTATTAAGAAATTCAAATAATGATTTATTCAGAAAAGAAGCAAGTGTGGTGTAAGCAGTGTCATAGCACCAGGTGCCTAGCCAAACATTGTTGCTACAGCTCTGGCTGTATTATTTAATTTTTTTACTTTATTTACAAATTTACACATAAAATTAACTATACTTACTAATTGTTTTACCAGAGGAGAAAAAAAAAAAAAAAAAACTTCATAATTGCAAAATGTTTAGTACATATAAATTATTTTTAAAGAAAAAATATTATATAAAGATATATACCCACATACATATATATACAGGGGGTCGATCCAGGTTTTAATTTTTGGGTCCCTTTTTTGTGAAAAACAAAATATTTTTGTGAAATTTTTATTTATTTTTGTGAAATATAAAATATTTTTGCGAAAAAGTAAAATATTGTGTAAAATCTTCAGTTTCTACAATCACTTTATGTAATGTTTAATATCAAGTTAATAGAGTTTCGTTGAGCCAAATTAAGGCATAAATTAAAAATAATACTGAAAATATGAAAACATTTAATAAAAGGATCATTTTTATAAAACAAAATCTTGTGAAAGGACTCATTTTATAAATTTGAATTTTGTGAAGGGTCCCTTTTTATGGATTTGAATTTTGTGAAGGGTCCCTTTTTATGAATTTGAATTTTGTGAAGGGTCCCTTTTTACTATGTGGAATTTTGTGAAGGGGCCGCAAAAGGGACCCAAATTTTGCCTGGATCGACCCCTGATATACATATTCATATAATTTCAGAAAAGGATATTTTAAGAAATTGCTGAAAATCCTGGAAATGTTCATTTTCTACTCTTATGTCTTGCGAAATTCGACCTTCACTGGAAGCAGTTTACATAACTTTTCGAACAGTTCTGTTTATTTATATAAAATATTTAAAGTTGCAATTTATGATTGAGAATGATTATATTAAGTTCGTGTGCTATTATTTAAAATAAATATTTTTTCTTTATTTTTAAAATTGATACAATTTTAGAAAATTAAAGTAACTTCTATATCTGTCTTCATCTGAAATAGCATTTTTTGTATTTTGCTGAAGTTCTGCCACGTAGTGCAAAAAAAATGAATAAGAGTTTAATATCCTGTTAACACTTTGTAAAAATACTGAAAAATTGCTGCAAAAAGAAAAAAAGTCCAATGTTTGGTTTCTGGGCGAAACCAGTGAACGTTAAAGTGTTAAATATTCTCTATGAATAAAAATTATAGATTTCTTAAGAAGCGATAAAATATATAATACAAAAATAATAAATTCTCCTTCCCTTAAAGTTTAAAATTATGAAGTTTTGTTTATTAGCAATAATTACTATATTAATTAATTGATTTCTTTACAATATTTTATTATTAATTTTCTTGGAAATAATTCTATTAGTGTAGCTAATTCCTATTCTCGTTATAAGTTTTCACGGCTAAATTCGTAGTGCTCCTTTCTGAATAAATGTGATCTGTAGAAAAATTTCAAATTTAAATGGATTTTTTTTTTTTTTTTTTTTTTTAAAACCAATTTCTGTTTATTTTTAAAAGTTTGTGATCTATCACGTGAAATTTGTTAAAAAAAAAAAAAAAAAAAAAAAGTGGGGGCGAAACAACAAGCCATTTGGAATTCAGCCCAGAATTTTCGCGCCTGTGGTCTTATCTTATTTTTAAAAAGAAGTAAGGGAAAATAAAGACCTTGGTTTGAAGCATGTCTCGACCGAAATTGCAGAAAGGGTGATGATAACGTCTCTCCCTTTCTCAGTTAAGTTTACGTAATCGCGTTACGTACAATCTTGTAACTTTAGCAAGCAAAGCAGTTTTTCCACAGAAAAATAACTGTGTCATCGACTCTATATTTCAATAATTTACTTTTAAATCGTTTACTATGGTTGCATTCAAGAACTGCGATTAAGATAAATCGATGTAAAGTCTAGTTGGTAGTGGATGAGTTGTTTTTTAAATTGTATTATAAAATATACGTGTTATAAATGTTTGCAATAATAGTTTTAAACTTTAAATTAAATTAAATTTTAGAATAGTTTTTTATGTAAACATTTTTATATTTCTACTTTTCCTTCACCCCCCCCCCTGCCCCCCTCCAGGGTTGGCATGGTATTTACTTACCGTGTAATGGTTTTTACCGTCTTGGCCAAAACATGTTTTTTCCATGGTTTCTACCACCTTCAGAAAAAAATAAATTCCAGTTAAAAAAAAAAAAAAAAATCACAAAAACTTTCGAGACATATTTTAAAATTTTTAGTTCTCATTTTCCCAATGTTATTTACTATGAAATTTCCATTCTTTCAGCTATTTCTAAGAACATTATTATTATTATTTATTTATTTATTTATTTATTTATTTATTTATTTATTTTTTTTGGGGGGGGGGGGCTGAAGCGATGTTGCCAACACGAAAATTGTTTTAAATTATATGATCAATTTAATGACTAGAATGATGCTGTTTCACACTAGAAAATGAAGCACAAAAATACTGACTTTATATATATATATATATTGGTCGTAACATAAATTAAGAAAGCCTCGACAGCTGTTTCAAAAGACATAGGTGCTTTCTTCTTCAGGAATCATAATTAACCAACCGATGCACCACCTCAAGGTCAGCTTTTCTTTCTTTGATAAAATAAGATAAATGTGCTATTTTTCTCCTCAAGAAATCATCTGTTAAATTGAGATGATTTATTTTACAACTAGCATACAACTACTATAACTGACTGAGAAATTATTAACTAATTAATACTTCATAATTATTATGTATATCAATTATTATAGCACTCTAACTATTGTATACTTTTTTCTTTATGTTACTATTAAACTTTGCGGCAATTCAAATTTACCTTCTAAACAAAAATATGTTTTGAATTTCTTTGTGAAAATACAAAATATATAAAAAAAAATTATAACTTAAAAGGGTAAGTGCACCAGTGATTGACACTTTTAGAGCAATCTCTGATGTTCTTAATGTTCTAGTCATCAGAAAATATTTTTAGAAATCTTAAAAGTTAGTACATATGGTATGAAAGACATTCAGAACGACTTTTATGTTAAAATATATACATTTGATAACTTTTTTTTTTAATGAATTTTTATTGACACCCACTGAATGTTCCAGTAATTAACACTGCCAGTTTTTCATTTTATCAGTAGTTCGCACCCTATTTTCCAGTGTTTGACACTGCTAGTTATTCATTTTACCAGTTATTAGCACCCTATGCTGTGATTGATATAAAATGTTAAAATTCTTACATGTAAAATTATATGCTTTTATAATTTTTCTTATTTTTATTTTTATTTTTTTAATTTGACTTTACTTAATTTCAAACTTATCAATTTCTCATTCTCTTTTTCTGCTTTTCATTTATATATATACTAGCAGACCCGGCCACGCGTTGCTGTGGCTATGTTATACGTTGAATTATAATGTAGTAAAATATTCAATATATTAAAATTATTATTTACGAATAAAGACCATCCTTGATAACATCCTTGATCTTAGCAGACTTAGCCCGCTTCGCTGGTCCCTATTTTTAAATGATTCACTATAATTAAAGAATTCTCAAAATTGCATTAATTTTTAACATGTGAAAAAAAAAAGAAAAAAAAAAATCTGATCGGGAAAAATGTTCGACACTCATAATGAATCCATATATTATCGAAAGGAAAATGATATAAAATACAAAAAAATCTTCTCTCATTGGTGGAATAATCTGTTCGGACCCCCACTGCCTGCGGCAGTGTATACCTGCGCAAACCATGCGCACCGTTTCTTCATCCACCGTTCCCGCCCTTCTTAATAACTCTATACTTTCGAAAATATCCGCAATCGATTTATCGGGCCTTAAAACTTAATAATACTAATTTTCAAAGTTCTAACTCTTATTTCTATTATTTTGCCCCTTTGCCCTCCCCCCCCCCCCACTATTCTAAATAATTTTACAAATTCGAAAATATCTACAGTTTATTTGTAGGTGTCAAAAACCCGTATGCACCAATTTGAACGATCTAACTATATTTTTATTTTTTGCCCCTCTGCCCCCCTTCCCGCCCCTCCTAATAAATTTACAAATTCGAAAATATCCGCAATCGATTTGTTGGTATCAAAAATTCTATGCACCAATTTTGAATGATCTAACTCCATTTTTATATTTTGCTCCTCTGCCCCCCCCCCCCCCTTTCCCGCTCCTCTTAATAATTTTACAAATTCGAAAATATCTGCAATCGATTTGTACGTATCAAAAAACTTCTATGTACCAATTTTTAGCGATGTAACTCTATTTTTATTTTTTTGCCCCTCCGCCCCCTTACCCGCCCCTCCTAATAACTTTACACTTTCGAAAATATCCTCATTCGATTTGCAGGCCTCTAAAACCTCTCTATACCAATTTTGAACAGTCTATCTGCATTTCTATTTTTTTTTTTTGGTTGTTGTTGTTTGTTTGTTTGTTTGTGAAATCACGTTTTGGCCCCCTCCCCCCCCCCTTTTGGGAGGCGAATTTTGCAATAAAAACTATCCTATCTCTCAAGTTGGACCAAATTGCACACAGTGTCCAAATTTCATTAAAATCGGCTCATTAGTTTAGGAGTTCATCGCGGACAAACATAATAAATTTTATATATAAAGATATATATATATATATATATTATATTAAATTATAAAGTTTTGATCAATGAAGCACAAATAAGTAAAAAACAGGATTAATTTCACTGTATTATCTTCATTATAATATGAATTCAATTTACACTTCAGTCTAAGTAACACGTGGCCGGCTATGCTAACACCAAAAATTTAAAAAGTGGAAATAATTGAATTATACGAAATTTATTAATAGGTTAAAAAGTTGAAGATTCTTTGTGTAGATGGCAGCACCAAATATATTTCAGCTTTCATTTCAACCCAGTCGAAAGGTATCGACATCTGTTAGAATCATTTGGAGTTAACAGATAATTGTGACTGTCAAATAATAACAGACAAATAATTAGCAATAAATTAAAATTGCGACTATAATTTGAGATTTAAACTATCCTATCTCTCAAGTTGGATCGAACTGCACATGGTGTGCGAATTTTATTATAATCGGTTAAGTGGTTTAGGAGTCCATTGAGGACAAACATTGTGACACGAGATTTATATATATTAAGATATATATATATATATATATATATATATATATATATATAATAGTCGTATGTAATGTTTATTTATTTTTAAAAGGATTATTGCTTATCAAAATAGCGTTTTGTTTTTCAGATTATTCGTTATTTAAAAGTTTTCTTTTATCTTTGGGCCAAAAAATTAGCTCAGAATCAACTAGAGACAAACAGCGCTTTCGCCTTTTTCAGTTGCGAAGAATTTACACGAGTTCTATAAATTTACAGCACAAACAATTACCTATAGTGCTGTAAATGTACAGAAAAGTGGGGCGGGAAGAAGGAAGCAAAGAAATATTTAAGTCTAATTAGAAAAATAACTCTGTATGCTGTATGGCTCTGTATTTTAATAAATCATTTTTCGATAGAATATTTGAAGTATAGAATCACAAAGCTTCAAATACAGAAGTATATTATTTATTTTAGTAAAATCTGCAGCCAACTTGCTAGAATTGTATATATCAATAATAGATCTAAATGTAAAATATTCATTTTATTTTTTCATTTGTAAACGTATTTTATATAATTGTACGATATCGGTCTCATTTTGCCAAATCTTAGTTATTGTCAATTTTATAATTAAAATGTATATTATCATTTTAACTTTTGCAAGTGTTTGCAGGTGTATGTACTAATATCTTTCTTTCAATGTAATTCAAGCGAAAAATATTTGTTTTACTGTCACTTGCGCATACAATACATTCCATTCTACAGGCGTTACGAAATAGTAATAGTGAAGGACCTTGAATGACATTGGTTGTATCTTCAACATTGTTGTTTTAGAAATACGTTTATTAGAGTAGAATAAATTGATCAATAAATATATCCTGCATGTCTTCAAAAGTGTAATAAAAAATAATCTATTAAATGAAATTTAATACTGTAATGTCCTGAATGTTTCCGAACACATATTTTTAAGCAGTGTCGTAAACGAAGAATATTTTCAATATGAAATTTTGTAGTTTGGTTGTGTTTAGTTAGCTAGGAAATGTTCAAATTTGTAGCGAAAATACATTATTATGCCAAAACCCTTTTCCAATTTTTCATGTTTCCTCATTCCTTTTTCACGGAATATATACAATATATACGTTTTCAATTTTCACAGAAGTGTGTGTGTGTGTGTATATATATATATATATATATATATATATATATATATATATATATATAATATAAATAAATAAGCATTTATAACAACAAAATGAAGTCTAATGCAAAATAAACAGATGATTAAATTTAACAACCCACAAACGCCTAATAGGTTACTAATTAACTAAAATAAAATTATTTAAATAATCTGATCAGTTACATTTTAATTTAGTTATGAGAATAAGAATAGAATAATCACTATTTAAAATAATTCAAATACAAATTATATAGAAGCATAACAAGAAAAGCTTTTAAAGATTGTAAACAAGAGTTTTCTAATCGATCTAACAATAACAAAATGAACCAAAAGAAAAATGGAAAAAAAATAATGGAAAGAAAACTAAATAAATGAATAATAGTAATAAATCGTAATAATAAATTGTTCACTATTTAAAGATAAATATTCAGGGAATCACCCTCTCTACATTGAGTTAAAATATGCAAGATTTATTTGTTTATTTAATTAATTAATTTATTTTTTGCAATCTATATAAGCAAAACTTGCAATGAAAAAAGGAAATAAGATTTGAATAAATTAAAATTTTCTACAGTATACACCAATACACGTTTTCTAAGGTTAATTTAAAATTGTTTGACTAGATTAATTAAAAAAAAAAAAAAAAAATTTGTCTGTTCATTTCATAGCTCTTCAAAATATAGTCAGTTTTTATTTTATTTTTTTAAGATCGTCCCTTACGCCTTACATTTTCTTAATTTAGTCGCAAAACATGATTCACGACAAAGAACTTTCGTATATTTCATAGCCTCACAATTTATTATTATTAAATCTATGATAATTCTGTAATAATGAGCTAAATTATTTGGGGAAATTCGTTATAATCCCGATTAAAAAAAAAAGTAAATAAATAAATAAAAATAAAAAAAGAAAAGTGCTAGAATATAGTGAATTGTGCCGTACTTGAAACGAAATAAATTTTAAATCTTTTAAACTATCCAGGAACATGGCACAATTGAAGTAATATGTCAAACATACAAAGTGTGGAGGGGGGAGAAATGCTCTATTTTAAAATTTCTTATTTTTACGGAACATTCGTATCTAAAATATATCTCGCTAAAATGTTTTTTTAAAAAGTTCTTTTTAAATAAGATTTATGAAATAAATGTAAACTTAATAAGTCAGTCGAGATTTTTTTCTTGATTTCAGGTATTTTCGCATTATAAGTATTTCCTGAATTCAGGATTTTGAGATTTACTGGGTATTGCCATTTTAATTACAATGTATCATAAATTGTTTAAGTTATTGTTTGTGTGTGTGTGTGTTTTATGTTCAGAATGTCTATAAATTATAGTTTTATTTTTATAACTTTATTTAATATATATATATATATATATATATATATATATATATATATATATATAATTACAATGTTTGTAATATATATGTAAGAATAATATATAATACAGATATATAATTCTACATAAATATAGATGATATTTGTTTCGTAACGGCTTGTAATCATCACCAATCATTATTATATATTTGAATTGTTAGAATTTAGATAAAAATTTCAAAATTAACTTTGCACAGATCTATAGTAATAAAAGTTTGCCACATGGCGATTTTTTTTTTTTCCCCTTTTCGTACCACTGTTTCCCAAAACTAAAATTTATAAAATATTTACGCATTAGAATCTGCAACTTGCGTGCATGAATTTATTGTAAATTTTATGTTATGGAAATAGTGGTGCGAAAATAATAATAATAAAAAAAAGTCTCCAGTGGCAGCCCTGTAAAAGAAAGTGTTTGTCCGCCTGTTTGCGACGTACAGAAAAAACTATGGCACGCACAGTTCTAAAAAATTTTTTCTAGTTAAAGGAATGCGTGTAATTTTGCAACATCTTTAGATTTTCGATATTTCTATTAGATTAAAAAAAAATGTTTTCTTATTTTTTGCTTTTATTCCCCCCGATCTTTTTGAGTTATTTCAAGCTGATGCCAATAAAAATAAAATGCTTAAAATATTTTATAAAAAAAAAAAAAAGAGAGAGAGAGAGAGAGATACAGGCTAATAAATAGTAAGTAAATAAACTAAAATTAAAGCTGTATCATAAAAAAAAATTCTGTGACGTGATAATAGTTTTAAAAATATTAAATATACACTGCGGGTGATAATAATAAAATCAAAAATAATTATTTCCCATTTTAAAAATTTTGGCCAGGGATTTGATTTTCTAAAAATAGCCACAATTTATTTATTTATTTATTTAAGCGTCATTTTCTTTATAAAGTTTTTATAAGATTTTATTCATTATATAAAATTAGGGAATTTTTTTTTTTTTATTATTATAATAAAACTGAAACAATATTTAAAAATAAATAAGCAAAATATTTTATAGCTAATTAAAACAAAAGCCACATAATTAATAACCTATGAACAATATATTTAAATTACTCAAAATATCACAACAAATATTTAACAATGTATACATTTTTTTCTTTTTAAAGTGAAAATTTTCCTATGTATATTATAATTCAGAAACCTAAAAGATGTAACACTTAAAAATATTATACATAGAATTTTGAGGTTGTTGGATTCCAATGCATGATGTATTACAAAAAAAGAAACAAAATAACAGAAAAAGGAAAGGAGGGAAAAAAAAATATTTTGTGTGTCACCTTCCCCTTGCGCCCTCAATATTTTCCTGCGGGAAGTCCCTGGAGGGTTGGATGCAAATTCGGAAATGCAACCTGCTTTGACCTTTATGCAAGAGAAGGGAACAGAGGAATAGGTTAAAAAAGGTAAAAAATGAAAAATAAAAATAAAATAAAAAGAGTATGGTGCAAAAAAAATACGGTGTTTTCGACATCCTTTTCCTGCAGAATGCGCAACCATTTTTTTTTTTTCTCTCCCTTTTCTAGTTTTGTTAACTTTTTATCTCTCCATAACCTTCATATGACCTCTGTGATGTTTATCATTGCTAGATACTATATTTCTGTAATGGAAATTTTGTAATTGGTTATTATAGCTCTATACAAATAATTATATTTAGTAAGAAAGTCAGTGCGATGATTGATTGTCAAATATTTCTTGTATGAAGTATCACAACACTTAAACTTATATGTGTTGTACTTAAAAAACAAAATTAGAATTTCTCATTGCTAGGTACTATGTTTCTGTATGTGAGTTGTATAATTGGCTACTATTGCTTTTATACGAAATAATTATATTGTATGAGAAAGTTTGTGTGATTCACTGTTGCAATTTTATTGTATGAAATGTCATATTTTTATTAAACATGTTAAAAAAAAAAGGGGGGGGGATAATAAAAAATCAAATTTTTCATTGCTAAATATTTTTCTGCATTGGTAGTTCAATTATTAGTATTCTATCTATATATAAATATTATAAATGATTATATTTAGTGGAAATAATTAGCTAGTATTAATAGTCAATATTATTCATATTGACAGTTACACATATCTTGTATGAATTATCACAAAGTTTTATATATATGTTTTGTGTTTTAAACACTAAATTAGAGTAGTTTAGGTGTCTAACGGTCTAATTTTAGATTTAAGTTTACACTTCAAATTACATCGCTAAATTTAATAAGAATTCCAATATCTTCTGTTTCATATAAAATTCTTATCACATCAATTATTAAATTCAATAACGCACCAATAAAGCAAAGTTTTAAATTGTTTTACGTTTAAAAAAATAAAAATAAATAAAATAATAATAATTTTTTAGCGATATTGTTAATAAATTTACTTTTGTGAAATTGCCATAATTAAAATAGCGGTTTGATTTATTGCCATATATATAAGTGTTATACAAAAGTACAAATATAAGTATCAAAATCTTAGAAAAATTAATGATAAATAGAAAAGGATAAATTAGCTAGGATAAAATTACATTGAACGACGTCGACCATATTTCTAAATTGCAGAAGTCGAATAAAAATTAATGTTACGTTCTATGATTTTACAAATTTTTTTCTCTCTCTTCTCACAAAAAATGTTAAATAATTTGAAATATTTTTTCCCCCCCCATACATTTACTAGTTTTATTATCGTTATTAGTCTCATTAAATTATTTTAAGAAAAACAAAAGTATAACGTTTTATAATTACTTATAATTTTATATTTTATTAATATATAAGAGAACACGTTACCATTATTTGATTGTTAAAATTTTGTAGCAACCGATTACTTGTATTCAAAAATAAATTTGTTACTCAAATCGTAAATCTAGAGAAAAATAAGACTGTATATACTTTGTAATCTGTGAATTTTTAATCAAATATCATGCATAACACATAAAATATTGCTCATAAAATAAATAAAGAATAATAATAATAAATACGAGTAAGGAATTGAAATTAGGAATTCAGTGTTTGAAAGTAATAAATAAATTTTAAAATAAAATGTTTATAATAAACACGAGAAAAAAATCTTAATTGCATACCTTAAGTTTGTGTCATAGTAAATGAAACATATTTGAATTAGGAGTACACTAAATTGGTATAAACTTAAAATAGCATATCATGCAATATTAAGTAGTCATACATTTTTTTATTTATGTTAATATTATTTTCATAAATACTTTTATCTATCCAAAAATAAATCTACATTTGAATTAATGTTTATTGTTTTGGATTCGTGCATAGCAGGACAATACGGCGTATAAATTGAATTATTGCATTATACTGCAGTTTACCGCATTGCAGATTTGTTGATTGATTGTTTCTGATTTTTTATGTGTTTGTTTTTCAAGTAATACAGGTGTAAAACTTCTCAGGGGCCTTCCCATTGAATCAAGTGTTTTTTTCTTTCTTTCTTTTTTTTTTCTCTCTGAACTTCACGCTAAATTATTTTCAATGTTTAATTTGCCATATAAAGTATTAAGAAAGAACACTCGAAATGCCAATAATTATAGGTAAAAATAAAAATTATTTTATTTCCCATATAATATATCATTGTTAAAGGTTCTTGCAACATTCATCCTGCATGTAAGTACCAGTTTTCAGGGTTTTGCATGTTGGATATTTTAACATTTCACAAATTACAGGATCTTAAGCCTCGGCCTGAATAGAAAGACTCGCCCCATAAGGCACCCCACCCAAGGGAAAGGTCCACGCGTTGTCAATCGGCTTTCACGATATACCATGCGACCATAAATATGCGGTATTTGAAGAAAGGTTTGGCAATGGCAATTTCATTTGCATATCTTTCAATATTTTAGTTAAATTTTTTTAACCTTTGAGTGGCCTCTGATCAGCAGTCTTTTGGGATGATGTGTTGTTGTATACGTAATTAGTTTAACAAATGAAAGGAATTCAATAAAGTGTTTATAAATTTATCATTATTTGTTTAATTTGGTATATTCTAAAACTGAAGATATGTTTTGATTTTATTCGTATGTTGTACGTCCAAAACTTGGTACAACAATTTCAAACGTCTTCATGTAAGTTAAAAAATAATTTTTGTGCTTTTGTATTCGGGTTATAAAATGTCATGGAATATAAAATGAATACTATTGTAAATATATATATATATAATATAATTATTTAATAAATATATTGTATAATTGATATTGTTGAAATGGTACACAAAAATCTAATCATGTAATTTTCAGTACAGTTCTTCCTATTCGAAAGCCAATTTGCATCAATATTCCTTTACAATTGTTTTAAGAGTTGTTTGTAACAATGCAACAATTAAGCCTGTTATAAAGTAAATCCCCCTCTTGACCCCTTCCCAAACAATTGCATGTGGGTAATTCCATTTTAAATCAACAAATTTTCAAAAAAGTTGTTGCATGACAATTTTTGATTTTGATGACAATTTGCATGTGCTTTCCCCATACCTTTTTGACCACAAAAATATATTTTTTTTATTTAAAAAAAATTTACCCTTCGATATGTAGGCTATTTTTGTCGTTGCCAACAGCAAAAATTAGATATTTTGATGCTTTGCTTTATGAACTATAACTTTTTTCCTATCAAAGCTATCAAACTCAACTATAGCTCATTGGAAAGCTAAAAAAAAGATCTTTTTCCATATGGCATCAATAAATTTGAGATTTAAAAACAAAGGTTATTTTTTCAAGGTCAAAGTTTGCGATGCAAAATTAATTTTTTGCCACTTTTGAAAATTAAAAAACCTATGAAGGGCTTGGAATAACAGGCCCTCTTTTTTTTCTTATATACATATATAAGGTTGCTTATTGTATTAAAAAGTTTGGCTTGTTACTCTGCCCCCTTCACAAGATACGACCCCCCAAAGTTGCAAATTTTCTAAAAAATCCAATTTTCAATGCTAAAAAAATGCATGTGGGGGGCAAGGTAAATTTTTTTTACTTGTGTGATTTTAAGTACTTCATACCATCTTTCAAACAAAAAAAAAAATTACTTTGTTATTCAAAGGCGTTTGGCAGCTATAAGGGTCTGAATTTTCAAATAATCACACTAAAACCATCCAATTTTTTCATGTACTTTTTTTTGGAAACATGTCATTTATTATTATTTTTTTTTATTTGATGGACTTAGATTGACCTCACAAATAAGAATATATCATATTCCTACTTTTCCTCATTTATAGTAATCTATTTGCCAGTTAAAAGCAAGAATAGACAGATTTCAACTTGTCCAGCCTTGCTCCCACATGTATAGAACAGTTCCCTTTAGGCAAACAGTACCTACCTGTGGTAGGAACTGTGCCAATGACAAGGCTGCTTGAATATTATTGGATACAATTTGACCAATAATATAGGGTAAGACAAATGATCTGCCTGCCAATGATGTCACATGGAACTGCTTTATAACTTAGTTGTTTCTTTAACTCTGAAAGGAGTAGGTTGCTGGGAAGTGTTCTTGCTGTAAAATCTTGTAAATTTTTGTCTTTCATGTAGGAGTGGCAAGCAGAGTGGCATTTTTTTGCTACATCCCACGGGAAAGGCCCTTGCGATGGGATTGGAGGAACAGTGAAGAGGCTAGTGCGAAAGGCTAGTTTGCAACGACCGGTCAGTAATCAAATCTTGAATCCATTAGATGTCTTTGAATACTGCACTGAACATATTAATAGTGTAACGTTTTTCTATGTTTCCTGTGATGATGTTAATGCAGTAGGAAAAGTTCCTGAGGAAAGATATAAAACAGCACTATCATTACCCCAAACTCGGTCTTTCCACAGCTACATTCCACTCAACAGAAATATCATTCATGCCAGACGTACATCATTTTCTTTAGATTTTACAACCTTTCATGTCATCAAAGACGAACCTATCAACCTTAGATTATCCACACCAACAACCCGACCAAAGTTGTCCGATTATGTTTGTTGCGTATATGATGGTGACTGGTGGCTAGGAGAAGTGGTGGAAATAAAGGTATTTGATGTCGAAGAAGAATACAGGATCCACTTTTTTCATCCTAAAGGACCTGGAACATCGTTTAAAAAATCAAGTCATGATAACCAAACTTGGGTTCGGTTTCAAGATATTTTGAAAATCCTGACTGCGTCAGAACTATGGTCAGCACAGGGAAGAGGTCATAATATCACACCTGTGATGAGTGAACATTTGTCAACTCTTCTCTATGAGACAATAAACCACTGAACAAAAAAGTTTTGCATGTTTTGAGAGGTAAGTTAAATTCTATATACCAAGATGTTAGAAACCTTAAATTAGCTTATCAAAGTTTAAATGTGTTCTTTGACAACTCTTCTTAGTCTTTTTAGTTGTTTTCACCATTTAAAACTAACAATTAAGTAAAAAATAACTTTTCACTAACACCTAAGATTAAGAAGTATGAAAATAATTGCGTTGTTTCAGTATAATTATTTGAAAATTTAGACCCTCATAGCTGCCAAACGCCTTTGAATAACAAAGTAACTTTTTTTTTGTTTGAAAGATGGTAAGAAGTACTTAAAATCACACAAGTAAAAAAAATCTACCTTGCCCCCCACATGCATTTTTTTAGCATTGAAAATTGGATTTTTTAGAAAATTTGCAACTTTGGGGGGTCGTATCTTGTGAAGGGGGCAGAGTAACAAGCCAAACTTTTTAATACAATAAGCAACCTTATATATGTATATAAGAAAAAAAAGAGGGCTTGTTATTCCAAGCCCTTCATAGGTTTTTTAATTTTCAAAAGTGGCAAAAAATTAATTTTGCATCACAAACTTTGACTTTGAAAAAATAACCTTTGTTTTTAAATCTCAAATTTATTGATACCATATGGAAAAAGATCTTTTTTTTAGCTTTCCAATGAGCTATAGTTGAGCTTGATAGCTTTTATAGAAAAAAAGTTATAGTTCATAACGCAAAGCATCAAAATATCCAATTTTCGCT
This sequence comes from Salticus scenicus, assembly GCA_963930645.1. Taxonomy (NCBI): domain Eukaryota; kingdom Metazoa; phylum Arthropoda; class Arachnida; order Araneae; family Salticidae; genus Salticus; species Salticus scenicus. The sequence goes on along the minus strand of OZ005655.1, from coordinate 178,172,660 downwards.
GTTGGCAGCGACAAAAATAGCCTACATATCGAAGGGTAAATTTTTTTTAAATAAAAAAAATATATTTTTGTGGTCTAAAAGGTATGGGGAAAGCATGTGCAAATTGTCATCAAAATCAAAAATGGTGTTGCACACCCCATTTGTTGATTTAAAATGGAATGACTCATGTTGATTTTGATTTGTAAATAAATATAAACAATTAACCATCACCCTTTGAAGAATAAGCTTAAACGGCGCGGTACGTGGTGTTTTTGCTCTGTATTTAGTCAGCTGGAACCAATAGATATGTGATGACGTCACGAGCTCCTCCTCCCGAGGTGTTCTGTTAACTGGCTCCACCCCACGTGAGTGTGTATTTCGTATGAATGGTCGGCTACAAGGGAACATCTTCCTAATTTATACATTGAAATACATCTTTGAAAGAGAATTAAATTTATGTACTTGAAAAAATAACAAACCGTTTGACCCTATTCTCATTATTTAAATGGTTTGTGTTGTTTGTATGTTGGAATGTGTGTACTAGCTTTGTCCATAGGATCGAGAAAAGGATTAATATTATATTTTTAAACGTTGTAGATTTACTCGTTGTTTTCTAGGGATACTTTGAACAGTGACTTTATAGCAGTGAAATAAGCTAACTTCATGTGAAATATTTTTTTACTTTTAAAAACTGACCATGCCGTTTGAAAAACGTCCGGCTTTGTTAAGTAATTTTTTGAGTGTTTCTTTAAAGAATTATAACAAATGCCGAGCATGGCCTTACTCACATGGTAATTTATCTGCATATGTATGATTATTATTATTTGGTTACAAAACAGTGTTAATTTATATCAACTCTATAGAATTATGAATTTATTTTCAAATTTAACTTTCCATAAATGGCATTCTATCAATCTCATTTTTTTTTTCTCTCTCTCCTTATTTTTTCTTTCTTCTCTCACCTTAATTGCTTAATAATTTATTATGGTTCGCCAAATTGCAAGTATTTTTTAAGCATATTTATATTTTTGTTGGTATATTTTTATACCATATAATTTTACAAAGCTTTCTTTCATTTTCCTTCCCCCTTCCACGCTTTTAATTTTTATAGAGAACTTGCTTTTTAGTATCTAATAAAACAATTTATAACAATAGGGTCTTTTCGAAATAAAGAAGACACACAGACACAAATTATAAGTAGGTATATATATTATGAGTAGGGAAAAATACATGTATGTATGGTGTAGTTTTTCAGAAAATGTGAAATGAAGTTCATGTATATATGTTATTTAAGTCATAATCACTCCTGTTTAAAAACTCATCACTTAAATTTTATTTTTAGATGTATAAAATTTAACGATTTAAAAGAATGAATACATTTTGAAACATTTCTTTCCTTTTCTTTTCTTACCTTTTTTTCTTTTCTTTATTTTTTAAAAATTAGTAACAATGAAATGTAAAACATGGATTTAAGTACAATAATTTGTTTGATTTTTTTTTTTTTTTTTTTAATCTGTTTTTGTATTTCATTCATTTATTTTATTTTTTAACAAATATGCGCCTTTTATTCGTTTATTACATAGTTGTTTTCTTTTCTAGCTCCCTTGGACACAAAAAAAGCATCCATTGGTATGTTTTATTTTTATATTAATAATTTACACCGATAAGAAACATGAATCAAAATGTTTTTTATTTATTTTATTTTATTGCATTCCGTATTTTGATTAGTAACAACTGTCTGTTTATTTGAAACAATATTTTTTATTAAATTAATTTTTAAATTAAATCAGTTATACATCACGCCATTGATATTGTTTAATATTAAAATATTTTTAATGATTTGTGAACTATTTATGTATTGTAAAATTCACAGTTCATAATAATTTAGAATGTTTATTGTGTATTTTTCTAATATGACAAATTTGATATTAATTTTTTAATTCTGTGCTTGAATCTTTTTATGTACTACTCTATACAGGAATGAAACTTTTCAGGGGCTACTCATGAATTCAGGGTTCTTGAAAAATTTGTTGTCTCTAAAATTTGTTACATTATTTTATTTTTAAAGAAATTTCTTATTTTTATTTTGCAATCTAAGAATCAGGGTTGCTACTTTAAATGGAATTGAGGGAAAACCTGGAGAACTCAGTGAATTTGAAAAACTACTAAAAAAAATCTGTTGTGATACAACCACACGACTTCCATTACGTATTATATGCATTTTTTTTTTTTTATGTGTATTAGAGATAATATAATCAGGAGACATAAAATTGACTTAACGAAGTAGAAACCTGAAAAGTTTACATGACAAGTTAAAAAAAAAAAAATAAAGGGTAGTTATTTTTTGAAACACCAATTTCCGAGATCTAAAATTAACCTATCTAAGCAGGATGACTGTTAATTTTTCTTTACTAACCCTGTAATACATGAGAAAGGATATCTGAAATGGATTTATGTAACAATTTTCAAGAAAATCGTTAGAGCCGTTTTTGTGATACCAACTTTTACCAAAACTTGGCATACTCAATTATTGACCGGAAAACAATAATTACGTACGAACGGATATTTAAAAGGGAGTTAATACGACGAGTTTGAAAAAAAAAAAAAATCCATACAGCCATTTTTAAAGGAACGCACTTGCGAGACCTGAAATTGAGCTATTTATGCAGGGCGCCTATCAATTTGCCTGAACTAACCAACTGTATCAATCGAAAGGACATCTAACAGAGTGTTTATATAACAACTTTGAAGAAAATCGTTGGAGCCGTTTTTGAGATACGGACTTACGGTCCCACTTCCGGTATTCCAATTTTCACCAAAATGTAGAAAATTCATATATACACCAGACCTGTATCAATTCTGAAGTTTCGTAGTTCTATCTTTATTGGTTTCGGAGATATAATAGCCAGAAGATTCCCGGCACACACACATACACACTGACCAATTGCCGAAAACTACTTTCTTTTTTTTTTTCTTTTGACTCAGGAGACCTTAAAACGTGCAAATCAGGTGAAAACTGGATATCGAATTTTTGGACCGAATACAATACTTCCATTACTTACGGTAATAGGGTAATGGAAGGAAAAACAGGGGAAATTCAGGGAATTTCGAAATTTATTGCTAAAACAGGGAAAATTCAGGGAATTTTGAAAATATTTATAAAACCATTGAAAATTTTTCATTCCTTTTAAAACTTTAGTGCTTTATAATAAATAACAAAAGTCAATTATGGTGTTTTTCCCAATTATAGTAAATTAATAAAGTTAATATATCCTAGATAGGTTCAATTGACTTGTAAGTATGTTAGATTTTAATGCTGCATGATTGTGTCATCTATTTTACTTTTAAAAGAGACAAGGAATTTTTTCTCTTGATTGGTGTAGCAATCCTGAGAATTCTCCAGATATCGCCTATTATATATGTATAAATAAATATTTTTGATATTAGCCATATAATATCTCATTAATAAGGTTCCCCAGCCATTCATTCTGCAAGTAAGTAGCAGTTTTTAGGGTTTTTACATATGAGGTAATTTCACCACTGTATATATATTTATTACTATGTTTGTATTAACGTATTCAGGAAACGCGACGGATTTTTTATTTATTATTATTATTTTTTATGTAAAATATTTCCTTTTTAATGATTATTCTGTGTAATTTTTAATTGCCATATTGTTATAATATTAATATTTTGATATTTCCTCGTAGTCTTTTATTATATTGTTGTGTTAAGTATATTAAACGATTTAAGGTTTGTTTGTCATAAGACCACCTACCATTTTAAAATTATTTATAATAATGAAAAGAATATTATGTACTTTCGATTAATATGTAAATTAGAAATTCAATACAATTTTTTACATTAATTGAAAATAGTTAGACAATTTTTTTTCCAGTTTCGCTAAAAAGAAAGAAATATATATATATATCTTTATTACCCTGTTCACCCGTTATTAACTCACAATCGCAACACTTTTCTTACGATTTCCTATCAAATTCATATATTTATTTAAAAAATATATATATATCTAAAAATGTATAGAAATAAACGCAGATCTGTATTGAGTGAGGCTGGAGAAAATCGGTTGACTACTAAAGCACGGTACTGAAATCGGAGGAAATATTTAGGGTTAATCTATCTACATCGAATAATATATTAAAAATGGTTGCGATATCGTGTAGTATTAGAAGAGAGGTCATTGGAGAAAAGTGTATATATGAGGTGGGGGTTTATTCCTCCTGATTATATAAAGTATCCTGGAAACCTCTATTATATCTGCTTGCATTGCATGTTATAAGAATATATACACACACATACACGCATATGTATATATATATACTGAGGGGCCTCCCTGATGAAGATCTCAGTGTATTTTGGGGGTTTATTTCATTTTATTCATTGATAATCTTTTCCTATATATATTTATTTATTTAAAATCTTTCTCTCCGTCGTTCTAAAGAGCAAATTAATGCAAAAGAGGGAAAAAATACTAGAAGAGTGATTGTTGATTTTAAACGGTTTCACACACACACACACACATATAATAATTTTCAAAAAAATTATTTGTGTATTTTATTGTACAATCGTTAAAAAAAAAAAAAAAAAAAAAAAAAAAATCGTCACTTCTCGGCGGATTTCTGTTTATTCTTTCCCGCTTCATGTAATTTCACAGTTTTAAAATAGGGTCATAAGCAGCCCAGTCCTAGTGTGCGAGGAAATACATATTATAGAAGAAAAATTAATAAGAGGTGCAGCGTTCACATCCCCTCTTTCATAATTATTGGCTCCGTTTCTGACTTGTCAAGAAATATAAATTTAAGGTTAATGACTTCAGTTGGCTATTGCAATTTAATTTTCTTTGCTGACATCATCCCCATTGACTTCTGGGTCATTCTCATGCTGTATTTTACCTTCTTCTAAACTACGGGGGGGGGATAGCAAGGAAGTTACTCGAATATAAGGTTAGTCTCGCAATCAAAGTAATAAAAATTCAAGTCGCGTTCCATTTGGCCTTTGTATTTTAGGCAATGACGTCGCTTATTGTCTTTGAGAATATTCACTGTCAGTTTCATATTTTTGTCACCTGTTATCCCTGAAAGCCATCTCTCGAATTTTGTTCTGACATTCGAGAGTATAAGCAATTACTTTGAACGTAGATAAGAATGAGAATTGTTTTATTGGTAATATGATTGTTTGGGAATGTCGAATGTGTACGTTAAAGATGTTGATTGTTAAAATAATATTCCAGGTGAGATAGCATTGTTCAGTGTTCATCGTCCAAGCAAAACATCGTATAATGCATGTAAAGGGAACGAGGGGAGGGGAAAGAAAGAAATTTGATTTTTTTCCCCCTGCGCGAAAATCCGTCTGGTATCGTCTTTTTTTTTTTTTTTTTTTTTAATAATGCCACAGAGTAGTATTTTTATTTCTTAATATAGTTTCGTTAAAAAGAGATTTAAATAATTTAAGTTCCAATGAATTAAAAAAAAAAAAAAAAAGTCCAAAGGATAGGGTAATACAAAACAAAAGTAATTTTATAGTAATACGAAACAAAAGCAATTTTTTGTGTTTGGGGAGTGTGGATGAAAGGAAACTATATACTTACATTTTTATACTAAAAATTATAGATAACTTTAATTGTGTATGATACATGGTTCGAATCCACGTCGCGTTCTTCTACGTAGCCATTCAGAGTTCTTCGTGGTTTTCTCGAAAACTCGCGTAAATATGGGCTAGGCTCCCTTAAAAAGATCCCCCTCCACTCATGGCATGGAGCCAATCATATTCAATCGGCCTTTTAAGAAGTTACATGGGTTTTGAAGGATTAAAAAAAAAAAAAAAAAAAAAAAAAAAAAAATGCATATTCTCTCTCTTATATTAAGAGAGAGAATATGCATTTTTTTTTTTTTTTTTTTTTTTAATAAAAATTTATTGAGCTTATAAAAGAGCAATGTTTAAACAATATTGTATATAATTGTCAAAAAATTTTGAAAATTCAACCCGTGTGTCCTGGTTTCCGGAGACCCTTCAGAAAAGCGATAGACTGGATTACTCAAAAACTAATGCACCAATCTTATTGAAATGTTACTTACTTTTTCAAAATAGAAGAAGTGACTAGTTCTTGAACGAATGATTTTTCTTTTCTTTTTTTTAAAAACGACTAATTTTACAAGGTTGTACAGTGGTGTAAACTATACCAAAAATTGTACTCTTTTTGCATATAACTCTGCCAAAAATTCAAATTTCAATAATAATAATAACAACAATAATAAATAATAATTTTTGTTCAAGTACTAATCAATTCTATTTTGAAGATTTGAAGGGTGTAAAATTTCAATAAGATTGGTACATTCGTTTTTTGAGAAATCATGTCCGCCGCTTTTCTAAAGGCAGAGCTGCCAACCTAATCCGGCAAATTGTTAGTACCACCCCTTTTTCTACACCACTTAATTTTTAGAGTAATTTTCTTCAAATGTATTTACGATGAATTAAGACAACAAATACTCAAATTAAGTGGTGTGGAAAAAGGGGCGGTACAAACAATTTGCCGGATTAGGTTGGCAGCTCTGTAAAGGGTTCTGAATTTGCCCAAAAATTTTAAATGAAAATTTTATTAAATATTGTTTAAATGTTGCTCTTATTTATGCTTAAATTTTTGAATAATTTTTTTTTATTTAGATAGTGGTTTTTTTTTTTTTTTAAAGCTTTTGAAACCTATGTTAACCCCTTAATCTCAAATATCTGAATACAAATATCAAAATAAGTTGTCTTAAATTATCTAATAAAATGTTGGTCTTCCTTCATGCAATTCAGTGCAATGGTTGCACTGAATATTGCACTAAGATAAAATATTTACAGTGGACTGAATATATAATCTCTATTAAAAGTTCATATTAAATGGTCAAGAATTTCTATATGTAATATAGTACAGTAAAACCTCTCTAAGTTGGACACCTACGGTTCCAAAAAAAAAGTGTCCAACTTAGAGAGGTGTCCAACTTATAGGGGTTAGACATAATGTTAATGGATACATTCCGTTCCGAGAAAAAGCGTCCAACTTAGAGGGGTGTCCAACTTATAGGGGTGTCCAACTTGAGAGGTTTCACTGTATATACCAGGCCTGTCCAATCCAAAATACTTGGTGGGCCGCATTGGAAATCAGTTTTATTCAGGCGGGCCGCACCGTATGTGTATGTGTATATATGTTTGTAAGTGTATTAATCACGTATGTATGTATATATTTTTTAGAGAAGAGCAAAATATATTAATTTCAATTATTTTTATTCATAAATTAACAATAGAATCATGTTTATTACTGTACGTTAATAACTATAAAGAATGGGATATAATAATAATATCTCATTACAACAGTGTGATTCTTCAATTACCATAATCGTTGAAAGGTATTTTCACTTCGAAAAGTCAGAATGGATTTATTAATTTTTAATCTATTAGCCGAAGTTGTCAAAAATATTTTTAGTCTCCTCGCGGGCCGCAAAAAAACTACACGGGGGGCCACGGGTTGACCACCCCTTCTATATACATTTATTTTTATCGTCAAAAATTACCCTTAACAAAATGCAGTCGAATTTCTTTTATTGACAGAAGTAAGAAGCCTAGTTATAGCAAGAGTTTGCTTAGCTGACACTTCTAAAGTTTAAATCATTATTTTGTTTAATGTAAGTTGCTGAATGCTTTTAATAAAGTTTTTCGTAATTTGTTTACTGTGCACTGGTTAGATGAATTTTTAATATTTTTAGAGTAATCATATTAAATATTTTATCGAAATATATTGATACATTTATGAATTCTAAAGCATGAAATTGTTCACCATTTGTGACGTTATTATTAAGTGTCCTCGAATGAATTCTTGTTTTTGAGAGCGGTATTTAGCTGGATCTCTGACTGTATATGATAAAATCGAAAATTTATAATACCATTTGAAAGTATAACCTCTGTAATGACTGTTTGTTTAAAAATAAATGCGAATTCTGATCAAAAAGGACAAAAATAAATCGTACGTAGAGGTGTATTTTACAACTATCGTTAGGCTTTTTAATTATCAGGTGATTTGTCTTTTTTTTTTTTTTTTTTTTCCTGTCCCTTCAGCAAATTTTAGCAGCTAAATTGCATGGAACAATAATAATAAAAGGAAAAGGCTTTGGCGATAATAAGCTGTGTTTAGTTTTCCTCTACTCAGTCACCTCATGGTTTGAAAATTCATAAATGGCTTCCTGTTATGCAATCTACGTCTACCTGTTGGCCATTGTTCTGACAGAATTGTGCGAGGATTCATAGGATGCTTTTTTCTTATTCTTACCCCTCCCTCATGTACTATACACGTTGTTGTTTTTATTTCTATTATCTAAACCCAGAATTTCGCTTTTATCAGGCGACAGACAACGCAAACAGACGATCGCTTTTATGTTATCTCGCTATTGTTTTGCCTTTTAGTAGGCTGGAGGCTGTCTGTGATCTTCCGTTGGAGAGAGTAATGCATTGTTATATTTTATTAAAATGTTAATCAATGTAGCATTTTCGATCTATTCTACTGTCGATAAAAAAGTACTTTCTTAAAAAAATAAGGACGAAAAGACAAGAACTCTATGACGTAATGTTTCTTCTAACTTTGCTTCCTTCTATTTCAAAGTTTTTATTTATTTATTTATTTTTTTTTTTTTTTTGCTGATTTTAGTTACATGTCGCTTTAACCAAAGGGTGATTCTGTTAAAAAAATCCAGAAAATTTAAGACAGTCTGTTCTTTAGGGGAAAAAAAAAGAGCAACAATTTTTCTTTCTTTTTAATGTTTTATTAAAATTTTGCTTCTAATGTCTAATAAATAAAACAAAAGAAAAAATTTCAATTTATTTCAGTTTATATTAATAAACCCATATTCGAAATTAAGACGATATGTACACACATTATGCATGCATGTATGTACGTACACATATAATGTGTACAATAAAGGAAAATACGTTTATAAATATGCGAGTGTGAAATAGTGTTTTATAGAAATTGATTGTACTTCAGAAATTTTGCTTCACTCAAAATCACTTTTGACCTTCACTTTACATTGTTAAGATAAGACTATATACAACATTCGGGCATTTTCAGTCAAGTTTGTTGACTTGAAAATCTTACAGCATCAAAGGGCCTTGAAGCAGTTTCCCAACGTGGAATTTGAAAAACCCTCGTATTTAACAATTACTGAGGCAGAGAGGGAGGGGGAAAAAAGTAATCTTAAAAAATATATGACCTTGACTTTATGTTATTTACTTATAGTTGTACTTTGTGTTTGTAAAGCCCTAATCAAATCCGACGATATGGAACGTACGAAATCTAAAAATTGACCTTTGACGACCTTGGAAAGATTCATGAACGATTTACCCAAAATACATAGAAAAGAAAATATTTTTCGTGACTGTAAAACTGTTCAATAGTACATCTGCATCACTTCACGATTCGTTCATATAGTTTCGAAACATTAATAACGAAATCTTTTGCTTGGCGACTTTTAATTACTATAGGTAGTCTAAAGGATCTTGCGTTATATACACAAAATCAAGCATAATAAGCTGACCATAACCAATGTTTATGCCTTCTCTTTTGCTTATACTACATACAGTTTCCTAAGTTTTGTAATGTTATTAATTTATATGTAGTGTAATGCCTTTTTTTTTTTTTTCCCTCTCTATTTTTCCCTTTATACCTTCAAGGTATCCTTATTGATTTTGCTACAGAGTGTATGTAATATCAGATGTTCTAATTGCTCATTTATCTTCTAAATAAAAATAACAGCCCAAATTTATGATATTGCAATTAAAAAAAAATAATAATCAGACTTGTGACATGTTTATAAAATTTGAATTAAAGGATGTCACTTTTTCTTGGAAATGTTTGGACTTCAAAACAAATATCATGATGTAAAAGATGAAGCTATTTGTTTTAAATAACATGTAAACCAGTTTGAATTAGCAAAGAAAAATAATTTTGAAAATAATGTGCAAAAATCAAGCGCTAGACGGACGCAGACCGACAAAATATATAAATAATAGAAAATAAATAATGATATATATTGCACTTATAATATACTGTATCTAATATCTGTAGTTTTTTTTTTTTTTTTTTTTTTAAGTCCCGTATCTCGATAATTCCTTATTGAAAAATCTCTATACATTGTTTTGTATCATACAATCTTTCTTTCAGTGAATGAGGGAAATTTATGTATGTAAATCATCACAGAGCTTTTTGGTAGACTAAAGGAATGAGTATTTATTTTGTTGAAAATTTCCATTATATTTTTCACTTTTAAAAATGTTTCAGAAATTATGTAATTCATAAGTTCAATTTTTTCCTATAACAGTTTTAACAAAAATAATAGGAGAGAAAATTAAGGTTTTGAACGATTTAATTCCAAATACTTCTATTTGCTGAGCAATAAAACGTTTCGATTGAAAATGTTTTCGTTGTAATTTTAATTGGTAAAACACCTGGAACATGCCTCATTTCCTTAGAGTAAATTATTTCAAACTAATGTTTATTTTTAAAATGTCACATTTAAAACTAACATCACAGCAGAAAATTATTGATTGGTGAGAAATGATTACGTGGCAGCAAGTTTAGTGTTACCGTTCTGGGGTAAATTGTACACCATTAAATCAGTACAGTATTTTCAATAAAACTTCATAATTTAACTTATTTTTTATTTTTTTGCGAGCTGAGTTTGAATACCTCAGCACGTTATCGAAAAAGCTACTGGAATAAAATATTCTATTTATAGATGCTGTGTTGCCATAGTAACCATCTGATACAGTTAAAATGAAGCAACTTAAACTTTGGCATTTTAACTTTATTAGTGCAACCCATTCGAAAAATATAAAAGAACATTTTATTTATTTAATTTTTACAATAACCTTCCAAAAAAAAAAAAAAGTCATGGGAATTGCACTTTATTTTGTATGAAACATGGAATTTTAATCTTCATTGGACATGAAAAGGTTTAAATTGTTTTGTATCTATGTTTTTTATATTCCTGATCTGCGTGATTCTGTAATGTGATACAAACTGAAACTGCTTTTACATTTATTTATTTATTTTGAAAAATTATATTCAAAAAATTTATTTGTAAGAAATTGATAGAAAATTAGCTAATTTATTAATTATTACTATTATTTTAACCACATGCGCACATATATGGCATATTTCTGTATTTTGACTATTTAAAAATCGTCGCGGAGTGATTTCCGAAGATTGAAGATTACAGATTGAATTTTGTATGTGTATAAAAATTAAAATTATATTAATTTCAATCCCATTTAATAATATAGTGTCGGTGCCCTGTTTATTTTGTCTATTTACTCATTTTTCTGAACACACACAAACTTCTCTTTTGTTACCCTCTCATTATCTACTTTTAAATATGTTTAACAGTTTTATCAAATAAATAAATTTAATTAAAAAAAAAAAAAAAAAATCAGTTTTTGTGAAGCAGTATCTTATCAGTACTACTAATTTTGAGGCAGAGACCTCTTTTTATTTTTTATTTTTTAAATAGAGTAATTATTAGTTATTAAAATTTAATAGAACAATAAAATTTACTATGCGAATTTATATTAAAATATCAGTTATTTACTGTCGATTAATATATAATCGATTACGTAATAAGAGTTGAATAATGTAAGTAAATATTTTTCTAAAACAAACACAAATAGCATAGAATCGTAACACCTTTATTTTCTTATTTATTTACAATTTATATTTCAGCAGTCTAAAAAGTAATATTTTTGTGTTTTTAAATTCTTGAGCATACCCGAATTTATTAACAGCAATTCTTTGCGAATTGTGGGATCTCAAACGCTTTTTCAAATGGTCATGCAGTAGCCGTTCTGAGTCAGTACGCAATGTGTACTAATTAAATGCATGTGAACATAGATGACAACATGATTTACAAAAGTATTGTTAATACGGCCCATTTATTTATTTTTTTGTACTATCTCTTGATTGTTCAAATAGGGGAAGCAGGGGTAATAAGAGACAAAGGGGTAATAAGAGACAAAAAATATTAATAAAATCTATACTATTAATCTAAATAACTTGAAATAAATATCTCGTATTAATTTCATTAAATGGACTCCTCGTGATTTTTTAGGTGATTTTTGAACTTAAATTTTTTGTTAATTTTGTTTTTTAAATTTTCAGTAAATCCTTGTCTCTAATAACCCCACGTGGGGTAATAAGAGACCAGGCTTGTAACTGTCCATATATAACAATGTAAAATCATGTGGGATGATAAAAGACATCTGGAAACAATTCTGAATCAGCCACTAGTTTTTAATTTTTATTATTTATATCCATCCAAAAAATATGTTTTCTCGAAAATTAACTGTCATAAATGTGTTTGTGAAATTCATTTATTTTAATATTAGGTCCTAAATAATATAATATTGTACTTAATGATAGTTCTACATAATCAACATAACCTAGGGATTAACCAAAAACATAAATATACTTTTTAAAATGGGCAGAAAATATTTTACCCATTTTCTAAAGTTTAGGCAAAAAAGACGTATCTTTGATGTGTATACAAGCGAACAAAATGTTAAAGATTTTTCTAGTAATTATAAATGAACTTATTTATTATGTAATGAAGTATTAATGACTAAATACTAACTTTATACACATTCTAAACATAAATTTACATAATCATAACAACTAAATATGGTCTAGCCAAATCAGTAAAACTGCTTTTTGATTTAAAGTGAAAAAAAAAAAGTTCTCTTGGTAAACTTAGACTGGGCCTAACACTTGGTAAACTCTTCGTAAACTAGTCAGGCATAATTAACAGAAACTACAATGGGGGGTGGGGGGCACAGTAATTAACAGTGGGGTAATAAGAGACTCATGTCTCTTATTACCCCCACAAAAAATAAAAATGGGGTAATAAGAAACATGCCTAGGACATGTAAATAAAGAATGCTTTCTAGATTTTAAAAATTGTACATCAAAGTCATAGTCTTGGTCAAAAGGTTACACATTAATAAATCCCAAACATCTTACTTACAAAAAAAAAAAATAAAGAAAAATTTAGAAAAAGTCACGAACTTTCAGGGTAAGTTCAAAGTGAAGGTTCCTTTTTCGTCGTATAAAAAGAATTCAAAATGTGTTATAAACTTCTCAATAAGTGTATTGTAGTAAAGAATACACATGATACTTAATATTACATATTTTTAAAGTTGTCTAAGTATATTTTTTGGTGGGATTTTTGACTGCGTCTCTTATAACCCCTGTCTCTTATTACCCCGGCTTCCCCTATCAAATATCAACATAGACCTTATATACAGGTATATAAGGTCTATGAATATCAAGGTGTGATAACGTTGAAAGAAAATTGCATTTACATTTATGGAGGGAAAAAAAAAAGTTTCATTGCCTAATTCATCAAGAAGATTTTCAGTCCAACTCTAGAAGAATTTCATCAAATTCTCATTCATTTAACAAATGATATAAAAAAGATTGATGTTAGAATTATTTATAACTTATTAATTTTAACAATGCGTGAGGAATCCCAGTGTAATTTCCTCTACAAGATGTGAGCATTTTCTCTCAAGTTTAAACAAAAGATTTTAGCAAAGGGAAAAAAAAAAAAAAAAAAAAAAGTAATGATAAACAATTGTGTTAGATTATAGCAATGGGTTTTGCACGTCAAGGTGACCTTGGTCTCTCCGTGCGTTGCAATTGCGTGTTTTTACAACCCTCCATCCTACCTCCGTTCATATTTGTTTTTTATTTCTTTATTCTCTCCAGTCTGTTCGTTTGGTGTGCTCTCTGCCGTGAATAGGAACTCAATTCACTGGGCCGTGCAAGCCTTTGATTTTTATTTGTTTACTGTTTTCCGTGAAAGTTCGTTAGCTTATTGTGGTTTTAGGAAATAAAATGTGGGCTATGAGAATTGACATTGCTGATTTTATCCTTTTTTTTTTCACTTTCTAAATCAAGTGCTTGCTCTGTTATTTTGAGCTTGTCTGTTGAAATTTTAATGAGTTTTATGCATTCACAGCAAATGATTTTTAATGAGACCATTGATATTTTACGTTAAAAATTATTTAATTCTCATTCTTTAGTAAATTTAGGTTCTAGAATCGATTTTTGCTAAAAAAAACAATAAAATAAATTTACTAAGATAGCAATTCTTTTTTACTTTCTTTTCATTTTTGTTTAAATATCAAAGCTTGACACACACACACACACACCAAAAAAAAAAAAAAAAAAAAAAAAAAAAAGATTTTATAATTTTTGTTCGTATTTTGAAATGTTTAAACACGCATTTTTCTCTCAGGACAAGATTTGTGTGCATTATAAACAAACAAATAAATAAATAATAAACACTGGTTTCGGAAACAGTTTAAAAATTTAAGGTATAGATCCAGAACAAAATACAGTAGAGTCTCGGCACTTAACGACCCTCTTTACTTACCGTCGCCGGAAGCCCGAGCCAATGTTATTCTATGGGGAATTTTTCTTTACAAATAACTTATTAACTAACATATTTTTAAATTCTGTTTTCACATTCAGAAAATTCCCAACTCTTAAATTGACGGATCTTTTTTAAAAATGTATTTTTTTTTAATTTTTAATATTTTATTTTGAAATTGCTAAATGAAAAAATTTCACATATTGAAAAATCGTATTTTGCAGCTTCAAAATAAAATATAAAAAATTAAAAAAATAATTTTTTAAAAAAGGTCCGTCAATTTAACAGTTGAGAATTTTCAGAATGTGAAAACAGAATTTAAAAATATGTATTAGTTAAAAAGTTATTTGTAAAGAAAAAAATCCCATAGAATAACATTAGCTTCGGCTTCCGGCGGCGGTGAGTGAAGAGGGCCCTTAAGGGGACTCTCTACTTATCTTCTCCAAAAGCCGAAGCCAATGTTATTCTATGGGAAATTTTGCTCCGTTATAATTCGTTATCGTGAACTAATACATATTTTTAAATTCCGTTTCACTTTCCGAAATTTCGCAACTATTGAACAATTTATCGCTTTCTAAAAATTGATTTTTTTTTTTTTTATTTTTAGGATTTCATTTTTAAGCCTAAAGATGAAAACTTTCACATTGTGAAAATTCGTATTTTACAACCTCAAAATAAAATATTAAAAATTTTAAAATTATTTTTTAGAAAGCGATAAATTGTTTAATAGTTGTGAAGTTTCTGAATCTGAAAACGGAATTTAAAAATATATATTAGTTAATAAGTTATAATGGGGCAAAATTCTCCATAGAATAACATTGGCTCTGGCTTCTGGGGAAGATAAGTGGAGAGGCCTCATAAGAATTGAACAAGACCAGGTGTACTTCGAATAATCGAAAAATTTACTACCGAGTTTAAAAGGAAAATTTAAATTAAAAAAAAATTGTTATTAATATTGTGAATTGAACTATAAACGTTCTTAATAAAGCAGAAACTAAAGTTAATTCTGAAGGATTACTTAGTCAGCACAGCATATTTATTTATTTTTTTTCTTTCCATGGAATCTAAAATGGATTAGAAGAAAGATCACATTTTGATAGCTTTAGAAAGGTATTTTGTTTCATTTGCAACACAGTCATTGAGAAAAATGTCCAAAGCACAAAATAAATAAATAGGAATAAAATGAATAAATAATTATGATTTTCATTTTTAACCGGTCAACATCTTTTCTCTTTAAATTACACGGAGAAAATGAATTATATGTTATTATATATGTTGTTACCGATTTTTCTCAAAGTTATTTGTATTGAATCTGTCTTCAAAATGCCCGATAACTATCGTAAGTTAAAATGTGTAGTCAGAACCTATTATATTACTTCAGTGAACAATGCATAGCTTTCAAGAATCATGACAGCTCGGATTTATTGAAAATTCAAATTATCGACATTCCGTTCATTTAAAAATTATTTTGATGTTCATTTTAGAATTCTAAAATTTTATTTATTTTCTGTTCATTTTAGAATGAACTTAAAAGTAATGCTTTAGGAGGAAGGGGGCAGGGGAAAAAAAAAAAAAAAAAAAAAAAGAATAAATAAATATCCTAGCTTTAAAAGTTTATATTCTCAGTTTTTCTCTTTTGATTAATAAAGTTTGTTGTGTGTGTATAGCTATGAAAACTTATTTCTAACAGACTTAAATAAGTAAAATATAAAACAAGTGTTGCAACACTTTCTCCATTAAAGTTAATTTGCAAAAGAAAATGCGTTAATTACAAAATTTCTACCCTACCCATCTTCATTTTTAAGATTTAGATATCTTTAAAACCTACTTGTATTAAAATGTTATATATCAGATATACTATCATTTTGGACACGCGTGTTTCTTACCACTAACTCACAATATTCGTCAAATTAGGTTTCATATTAACATATTAACGATTTTTGTTGCAGGTTCTATTTTTTATTTTAGAATTAGCCTTTAAGGAATGAAAATGAGGATACTTGGTAAGAAGACAGATAATTGTGATGTTAAAATTTTTTTATTTCATTACACTCATGGTTATATTCTTTCATGAACGTTCCTTAGCCATGTGCTTTCATTGCGCCAGAATTTTTAATTAATTCATTCTAGATACAATCTTGATTTCTGATGATTTTTCGTACAATCGTTATTAAAGCTTCAGAAACAATTCGTATTTTTTAGCTTTCCTTTCATGATTTATTTAATTTTTTTTTTTTTTTTTTTTTTAAGAAATGCATTTGATTCACTCATAGATATAATTTATACAGATCTATCATCCCCATGTTATCGTGCAAAGATTTTTGATGTCGAAGAAAAGTTTTGGCATCAGCCGTTAGGGAGTATAAAACTCGGAAATAGTAATAGAATAGAATGTTAATGAATTTTGAAAATGCCGAAATATTGCGCGGCTTTTTTAAGTGTTCTAATAAATATATGAAAAGGAATGGGATAAGTTTTCATAAATAAGTTATATTCAAGTAATTTATGAAAAATATAATTTTTATAATCACTTGCTTTGTTATTATGAAATAATTACTGTCTTCATATTTAATGGAATACTTTTTTTTTTAAATTTTAATATTTTATATTAGTAAGTAATATGGAATTTTCAAAATTCTTTTAAATGCAGTTAGCAGCCGCGGAAGTTTTAATATATAACTATATAGCTAGTATGTTGTGGCCACAACAAAATTTTTTCTGTATATAATCCTACACAAATTTACGCAATACAAATTATTTATTAAAATTATTTTCCATGATGAATGCAGATGATTTTTATCTCAAAGAAGTATAATAATAAATTCCGAAAGAGAGTCAGGTTTGTGCAGACATGGGTATACTAGAGTACAGGTAAAAGAAAAAAGAAAGAAAAATTGGTATCTGGAGTTTTTCATTCTCTTTTAGTACATAAATTATTCATAAGTTGTATTTGCTAAATTATTTTTGTGTATTCTGTTCTCGTGTATATTCACTCGGGAAAAGTCATCCATAAGAGATTAAAATGGCCGTCTTTTTCCAAATGAAAAGGCATCACTTTTTCCCCCTCACTGATCAATCTATGTCTTATTACTATATCTGTGGATTTAATATTTCGTCAATGTATTGGACTCTAGAGCTTCGATGATTGAAATTTTCAAAATGAAAGTTTTCTTAAAATACACTTGTTTATATAGCTAAATTCTGCTCCTACTACAAATCAGTTGACGAATTTTAAATTGAATTTTGTATTTATAATGTTGCTCTAGTGTAAACAATCAATTTCAAACGTTTTGCTTTTAACACAAAACTCCTTTTATTCTAACAGAAAATGCTACTAAATTACGAATAATTTTTTTTTTTTTTTTTTTTTAAAGTTAATATTTCCAAAATTAACGTAAAATAATAATAATACAGTAAAACCTCTCTAAGTTGGACACCTACGGTTCCAAGAAAGTGTCCAACTTAGGTGTCCAACTTAAAGGGGTTAGACATAATGTTAATGGATACATTCCGTTCCGAGAAAAAGCGTCCAACTTAGAGGGGTGTCCAACTTGAGAGGTTTCACTGTAATAAAAAAAATCTCAAGTCTTCTGTAATTTCCATGGCAATTGGGATGATAAAACCGTCACAGGATGTTTGTTGAAAAACATTCATTTTGGCCAGTGTCAAAGCATATCTAATTCTGAAAATTTTCCATGTAGATGAATATTTTCTTGTAATGTAAAGGCTTTTTAAATTTAAAACCTATCTTTTAAAAAATGTATTTTTAATAGTTTCCTTTTGATACTTCACTTAATTTGACCAGCAATGTAATTCCATATTATTCTATGGAATTGTTGCTATTTGATCGTTGCTAGCAATTTTCTTGCAGAATAAATAAAAGCTTTGAATGTATGACTTGCAGTGTGTGCTTCCGCATGTTTGGATGTAATGTACTTTCAAGTTTTAAGAAACGTTAATTTTAGTAAATATACATTCTCTATAAATGGTTATTTTTTTCTTGTACATCTTGAACAATTTTTGAAAACTAGTACGTATTTCGAAAAACTAACTGCAATTTTATTTTTCCCCCCTTTTTATTATAATTATTTTTAAAACTATTTCGTTCAAAAGAGATATTGTAGATAGATGGTTGAAATGAAAGGAATTTTTCTAACAAAGTTGAAAAATAATTACATAATTTCAAAATGGCATATATATCACTTAATATGATATACTGTGTAATGTAGTTATATACAAATAATTTATATATAAATATATATTTATTATATATAATAATGTCAAGTAAGAAAATATAAGTAAAAAAATAAATTATTTTTTTAAAAAAGAAAAAGTTTTAGATTAAAAAAAAAAAAAAAAAAAAAAAAAAAAGCGGTTTTATTTATTTTTTATGTGGGTAAACCCCAAAAAACCCGCCCGAGTTTTTTTTTTTTTTTTTTTTTTTTTGGGGGGGGGGGGGAAGGTTATATACACAAAAGCGTCACGTCTCGAAATTTATCTGAGAGGCAGTTGTGTCGGTGTTATGTCATGGCTAATGAATGCTTTATCGTTATATTTAGGTTGATTTTTCTCAAATGTTGCTCTCTCTTTTATTTTTAACTGAATGGGGTGAAAAATTCATAGTTTTTAAAAATCAATTTAATGAGTTGTAAATTCTAGCACGCAGAAATCACCAGACAAAATAATCTTCAATTTCTCGACAAGTGGCTTGCGCAATGCAATATGATGGAAGTAAATAGCTTCCTGCATGATAAAATCGTACTGTTTTTATGCTGTTATTGCTTACATAATTCGCATCAGATCAGGAAGAGCGGTTTCCGTTCAAGCGGCCCAAGATAGATTTGAATGCATAACTTTCCAATGATTGGGATAAGATATATTTTTATTTTTCATGTAAAATGGTTTTCTGAAGAATACTTTCAAAAATTTGATATTTCTGAAGCTAATCTCGAACTGGAAAAAATACAACTCAAACCAAACGCGACCCGCCGTGGAAGAATGTTTTTTTTTTTTTTTTTTTTTTCCTCCTGTAAATATTTACGTATTGGTCTAAGGATGTATGCTAACTTACTATTAAGTATCATATTAATATTTCGTTCTTTTAAATTAGTCAGTAATAATTGAGAATACTGTTAAAATAAAGATTTATCCTTGAGATTATATTTACAATACTTTAACACATTTTTGTTTAAAAAATATTTTGTAGTGCGCCTTGTCCCAATTTTACAGTATCCTTATATTGGGTAAAAATAAATATAAAAAGATAAAGCTTTTGTGTTACGATACTGCCTGCTTTATTTTGTTACGGAAACGAAAATATTTTGATTCCATAATTCAGTTTAACGAAGCGAGCGAGCGAGAGACTGAAAATGTTTTCTGTGGCAGGTTGTATTGTGACGTCATGATGTGACCTCACATCTACTCTTCTCCCTCTTTTATTGAACGGTTCCACTTTTCTCAACAGGGGTGATCGCAACAAATATCTCTTTAATACTGTGAATGTCAGTTTAATACATGATTGTATTCCGTTAACGAAAATTTTTTTTTTTTTTTTTGGAAACATTATTGTAAATAGGTTTTTAAATTTATTAATGCTGTTAATAAAAATAAATAATATATTTATAAAAATAGTTGTTAATAATGTTAATAAAAATGCCATACATTTATTAATGCACTAATTTAATAATTTTGATTCTTTGGTATTTCGCTACATGTACTATCGCATTATTTTACATAGATAAGATTTATTTTTTTCTTTCTGTACATTTAACAAAGTTTGTGCCTTATAAATAGAAGTTTGTATTTACAGATGTTGTATTTCTGTTTTATCTTCCAATCAAATATTGTTTTACATCGCCATGTAGTGAAAACACCTTTTTTTTTTTTTTTTTTTTTTTTTTAATTAAAGATAAATTATATCTGTAATATGATGCCTTTGCCACTTGGATTCTGATATTTTAACAGTCGGACCTCGTTAACGTGAATCTCAAGGGGAATAAAAAAAAAAAAAAAAAAATGTGTATTATTATCAGTAGTTCATGCTATCAGTAACTCAGAAACTAACCTTCCTTTTGACGGAGGCCCACCAGCGGCCGAGCGGTTCTGCGCTCAAAGCTGGTAGATGGGAGGTGCCGGGTTCGATCCCAGGTCGCGCTCATCGACCTAGCCGTTCGGAGTTTTCCATGGTTTCCTCCGAAACTCGCGTAAATACGGGCTAGGACCCCTTAGAAAGACCCCCATGGAGGGCATTCCCCCTATAGGCCTAGGACACGTACGGAGTCAATCGGCCTTAAACCCAACAACCAACCAACCAACCAACCTTTTGACGGAGATTGTGAAAACAGTTTATGTTAAAAGTAATTCACGCTACGCGTGTTCACGTTAACGAGGTTCGACTGTATCCAGTATTCGCCAGTATTCGTGAAAAAGTTACCTTTTTATGAACCTCATCCCTTATTTTATGAATAATTATGTTGTGACTTATATTATTAGATATATATTATTAGATGCCAATCGGAAAGCCATTACCTTATATATTTATTCAAAATACTTTATGTATTTTTTTTTAATTAAAGAATAATCTTAAGTAACACAATATGTACATCTATATAGATAGATAAATAGATAAATTCGGGGAATCCTGTTTCATGTATTATGTCTTGTGCAAAATTCAGTATTGCTTTCAGGATTTTACAAGATGAGCAATCAAATACCCTCCTCCCTTCCCCAAACACACACGTTTCTATTTAATAATCAATAATTGATTTTTGCAATGCACTGCAATAATTGATGTAAATAATTCATAATTCATTGAATAAGAGGTGAGTTGATAATTCTGTAAAATTTCAAGGACTCCCGATCTCGGGTTTTTCTGGGCTAAATGAAAATAAAGATAAGTATGCAAACAGTCTGTCTCTGAGACCGCGAAGTTAAAATGTGAATATAAATTCAATGAACCTATAAAAAAAATTGTGCTCAAATATTTATCTATTTAAATGTCTTAGAGACACCAGTTAAAACTTTAGTATTATCTTTCAAAAATGATCAGATAGAATTATAAAGGAATGTTGATGTTTGTGATCAGCAAGAAAACACAGTTAGGGTTTAATTACTGCTTGCGGTCTCTCAGACCGCTAATAGCAGTTAAAGGTTAACTAGAAAATAAAGTTACATAGCTACATAATTAGATTTTACGTAGTTCATGCAAGATATATTAATTCGAAAGTTTATAGTATAATTGATTCAATGTTTTTGTATAAGCTTACATTAACCTTCCGCCGGGCGCGCCGTTGTAAAAAGTACAACAGTAATTCGTTTTCCATACCTTGAAGCTTCTGTTTTAATATATTATAACAAAATAAATGTAAATGCTTTGCAAAATATTTTTATAAATTATCAGATATAACTTAAATGTCATTTGTATGCTAAACAATTTGTAAAATTAAAATACATCAGCCAGTAATTTAACGTTTTTTCCCTGTTGTACAATTTACAACGCGCGCCCGCTCATGTGATGAAAATTCGCGCGCCCAGCGATTGGTGAACTTTCTGTACATATCAAGCCGGATTTTGTAATTTGAGGTATTTTTGAAAAACCCCAGTGACACATTCGTGTACCGTACACCATTTTATCCACTTTAAGCGGTTGTATCCTTTATTTATAATAAATTTGAGAAGGAATATCTTTATATCAAAACATCCTTCACATTTTATTTAGGCGTATGACTGACGGCATTATAAGGTGGCGTATTTGAAAGTTGCAGGCTTTAATAGCAGTTTTCGTTTTCATGCTTCAAAATAGCTTTTTAAAATGTCGTATATTTTCCCGTATAAATAAGTAAACAGGATACAGTTTTACAGAAAGTTGAGTGCCTTTGATATAAGCGACTTTATCCCAAATTTTTAATAAATGGATACAACCCCTTAGTTCTTACAACCCACAAATAAATCGTTTCTAATGTTCTACGATAATTTTACTAGGTTATCAAAAACATCAATGTTAGTGCTTCGAAGTACCTGTATGTAGTCGCAGCCATGGCTGCTTACCTCCATGGTAAAACCTAAAGTACATTAATTTTCTGAAAATGAAATCAAAAATGCATTTAACGTTCGAGACCTCTTGATATCTACGAAGTATCACTATTTTCAGCATTTGTGGAAATGCCAAGTACGGATCTCTTTCTGAACGAATCTGAATGTATAAGGAATAAAATGTTTGTGAAAAATTACAAGTATAAACAGTGGAGTCTGGGGGGGGGGGAATTTCTAAAGTAAAAGAAATGTATTGTCTTCATTATCTGCACTTTCACCGATAAATCTTTTCTATTTCTTTCATTGTATATCACTCGTGAGGTAAGGAAATGCGATCATCTCCATCAGGGTTGATTTAGTTTTGCCTCATCCGGAAAAATAAAATGTTTTTCAATTATATTTTATCGGATAATTCATATTTTATTTTTGAAATCGTTTTATTAATTATGCTTTATGTTACAAAAATGATTATGTTACTTTACAAAATATTCATCGAAACCCTGAAAAAAAACTCTGTAAAACTCAAAAAACCCACTGGGCTGTTTTTTTTTTTTTTTTTTTTTTTTTTTTAATTTCCGTTTACCCTGATCTTCGTTGATTGTTACTGTACAACTAGAAGATTTTTACTATTTCTTTTGCAATTCCTTTAATTATTAACTGTAAAAAACATTATTTTAGGGGGCAGGAGGAGATAGAATCATTATTACAATTTGTCTTTAATGTCAATGTCTCGTAACTTATTTAGTAGTTTGTTTTCATTGCTGACTTTGCCAAAGTCTGAAGGTTATATTATCATCTGTGTTGTAATGCATCATCGATTGCTTCATTCTAGGTCGCAGAATTTCTGCTTTTCTGATAACCACGTCATTATTTACATTTAACGTTATCTCTGAACTCTGCTGCATTGCATCCACCACTTCTCCCAATGTTACCGTATCCTTAAAAGTTTGATATCAACACAAGTCACGACGCTTATTCTAAAGAGTTAAAATTTCGATAATGCTATTTTTAAACAACTACCGGTTACGTATACGCCACCAAAATGAGTTTACTTACTCATTTTATTTCTAGATTGAAAAGAAAACAATATTGGTCAATTATGTTCTGCATTTATTTTACTTTTGGACGGTTTATGTTACAATTATTAATTTTATTTAAGATAACAAAAGATGCCTTTTCTAAAATTTCGAATTTTTTACTTTTGTTTCGATGTTCAGCTTTATTTATCTACTTTATATTTTAAATACATATTGAATTCTTATTACATTGTTTTCAAAAGTAATATATATATATTTATTTATTTATTTATTTGAACATTTTATCATTTATTTTACTTTACTTTTTTACTTTGAAATTTATAATCTTTATCTTATTTTTGTACATTACGGAAATTTAAAGTGAATAAATACGGTATTGGACTCCTTATGAAAAGTCGCCAGGTCCCTAGTAGACAAATCGCCCTTTAACCCTACCCGACCACATGGCTTTGCGAGAATTAAAAAATTATATATTATTATTATTATTATTATTATTTTCACAACCACAATTAGACTTATCTATATCTATTCACATATTAATTTTTGATTCTTTTGTTCATATTGCACCCCGACATGAAAGGTGAGACAAGGCAAAAAATTGCAATTTTTGAGATTATGTAATTGAAAAATCTGTGTGAACTGCCCCAACGTGCACGAAAGCGTCACACCAATCTCACAATTTATCCATTCGAGAAGCAGTTTTTTTAGTTTGTTTTATTGTAGACTAATCAACACTTTATCGTCATCTTTTCCCCCAAATGCTTTATTTTCGAGTTGTCACTTTTGTTGTCTGGATGCAATATTTTGATAATGACAGACATAGATGGAATTTAATTATATTTTAACTCGTTTTGCTGATATGGTTTCTTAATTGACTGTACTGTACTGGTGGTATGTTTCTAAATAAATATATATTAGAGATTCACTAAAATAAACTGTTACGCTCTCAGCATTATAAACTTCGTGTCAATGTAATTTCCTGTTTGTGACGTATGTTTCTAGAAAATGCTTATTCATTTATTTGTGCTTAAATTAACCTGATATTCTTTCTTACTTCCGCATTATCTTAGATTCGATATCATTGACCTTGAGTTGTTTGTATTCCTATATGAGATAAAATTACGCAAGTTTTCACGCCACGGGAAATAATATTCTGTTAATATAGATAACTTAAGAGCTATGAACAGTTGTAAAATTTAATGTGCGATTTTAATAACTTGCAAATTTGCAATTGCAGTTTTTCGATTTGTCAGCATTAGCTATGTCGTCGGCCATTAATAAAAACAATTGCCTTTCAGCTGCCAATTTGTTTCCATTATTCTCACATGTACAAAAACAAGAACAACAACAAAAAGTTGAAAATGTTAAAAATTTACAGGAGCAACGAACTGGAGCAAACTGGGTATTTTGTTCCACGGTCCTTTAATTATGTTTTATCTCTCAATTTAATTTAAATATTTATTAGTGATTAAAAATTTAGGAATGTGGAAGAAGAGATTATTTCTATGGAAGATTTTTTTAAACATAAATATTTACGTAAGTAACCGTTGAAGCGCAAGATAATTACACTTCTTTAAATTTGACTGATACCAGAATTTACGCATATAATTAAGAGAAATAAGCCACTTTTTCCGCTACGTTATGGGGAAAAAATATATATATATATATATTCGGGATAAGATTGGGCTGTTTGGTTGGGACTTAATTGCATTCTCGGCGCAAGGACTCCGCCCGTTAACACTTTCAGTCGCAGTGTTCCCGCTGACGGAACACCTAATTTTAATTCTCAAGTGTAAAAACTCATCCCGGAAATTTTTTAGTAAAAATTTAAATTTATAACATAATAGAAAAGGCCCTTTTTTTTTTGACCTGAAAAAATTTTCTTTTATTTTAATTTAGTTCGTAAATTCCGGTGGCAGTGTAATTTAAATACGAATTACCCTGCGCCGCAAAGGGTTAAAGGGTTTAAATGTGTGAATGATACGTACTTATATAAGCTACGTTACATCATATTATGAAATTTATACACATATAACTTGTGTATTAAAAAAAAAAAAAAAAAAAAAAAAAACCTGCATCTTTTAAAATTTTACATAAATAAAAATTTCACGGCCTTCAGAATGGTGATTGACTTTTTTATCCCCTTAATCAATGCTTTATTATGATTTTGTATTTCTTAAACCTTGTAGCTAATTAAAAAAAAACAATGACAAACCTATTTTAAGAAGATTATCATTTTTTTTTTTTTTTTTTGTGCGTGCGAAGGTCAGATTCAGTTCTGAAGTTAAGCATAATTTTGTTTTTGAATGATAGTGTTACACTCAAGTGCGCAAACAATTGCTTTCACACTTTCCTCCTCCTCCCATTAATGTTTTAGAAAAGAAAGAGTTAAACTCATTCGCCTTTCTTTATCTTTCTTTCTTTCGTTTTTTTTTTTCTTTCTTTACTTAAGTATGGCTATAAAAACGATTTTATAAAAGTTCGGTAAAGAGAAAAAAAAAAGTAATTGACAAGATATTCATCCTTTAATTGCTTGTGCAGTTGACATTTTTGTTCATGTCAAAATTATGAGATACATTTATGTGTGTGTTAGGGAGAAAGCTACCAGATAATTTTCCGATTTAATAAGATTTTTGCAAGGAAAAAAATTGCTGACTCTATGGAATGGTCAGAAATCATTGTGGGAAATGATGTGTGTATTATTACTAAATAGTTCTTTTATAGGGCAGCGTGAAAGAATTTACGTACTACACACCTGTTTGGGGCTGATTATCAAAGTTCATTAAATTATTTAAAGAGACTAAAACTGAATATGTATTAAAAATTTGCTACAGAATGATCGTTACTGGAAATTGCATGCTTATCATTTACATTCTTTTACAGGAACGCATACAAAACATATTCTGATTACATAAACGTAGCTGCCAATTTTGTACGTTTTTTTTTTTTTTTTTTTGCTACCGTAATTTTTAATAATTGCTTTAGCAGTTTTCTGCGATTAAACATAATAGTGTTTTTTTTTTTCTTTTTTTAACAAAGAAATAGTGGTGTTAAAAAACTGTACATGTTGGCACCTTTGCATTAAGGTCCATTTTACAAACATGTGAACTTGGGGCGAAATATAACTCTCTATTTATGATTTTCACCTTTGCTTATTTTTAGAAATATTTACTAATTAACATTTGTTTTAAACGCTTGGTAGTTACCAAATTTTTGGAAAGTCGAACGGTGTGATTTCACATTTTCATCTACTACTACTATTATTATTTGGAATGATTCACTGTTTGCTAAAGTCCTGGGGGGGGGGGGGGGATTTCTGTTATCGGAATCGAATTCATAAAAAAAAAAAAAAAAAAAAAAAAAAGTATTTAGCTATTATTTTTCGACAAATAAACTAGCGAGGATTTTGAGGAATTTACACTGAAGTTAATTTTCATAAATAATTAAATTTAAATTACATTTCATTACTCGAAATCCTTTAATCTGACATAAGAAAAGTAAAAAAAAAATGTTCTAAAGAATTGTTTTCCCATTATTATGGCAAATTTAAAAATGGGTTGATTTGGAAATATCGACCGCTGGCTGGCGAAGACAGACTAATCCTTAAATAAGCATGACAATAAATAAACGAATGAATGAATAGATAAATAAATAAAATAAAAAAATGAATAAATAAATACTTGATAGATTAAAGCAGTCATGGCATTTCTTAATAGAGTAGAATCTATTTTAAGCAAACGATATTCCTTGTTCATTACCTGGTCAGATGGAGGATTTTGGGTTTTGAAGAATTATCTCTTCGTCACGTATAGTTACGTCGGAAAATAGCAAGCAAACCATGTTGAGCGACCTTAGGGTCATTGACCTGCGTTTGACGATGCTTTATTTTATTGTATTATTATTTTTTTTTTATTCCCCAGTTTTGTCCTTTTTTAAAACAAATTATTTTTACAAAATAAAAATATGGAGAGTTAAAGAAAAAAATCTGGAATGGCTGCACTCGACTTCCGAACCTTGAGTAATCCGCGATTGTAATGAAATGCTCGCCCTCTGGTGGGCTACGGTGAAATTACAATAAACATGGTTTAATTCGAATTCCATATAGCCGCCATTGCTAGCCGATGTTTAGTTTCACATATATTTATTGAATAAAAATGAATAAATCCGGTAAAAAAGATAACACATACTGTTGTGTGCTCCAGTGTAACTCCAAAGGATCAAGAAATCCAGAATGAAGCTTCCATTTATTTCCAAATGATAAATTTAAAATTTCAGTTGCTTCGGCTAATGGAAGTAAAGAATTAATCAGATGACTTGAAACTAATATTTGTTCAGCTTCAGTTAAAAATCTACTTCCGATCGAACTTCGAATAAACTGAATTATTTTTTCCAAAAGCAATCAATTTTCCATAATGTAATGGCGGAGAAATTATAGTACGAATATTAAGTAGAATAACAAGAACACTATTGGAACACACGTGGCTAATGTTTACTAACAACTGCAGTGTTCACAAAGCGCCGTCTATCGATCATTACAAACGCGGATTAACGGTTGCATAAATAAATTACTAAAGTAAGACAAGACATTAAATAAATAAAAGTGAAAATTATAATAGGGTGTTTGATTATTTTTCTCCATTTTTAATTTTACGCTATTGCACTTCAAATAATTTGAGCCCATAGATCATTATGATAAATACTTTTTCGTTGTGGCCCTGCAAAAGTCTGTAAGTGCTGGATCCCCCAAAATCTATACAGTTAATGCAACAGTGACTTGCAACATATACATGTATAAATTTTCAGCTCAGACGCTATAGCACTTAAAATAATTTCGGCCCATAAACCATAATAATAAAGAATTTTTCTTTGTATCTCTGTAAAGAAAAAAAAACTAAGTGCTAGATCCCCCAAAATCTATACAGTTTGTGACACAATGACTTATAACATGTGTATAAATTTTCAATTCAGATGACTAAAACGTTTAGATGCTATCGCACTTTAAATAATTTGGGCCCATAGACCATAATGAGCCGAATTAAAGCATGTTTATTGTAATTTCACCTTAGCCCACCAGAGGGCGAGCATTTCATTACAATCGCGGATAATCTTACGCAGGAAAGTAGTAAATTTATACCTTGGGGTACTATCGTCTATGTTTCGTTTGCCTTTCAGCAAGGTATCGTGCTTATATGAACCAAATTTATATGCTTGCTTTCACTTTCGAACTTCAAAAACTTATCTTTAGACCTAAATAAGCTATTTAAGATGCTTTAAACTGATGATAATTGGAATATGAAAAGGTGCAAAGGTTTATGCAATCGAAATCCAGGTTTAGGTGTTGATAATGTACTCTTTTTTTTTTTTTTTTGTTCTGTCGTGCGAGTACATTAATAATTTTAAAATATGCAATGAATTACTGATTACGTTTTTTTTTTTTTTTTTTTCTTTCTTTTGAACTTTCTTTTTATACAGGCCCCATGTATAGTGCTTTTCCTTTTATAGTGCATTTATAGTATTTTTGGAACAACTTCAGTATAACCCCACAACGATATTTGGCGATTTCTTTGTTGGCGATTATGGCTAAATCATAAATCCAAAATAAACAACATATAGGCTGCTATATTATATCGCAAACAGTCCAGAACGACATCGTTATCTTTCAAAACGGCGCCAAAGAAAAATCGCCGAATTCAGCTATGGGGTTATACTGAAGTTATACCGTATTTTTTATAGAACCTTTTTTCACACACATACAGTACATAGTTCATTTCTTTTTTCAGATTTTAAAATGTTTAAGAAATTGTGGTTACTAAGTGAATTACTTTAAAGGTCTAGTCTAGTTAAGAGTAAGTGACAGCCTTGGCGCAATTTTAAATTTCAACTCAATTAGAGCAAGTGTTTTCGATCAAAAATCCTCACTTATTGCCCCACCAGTAGCCGAGAAATTTTGTTCTCGATGCTGGTAGATGGAAATTGCTGGGTTCGATCCCAAGTCGCGTTCGTCGGTCTGGCCGTTTAGAGTTTTCCGTAGTTTTCTCCAAACTCGCGTAAATGCGGAATAGATTCACAAACAAAGACTCCCCACGGAGAGGGCATTCCACCCAGACCTAAAATCCTTAAAATATCAACATCAATAAAAATAGTAAAATTTAGTTGGTTGAGAAAATTTTGGTCAAAAACTTATGTTATCTGCCTAAAACTTAAATAAATTCTTCAAAGGTTTGAAAACATGTTCTTTAACTATTTTCTTGTTTGGTTGTTTTCTTTTCCATCCCCTCCTTTATTCTTATTTTTTTTTATTTACTGATCATTAAATTCATCTAAACTTGCTATCCCACGTATAATATTTACTGTAATGAAGCTCATTTAAAATTTTTGGTAAGATTTTTTGTGAATCCTTTAATATTTATATGATTTGCATAAAATAAATAAATAAAATCAAAATAAACTAACTTTTATTTTTTTTAGTTCATAAATAATATATAATATAAGCAGTTAAAAATAGATTTGGAAATACAATTTCGGGAAGCAGATAAAATAAGTTTTTTTAATAGACTATTTGACTTTGACTATTTACATTTAAGAAATTGTTAGATTTTCAGGCATTTGAGTATTTTTGGCACTCTTCTATGAACAAATTTCATAGTCTTATCACAAGGAAATCTTGTTTAAACAATAAAAATAATTTTCATTAATTAGTATCAAATAAATTAAAATTACAAAACATATAATTATTGATTAGTAATTTGTATGTTATCAATTCATTTCACAAAAAAAAAAAAAAAAAAAAAAAATTGCTTGATGTAACATCAGATATTTAAATTGTTAGCTCTTCAAATAAGAAAAAAGATAATCTTCGTGGATGAATATATTAAATATTTTTTTAAAAAAGAAATTTCCAATTGGCAAATGTTTTATGGTCGCTCTTAAACAGTGGCGTATCCAGGATTTTATTTCGAGGCGAGTTAGGCTTGATAATGTTTCATAGTGTACATATATTATGCTTAATCTATATTTTTTAAATCTGTCTCTCTCTCTCTGTGGATACGCCACTGCCCTTAAATATCAAATGTTCATTGGTTTTTTCAAAGTTTTACTAATACAACTTTTTGTTGAACTTCTGAACATAGCTATAAACATGGTTTTTATGTTTACAGCTGATTTTCCCAAACTTACTAAATTGGAGTATAGTAACATGTTCATCCACTAAGCTCTACAGTTATGTATAACAACTATTCGCCTTGTTTTACTGAATGTTTGTAATACATGAACATCAAATGGTGTATTTGAATTATTGAAATTGTTATATAGAAAAATATCTAGAAGCACGCTTTTTGCAGCTATTAAGATGTTTATCTTAATTTCGTATTAAAAGGGTTTTGTTTGGGTTATAATTCTACATTCATGTTTTGCATATTAGGGCTCATTAAATTGAGACCTATGGCTTAAAGTGAATCACAAATCATTACAAATATCCTTGCTTGAACCATGATTTGAACCCAGCACCTGGCAACTGAAAGTGAGAATGCTGACCTTTGGGCTGTCAAACGACCATTTATATTTAAAAAGAAAAAATAAATACATAAAAACTAATATTGTGTTTGTAGTTTTTATTATTCATTCATTGATATCATTTGAAATTTTTGTTTGGTATTCGTCATTCAACAAAGTTTGATTTTGAGTAAAATGTTGTACCAGTTGTGTAACACTTGTTGTTTTGATCATGGTGAATGATGAAGTAAATACCATGGGATAATATAATTGTTATTCTTTAAAAAGAGCAATTTTAAGTCAGGGTTGGCAAGTTTCTTCCAAGGCAGAAAAAACCGGCTGGAAGAAATAGGTTTCTTCCAAGTGGAAGAAATGGAAGAAACTGTTTTTCTTAAAAATTTATCCTATAAATTGCAGATTTGTAAGATACAATGGATGCATTTGTCTTATAAACAACTTTAAGTAACTTTAATTATACCTATAAAAATTTAATTACATATTTAATTAATAATTATGAGATTTTTACCGAAGTGATCTTCGGTATCTGATAATCACGTTCCAAAGTACTCAAAATCCAGTAAAAAAATCAATTTCAATTTAAAAAGCGTAAAGTTTTATAATTTATTATTTAGACAATTTTATTTCTTTAACTGGTAATAAATAATAGTTTGTATCACTTGCTTATACTTTCTGATAAAACAGCTCTTAACAAACATTCAGTTAATTAAAAGAGCCAGTATTCAATAATTACTGTATTACAAAATGTCATCAAAAACTTCATTTTCCTAATACAGTACAGTGAAAAAGATATTTACATCTCATATTTCAAATAAATTCACATTTCTCACATTTTTACTTTTTTTTTTAATCAAATTTTTAGCTTAATCCTTGCTTTGAAACTCAACCTGGGAGGGGGGGGGGGGTAGCATTCTTGTATTTATTATCCTGCAATTCATACAGACCAGTGCTAAAAAAAAATCACTATTACATCAATGTTTAACAAAATTAATCAGTGATGAATATTATTTCCAAACTTTCAAAAATATTTAGTTTCATATTTTTTAAATATGTTTGTTTACATTTTATAGGTACCTATTATTTGAATATGCTTAAATTATTTATCACATGTGAATGTGATCGATTAGTTTTATTAATATTGAAGAAATACTTTATTCTAAAATTTATTAGAAATCGTCTTTCCATTCTGATGTCTATTCTCATGAATTAATAATAACTGACTCTGTATCTGCAAAAGAAAACTGTAAACAAAGGCAATGATCTCTAATCTACAAATTCCTATAATCCACACAACCTCTAGACAAAATTTTTGAGAGTTAGAGTTAAAAACTGTAAAACAAATGAAATGTTTTTTAGAGTAGTTCAATACTGCACTTTATTTTTCAACTTTAAATAGATAAATACAAACTATGCTTTTTTTTTTTTTTTTAAATCCTAGAGAACTTGCAGGAGAGTTTAAAAGTAGGTATATTACTTATTGATACAGTTTACCAGCTTTGAGTTTATACAAAAAATTGTATCCTTTTTTAAAAAAAAAGTGCAAATATTATGGTTAATTCCGTAATTATTATCACTTGTACTGTCTGAATGTATACTAATATGAGATAGTATATATGCAAAAAGTTCTAAAAATATCAGCATTGAAAAGTAAAAACCCATCACCTATATATATTTAGTGTTTGTTATAAAATAACTTATTTTTCTAACAATATTTTTAATATTAATTGGATTATAGTTTAGATTTGACATTATATTTATGCTTTGAGTTTATATAGTTCATAAATTTTAATTTCGAACAGTAGTTTTGTCTTCTGGTTAGTTTCTTCCATTTCTTCCGGTTTCTTCCAGTTTCTTCCGGTTTTTTCCAGTTTATTCCGCTGTCCTGGAAGAAACTAGTTTCTTCCGGAAGAAACCCAACCCTTTAAGTACATAATAGTTAGGACGTTTTGTATTTTTATGAGTTTGAGAAAGAGTTTGTATAAAAATCAATGTTGAAAACTAACAAATCTTGTTCAGAAAAAAAAAAAAGCCCAAGACTATATATGGGGGTAATTTAGCTGATAAAAATAATTTCTAAAAAAAATAATTTATTAAAAAAAAAAAAAAACTTTTGTCCAGTTTTATTTGAGTGTCTGAGATTATATCAGATTGGAAAAAGGATTTTTAATTGGAGAGAAAAAAAAAATTGTTTTGTTATGAAGAAAATATATAACATTTATAATAAAAGACAACAATTGCATTTCATAAATTTCATTGCTTTGATATATAATTTTGAATGTTATAGGTGTGATAGCATTACATTTAATTATAATTATTTTTCAGGCCTCCCCCACACGACAGTCAGTCGAAGAGGCCGCCACACCAACCCTTTCCACCGGGTGGGGGTGGCGGCCATCCAAGTCCGCCCCTGGCTGGAACCCGGGGCTATCCCTACCCCCAAGATCCTGGTTCACGATGTACCCCTACCTCCACGACTGCATACTCAGCACCTTCTCCACATCTTGTACATCCCGGAGGGGGTACCAGTATATATGCCCATGCAAACCATGTGTACAGAGACGTTCATTTTCAGGTAAATATTTCAAAATGATTTTGATTTTGTATTTTTAATGAGGAACAGTCTTTATGACACTTTATATTCATGCACTAAGGGACAAAAAAAAAAAAAAAATGCTGGATATTTTCCTTTTCTTTTTCTGCAACCACCAGTTTTATCATTTAAAAAGCAAATTTTCGAACAGGTTTTGTTACATAGTCCTTCATGTAAAATTTAGGCTATGACAAGTATTCAAAACAAAAACCAGTTGTTAGGAAAATTGTCATTTTGAAAAGTATTTAAAAAATTGCTAGTCTGAGGCAATTGACAATACCCCAAAAAGTATTAATTTTAGGTTGAAATGCAAAAAGTATTTTAATGCACAAGATTGCAAAAATAATTAAATATTAGCAAATCATTGGTGAGATGGTTTTTAGCAAGATATAAAAATTTTTGTCTGCTTAAACTAGAAATTTGGCTCTAGGCGACCACGTTGCTCATTGAAACCAGATGAAGTTAAAAAGACAATGCTTAAAAAAATTTTATTTATTTTGTGTTCCAAACTCAGAGGAGATTCAAAAAACATGTTTAGAAATATAATAATACAGTTAAACCTCTCAAGGACACCCCTATAAGTTGGACGCTTTTTCTCGGAACGGAATGTATCCATTAACATTATCTCTAACCCCTATAAGTTGGACACCTACCTCTCTAAGTTGGACACTTTTTCTTGGAACCGTATGGTGTCCAACTTAAGGAGGTTTTACTGTAATAATAAAAAAAAGTGCAGCAATGATTAAACAAAGCAGGTTTAAAAGTCAGAAGTTCTGCAAAAAAAAAAGCCATTATTAAAGAAAAGAATTAAGAAAAACAAGATTTCAGTTGACCAAAAATTTTTAAAAATAGTCAGTTAATTATTGGACTCTAGTAATATTCTCTGATGAGTCAAGTTTAACATTTACAGATGAAGGAAACAAGCAAATCGAAATCGGATGATGAAAATGTGACAGACTTAAAGAAAATTGTATTCCTAAAATAGTGAAATATGCTCTGGTAAAATTCTAATTGGTAAAAAAAAAAAAAATGTTTATTTAGAACTGTAAAACTATTAGAGTTTTGAGGATTATGCAAATTGCTAAATGAAATTTATATCACAGAGTCAATTTCTAGAGAAACTCATGGATTGGCTCTAACCTTTTTCTGTAAGTAGAGTTCAAGTTGACTTGACCAACTTTAGTGCATTCGGTTGAGTTTGGAACATGCTGTATAATTTTTTGTAAACAATTCTTTTTGCTCACATTTCATACCTAAAAATTTGTTGCAGAGGGACTGTTACCTAGACTAGAATAACTTAGAAATAAGAAGTTCATGTTAAAAATACTGAAAATAAAAGTTTGAACACCTACTTTTTCTACTTAAATAAATAAATAAATAAATAAATAAACGAACTGTTGCAGCATTTACACCATTTTCTCATACTGTGAGTGCTAGTTTTTAAAAACTATTTTACATATATTTCTGGGATTTATTCAGCCATAGATGTAATATATTTGAATAAATTTGAATGTTCCCATGAACTGTTTAACTAACTTCAATAAAAAGTTTCAAGCAAAATTTCTACATAAGAATATAGAATACTGAGTTTGAACTTCCTACTAATATTTGTTCTTGACTTATGTTGGTAAAATATACACATGCATGAACCAACCACCAAAAACCTGATTTTCGGATTCAAGTGATCTCAAGTATTTGAATATGTATGACTAATTCAGTTTCAAAAATTAAACTAAAAACAATACTTTTGAATATACAACTAATTCAGTTTCGATCAATCCAGGTTTTAATTTTTTTGTCTTTCTTTTGTAGAAAACGAAATATTTTTGTGTGTTGGGGGAAAGGGGGGGGGATTGTGTAAACCCTTCCATTTTTAACAGTAATTCTATATAATATAGTGTTTAATATAAAGTTAATAGAGTTTCGTTGAACCAATTAACAAAATCTTGTGAAGGGCTCATTTTATAAATTTGAATTTTGTTGAAGGTCTCTTTTTATGATGTGGGATT
Source organism: Salticus scenicus (assembly GCA_963930645.1). Classification (NCBI taxonomy): domain Eukaryota; kingdom Metazoa; phylum Arthropoda; class Arachnida; order Araneae; family Salticidae; genus Salticus; species Salticus scenicus. Next base: position 178,137,031 of record OZ005655.1, on the reverse strand, counting down.
TTGTGAAGGGGCAGCAAAAGGGACTCAGTTTTTGCATGGATCAACCTCTGCATAAATAAGTCCTGCATTTTTATTGAAAATATGTAGTCTGAAATTGAAATTTATATTTTGTAGTATGTATTTTATTTCCAGAAAGGTGTTTGTTTTTAGAGAAAATGAAAAATAATTCACAACTTAAAATCAGGGGTCAAAATTATAATCAGCAATTTGGGTGCCAAATGGTAACTAACATTGTTTTCTTAGTTGCCATTATGGTGTACTAAGGTGCATTTTAAATCTGTTATTTACACATAGAAACAAACACATAAACATTATACATAAACTATAATTATTTAAAATACTGATATTTTACCTAGTTAGTTTTTTCCATTTTAAAAATGTGCTACACTGCTAATATTTTTACAAGAAAGCTAGTAAATTAATTCTACTACTTGATGAGAAGTGCCTTTACTTTCATCGCACATTATAACTGTACACCGAAGGTGGAAAAAATGTTAGGCATCAAAGTGATGACTAGGTGTAAAATTGTGGTTGCCAAAACAAAATATTTAGTTGCAAAATACAACTAACGACTGCTAATTTCGAGCCTTGCTATAAATTTTAACTTCAGAATTAGCATCTTCAAAATTATTCTGAAAGTATTCATTATAATATTCTTTTTTCATAGGTATTTATGAAGGCTTATTGAATTTGTTAGTTTTATTGTGTATTTGTAATAAAGTATTGTTTAGATCTTGATAAAAATTTGGGAATTATAATGGTGTGTTTTTAACAGGGGTGTAGAACAGTATATTGAAATATGCAAATGAGGTTCAAGCTATTACAGGCCATAATGCAATACTATGGCATGTTGAGGGAAATTTAGAATGTATCTGGGAAAAAATTCAGAGAGTTCAACATTTTCTATACCCCTTGGTTTGTAGTGTGTTTTTATTTTGTTAACTTTGAAATGGCTTTATTTAATTAATGATTTATTTTTTCAAACAGGTTGATAACAGGCAACATGGAGACAGCCATCATTTAGATAGGTATAATGATCAACATGTACATAATGTCAGGCGGAGGTTGTCCTTAAGGCCTACTCCTGATTTCAATGCTGTCATGGAAAGAGAAAGGTGAGTCAGTCTACTGATCTATTTTCATTCTTATTAGATCACTATTTATTTATTTTCTTTTGCGTGTGCATGTTGCACAATATATGTTCATATATATTTTAACTGAGTTTACTTGAGGATTTAGAAAACTAGTTGCAAACACTCAGTATGTAAATTATTTACAAATGATTCCAGGGTTGCAGAAAATGTTCAAACCTCGGAAATTTCCCCCAAACACAGTATAAATTTCCCTCAATAATGCAAAAATCTACTTTGCTATACAAAGTCATTTGTTCTATGTAATAAATCTTTAAGAGAATAAGTATACAGTGTAACATAAAAATATCGCTGTTAGTGTATAAGTACTTCAAAGTAGCAAATTGTTATTTTTGATTTACATTTTTATTTTCTCTTAAAAAAATATTCAAAATTTCCCCAGTCAGTTTAAATTTCCCCCGAACCTCGTTCGGGCGTTCGGACATATTCTGCACCCCTGAATGATTCAATAATAATAATTATAATAAAATAAAATAAACAGTATTTACTGTGGTGTGGTTTCAGTTTAAACTGCTTTTACTTAATGAAATCTTACATATTATTTCCTCTGCATCAGTTCCTCTGATCTTTCTTAAAATAAGATTTCTGATTCATTTTATTAAAGCTGTTGTTATGTTGTTACATCATAGGTAGCGTTGGGTATGAGGAATAATTAGATAATATTTGATAGCTCATTTTAAGCACTTATCTTTTGCATGTATGCATTTTTTTCCTCATAAAATAGTCGGGTGCTAATGCTGGTTATGCTATAAAACAACTACCTTATTGTAGTTATTATTTAAATCATATTTTATAGTTCAAGATTTCAGTTAATACTTTGACTGCCAAGCCAAAATTGCAAATGTTCACCACGGTGGCCAAAAATTCTTTTGTGTAATTTGTATTTTTTTCAATATAAAATTATATATAAAAAAAATATTTTTCAATCTGATTCATTTTGCAACACATGGGGAGATTCTCATCCTCCAACAACCAAACTCCAGTACAATTTTCCTGTAACTGATATCGTTTTTATAGCCAAGGACTGAAGTGTTGAAAAACCATGGCTATCATATCTGATAGCCAGTGTCCCAACGGAAACATCACTGGCTATCACGTATGATAGCCATGGCAGTCAAAGTGTTAATGGAGGGAGGGGGGGGGGGGGGAGAAAAAATAATTTCTAAAAAAAAAAAATCAATAATAGCAAGAAAATAAAATTTCCTTTTCTTCTTCCCAATAATAAGATGCTGAAATGTTTTTTTAAGCATTTTATTCTATGATCAACAATATTTTTTGTGAAATACTGCTGTAAATTTTGTAATTGAATTTTACTTTTGTACAAACCTAAAGAATAAAACTTTGTATGTGTATCAGTAATTTTATTTTTACTTCTAATAATTACTGATTTTGCATAGATAGAATTTTTAGACTAGTGCCATTTAGAAAGACCTAATCCATAGAAGGCATTTTATCCAATCCTAGGTCCCTAGCCTAGCACAAATAGTTGATCTTAATTTAATAAATCGACAACAAATTAAATATTGTGCAAATTAAGAATCTTGAATTAGTCATGTTTAATTAGATTAACAAGATTTATTATAATGTAATTTATAATAGTATTTTTAAATTATATATATATATATATGTTCTATTAAAACACAACAAATATGAGAAAAAACTCGACTAATTTGATGCAGTCGTGGAATCATAATTCTTTAATAAATTCAGAGATTTACACCACAAGATGAGCCTTTTACAAACAAAACAAAGCTATCTTAAGTCATGTTGCTGCTGTTAGTTATATTCAACTCCTTTCTAATATTGAACTTAAGAACTAAACTGAAATTTCTCTTTTCGCCTCGAATTAGCTGAAGTCACGTGATTGAGACTGCTCCGGTTGGCTTAGGGGGAAGTCATACAATACACAGGAGGAGGAGACAGAAGAAGATTCTAGATTAGAATTAAGTTTGAATAGCAAAATATTATAAATAACAATTTTGTTTTATTGGAAAATAAAATAAGTTTAAGACTTGAGAAAAAGTTGATGAATTTGGAATTACTGAAATATTAAAATGAAATATATATATATATATATATATATATATATATAATAAAGATGATCTATTAAGCATAGTAGAAGCCATTTGATATACATAAAACGCGAATAAAATCGAAGAAACGTTGGTCACATCACTTCTTAAAATTATTGGTGACAGTTAAATAAAAAGTGCGCAATCTGTAATAGGTGGCGCTGTCTATAGCGACTATTAACGGGTTAAGGAACTAGTTAAATTAACATCTATATTCTTTTTATTGTTTGTTGTGTACTATTTGAAAAAAAAAAAAATATATATATATACCTTTTTTTAATCTTTGTTTTAATTTAATATTTCAATTATTTCTAATTCTTTTTGGTTTTGCTGCATCGATCGGGGTGTGAAACGATATTAATTGCTATGATTAGCAATATCGTTGTACGAAATCGTTGCGGCTCTTTAAGCTTTATGAAGCATGCACCCCTTGATAAGTATGTTTCTACGTTTAAGCATTTACATCCAAATATTTCTGTGATTTATTATTTATTAATCGTTTTCACTCTCATAAGCTTAATGGTCATTTTTATTATCATTCTGGTAGGCGTAAGTATTTTAAGTTACTATCCTAACTCATTGGTTCTTAATCTACATTACAACTTTTTGTGTAATTCTTTCCTCTGTGTTAAATTCAGTTCTATATTTTAGTGTGCTGTTATTGTCTTAGTTCTATTAATAGCTGAATTTTATGATTTAATCTTATTACGATATCTATTATTTATATATATATATATAAAATAAAGATGATCTATTAAGCATAGTAGAAGCCAAGCAACAGATACAAGATCACTGAAATACCAAAGACCAATAAGATTAAAAAAAAAAAAAAAAAAAAAAAAAAAATATCAGTGGATGAAATACACTAATGTAAAGAAACCAGATCTATTAATTAACAGCCTGCAAAACAAACGAATCAATAAAGTAACACAACAAATCTTAACTTAAAACCATAAACTTATGAAATTTAATGAAAAAACAACCCAAGAAACACAGGATAGGAAGGAGGAGGCAGGCGGCAAGACTTGTGACTTGCCTGTGGGGTTACACTAGTTTTATGCCGGCAACACTCCCCCAGCCTGCCACAACCAGAACAGGAACCATATGGATTTAAAAAAGCAAATTTCAAAGCAGATGAACAACAATGAAACCACGAAGCCACAATGAAATTCACTGATTGATCACATTGTGTTTAACAGTATAATTAGAACATTAAATATAGTTGACAACTCAAAAAGGAAAAAACTGAAATTTTAATGGAAAATGAAAGTTTGCAAAGTATTACAAAGCAAATGCAACAAGCCTTCTACTATTTTTTTTTTTTTAAATTTAATTTCACAAACCCACCCAACCATCCAGCCTTACAACACCACCCCACCTCCGTAATCAAACATCTGCCCACCCAACCGCCACCTTTTTTATTGTCTTTTATTATTTTATAATTTTTTTGTTTATATACACAAGAGTGTACACAGCTTTTTTTTTTTTTTTTTTTGTACTGACAGAGACATGGTTAAGGATATAAAATAGAAAATACAAAGTTTTTAGGAAAACCCATTTTAGCAGTGGCTGTGATCAGTTTATTAATATTCTTGTTTTTAAACTTTGCAGAGCATAAATTATTAATTCGAAATAAATGGTTAATGATGATGTTTCTAAATACCGAAAGATGCAGACATGAATTAAAATGTGTAAATAAGTTTACATTAAAACAAAAATCTTGCCACCTTCTGTGCTATTTATACATAAAAATAAGTACAGTTGACAAATAAGATTCCAAAAATAAATTAATCATTTAGTTATTTAATATGATTCCAAAATTTAACTGTGAACTTTTGTTCTATCATAATTTATGTTAGTCCATTTGACTACACACTTTATTGACAAACGGCGACTGACTGTTTTTTCTCTGGAATTTCTTTCCCGGTTCACTACTGTTGCCATTCTGCAGCGACAAACAATGGAGCGGTGAAGTCGTAGTTGTTATTTTCTGGAAGTAGGAAAGTTGAAGTATTTGTTCCTCGCATATATATATATTGAAAACCTTTTCAAACATTGAATAGATGAAACCAAAAAACATTGAATAAGATAAAACCAGAAAAAATACAAATAAATAAATAAATAAATAAAAAAAGATTACGAATATCAAGCAACCTTAAATTGAAACATACAAATTCATTACATTTTCAAGGGTATAAATTGAATATTGTATGTAAAATAGGTGTTATTTCTGTCTTGTATGCAAATTGCTGAACACTTACAACACGCTATACCCTATAACCCCCCCCCCCCCCCTGAAATTCTAATAATAATAGTTAAATGAAATACTAGTAATAATTAATAAAACTAAAGTTTAACTTACATTACACATGAAAAACTGGTATAAGTAGCTTGATCACTAAACAAACATGTGGCTGTATACAGTTAAATTCACAGTTAAATTTTGGAATCCTATTAAATAACTGAACGATTAATTTATTTTTGGAATCATATTTGTCAGCTGAACGATAAAGTTGAGTCAACTGATTGATTTTTAATAATTAACCTAAAAGTGATAATTTAAAATTAAATCTTGATTAAAAATTGAGATTAATTTGATTTCCGAAAATTCGGAAACTCAGAAGTGTCACTTTGTTGAAACATAAAATCAAACTAGTGAGTAATGAGCACCATCTTTTGGAGTGTAAAAAAAGTAATGATCCTAATTTTTTTTTTTTTTTTTTTGTGTGTGTGTGTGCTGAATAAAATCTAATCAAATGTTATCATTTAAAAATCCAATTTAGAGTTAATAAAAGAACGTAACGCAATATGTAATTAAAATTGAGGTTATTAATTAAAAAAATCCAATTTAGAGTTAATAAAAGAACACAATGCAATATGTAATTAAAATTGAGGTATATGTATATATATATGTATTGAACTGTTTTTGAGGTTTACATTTTTTTAGAATAAATTATTGTAATCAAGTTTTCCTTAATGAAAACACCATTTTTAGTATATTGTTGTATCTTATTCTTTGTTTAATAACTGCTCTGTATTGAATAAATTTTGAGATTCAAATTGAATTATTGAATTTTTTTATTTATAGGTATGTCGAAGCTTTCAGATATCAATATGAACCTATCAATGTTCCCTACTCAACAACTGCCATGTCTGCTCGAACATTAAAACCTCAAGTTGTGAGTGTACACACTCCCTCTGAGATGGATGTTTCGCAGCCTATTAAGCGACCAAGATTGGCCGTTGAACCCAAAGCACCCGTCCATCAACCTCTTTTAATAGATACTAGAAATGTTGTGATAAAAAAAGTAAGTATTTCATCAGCAAGTTGATTTTTTACAGTATTATTAGATGTATAAAATGTTTGATCTGTGCTGAAGATTTATTGTAACTGTGTCTGTATCTCAATGCACAAAGCATATTTTTTATGGGATTTTTTTATGAGGAAAGGGTTGCAGACCAATTGTAGAAGAGCCCACCAGCGGCCGAGCGGTTCTGCACTCAAAGCTGGTAGATGGGAGGTGCCGGGTTCGGTCCCAGGTCGCGCTCATCGACCTAGCCGTTCGGAGTTTTCCGTGGTTTCCTCCGAAACTTTTTTTTTTTTCAAAATATGTATTCATGTCTAAAACTTATATATATGAAAACCTTTTCATACCTGTTATAGAAAGAAATAATTAATTCAATAAAATACATTAAGCAGGAATTATGCTTGCCTATTATTATTTATAGAATATATATTTTTGATTACTAACAAAATCAATGTTTTATTTATTCTTATTGTAACTTGTCTACAATTTTTAATTATTGTTTAGCAGAGGTACAATCTGTAAAATATTCTATCTGTTCTGTTTCTATATTAAATTTGTTTTGTATATTTGACAGGAGCAAGCTTATACACCTCAAGTAGAAGCTATTTCACCTACATTGCCATCTGAGGAAGGCCGTTGTGACTCTCCGATGAGGGTACTTAAAGACAATTTTTTAAATAACATTAATCGCTTAGACAAAGAAATTAACCAAGTGGAATCTCAAGTTACAAAGCTTCAGAAAAAGATGGTAAGATTAAAGCCTCAGATTTAAACATCTCTCAGAAGTTGTTCAGTTTTAATGCATTTGTATAATATGGAATATTAATAGAATTTCCAATTTGTCTTATTTATAAAATTGATTTAACTGGAGACAAAGGAATCAATTCCAGTTGTTCTAATAATTATTAATAGTTCTCCACCAGATGACTGCCACACTATTTACTATGTGTGAGAGAGAGATTGATTGATTTAGCAATTGTATCTTATGAACTGCTATACAGAATTTAGTACAAATTGATATGTAAATACACTTTGACATAAATTAGTGTATATCAACTTTTGGTGAAAATCGTCCAACAGATGGCATTCCTATCCTGCTTTTTCTAAATTTCTAACATGGTATTACAGAACAAAATTTCCTATAGATGTACACAATCAGTGAGAATAATTTTTAATAAATCATTATGAAATTTAAAAGAATTATATTTATAATATTAATAATCTACTAAGAAAGAAATTTTGGACTCTCAGGAGCAGTACTATCTCTCTAAACTTTCTGATGACTACAGCAAACTAGTTTTTTTCATGTTGTGTTCATATTAATTTCAGATTTTATTTTCTTTGTAATTAAGAGTGAAATAAATAAGATTTTTAATCACCTGAATTTGAATTTTTTTTCATTCAATAAATAATTTATTACTTAATTAATGATTATTTAAGTTTATTATATGAATGTAAATTAGTTTTAAGGGCTTATCTAGCTAAGTATTTTGAATTTAATTTATCACAGAAGCTGTAAAGAAGGGGAGGAGGGAAACTGCCACAGGCAGATTCCTAATTAATAAGTACCTAATTATTAGTTTACTGGAACATATTTGATAATTATTATTATACAAGAGTGTATAATAATAATGCATAACTAATTATTTATTATTATACAAGAACATATTTGATAATTAGAACTAAATTGCATGATTATAAGTGTTTATAAGCATTGTATAGTTATTGCTTGGTTTCGCTTGTCTCCAGAAACTTTATTTTGAAGCATTATAATTTATTCCACTTTCACATATATATATCCTCAAATAGCTTAGCTTTAATTTAATCATTACATAGCTATGAATAGATTTATTTCCTTATATATTTAGTAAACATTTCATTGAAACTTATTAGCTCTGAAAATCAATTTATAAAATTTGTTTTTGAGTTACATATGCTGTCTTTTTATTGCATACTAAATGAGAATACAAAAATACTGAAAAATTCAAGTAACACATATATGCATTCTGTTTTTTTTTTTTTTTTTTGTAATATATAAATATAAATATCAAATTTATGAGGTAAAAAGTACAATTTTGTGCATTTTTTTTTCTCCAGCATGAACTTGAGGTCGAAGCTAGTAAACCATCTGTTACTAAAGAAGATGTAAAAGATGTGTGTCCTGTAGAATCAAAACAAATGAGTATAGCACAAATTATCTACTCTGAAAATAGGGTATGTAAGATTTATTTTTTATATGCATAATACTGAAAGCATTATTTTTCTGAATTTCATAAGTTAGCTAAAACTATGCTTAAAGCTAAACATTATAGAGGTTAAAGTTCACCTTAATCCTTCACATGGTAAGCTTTTCTAGACACATCCATCTTGTCATCAGCTATTCTGTCTTATAATGGCCTTATTCACTTACTTTTTTTCTACAAGCAACCTATTCACCGAATTAGCATTTCAAAGTTAGAAGATTGTTGAGAAACCCTAATTTGTTACTTTTATAAAATTATCTAAAGAATTTTAAAAATTCAATTACACCATTTGAATTTAGCGGAATAAAATGACTGGGGGGGGGGGGGATTTGAAAGTTGCATTTTTTGTGTAGTATTTAACAAAGTACTCATTTTGTGAATGTCAATTACCCATGGAATTGCCCCTTAACACATTCACTGCCGGTCACAAATGTCAGTCAACTGAGCACCCAGCAAAAAACTGCTGGTGGCTGCTGGCCACTATTGAATTTTCTTAGTTTTGCCCTTCATCATGTCTGGATTGCCTTTCTCTTTTGTTGTTGTTTAATTCAAGATCATATAATGCCGTCTGGTATGAATAGTTGAGTGTTTCATGATATTACATGAAGAATATCATGGAATATTCAACTATTCCTACCAGAAGGCGTTATATGCTCTGGAATCATATAAAAAAAATCTGGAGTGACTCCACTCGACTTTCCGAACATTGAGTAACTAACAGTTTTGTAGATAAAATAAAGAAAGAGGAATTGCTAAACAAACAAAAGAGAGAAAACCATAATAGAGTGTTTTTTTCTCCATATATCACACGAGGTTTTATTTAACGCTACTGAACTTTGAGCCCTTAGATCATAATGATAAAGAATTTTTCGTTTTGTCCCTGTAAAAATCTATAGATGCTAGATTCACCAAAATGCTTATAGTTAGTGCAACAGTGATTTATAATATTCATACAAATTTTCAGCTCAATTGAATAAGGCGTTTAGATGCTATCGCACTTTTAAAAATTTGGTCTCATAGGCCATAATGATAAAGAATTTTTCTTTGTGTCCCTGTAAAAAAACTGTAGTGCTAGATTCACCAAAATCTATACGGTTGGTGCAAATGCGACCTATAACATGTGTACAATTTTTTTGCTCAGATTAATAAGGCGTTTAGACGCTATCACACTTTTAAAAATTTGGCCCCATTGGCCTTAATGATAAAGAATTTTTCTTTGTGTCCCTGTAAAAAAACTATAAGTGCTAGATTCTCCAAAATCTATACAGATTGAGTATCTGTGACCTATAATATGGGTATAAAATTTTTGCTCAATTGAATAAGGCGTTTAGATGCTATCGCACTTTTAAGATTTTGGTCCCATAGGCCATAATGATAAAGAATTTTTCTTTGTGTCCCTGTAAAAAAACTATAAGTGCTAGATTCACCAAAATCTATAGGGTTCGTACTATGGTGACTTACAATATACGTACCAACTTTCAGGTTAATCGAACAAAGCCTTTAGACGCTAGCGTGTTCACAGACATACACACATACACACACACATACATACATCATCGTAAAAATAGTGAAAACGAACTCAGGGGACCTCAAAACGTATAGAAACATCAAAATCTCGAATTCGGATTTTTGACATGATTACAATACTTTCCTCACTATAGTGTTCGGAAAGTAACAACCAAGAAAGGCAATCCAGACCAAAAAAAAAAAAAAAAAAAAAAAGCTGATGTCAAACGATCCTTTTGAAAAGCTTACTATGTGAAGGATTAAGGTGAATTTCAATTGATTTTATGTAATAAAACCTGCATTTCACTGAACTTCTTCAGTTATTGAAATTAAAAAAGGCATATTTTCATACATAGTATAATTTATTTCTAAATTATTAAAGCAGGAAGCAACAACTAAATTAAGAACAATACCACTTTCTTAAAAATTTTTTTAGTTGCATTTTAAAATTTTATGCTCTTAAATTTAAACAAAAATGATAGCTGGCAGTTTGCATAGATTATTAACACTTTTTAACTGTGCATACCAATTTCATCATTTAATCTTCAAAGCACTTTGTGTGATAACAATGTACAGTTAGAAAAACAGATATGCAGACTATTGAATTCATAATTACTCTTAAACATTGTTGAAAAGTGTTAAAAACACTTAACACAATTGAAAATGCAATACCAACAATTTCCAATTGTGTACCTTAATGTATCTGAATTTTTTAGTATGATCTTGTTAAGCTTAACTCTTAACGTGCCATATTTGTGCTGTACAAAAGATACATAAATATGATTTATGAAAATGCTTTGCATAAAACTCAGTTTCAGTCGTTTTAATTTTATTTATTTCTACTTCAGAAAATCATTTGCTAATATGAAGTTTGATTTTTCAGAGTAAAGCTCAGGAATCTCACTGTTACCTAGATAGATTGGGACCTAGAGTTGAAATTGTAAGTAGATTTTTATTTTATTGATTTTTACCCAGTTTATTTGAAAATCTTTGCTTAAACTTAGTGCCATGTTTTAAAAATTTTCATTCATTTATTCTTTATTTTACAGCCCATGTATAATCAGCCTTCAGACACAGTTGTCTATCATGAAAACAAAAGAAAGTGAGTCATTTATAGTAGAGTAGTTGTATATAATTTTATTCATTACATTTTTTTTTTTTTTCCATATTAATATATGTCTGCATATTTATTTTTTCAGATTTCAACTATTTAAAAGCCGTTTAATAAAATGTTTAAGGAGAAGGCATAAAGAAAGAGTACTTCGGGTATGTATATATTTAGTTCTTATCATTTATATAATTTGGATGAAATGAGTGGACAGTAAACTCCTGATTATCCGCAAGCAAATTATCCTTGTTGCACGTGAGAAAAGAAAGTGAGAGATGAAGAAAGTTTTCTCAACAGGAAACTTTTTTTTTTTAACCCGGCATTAATCGCGCGGAAAAGAAATGGAATTACACATTCCGCTTATATTATACACATGATAATATCTTTCTATTTTGGATCAAAAAACCTGTGCAAAATGTAAGAGAAAGAAGAACACACTTTGAAACACCTGATTTTGAAAAAACAGTTGGGAAGATTCATTTCGAAAAGTAGATGCTGGTTATGACATACCCTGCACTAGCAATCTCAGGTTAAGAAAGAAAATGTAAATATAAAGAATTATATCGCTTTTGTTTTATTTTTTGTACAATATAGAGAATGGTACCAGACATGCCAGCATTTTATTTTAGAGCATTGTTAGTGCCAGACTTATTTTTTCACACCATTTATCTTGATGAGTATCTCTTGAATTGTAATTACATATTGGAGATAATTTTAGACAAAGTATTGTGTAAAAAGGGCAAGTAATTCAGAATGCTCCGTAGCAAATTAAAATGTTAGCCTGTCTGCCACACTTTTATATTTAATGCATAAATTAGCTTACAATTTGTATCTTGGCTTTATCATAAATACACTTTATTGTTTATTGTTTTTAGATCCTATAGTATATAAAAACAATAGTGTAAAATATTTTGAGTATATTGAGAAAATTTTCATTGTTTATATTATGTTTTATATACAGTACAATCGCGTTTTTGGGATAGAATATTTTTTATATCATTTTTACCCCTCATTTCCAGCTTTTTTGTGGCTTATCCAAGATTTGCATTATCTACAAAACCGTGACACTCAATTCCGCGGATAATCCAGAGTATACTGTATTTTACAATTATATATGTAACACATCTTTAAAAGATTTAATTTCTTGATAACTGTATTAGAAAGTATCCAAAGTGTGTATGTATGTGTGTGGGTGTATTGTGTGTATATATATACATATATATATAACTACTTCTACTACGCTTAATAGATCATCTTTATTATACATATATATATATATATATATATATATATATATATATATACTAATAATAATGAAGTGTTCCCACTATAATGTGACATTGTGAGAGTCTCGCATGTTTTTTTTATTTTCTCACGTAAAATTTTTAACATTGAGAGAAATTACCACATTCTTCTGAAACCAATTTATTATAATTTTTGATCCAAAAACAGGTCATTCATAAAATCAACAATCACAAGATGAAAAAACATTCACCTTTTATAAAAATCAGCAAATTGAAACTGACCCTTCACAAATGTTCAATAATTTTAAAATGTTTTCAAAAATGTTGAGGGAAAATTACATATTTTGCTGATCAGCTTCAAAAATACATATTTCTTCAATGAAGCTCCCGAAAAACTGGAATTAGGTAAATATTCTTGTATTAAAAATGTATAAAAAAGTAAGTATTAGTGTACAGTGCAATAGCTGCCTATTTCTGATCCACATATTTAAGCAATTAAATGTGATTAAATTCAAATTATACCAATGAGCTGTAATATTAGATATCATTAGAAATTTACATTAATCCAGAATTTTTAAAAAAGTATTTTTATATTTTTACATTTTTTTTAGAAATCTCACTCTGTTTCTGAGTAAGAGCATAGTTGCCAACATTTTAATTTATTCCGGAGCAATTTTTGCCCCACGTTTATTTTGCACCACTTTATTTAGAGAATGTTTTCCTCCAATGTGTATAACTACAATAAAATAAGGTTTAAAAAAAAAAAAAAAAAAAAAAAGTGATATGAAATAAAGGCAGGGCTAAAAATGCTCTGGAATAAATTTAATTGTTAGCAACTCTATAAGGGTGAGAAATTCTCACCTAGTTTTTACCTGTGATGAGAACTCTCTCTCTCTCTCTCTCTCTAATAAATGAAAATAAATTTGCATAAAATATATGTACATAAGCAGATCAAATTTCTCATGCAAAAATAATTTAATGATAATTTATGAAAAGTGATAGTAGAGTGTATAAACATACCAACTATAAAAAACAATGTTAATATTTTTAACAATTTTGAAAATGCATAAGAAAGGTTTAAGCCCCCCCCCCCTCTCTCTCTCCCTCCCCCTCAAAAATAAATAAATAAATAATAATATACAATACTTGCAGTATTTTCCTTATCAACAGATGAAAGCACTTTTTTTTTTTTTTTTTAATTGGATGGTAGATTGTAAAATACATTTGCTACTCTTGAATGATTTTTTCTTAAAAATTCTAGTATTTCTTTTCAACGTCTGGTCTTGTTTTTGCCTTATACTTTCAACTTTTTTATACTTTTGTCATTGTCATCCCTGAGTGTATGTCTAAATACTGCAATTAACCTAAATATGATGCAAACTAAATTGTACATTTTCTTGATAATTTTCACTGTATGTCACATGTAAAGTAAAAATGCTTATAGTATACCATAAATATTTGTGTAGGAGGAACATCTAACAGAAACATATAGCAAACTTATGCAAGATTGGCTCAAAAAGATGGATAAGAAAGAAAACAATGCAGCAAAAAAGTAAGTATCTGTTTAAGATATCAAGTTTATTAACTTACTTTTAACAACTTTACTGCAACTTATTTCTAATTGAAAAATTTTTTTCTTTCACTGGAGAAGAGAAACTATTTTTTGATTTCCTCTCCCCTGTCTCTTTAACATAGGTGAAACTTCTCAGGAACTACCTCAGAATTCAGGGTTTTTAAAATATTTGCTGTCTGTTAAATGATTTTGTTTTTAAATAAATTTCTTCGCTTGAATGTTAAATTTGCCACATGATGTATTAAGAATACCCAATATCACTTATTATAGGTATAAATAAATACTTTTTATATTATCCATATATATATATATATATATATATATTACATAAGAATTTATCCACCATTCATTCTGAATTCAAGTAACAGATTTTTTGTTCAGGGTTTTTGCATGTTGTGTAGTTTTACCCCTGCTAATCTTTTGTTTACCACATCAATGAGATTTAAAATGACATTTTAAATATTGTTTATAAGTTACTTGCGAGCATTTTTTAAAGATATAAATAATAATAATAAAAAAAAAGAAAATTCAAGGAACTTGAAGAATCCATTAAAAAACAGGCAAAACTCTGAGATTTTCTAATTTTATTGCATTCATTCATCAGACCAAACATTTTTTGAATAAACATAGGATAAATTTTTTATAATGAAGTTTTAGTTTTTAATTTTAAATTTTCTAGTTTCATAGTTAGGAGAAAAACCTTTTTTTTTAAACTTTAGTGCTTTATAATGAAGAAGAAATAATCAATTCAGGTTTTTTGCCAAGTATAGTAAATGTAACAAAATTAATATATCTTAGATATGTTCAATTAACTTATGTTAGATTCTGATGCAGCATTGATTGTATGCCATTTATATTTACTTTTGAAGGAGACAGGGAAAACTCATAATTATTTCTACAGATTTGTGTAGCAATCCTGTATGAATAATAACTGTTGCTATATAAAATCCTTTCTTTAAACATAATTGGCTTCATGTAACTACTGTCATGTACAGTGCTCGTAGCATTCGTAAAGTTTTTTTACATACTTTATTATATTGTTTTCCTGAAGGTTTTAATGCTGAAATATTCCTTAAAAAATTATTGTTCTGAAATAACGGTGACAAAATAATGAAACACATTAAAATTTAAAAATACTGAAAGCCCTACACATAGCCAGATTAAAGTGTAATATATATGTTTGATTTTTATAAAAAACTTTTGCTTTCCTTCTATATGTTAGATTTTATCCACCTTTTAATCTATAATGCGTAGCTGCCAAATTTTCCTGATTTTCGGGAAGACTTTACACCAGAATTTTATTATAGTAAACTTCGAGATCCTAAATTTCCAAAATAAGTTTTTCTAAAAATATAGTGGTGATTATCCTTATTTTAAAATTATAAAAGTTGGCAACTATGATGGTACTTCGTGCCATTATATTTTTAAAATAATGCTGTAAATTTAAATTTAAAGTCAAAATAAAACATAAAAGCTATTTTGATGGGGGGCCATCACAAAACTTTTTTCTGTATCATTTTATATAATAGCACTGCCTACACAAACAAACATTTAATTCAAGCTTTCACAATAAAGATTTTACGTATGCAGTGTGATAACAATTTTCACCAGTAGATCTGAGATGCTGCCATATGACAAATCACAGAAGATGAATAATAGCTGCACCTCATGTCTGCCAATATGCCTCCAAATTTAGTCACGATTTCTTTCCAAAATGACCATGTTGCATATCAAGTTTGGTTAATTTATACGCTTATAATAACTGAGATTATAGCTTTCTGCTACACTGGGAAAAGCAGCACAGAAGTGATTGCTGATTTGACTCGACTGCATATCGGCAAACATAATTCTTTGGTATCTTATATAGCCTTCTTGTTAATAAGAGAAATAACATAGCAGCTCCACCTGTTGTTTAATATGTAGATATATGCACCAAAAGTTTATACATCAATTTATGTTTTAAGTGCAACCAAATATAATTTTTTATGAATATCAATACATTAGTTATTGAGCTTGTTCCACAAAGCTTGATCGAATAAAGAGATCGAATAAAGAGATCGAATACAAAAATTTTTTACAAACGAGCAATTTGTGTTTAGGGCTTCTGGAAGCATGTTAAAAATGGAATGTTTTTTTTCATCAATTTTATTTTATTATTATAAAAAGAATTAATAAATGGTATGTGTTGAGAAATTTTGAAATATACAGTTTTTCTGAATTACAAATTTACGGAAATAATGGTCATAAACAGGCAACATAGTTGCAGCTTTATCCTTCAACTTGAGGAATAAAATTTACAACTGGTGTTTAAATATATATAATATAAATTGTATGTCACTTTATTTAACTTATAATTTTTTAAAATCTTGATTGATTTTCCGTGGTCATCTCATAAAATGTTTAAAATATGTGTATAACAAATCACTTTATATATTTAGCACTCAATAAACCATATTTTATAATTTCTTTTAGAGCTAAAGACTTAAAAACTAGGGAATTTTTTGAAAAACAGTTTCCTGAACTTAAAAAACAGAGAGAAGACAAAGAAAGGATATCTAGGGTCAGTCAAAGGATAAGAAGTGATGCTGAGTGGGAGGAGATAATTGACGGGCTACAAGAACAAGAGGTGAGCTGATACTCTTTTTTCTATTTTTGATAATTATTATAGAGGATCCCCCCCCCCTTTTTTTTTCCCTAATGTATATACGGCACTGCTTTTATAAATAGAATCTCATTTGTGTTTTAAGTTAAATATTATTTATCATCTTCCATTGTTCAGATTCAAAATTTTAGTTTTTCAATCTTACACAGTCAATTACTGCATAAGAATAATTGTAGCTAACACGAATAAAGTATGTTGCGACGAAAGTTACATGCACATTTAATAATTTGGTTTATGTATTTTGGTTTATGTATTAAAATGTCTTTTACATTCAGTCTTCAGTTTATTATTAAAAACTTGATGTTATTTTATTTTTCTAAACAAGAATTTGTACATTAACCCCTTGCAAGCTTAATTTATTCCTGGTTTGAAGGAAAAAAAAATTAATTTTTTTTTTTAATTCTTATTTTCATACAAGTAAATTTTTTAAATGGTATATCACTATTCAGATACATTTCCTAAAAAGTCATGTAAAAAACATTAAAGCTTTCTGAATCAGAACAACTTTCTATTTCAGAAGAACTAAAATCTGAAAAATGTGATTTGGAAATATTTAAATGATATTTGTCTTCATCCGAATCGGATTCACTCAAAATCAAACAACTGCACACAAATCATTATGAGAGTAAAAAACACCACCACGTGAACTTACGAATAATTTCTCACTAAGAAAGAGATATTTGAACTTTCACACCTATTTGCCCTAGAATTTTCCCACAACCTAAAACAACTGTATAATATTGTCGTCTAATGACCAGAAACAGAAATAAATGTGTTAGGATTAAAAAGCACATCTAAAATAATACAAGATTGTTGCATATACAGTGAAAATTTTCCCACTGCCTGAACTGCTGTCGTAATGAGCCAGG
The DNA here is from genome assembly GCA_963930645.1 of Salticus scenicus. NCBI lineage: Eukaryota > Metazoa > Arthropoda > Arachnida > Araneae > Salticidae > Salticus > Salticus scenicus. The sequence continues at coordinate 178,119,295 of OZ005655.1, read as the reverse complement.
ATAGTATGTTCCAACTGCCTGAGCAAAGTCAGCAAGGAGTTAAATTACATGATTTTCAAAATAAATCATGATTGAGAATTTTTTAAAATTTTAATAATGGACAATATTCCTGTGACGTCACAGTAGGTAAAATCGCCGAACACATGGCCGATATTTTGTAAATAAATTAGATTCAAGATGCCGTTTTATTATAATGCATAACATTTTCCAGTCTAAATATTTCTCCAGTGAAACTTGATAATCAGATATCTGTTCAAACAAGAACAAAAGAAAAATGTAAACACTGAATCGAATGGTAAAGTTAAGACTATTCCATATCGTAAAATTACAGAACATTTTATATACACACACATATATATAATATGAATAAAAGATAATAAAAAATTAAACACACCAAAAAATGCGTAAAAAGTGAATCAATCATCACTTATGAATCATGAAACTAATGTCATTGTTTAAAACGAAAATAGCGAAGCCTATTGCGGACAAAAGTAAAGATTACCAACAAATCACATTACAAATTAATAAATAGAAAAAAAGATGTCATTGATGACATTGGATACAGACATCAAAGCTTAAATAATTAGAATTTCAATCACTTTAGTAAAGGAATTTATTAAATGGAACATCCATTTAAATTTGTTAACATCGCCAAAGTTCACATGGCAACTTCTAATATTACATATGTTGATTAATATTAAAGTATATAGCAAAAACTGGATTAAAAACAAAACAAAGATATCACTATATCCCTCTTACTTCAATTTTATATATTCTGTAACTCTTATAAATAATATTGCAAGATAAAAATTTGCAGGCCATAATGATTTGCTATGGTAGAGTTGAGGATTGTTTTCCGAAAACAGCTGATTTCCTATAGTCTCAAACCTAAAGGAGGAATATTGTCCATACCATTTGAAAAAATTTCTAAAATGTATCGATGAATTTTCTTTTAAAATAATTAATTTTACAATTTTTTTTTTTTTTTTTTTTTATAGCTTGAAGAAAAGAAAATGAGAAGCTATGCTGTGATACCCCCTATTTTATTAGACAGTCGGCAAAGGCGGCTGTGGTTTGTAAATAATAATGGTTATGTTGAAGACCTTAGTCAAGAGTACAAAGAAAAACAATTGTTTAATTTATGGACTGACCAAGAAAAAGAGGTATTTAGGGAAAAATACCTTCAACATCCTAAAAACTTTGCTTTTATTGCATCTTGTCTCCCTAGAAAGGTAAAGATAATCTTTCCTGCTTTGTTTCCATAATGAAAAAAGTATGCTTTTTTGCTATAAGGATTATTTTTCAGTTTTTACTATATACATATATAAGGGGTGTACCAGAATAAAATAGACTATTACTATTTGTATGTATGCATGGAAATTTTATATTATATATAGACATATGTTTTTAATATATTCCCAATTACATTGGTAAAATCTGTGTAACAACTCAAAAGCAAAAATTACATTGCAACTACAGGATAGTATGAAGAGCAAAGAAGTATAAAAATTGGTACTTTCCAAGTTCAAAAGTGGAGAATCCAGAAACAAAATATTTCGTCATTTGAAAGGTGTTTTTAAGTCGTGTAATATGATTACAAAGAGTGACAATATTAAAACATCTCAACCTCCAGACTGTCTCAAAAATCTGATTCAAAAAGTGAAGAGTCGCTTGACACGTAAGAAGAGCATATCCATAAGGAAACTTGCTAGGGAACTGAAAGTATCAAAACCATCTGTACAGCGAATACTTAAAAATGACATTGGATTAAGACCTTAGAAAAAACAAATACAACCTAATCTTATAGAAACCCAAAAGCAGAAAAGAATCAAATTCGCTAATTGGGTGCGACACAATTTCAGAAAAGGTTGGACTAAGAGAATCCCTTTTTCTGATGAAAAAAGGATTTAAATCCACTGGATTACTCAATTTAAGATGAATTTGTACAGCAGATGAACTGGGATAAAATAAAATGTTTAAAAATACTGATTTCCGAACTAAAACGAGCTGTAAAGAGAATAAGAAAGGATGTAATAATGGAAAGTTGTCTAAGTTGGACCAGATGCTTACATCGAATGGCAAACAGCAATGGGAATTATTTACATAAATTACTATGTTGCATTTTGTTTATTATTCTATCTATATTGTTTATGTGTAAAACCAAGTTGGGTTTCACTTAAATAAATTTAGTTATACATCAATTTATGTCAGTCTATTTTATTCTGGTGCACCCGTTATATATATATGAAAGGAATAAATGCTAATTTCTGTAAATATTACATTTGTACTTTGAAGAACTGACTATTAAACAAAAATTGTATTAATGATACAAAGAATTTGGTTGAAAATTTAAATATAGATCGAAACATAAACTATTGTTTCATCACTAAATTATATTCCTACCCATGCTAGCCATTTACTTTAAAATAATATACAATTCTCTGATATTTAATTGATTTCTCAAGTAAAAGTAAACTGCATCTTTTAAAATTTATTTTTAACTTTGCCAAATGTTATTAAAAAAATTAATGCGATATTGCTAGGGAAGGGAAAAAAAATTGTGGGCCTCAATTCTGCTACTACTACTACTAATAATAATAAATCACATGTGCTACTTATTATTTGTCCTATAGATAATACAGTGTTTCAAAGGATATTCCAGTACTTCTATTTCTCATTAAAAAAAAAAAAAAAAACTTGTTTAATTTATATGAAAATTTAAAAAATTCTCTTTGTGTAATATTTATTAAAAGATAATTAACTTTGAAAATTATACTAGGGATTTTTGTGTTTTGAGGTATTAAAAAAATTTCTTATTGAGTATTATGAGGTTTAACATGAGATAAACTAACATGAAATATTTTTATGTATGGATATAACATTCAAAATAATGATTAATGAGCTGTTTTTTGAAATTATGAAAAAAATGCAGTTAATTGAGATAACCAAAAATTATTTTTAATATGCAAAATATCAGTGTTTTTCAAGGTTTAAATCAGTGTATTGTATTTGCTGTAAAAAATATTTGGATTAAAACGTTTGATGTAATCTTTGATTTTAATTTTTAAAACTGTCAGACCATCGACCCATTAGGGGCTGAATGTTAGTGCTGTGTTCTTTAGTTACCAAGTCATATTTGAATTCAAATAACCCTTTCCGACCCAGGCTGTACGATTGTGCAGGTTAGACATCCGTGACATCCACTTACATTTTTGCATCTGGAACAGTCGTATGTAATAAAATAAGGAAATAAGCGATCGAGCTAATTAGCTGAAAGTGTAAAGTACAATTTTCAATCAACAAATGTCAGTTATAGTCCATATTTTTCTTTCAATTTGCAAAAACAGAAAAATGTAATGTTTTAAGGTAAAATGTATCAGGTCAGAAAGGGATAAGCAAAGTTTGATTTATTGTTGAAATATTTAAATGCCTCTTTGATTTTTTTTTTTTTTTTTAGTCATATATTTTTGCCATTATGCAATATTTTTTAAATGCCAAGAATAGTTTATAGAGTAGAAATGACTTGCAATTTTTTTAATACAATATGGCAGAAAATGAAAAATACTATGATCTGAAATAGAAGTATAAAATCAAATACTTATTTTTCATGCATGGAAGTTTCATAACTCGATTGTTAATACTGTTTTTGTCTTATTGTAGAGTGTTGCTGATTGTGTCCAGTATTATTACATCTCCAAAAAAAGTGAGAACTATAAACAGTTATTAAGGAAGCACAGTGTAAGGAAACGAACGAGAGCTCTGGTTAAGCCACCAAACCAACAACAATCACAGGTATCTTTGCTAGTATGTTATTTTATATTATGATTTATTTAAGCTTTATTCTTTAATGAATTCTCAATAAATTTGTGTCATGCCGCCTGCCTTCTTCTTTCCTTTCTTAAGTTTCTTAAATTATTTTTTGATAAATTTTGATATAGTTTATGTTTTTAAGTTAAGATTTGTTGTGTTACTTTGTTTCGTTTGTTTTGCAGGCTGTTAATTAATAAATCTGGTTTCTTTAAATAAGTGTATTTCATCCCCTGATGAATTTTTTTTTTCATTTTTCTGAACTTCTACATAATCAAATTTTTGATCTTATTTTATTGGTCATTGTGTTTCAGTGATCTTGTATCTGTTGCTTGGCTTCTACTATGTTTAATAGATCATAGATCTATGTTTAATAGATCAATAGTATATATATATGTATATATAAATGTGTGAAAGTTACTGTCCATATACACTAGCCCCCCCCCCCCCCCTGGAAAAAAAAAATCATGGCAGAAGAGATAAACTATAACAGCTGTAGAGCATCCTTTGTTTGGTACTAAAAGACATCTTACTCGCAATAATTGTAATATTAAAATGTGGGTTTTTATGATATTGATTTCGCACATCCATGACATAAAAAAATCAGAAGGAAAAAAGGGGGAGAAAATATCTTTTTTGTTTTTTTTTGGGGGGGGGGAACCAAATCAACATCATATATATTTGAAAGGATCAGGGTTTAATTACCTTTTGTACGCATTTTTAACGTTACAGGTTTGGAAAATCAAGACCAAACATAGGTGCTTTTTACTTATTCTTTTCTCAGAATTATTAATCATAAGATGATATATGATACGAAATCAAAAACATATTCTATAACCTTGTAATTGACTTTTTACCTCTATCTCATACCATTTCTAAGATAGGATTTAGCTGTTTGGCACCAAATGGTGCTGTAACTGATCTCAACTTGTAGCACAGAATGACTTTGCTGTGAGTACTAAAGCATGTATATTATAAGCATTAGCATGTTTTAAATATATTTATTTGAGCAAAGAAATATTTAAGAAGTTGAAATAATTATAAGTTATTATAAAATATGTATTTTATTAATTTTTAGAAAAATAAAAATGTGAATTGCACTTACATTTTAATTAGTGGCACTGGAATTTTCATTGATAATACACTGAAAATTATAGTAATTATAGAATGAAATAAGATTAATAACATAAGAAAATATAAATTTGAAAATTATAGTGTAATAATAAATTAAAATCTTAATTTTTACTGAATAACAATGGTTCAGTAGACACAATGAAAAAATTCTACTATTTTATTTTATAATATTATCCATTTATAAAACTGAAATTGACTTCCTTGATTAAAAAGGCTAAACCTCCTCCACCCTTGGTAGATCTATTTTATCTATTGATATTATATCCTCTATATTTCAGAGTCGTGTTCATCTTTAACTTTGTTTCCTTTCTAGCTATCATTTGAACATTATTAATTCCTGCCATTTTTAGGAGTTAGTTTATTTTGGCTCTAGTAGCCAGTGTAGTTAATTCGTTAATGTTACTTCATAGAATTTTTAGGGTCTTCGAAATCTATGTAGACTATGGCTTACTTATTATTGGATAAAGCTCTCAGCATAAACCTTGAGAGCGTATCTGATTAGTCATGATTGAGCCCCTTGTTTATCTACCTTCCCTATGTACACTATTGAAAACGTATCGCTTAAATTAGCAAACTTATCAAAAATAAATAAATGTATCATTCCTTTTATTTTTATATATATATATATATATATATTATGTGTTTTAAATGAGAAAACAATTGTTTAGAAATGTAATAAACCTTTTTTTGTCCACAGCCCTCTGGTGTAACAACAAGACAGCAGGAAGATGCCAAAGCTTCTGCAGCTCTTGCTGCTGCTTCCTCCACTAACGGTGAAAATCAAACCCCATCTGAAAGCAGTGTTTCAACTGCTAATGTCACAACATTAAATACTCCTACAACCACAACCACCCCAACTACTACTACAACCTCAGGTGATGTTACTTCAACATTCGACACAGTCCAAAATTCTACGAGTGAAGTGAAAGACCCTGGAAAAATACCTCTGCCTAATAACATCAGGTATGTAATATTATATTTATCAAAGCTTGCATCTTGAAATTTCATACTAGAATGTTAATATAACTTTAAAGATATTCTAAAAGTTATATTGAAATCTATTAAGAAATTTCATGTAATGATTTTTTCATATAATTACTCATGATAATATTGCATTGCATGCATATTTGTTATCCAGAACTAATTTTGATTTGCATAACAATATACAGTAAAGCACCACTTATACGTCTTTTACATAATAATACTGATTTTTCCTAGAAAGCATCTTAAATGGAGGAACACAGGAAAGATTGAAGATTACTGATCAAAGAATCAATTGAATTCACAGTAGAATTTTTAATACTCATAGACAAGCAGCAAATCAGACAAATATTAAAGATTTTTAATGTTATTAAATAACAATCTGTATGGACATAAATTGTATGCTTATTATTAAAGCTACGCAATATCTATAATAACATTCAAAATGTGTTCATATAGTTCTTAAGAAAAGTAATATAATACTCAGTATATGATATTTGTAATTAATACCCAGCCATGCATTAATAGTATGATTTTTCTCTATTTTTATAATAAATCTTTTGAAATTAATTATTATCTTTTAAAAAAATGTATAATATACATTTACTAACTTAAGAAACTTTATTAATTAGTATTTTCATATAAATTTTGCTTAAGTGTCATTAAATTTGTAGTAGTCAAGTGTTTTTATTAAAATTTCGATTATACGTCTTTTTGTTTATACGTCCTTTTACGTCAGTCCCTTGGAAGAAACGGTGCTTTACTGTAGTATTTATCTCTTTTTAATTTTTTTAAATTAATATATTTAAATTTTTTATTTTACTTATTATTGAAATGTTTAAAATGCACAAACCATAAATTTTACTTGTCTTTTTATCTTTGAATTAACTAATAGTAAGTTGAAACTGAACTTAAATATAATTGCATAATTATAAAATTGCTCCATTATAGATTTACTTTTTAAAAATTTTTGTTCTTGGGAAAAATTAACTGCTGTGTATTTTGCTGCCTAAGCTGAAGAAATAAATTTGCTTTTTTTTTTAAAAATTGAATCTTGATTTTTATTAGTTATTTACACATATATATATATTTAAATAAAACCTTTTATATAGGAAAAAGAAAGAGGCCATTCAAAAAGCAGAAGGCAAGGATGATGCTAGGAGTGATAGTGATACAGCCAGTGAACATCAAAGTAAGTTTTTTTCTATCTTCTATTTTCAGTGTATGATCCCTGGTTTTATTAATATTTTATTAGAATACTTTGCATTTACTGTAAAACTTATGCATGAATAAATCAAAATGGTTGTTTCATTAAATTATTGCAAAAAAGAAAAGTTTAGATATTTAAATCTTTAATTTTATAATAATTTACTGTATAGTTTTATTTTCTGTTTAAAACTCAGTGGCTGTTTTATGATTCTTAAATGGATGCATCACAGCACATCAAAGTCAGCCAAACTCTGTGGTAAAATTTGCTTTCTCATTATTCAGAAAATTATAACTGTTGAATGAGATCGTGTTTTCGGTTGATAGATTTTTTAAAAATATTTTATTTTGAAACTATAAAATATGATTAAAAAAAAAAAAAAATAGAAAATAAGGATCGACTTTACCAGGTTATAAATTTTCTGGATGTTAAAACAGAATTTAAAAATAGTATTATGTAATGGATAATGGAGATTAATTCTCCATAGTTAATATGGGGTTTGGCCGACCTTGATACTTTTTGATTCATCCTCTTAAAAGAAATAAATTATCAATTACTATTTTTATTGCTTAAATAACATATACTGCTTACTCAGCAAATGTGTTGCAATATATATTGTTGTAACAAAGATACATTACAATAATGCAGACATGCCAAGTCTCCTGCTTTTGCAGGGGTCTCCTGATTTTTGCTTGTTTTTCTATGCTCCTGATTTTCCACTCATTTCTCCTGCTTTTCTGATGTAATTTTTATCTATCCCTCTTAGCATAATTTATGCTTAAAATTTGTGGGATTGGGTAAAAAAATTTGAAAGAAATTTGAAATTCATCTTGCCCTGCAATATATCAAGTTCAGTTTGAATGTGAATTACTACACAATGCTTTGAAACTAATTTTTGCTAAGAATAAATTTTTAACTTTCATTTTTGCATAATAAAAAATGTCTTATTATTAATTTTTTTTTTCTTTTTTTTTAAATACCAGAACTATTGAAAACTTAAAGAATTCAAATTTCATTAGAATATAGCTGGTATTTCCATTTCTGTATTACCTTTTCTTTTACAAAGATAATTAAGATCCTTATTGTTATATATTAGGAGCAGATTAACTTAAATTTTAAACAACTGTATGTCTGAGGGTTTTTTTTTTTGGATAGTTTGTTTTACTGAAAGAAACATATTATTCATTTAATTTTAATACTGATGCTTTGTAAATACCTCCCAAGCTTATAAAGCTTTACTTAAAATAAAATTTGCATTATTTTACTCATTTTTCTTACAAACTTTCTTGTTGGAAAAAGTCTCCTGATTTCTGTTAAAAAATTTCCTGCTTTTTTGGCATTAGAAGTTGGCATCTCTGATAATGTTAATACATAATCCAAAAAAGATCTACTAATTTTTTTTTCATAGAAATAAATGAAGCTATAGTGCAACCACATTTTTCACACCTAGCACAGAAATGATTCTAAAGTCTTATAGGGGTGTCTATCTGTCAATATGACCTGCAGGTTGGGATTTTGTAAATATTTGGTTGTTCAGTATTTCCTTATTGCTTACTTTCTTTGAACGACAAGGAATCACCCCTATTTTAATGCTAGACTTGATTCAGCACATCCAGGAAGGCTCTCATGGTCCACCCCCCCCCCCCCCCCCCCAAAAAAAAAAAAAAAAAAAAAAAAAAAAACACTGTTAAATTAAACATTTTGTTAAACTTAGTAATATTGTGTTCAGTGAGCAATCATTTCATTTCAACAGTCTGATGAAAACTTTCACCTGGTGTTCTGCAGCCAGTTTTTTTTTTTTTCTTCTGCTTCCCCCCACCCCACCCAGAAAGGGGAAAAATCTGCTTCTTTGGTGATTTTTGTATGTGATAGAAGTAAACTGCGACTTTTACTTCTGTACATGTAGGCTGTTTGCATTAAAAAAAAAAAAAAAAAAAAAAAAAAAATTGTAGAGTTGTTTACAGAAAGCTACACATCAAGAGAAAAACATATAAAGGCCCCTGGGCATTTAAAATATTGGTAAGGATCACTTGGAGCAAAAATATTTTTTTGGAGGTCTGCTGGATACTAAATTTTCTTTAAAAAAGGTCCCCAGATGCTGTTTATAATTAAAAATAAGATAAATTACCCTAAAGCACTAAATTTCCTTCTAAAAGAACTTAATTATACATACTGCTTATACTTGATTAAAAATATCATTTTGAACATTCGCTTGAATGAATAAAAAAAGTAAACTTAAATGAATTAATATTTTTTTTTAGGTGAAAATACTGCTTCACAACCTTGTGCTGTCTGCAAGATGGAGATTGACAATTTTAACCAGTCTAGACCATTGACAAAATCAAATTGTGGCATGTTTGGATTAACAGAAAGTGATTTAGTGGGAGACATGCGTGTTTGTGCATCCTGTCGTTTCAAGTCTGTTAGGAAGAAGTAAGTAGAATTCAATTAACAATAAACTAATGTAATTGTTATTATTATTATTTTTTTTTTGGAGTAAAGTACAATCAACTTTTCAAAATCTGTGCCATTTCGGACAGAGATTTTTGTGGAGTATAGAATTATGCACATTGTTTTGTTTATGTATATTTTTCTCCTTTCATTAGAGTATAAATTTAATGTTAATGCAAAAATTAAATTGCAAAGTATATTGGATAAGTGATTTCTTTTAATTATTGAAAAAAAAATTACATATCAGTTAATGTATAATAAAAATGATAAATACAGGTAGGGTATAATATGATCATGAGGGTAAATTAGGTAAAATAGATCAAATAATTAGTTTAAATAAAAAGTTAAAATAAAGCTATTTACAAATCTGCAATACATATATTATAAATTAAAAAAGGATTTTAAGCAAAAATGAAAATACAAAAGCAAATTTAGATAAAATGTTGTGTACATTAATTTACTGGTTTGATTTAATTTTTTAAACAAGCTTCCTCCCCCCCCCCCCCCCCCTCCCCCTTTTTTTTTTTTTTTTTTTTTTTACTTTCTCTTACCCATAAGGTACAGAAAGTATTGTTTTTGGCTCAAATTTTCGAACGCGAGATTTTGTTATATTTACACGTTTTGAGGTCCCCTGAATACGAAAATCATGTTTTTAGCAAATGGTCTCTCTGTGTGTGTGTCTGTCTGTCTGTTATCAGCATATCTCAAAAACAAATTATGGCAGAAAGTTCAAACTTGGTATTCTAAATGTGTATCATATAGGGATGCTACAGTAAGCTTTTCGTTAAGATCAAGCTAATGGTTCGTGTACAGGGACAATCAAGAGAATTCTAATACATTACGTCTATGGGGGAAATTGCAGGAAAATAGAGTTTACGTCTATAGACTGCACTAAACCAAATGAAACAAATATATATTTTTTGTAATAGAGACAGTTAACTGGGAAAATTTTTTTGTGTATGTAGGAGCCTCGCCTCCCCCCCTGGGGGGGAAGTCCCCCCTCGAGGGGAGTAAATTTTCATGATGGGTATCTTTCAAAAGAGCTCGCCAATACCTTTAAAACGAATGGTTGAACCATCGATCTGCGATAATTTAAAACAAAGTTATCGATTTTTTTTACTTTTAACGGGGGAAAAAAAAAAAAAAAAAAAATCATACTTTTTTTTTTTTTTTTTTTTTTTTTTAAATATTGAGAATAAAATGGACTTTTTTTTTTATATTTGGTGTTACACTACTTCTCTAATATGGAAATCGTCTGCCTTATCATAGAAGATAATTTTTTAAAATAATAATTTTAATAAATTATTTTTTAAAAAGAGAAAATTTTTTTCATAACCGAATTAAATTCTATATAAATGTAGGTGCATTAATGAAACGGGGGGTTGAGGGGGGCGGTAGCCCCCCTCACACAGAACTAATTATCATATAAAACTCTTCAGAAGCCTAATATGAATTGTTTAACATAGGTTTACATAACAGTACACGTTATCTTACCTATTAATCTGCAACCTGTATTTATTAAATTTCAGGGTAAGAGAAAAACATGTGAGTGACACACCAGATTATTTTTTTTTTTTAATGAGGACAGAGGTTGAAAATAACTAATAGCTTTTTTTTTTTTTAACTGTGTTTTACTATTTACAGTTATGGATTTGAGAGTTAATTAATATTAATTAATGTAAAAAAGAGTAACTAAATTATATTTAAAATTAATTTAAATATTATACAATATTTAGGGCTTTTTTAAATTATTTGTAGTAAAAACTTTTTTTTTTTCTACTTAAAAAATTAGATTTTTTTTTTTTTTTTTTTTTTTTAAGTTTATGTAAAATTTATTGACTTCGATTCTTCAGATGGGAGGAGGGGGGAGAGAAGTTGATATATATATATATATATATATATATATATATATATTATATACATTTATTAACATCACTTCTTTACAACTAAATCTGTCGAATTCAGTTCAAATTAAAAAATAAATAAAAAAATAATAACATAAAGGCAGGTTAAAAAGAATATATATTTAGGTGATATGGCTAAAAAAGTGAAGACTTAAAGATAAAATTGCTTAAAGCCATTAAAAAAAAGATAAAAATGTTTTTTCTATGTTAACTTTCTATAAATGACAGTGTAGTATTTGTTAATTCTTTTTTTTTTATCTTTTCAGAAGTAAAAACATCTAACATTTATTTAATAGCTTTAATAGAGAATGATTGTTTATAGTTAAATTCACATTTAGTTTAGCCTGAAACTTATTTTTTCCCCATTAAATTTGAAAATTGTTAAAAATAAATTATTTTAAATTAAAACCAACTATATATTCTTCATATCTTGTATTTTTAATCAAAGCTTTATCAAAAAATTTCACAGTATTTAGGTCATAGGCTTTATTTTACTCATGAAGTTTTGAAAAATATCTGTAGTTATGATGCCTACTTACATGAAAGTTTATTTTGTAATCATACTGAAATTATTTTTTTATTGTATTGAAGCTTTATTGTAATCCTTGTATGAATTTTTGAAACAAGTAAAACTTTGGTAGTATAATATGCTTTCTCATACATTAGGTGCCCTATACCTTCTTGTAAAACTGCTCGTCGTAAAGTTAAAAGATTAAGACCTTTACCTGGAAAATTAGCTGAATTATCTCAGGAAGTCAAAGATGCCTTGCTAGGAGACTTGCGTAAGAATTTTAAAAATATATTATTCAAAACAATTATTAGTACATGAAGTTTATCAATTTGTTATTCTTTATTTAATAATGCCAATTGCATTACATTTATATATTTATATGTGTGTTATACATTTACAGAGATACCATCAGATGTGAATAAATGTTGCTCTGCATGCTTCAATCGAATATTGAGGAAGTTGGACAACAGTGCATCTATAGATGGAGGTTAGAATAGTTAAATAGATTCCATTCTTAAACCATTTCTACTAAAAATTGTAATATTGTATATCTGTAGTTAATTTTGAAGTGTAGAGTCTTAAATTCTTTTTAAATGTTAATTACTCTGAGTTTTGTTGGTGTTTAAAGATAATTTAGGGGTATAAATTGACGTTTTCCCCCTAGTTTTGGTTTATTTCTAGAATTTTACATTTGCATAGCTGCCAACTCTCCCGAAAAATTCGGGAGCCTCCCGAATTTTGAGGCAATCTCCCGATTTCCCGAAAAACATTAATATCTCCCGATTTTTTCAAAATTTTCATCACACACCACCTAATTTTCAAATGTTCTACGAAAGCTTCCGATTCCCAATCTTTCTTCATCCACAACGTAAATGTCAATATTAATTTCAAACTTGCTTTATGAGATCCTAGAACCTATAAAGAAATAGAATTGTTAAATATTTCTTGCTCATGTTGTTATTTTTTGCCCCCCCCCCCCTCCTTTATTTATCTCTTAACTAGCGATCGGCAATCAAGTGTTTTGAAGTCTTATCTCTCAATCCATCTGCAACATAGATGATGATATTTATTTTAAATTTGCTTTATTAGATTCTAGAAGTAGAATTGAATGAAGTAGAAGGCTGATTTTTACCAACTATGTGAAAAATACTAGAACTGGGAATCGAACCCCGGGACTTCCGCTTAACGCGCGGATGCTCTAACCACTGAGCTACCCTGGCTGATAACCAGCTCTGCACTTCTCACATAATTTACGTTGGCAATTTAATTTCCAGGTTGATGAATTAAATTCCTGAATTGAGAATTGAATGAGTTTAATATTTCTTACTCTGTAGTAATTATTTTTTTTTAATCCTCCCCCCCCCTTTCCCCCATCTCTGGATAGTGATCAATTCTAGAAACAATAAAACAATAGAAGTACTCAATATTTCTCATGTATGTAATTATTTTTAGGCTTTATTGCTGAACTTTATGAATCTATTTATTTTTCCTCAATTAAATTAAGTATTTATACATCATATCTATACTAAATTTGTAAACTTGGGGGGAAAATGAAGAATATATTTTTCAGATAGGAAAAATTTTCCCAAGTCTATGTATGTGTATATATAATTTCAGTATGGTTAGAATTTAATATAATCTAGTAGTATTTTTAATTCAGTATGTTTTATTTATTTATTTTCTCATATTTGCAATAAGAAGAAAGCCTCTAGATACTGCAAAATTTCCCTTTTATTTGCTGCTTCTCTTTCCAACAATTACTGTACTATTAATGTTCTATTTATGGCTTAAACTATGTTGTATACAAAATCTCCCTAATTTTGTTTCTTAAAGCTTGGAATCTCCCTAATTTTGATTCTCAAAGGTTGGCAGCTATGCATTTGTAATACTAATTTCAGCACAGTAATAAAATTCTAAGCAGTTTTTTATTTAATTGTTAAGTCATCAGTACATATATCAGGAAAAATAGTCTGTAACAGGTTCTACTGCTTCCCCTCCTCCTTTTCTTGAGAGACTCTTAGATGTCAAAACTCTCTTTTGCTTTTATTTATTGTAAATGAGCACGCTTTGCTAGTTGCTCTATTAAAAAAAATATTCCATTGAAATCATTTTGAACCTTGCTTCGAGAGGGCAGTGCCTTTGCAGCATATTAGGTCTTCCTAGTGCCATCAGCAATGTCTTTTGTAGGTATTTCAATTTGAGTATTTATCGGATGACAAAAAAAGCTGCTATTCAAGAACTATGATTTCAAAGATTACTGCATCTATTAAATATTTTAGGTTTGGCATCATGTGTTTTAATAGCTCTTGCTCTCTCTACTGTTTTACCATTTGATTTCACCCAATACAATAATAATAAAAGACGATATTCTTTTCAAAGAACTTAGCTGCCAAATTTTTAAATTTATTTTGGAATGTTAGTAGTCGCTAAGAAACATAGATGACTGTAGTGAAAGAACACACAGTTTGAATAAAATTTAAGAAATTAAAAAGAAAAAGCAATGATATATATATATAATAAAGATGATCTATTAAGCATAGTAGAAGCCAAGCAACAGATACAAGATCACTGAAACACCAATGACCAATAAGATTAAAAAAAATTTTATCAGTGGATGAAATACACTAATGTAAAGAAACTAGATCCACTAATCAACAGCCTGCAAAACAAATGAATCAATAAAGTAACACAACAAATCCCAACTCAAAACCATAAACTTATCAAAATTAATGAAAAAATAACCTAAGAAACACAAGATAGGAATGAAGGAGGCAAGCGGCAAGACTTGTGACTTGCCTGTGGGGTTAAACTAGTTTCATATATATAAAGAAAAAAAAGAAATCTGAGGTGCTCTTTTGCGTGGCTGAAGTTATCCGTATGTTAAGTTTTGTAGCTCTGCGAGTATCATGAGATCTAGAGCATATATACACACAGATACAGATACACTTCTCTTATAGTTTATAATTTAGTTTAATTTCTGATAATATAATTTCAGCTGAATTTGTTCTAATTTAGCTGAATAGAAGAATTTCTGTATGAAAATTTAAAATGTATTTGTCCTTCTAGAACCTGCTGAAAACTCCAGGTGGACTGAAGAGGAAATGGAAAAGGCTAAAGAAGGACTTCGTCAGCATGGTACAAATTGGGAAGCTATTGCAGTATTAGTTGGGTCTAAGAATAAAGAACAGTGTCGAAATTTTTATTTTAATTATAAACGTAAACATGGCCTTGAAGAAATTCTTCAGGAATACAAAAAGGTAATTATCGTCTGTTAACTTTTAGAAGTATCTTCCTAAATTTTAATGATAAGAAATTAATTTTGTAAAACATTGAAATTTGCTGCTCATTTTTAAACATTTTCTGCTCAAAAATGTCACGTAATACAAATTTAAAATGAATTCGTAATTAATGTAGTGTTGTATAAATAATGTCATAGTTATAATTTTTTTTACTGGCTCTTTGTAGACACAAGGAGATAAGGATGGTAATCAATCAGACAAACCTCCTCCAATGGTCACTGATGAGGAGGAAAGTGGAGAAACTACATCTAGTTGTGATGAAGATGATCGTGCTGATAGATGTAGTAGTGATACAGCTAGTGCTCCTAGTCCTGTAGATAAAATATTACATGAAGGTTTGTAGAGTATTTTATTGCAAATGTAAATTTTTGAGTTTTATTTAATAACTAGCAGGCTACGCCCGCTTCGCTGGTCACTATATTTAAATGAATTTTCAAAAGAATTGGATCAGTATTTATTTTTTTACATCACATTACAAATAAAACCTTGAAGAAAAAAAAAAAAAAAAAAAAAACATTGAAATCGCTTTAGATCTTGCTTCTTCGGGTACCCGTTGCCTAAGGCAGCTCTTTTTTCTACCCGTGCTGCATCGGGTTCAGTTTCCCACTGTCTACAGTAAGGTCTTTCCCGGGCACTTCAATCTGGGTATTTATCAACGGCTTCTGGATTTTCTGTTTTTAAGAACTGCGATTTTAATGATGACTGTATCTCAGCATCTATTATATATTTTAGATTTTGAACCATGTGTTTTATAGCCCCCGTTATTTACACTATTACGATTTGATTCCGACCAGTGCAATAAAATAAAATAAAAAAGTGGATTTTCTCTTAAAAGGAACCAAATACATGAAAAATGAATTTTAATCAGTTTATCCTTTCTACTATAAACTACCATTTTTTTCACCCAATAAATCTTATAAATAATAATAATTAAAAAAGAAAAAAAAGATTTTTCTTTTAAAGGAATTAATTAAAAAAATGAAAAATAAAACGTTGCTATGTATAAAATTTATACATAAACGTAAAACGTAACAATTTATTTCTATTGCATTACCATTTGATTTTCAATAAATATATTAATAATAAAAAGAAAAAAAAAAGAAAGAAAATCTCCTTCAAATGAATGTATTAAATAAAAAATGAATTGCATAATAGCCGTTGCTAAGATACGCAGACGATTACATTCGAAGAATAAATTCATGAAAAATGAAACATTGAAGCCAATATTTAAAATCGAAAAAACATTAATTTAAAAAATTCAAATTCGAAAAAATCTCGATGAGGTGCACACCTGCAGGGTCCCAGGTACCTATATGCTAAATTTGGAAGCTCTGTGATCAGTAGTGTGAGCAGCAGAGCGCAGACAGACACACAGACACACACACATACACACAGACACTTCTCTTTATTTATATAGATGTAATGATTGTTAATTTTTTTTTTTTTTTTAATCATTTCAGATAAGAGTGATATCCAACAACCCTCTGAAATACTGTCAGAAACAAATCAAACACCACATCCCTCTGAAGAAACGAGGCCTAGAAACATTTCACAGCTTGAAGCTAGTCCAAAATGTCCTCCTGATTATGATAGTAGTGCTACAGTGAGTGCTGATGAATCACAAAATGTTGCTGATGGTGATGTCCGTGATCCATCTCCTCGTGTGGTACATTCAACATCACATAATTCATTGAAAATGCCAATTGGAAATGAACCTCCCCGTAAAGCTTTCCAGAGTCCTTTACCTATAACAAAAGAAATAGAAAGAGTTGCAGTTGAATCAAATATACCTTTAGTGAAAACTCTCCTTCAAGATCCTAAAATCGGAGCAGCTCAACCTGATAGTCAGTCATATATTCAGCCTGGAAAACCTGGAAAAGAGGAACCAACCTGTGTTCGTGATTTAATTTATCAAGCAATTGAGATGAGCCTTCAGTTTCCTCCTGTTAAGCCTGGCAGAAACAGTAGTCCTATCCCAACAACTGTTTCTTTGTCATTAAATAAAGAAAATATAAATGATAACTCAATTATTGAACCTAAAAAAGAGCCAGATAGCCTGAATACACAAATTCCACCTACTGCTCATAGTGGTTCTCGACATCCTTCTCGTCCAAGTTCACATCATATGGATATACCACCTGATTGTGAAGTACAGGACCTTAGCAAAAAAGCAAAATCTCGAGATGTCAGTCCTGTAAAAGATTTCATTAAAAGAGAACGTGTTGTCACTCCTGTTAGACCACCTTCAGGATCCAGTAATTCAAGTCATGTTCACTATTATAATCAACCGCCACCTGCTCATTGTAACACTCCTTTCCGTTCGTCCCAGCCTCCACCACCCGCACTTTCACCTCATTTTGTAGCTGAACCTCATCATGATTATTATTCTCGGGGAGATTCAAGAGGAAAATCATATTCTGCTTCTGAAAGGCCTCATTCTCAACCACCTCATCTTGTAGCTCAGTCATCTTCTCTTGTACCAACATCTGCATCATCGCCACATTCTAAGCCACTAGTAACGGTTAAGCCAACAGTTCCACCACCGCCACCATTAGTGGCATCAAAACCATCTCAAATGTCTCCCAAAATTCCTTATAAGGAAAGAGTAGTTTCAGCACCACCAGCTGGATCAATAACCCAAGGTACACCTGTTAATCAACAGTCAATTCCTGTAGCTCCTACTAATCTTCCACCTGCTAGATATGATGGATTTTTTAAACAGTTACCACCACCTCAGACTAAAGATGGTGGATCAATAACCCTTGGTACTCCTGTCCCCCATGATTCAGTAAAACGTCTTCCTACTGGCAGACCAGAAACATATGCTCAAATACCTGATGGTTTGGTTAGACAAGCTGTGCCTGCTTTATATGATCCTAGTGTTATGGATTATTATAGACAGGTTGCACCTAATAATCAGCCTTACTCATTTCCACCTGGTTATGCACCTTATCCTACAAATGTTGCACCACAGCGTCCACCATATGCAAATGAATCACAGCTTAGTACAAAACAAATTATGATCGACTTTAATACTTCCAAACAAATGCCTTCAAGGAGAGGAGGAAATACACCATCTGAAAAAGAAATTAAAGTTTCTCCAAGAGGTTCTGATTCAAGTCCAGCAGCTATTGTGCCACAAGAAAATCATCTACATTCTATGTACCCTCCTAATTACCAAGGAGGCAATCCTTCCCATTATACTAACCACGTTTCTGCTGCTTATCAACCTATGGATTCTAGATATATTCATCATCGATCTCCCAATGCCCAAATAGACAGAACTCGTAGCCCTTCTGGCGTAGAATCACCTCTTAGTAGTAACAATTATGGTCAGATGCCTGGTAAGCATAGTCCAAGTCTTGTTTTACCATCTGGTAGACAAAATGTTATTCATCGAAGTATAACATGGGGTACTGCAAAACCGTCTGTGATACAAGCTCCTCAGTCTGCATCACCCCGAACATCTGATATGAGGAGTGATTCTGTCAGTCCTGCTAATATTAGAAAATCAACTTCATCTCCTCGACAACCCCAGCCATTATTATATCCTGCTGTTCCACCATCAGGTCATGATGCATTTAATACATTAGTTAATGCAGCTGTTGCTCAACCAAGCCTTGCTGTACCTAAAGATGGCAAAGGTTCACCGTCTGCAACAATGCATATGAGGCAAGATGTTAAATCGCCTAGAGATAGACCTGTGGTGGAAGGACTTGAGAAAACTCTCATTGATATGCACCAACGTCCAAGATCTTATGCAGAATCTAGTCATAATTTAGCTGCTCATGAACGTACAAGGAATAATGAAGGAAATCCTTCTGAACAATCTCAATTAGTTAATGACAGTCGATATTCAAGTTCAACACCTAGTTCATATGATTTATCCCGAGATCATCATAGGTTATCAGACAAACAATTACTTATAAATGATCCAGCATCAACTTTACGCTTAGGAAATATGAGAGAGCCTTTCTCTCGTGAACAATTTGAGCGTCAAATGAGACAGACTACTAATATTACTATTCCTAGAGATAGAGTTTATGACAAAAAAGAAGAAAGAAATAGGTCAGGTGTTTCCGAAAATCAAAGCTCCAATTACCCACCACTTTCTCAGCAATCTGAATTGGATAACGAGGCTTCTAAAATATTTTCACAATCTTTTCAAAAGGATGTTCCTATATCCACTTCATCACCACGTGGTTTTACTGCTGCTAACTTAATTGATGCTATTATTACTAGACAAATAAATCAAAATGTTGAAGTGCCATCATCAAAAAGTTCTACTGTAGATTTATTTAATCAATACAATGCTTCTTATGATGGTAACAAAACTCCACCAAAATCTGGCTCTAAAAGTTCAAAAGCTGAAATTGTGACTCTTGATGATGAACCAGATGGTGAGAAAAATGCTTCATGGTCAGAAAGACCTAGTTCTCATGGACGATCACCACCTGTATCTCATAGTAGTTCTCTTAATTCTGCATCTGGAATACCTCCCAACTACTCAGGGGAAAAAGTGTATACTTTGAGTGAACATATAGCTGCTATTATTTCAAAAGATTATAATAGTTCTTCAGAAGCTACTCAGTCTCAACCTTTATTTAGTAATAGTCAGTCATCAACTAGTACTTCTGTTTCTTCTTCATCCAGAACACTTTCATTTGGTAATAGTGGATCTCATCCTTCTAGTAAACCACTAGAAGGGATAGCTGCGGCTTTACCTCCTGATGTTGTTATGGTGAATTCAAATGTTCCTCATGGTATTCCTGACCATAGTCCTCAAAACTGTCCTGGTAATGGGTGCTCTTATCATACACACAGCTGGAAATTAAGAAGAGCACTTCAGCAAGATAGAGAAAGAGAACATAGATCGCCAGGCATAAATGAATCTGGTCAGAAACGGCCATCATCTAATCAAAGTTCAGATGCTTCTGCTTCTCAAGAAGAAAGGCAGATTATCAGAGTTGCTCAGACTTCATCACCTTCTCAATCTCATGGTCGTGTTACACCTCCCTTAGCCCCATATGTTGTTGAACCAATTTCTCCACCTAGTCAAGTTAATGAAAACAATGAAAGCAATAGTCGAAATACTCCACAAAATACAGCCGGTGCTCCATTGCCTGCATGGGCTAACAATCCCAGTATAACTGGGCTTCTTACTACTCGATACATTCATCCAGATTATCCTGAAGGTATACCTCCTCCATCCATTACACACTATCCTTTGCCTTCAAATACCAGCAATCCTGGAAGTTCTAACAGACCAGCTCATCAACAACAAATGGGGTTGTCTCCATTAGATTATGTTAAAAATCGTATAGTGGAAGTTATGAGAACTGCAACTGATGATGAGCCTGAATCATCAGAATCACGACGACCTCAATCTGCCACAAGCCATTCTGATGAGAGAGAACACCAATTACAACATATGTATCGCTTACAGCAAAATGCTGAAATTCCATCTGAAAGACCTTGTAGTACAGGAAATGGCCCTCCTTTATTACAAGGGCAACGTTATAGTCCAGCTGTATCTCGTTATAGTCCTGTACCACCTAGACCATCTAGTGCTGTGGAGAGAGTGCCTAGTCGTAACTCCACTCCAGGAGATTTAACTCGTCAGCACAAAAGAGGCTCTGAAGGCCATTTAGTTTCCACTGAGTGGAGAGAAGGACAAAATACTTCTAGAGCTAGTTCTCGTTCAGTGTCTCCAAGTATAGACAATCTAGAAAGTGTTCGTAAAAAGACTCGTTCGGAAGGCACTTTCATCCCTGAAAGCACTACAGACAGGGCTCCTGTACTTTTGCCTCAGAATTCCATCAGTGTGCATCGTTCAGGCTCCATGTCTGAAGCACCACGCCTCAGCTCAAGCAATCAAAATGCTCAGGTTCTAGATTGTCAAAGTGCTTCCAAGGGCATTGTGTCTCCTCGAACTGAAACTTATATACAGCCCTCTCAAACTGATAATGACTGTTATAAATTTCGTATAGGTGATTCTAGACCTGAAAATCAGTGGAGTATAATTAATAATCATTCTCGGACTTCAGATGCTGAGCCGCTGGGACGGCTTGCTGAACCTATAAACATTGGTGCTGCTTCATCCACAACTGTAGAAACATATTCACCTAGAAATGACATTCCTTCATCCAAAAATTCAGAACGTGGTGATTCTGGAACTAGACATAGTCCAGTTACTAGTTCTGGTGTAGGTTCTCAGGAACCTAGCAGAAACAGTCCTAGTGCATCCTCTCAGGGTCAGAGAAGTGCTTCATCGACTCCTATTGGTGTGAGTGCTTCACCTAGCTCAGGTCACTATTCTCCATTTGGAGCATCAAATGGAAGTGTGAGTAGCAGTACAAATGCTATGTTTTCTTCTGCTCCTTCACTTCCACCACCTTCCAATTCCCACTATTCCACTTTCTCTGGTATGGGTACTACCATAGCTTATCCATTCTCTGCATTGTCCATGCGCTCATTAGCTGCTTCTTCAACGCTTAGTTCTACACTTGTCACGAACAGTTCACCTGTGACTAGTTCACGCATCTCTCCTATGCCAGTTAGCAACTCAAGAAACTCTCCTTCTCCTCTCTCAAGAAATAATCAACCTCCACCTTTATTATCCTCTCAATATGAACCATTATCGGATGAAGATTGAAATAATTTATAATATACCTGAGTTATCTATCTTGGCTACAAAAGCTCTGCTAGCCCTCTGCATTCCAAAGGTGTTCTAAATGTGGTATGTGAACCTGGCTATAGCACTCGTTCTCTTCTTCTAGTAAGAGGTTTTAAACTTGTAAGAACTGCAAAGTGACTTGCAGAACCAAACTGTGTTATTGCTCATTGTAATTTTGTAAATTGTTTTCATTTTTTATTTCTTACTGTGATTACCTCATGATGCAAAGATTAGATTCCAAATTAACAGTGTTGAATGCAAGTTTGATTTAATGACACTGCCATTAATTTTAGAAGGGGTTGGTTGTTGAAGTCAATTTTAATTTATGTCCAATTGATATTTAAATATACATCACACAAAGTATATGCAATGACATTCTATTGATATGCAATTTTCAATTTTAATTCTCCCTCTTTTTTAAATAATGCTTTTTCAATAAAAAACCAAGGCAAAATTTCCCTCTACTAATAATGTTGAAAAATATCTTTGACTTATTCTAGTCATACGAATTAAAATTGTTAAAACAATTAATTTAACTGGTTGTATCAAAATTTGTCATTTATCCACTTTTAAAAATGTGTGAAGTCATTCTCAAAAGCATGGAGTTAAATATTTGAAATTTCTCATAAATTCTTATATTTTCGAACTGATAATTATTACTTCATAGACATTCAATTTTCAGTGTTCTCTTAAAAAAAAAAAAAAAAATTAGAATGATATATATCAAAGGTCATGTTTACAATAATTATTTAACTATCAAATATTTAGTATTCATTATATAAGATAAACATAAAAATAAATAAATAAATAAAATAAATATATAAAATATTAATTAGTGCTAAGTTACTTTTAAATGATTCAAAACTTTAAATATAAATTTGCAACATTTTAAAATTATTTAAGAAACATAATAGAATAAAATATAATTTGTTCAAAGGGGTTCATTGAAATTTTTTTTGTCAGTATGATAATAAATAGCAAAATAAATACATTTTTTTCTAAAAAAAAAAAAAAAAAAAAAAAAAAATTTTAAATTCTAATTTATAATTTATTGCATTGATTAAACAAACAAAAAACGTGTTAAGGCAGAAGTATAATTTATAGTGACTTTATTAAAAATATCATTTTAAATCAATTAAAAAATAAAAACTAACTAATGTCAACAAAATATTTCTTTTTTTAAGGGGGGGGGGGATAGGTAAATAGATAGTATACATACAGCCTGAAGTTGGTTAAGTAATTTTACATCTGCATTTTTCATTATTCTTAAAACTATGTTTGCTGCAGTTACTAAAAATGCATATGTAAGTTGGGAAAACAAGGGGAGGAGAGGGGGATGAATCATATTGCCAAGAAAAACTTTAAACTATTTTTTAAAGCTACTCAATGTTGATTGATTTCACCTTATATGTGTAATGTATTTTCTACTTAATCTATTTAGCTAACTTATAATAAAGCACCACACAGATAGAGTTTAAAATAATTTATACAAAACTTTGAATAAACACCATAAAATATAAAAACTCACAACAATTGTTTCGGGTTGACAGAAAACGCAACCATTTGTCAAACAAATAGACACAAGTGCTGTAAACAAAGCAGCTTTGTTTACAGCACTCATGCCTACTTTATTCACCTGACAAAGGATCGTGTTTTCCATCGACCCAAAACAATTGCTGCAAGCTTTTATATTTTATGGTGTTTATTCAAAGTTTTCTATAAATTATTTAGCTAACTGTTTCGGCATGGCAAATTTAAATTATTTTTCTTACTATATATTGGTTATATCTGAAACTTCATGCTTTCTTCGAGAATGGCAAAATTTCTAACAGCTCTGTTGCTTAGCTCATTGTGAACAGGGCATAATTTAGTTACTTATTAACAGCCGGTGTTCAGTGCCTTGGTATGCTGCAGGGTACTCCAATTCATCCTAACAGACACTGTAGTTGTCACTGTCTTTTTCTGAAAAGATATATTACTCATACACATATACACACACCCAGTGTTTCTGCCAGCATGTAATGTCCATCTTGTTGCCTCTAGCAGTGTCATGCCGGCATGTCCAGTAATATTACATTATGTTAAAAACAGAAAAAAAAGTATAATTTCTAATTTTCTGTATGTGCTCCAATATGTGGCACACCAGCTAATTGTATAGCTTATACAAACTTCCTTGGAAATGTGATGATTTTTGCATGTGATGTACTAGCAGTTATATGTAAGCTATTTAGTTCCTGACTTTATCTGGGGAATGAATTTTAAGAAAAAAAAAATTTTATTGGTAAAAGTTCTCATATATTTATCACAGTAGAATATTTCTTAGAATTTTTAATTTAGTATTTACTTAAAATTAAACAAAAGGTGAAAACATTGGTTTATTTTTAGTAATAAATTTGATAGGAATAATTTTGTTCTAGGACAAAAATTCAATTGTAAATAACTTAAAATATACATTTTGTTTTTCTCCTTTGGTTATTTTACTTTTGAATTTAGCAGTTTATTTTAATATTTTTTTTTTAATATAAAAGATTTAAGCATTTAAAATAAATTGAATGTTGTATGAAATATTAGTGTAGCGATGTTGCGTAAGCACAAAGAAAATGACATCTTTTCAATAAGGTCTGACTTATTGCCTCAATATCAACTATGTGTAGGTTGAAATACAATTTAGGTGTAGGTTGAAATACAATTTAGGTGATTTAACGCTAGTACATGACATGCGATCACATTTTCTAGAGCTGATTATGAAAGGTATCACTATGCAATTTTTAAGGTTGTACCACTAAAGGATTTCATGTTCCTCTCATTTTGTACAAGAATTGTTCCCGGTGTCCATTATGCAATTTACAAAATAATATTGTATATTATTTAAATAGCTTTATTAAAAATAAAGAATTGTAAAAGAGAAAATATACGCTTTGAATGTAATAGGAGGCACAAACTTTACAGGGCTTATTTATAGTATTTCATATTTGTAAATATTATTTTGTATATAGGTTTCACTTTTAAGCGTTATGTGCAATATAAAAAAGAAATACAGTCCATGCAAACAAAAAAGAAAAGAATTTATACATTCCACTCCATGTGTCATTTGTTAATAGACTTTCTGTTTCAAGATGGGAATCTTACTTAGTATTGTATTATAGAAACATTTTACGTGATATATGTGGTTATGTTTTAAGAAGAAGAAAAAAAATAAAAATATATGTTGGTGTGCCACACTTGTAAGATGATGTAAATATATTTTAGTGATATTTTGAGGGCTGGTTTTAAAATTCAATATCTAGTTTTTGAAATATGACATGGAAATGTAGATTTTTCTGAAAAAACAAAAATTGTTTTTATAAATTAAGAACATTGTAATTTTTCTATGTATAATTTTCTCTTATGCAATCTGCCTTTGCTTAAAAAAAAAAAAAAAGTTGTTATTTTCTCCCCTTTTTGTTGATTGTAACGGGTTAATGGGTGATGAGAGACTGTGTAAATTATACTTTATTTCAGATAAAAATTTATCCAATTTGGATTGTATAACATGTATATAGCGTTGCGGTTTCTCAAATAAAAGGGACTGCATTTTTTTTTTTTCATGTGGCTAAAAGACTATTTCTTCACACACATTCAAGAAAAATAAATAAATAAATAAAAAAACATGTATCATATCAATGTTGAATGTTTGTACCTAAGCTGGCTGTAGTATTGAGAAAACCTGTTACTTTTTTGTTGGCGAATTAAAACAAAATCTTGTTGAAAGAAAATGATTCATGTTGTCTCTAGAAATTTTTACACTATTAATTATTTTTATTTTTTCTTCACTTGACTAAATTTGGCTCTCGGATATCATATGAAACAGGGTTCCCACGGGTCAGGGAGAACAGGGAAAACCTGGAAAAGTCAGGGACTTAATTACTGAAAATAATCAGGGAAATATCAGGGAAATTTGTAAATATTGCTCAAAAACCTGGAAAAATGATGATATAAACCTGGAAAATACTTTTTGAACATACAATTTATATCGTGAGTCACATTATTATGTTGTCTTTTATGTCACGAGCTATGTTCTGTTTTATAAGATGAGCTATTTTTAATGTCGCGAACCTAATTTTATGACTGGAATTTTCTAAAAATAGACCTGGAAAAATCAGGGAATTTTATTTTTGAAATTGAGTGGGAACCCTGATGAAATCTTTAATATTTTCTTAATACTAATGAGCATTTTTGTATTTACACAGAATGATACTATCAAAATTAATGCGAAGTTTCAGCTATTTGAATAAGTAAGTTCGGTTAGCATAGGTACACAACCACAACATCTTTTTCACTAAGTTGATATGATGTATTAGATTTGTACAAACATGCTCTATTAATTTCTGCTATTATTCCAGGGGTGGAACACAGGCACAGAACTCATACCACTATCAATGAAACAAATTTCTCTACTTCTTAAAATCAACGATATTATAGGTAGAGAAATTCCTTTAACGAATACTAGTATCAGTTCTGTGCCCGATTTCCATCCCTGTTATTCGTTAATCTAATAAAAAAAAAAAGCACAGTTATATACATTATTAGAGTCAAAGTGAAAAAAAAAAAAACAAGTAACCAATAATTAATTTTAAATTGACAGTTTCTCTCTCTCTCTCTCAAAAAAAAAAAAAAAAAAATAATAATAATAATAATAATAATAATAATAATAGTGACCCACTGTATTTCTGTGATGTATTCTAGAAAAATATTCATAATTTCTTAATGTGTAAATTATGTTGGCTCCTCTATAAAGCAAAAATTCTTACAATTCTACTCTTTTTTATATTACCTAATCAAATAAAACTTTTACTTATCTATGTAAATAATTCTAAAGAATATACATATATATATATATATATTTCTCTTTAATATAGATCGAATTAAAAAAATATTTATTACTGTAATATAATGGTTTAGTCATCATAATTTTAGTATTTAATTTCAACATATTGCCTTTGCATATAGTTTCTTTTTTTTTTTTTTTTTTTTTTTTTGGGGGGGGGGGGAGGGGTTATTTTGCCAATATTGTAATATTGTGGTGAAATGGTCCTGCTGAAATGAAATTTTAACTCAAATGTCTCATGACTTATTTAGACTATGATATACATCATGAAAATAATGTGGGTTTACTATCTTTTTTTTCTCTTTTTAAATTCTTTTAAAAGAATACCATTCAGGATATGAATTGAAAATCACCAGTCACTTATATTTGTTAACATAAACACAGACTTGGAACTAAATTCTTTAACATAGCAATTCAGTAAATAACTTTGATAAGTGAATTTTGGTATGAGTTAGACAAATGTGAAAATTTCACTACTCATTTCAACGAAGCTGTCAAATATTCTAATTTGGATTCTGAATAAATAAACAGTTAGATTGGATCGCTAAAACCACTGAAAGTTGATCTAGCAATTAAGATTTAATCAAAACTTTATCTCATTTATGAATTTATTCATCCCTCGTTTCCAATCTTCTAAATTAAACTTCAGATCTTGATTATTTGAGATAACTAATCTAAAAATTTGGTAATATTTTTTAAATATGATCAATTACACTGATAAAATAATAAACACAGAAGCATTATTTTCTGACCTTATTAACTATTTAAATCAGAGTTAAAACTTATTTTAAATTCTATGCAAATGGATGAAAGCTAATTTATGAAAGGAACACTTACCAAATGAAGAGCATATTTTTATTCTACAATAACAGTATGAAGTGTAGAAAGCAAAATATTCGGCTTTAGAAGCCTAAATTTGTCTTTTATACTATTTAACCCAATACAGTCGAACCTCATTAATGTGAATTGCTTTTAACACGATAAAAAACATTTCCACAATCCCTGTCAAAATGAAGATCAGTTTCTGAGTTATTGATAGCATGAACTACTGATAATGCAAACAAATTTTTTATTCCCTTTGAGATTCATGTTAACGAGGTTCTACTGTACTGACTTAAGGATCCTTGGTAGTAAGATACCTTTCATTTCTCTTTCCATGTAATCCAATGGGATTTTTGTTGCTTTGCATTATCAGGATATATATCTTTTAAAAATTAAGTTTATCGAATTCTGTTTTTTTTAATTCCACTATTCGAACATGTCGCTTTTTTTCTTAATAATTAAAATAATAATAATAATTTTAAATATTCATTACAAGCAAACTTAGGGGTCTAAATTCCAAACACGTAAAGAGATATTTATTTTTTTAAATTGCTTACTAAGATGAAAGGTAAGAGAGAATTAAAAAAATAGAATTTGAAAACCTTATTTTTGAATTAATAGCTGGATAATACAAAGCAACAAAAATCCCATTGGATTATATGGGAAGGAGTAAAGAAGGTATTTCACTACTTGGGGGCCCTTAATGTGAATATATTTTTACATTATTGTTATCCTATTAGGCATTAGGGGAGAAAAGGAAATAAAACAATATAAAATTTTCATTTTGTATAATTTTATTCCATTGTACCTAAATATATGCACTCAAGGATAGTTAAATTTTTTATTCAGTAAAAAAATGAAAATTCCTTTTTAAAATGCTATTGAATTATGGGTTTATTTCTTGAACACTAGGTACTTCTACTATAAACAACATGCTGCAGCCAAAACAAGTGAATTGCAATCAAATTTGGTATGGTATATAGACTATGCATAAAGATGCACTCAAAGAATTGATTATTTTTTTAAAAATTAAAGGGAACTTTGTATAGAACAGAAAATTTTAACATAAGAAATGATCAACATGAAATGTAAAAGCAATTTCTCATGTGGGTTGTTTTGTTAAATCTTTTTTATTTTTTAACAAAACACCTCCTTATAGTTATTTAAAACTTATATAAAGTATGTATAACAGTGGTCATTATTAAACTTAACAAAATGATACCTCTAAGTCCACTTACATATCCTAAGAAACTTTCAGCCAAACATTCATGGTGAAATGATATGGATTTCTCATCTGCTCGGGAGCTTCAGCATGCAGTGCCATCTTTCGTTGATTTCGGCCTCGGCTGTGTTGCAGACATTTTCACAGTGAATGATTTCCGCTGCTTCCCTTTTTATGGAGTAGTAATGGCTATTATAATTTGAGAGTTTTCTAACATTATGGAAATCGATATTAATTAGGGCTGCGCCGATTAATCGGTTCGGTTAATCTATCAATGCTTAGTTTTGATCAATTTTTTTAATCGAGTTAATCGGATCGATTAAAATTTTTCAAAATCAGATTAAAATTTTCAAACTACGAATTAAAGTAAAAATGTTGTTCTGCCTACAAAATATTTTTTCACATATTTTGCTAACAAACATTCTAAGAAACATCCATCAAATAATGAAAAAGCAAATAATAATAATAATAGTAAAACTAAATAAATAAAAATAAAACCTCTCAAAAGAAGTTGTTGCACTTTTGTTGATAGAGAAAAGGGGGAGGACAGTTATTAAACAAAATGTGCATGCTGGAGCAACACCACCTGTCTGTAGCCTTCTACAGAAAGTGTTGGCTAGGGTAATAGCATTCTCAGAAACAAGAAGCTTTCAAAAAGTGGAAATGCTAAAGATTACAAAAAAAAAAAAAAAAAGGGATTGAGATTTCCACTATCCCTCTGATGGCGGAAGTTTCAACAGAGTTTCACAGTATTTTCAAACGCTTATTGTCTGTTCAGAATTGCTGATAGTAACTATTGAAGTAGAAACAGAAAATAATATTCTGTGTTCTAGTTCGAAGTGATAAAAAAGAACTAAAATATAAAAATTTGAGATTTTTATGATAATGATATGGAATTTTGAGAAATCATTTAAAAATAGTGATAAGCGAGTTGGACTAGGCCTGCAAATATAAAACTAAAATATGTGTAAATTCATTTAATGTTTCTTTCAAAATGAATCGAAAAATTAATTTATTAAAAAAGAAAAAAAAAAAAAAATGAATAAGTGAAAATATTTATATAAAATTAACACTTAAAGTCACCAATTATTACTCTAAAAATTGATTTAAATTTCAGTTATGA
This sequence comes from Salticus scenicus, assembly GCA_963930645.1. NCBI lineage: Eukaryota > Metazoa > Arthropoda > Arachnida > Araneae > Salticidae > Salticus > Salticus scenicus. The sequence goes on along the minus strand of OZ005655.1, from coordinate 178,089,291 downwards.
AAGAGATATAATTAATTAGATGAAAATTTTGGAAAAAAATTTTTTTTTTTTTAGTCAAACTCATGAATAATTAATATATATATATTAATTATTCATTCTACATAATGAATTTTGTCCTTATCATTACGAATTCTTTGAAATATGTTTTTATTGGGTTTTATAGGTATATTAATTCCGATTTTAGCAGCTTCAGCTTTAATTTTATTAGAGGCACCTTTGTCATAAGGAATGGAAGTGGTATAAGGAGGAGGAGGTTTTTGGGCATTATCTAGGGATTTAATAAGTTTTTTAATAAATTTACGACAATATCCGGCTTTATTACAAATATCAATAATTATGTTAAGTTCTTGTTTTAGAAGGTCTTGGTTGGAACAAATATTAAGTGCACGGTTAATATAGGCTTAAATAGCAGCAATTTTATAACTAAAAGGAGTTTTACATCTATTGTTAATAATTTCATCACTATTGTTGGGTTTACGATAAACTGTGGTTTCAATTTTATTAGGGTATTTTAGAATAGTGACATTGAAAATAACAATAGCCTAAACTTTCTTGATGTCACTATTCTAAAATTGCTAAAAAAAAAAAAAGCTTTAAATTATCACTGAGCTTATAGTCAAACCATTTCTTTTAAAAGTATTGACAAGTTCTTTGAAAGATATTCATATTGACCCCCCCTCCCCTTATACATGTACAAAATGTTTTTCTGATTGATGTATCATAAATATATGTTTTTGATTCCACATTGAAAAATTAAAAGCAATACTCATTATGTACATGTATACGGAATTTTGTCCAATACTGTTACATTAAAAAACGGGGAAACAATTACAGAAAAAGATATCCCCCAATATAATCAGCACTAATTTAAGTGAATGTCCAGCTAAATATCAAGTTTGGTTAGATTTCGTTCATTAGTTCGTGAGATACAGCATCCACAAAATTTTAGATACACACATACTTTTTTTACTTTCTTCTATATGTAATATAGAGAAAGTATTGGATTCGCGAAAATTTTCGACCTCCGTTTTTTGACGGATCTACACGTTTTGGGATGTCCTGAACACGAATTGATAGTTTTTAAAAAATGTCTGTCTGTCTGTCTGTCTGTATCATTTTTTTGTGGACGCTGTATCTCACGAACCAATGAATGAAATTTAACCAAACTTGGTATTTAGTTGCACCCTGACATGAACTGGTGCCCATTAGATTTGGGGATCAATAGCTCAACAGGTGGCGCTGTGATCGCATTTTATGCAAATTTTTAACATGGCAGCATAGGACAAAATTCCGTATAAATGGGCATAATGAGAGTTATTTTAAACTTGTGATTGTAAAATTAATATGAATTATTGATAATAGTAGTAGTTAACTAGGAAAAAAAACTTGTGCATGGGGGGCATCGGTTCCCCCCCTGGGGGGTAAGTACCCCCCCCGGGAGGGTTAAATTTTGAAGATGGGTATCATTCGAAAGATCTCGTCAATACCTTTAAAACGAATGGTTGAACCATAAATCTGTGATAATTTAAAACAAAGTTATCGAATTTTTTTACTTTTAACAAAAAAAAAACAGAAAAAAAAATCGTATTTTTTTTTTCTTTTTTTTTTTTTAACGAAATTTTACCAAACTTGGTATTTAGTTGGTCCCCGACATAAACTGGTGCTGATTATATTTGGGGATGAATAGCTCAACAGGAGGCGCTGTGATAGCATTTTATCTAAATTTTTAACATGGCAGAATAGGACAAAAATTCGTATAAATGTGCATAATAAGAGTTATTTTACACTTGTGATTGTAAAATTAATATGAATTATTGATAATAGTAGTACGTAACTAGGAAAAAAATTCTGTGCATGGGGGGGGCATCGCTTCCCCCCCTGGGGGGGAAGTACCCCCCTGTGGGGGGTAAATTTTGAAGATGGATATCATTCGAAAGATCTCGTCAATACCTTTAAAACGAATGGTTGAACTATAAATCTGTGATAATTTAAAACAAAGTTATCGATTTTTTTTACTTTTAACCAAAAAGAAAAAAATTCACATTTTTTTTTTTAAATATTGTTACTGATTGAATATGTATAGGAAAATATAGAAGAAAGTCTTGTGGTGGCCACAACATACTAGTTTTTTTTAAATGGTCAAATCTTGTTAGTGTAAATCCATCAAAAACAGAAAGTCGAAAATTTGCACCAATCCAATGCTTATACATATAGAAGAAAACAAAAATGAGAGGTGCAGTTTGTATATATCATACTGAAAGCTTCATTAACACATGATAGAATGTTGATTTTTGCATATCTTTTTCTCCTCTAATTAATAAAATATGGTACTTTCTTTGTTAATCATTTGATAAATTAGGCTGATTAACTAATTATGTATAGTAATTTTATTACCAGTAGCCAAATGGCGTGTACGTTTTTACTGCTAGAAATCACAATTCAGCTTTTCTCAACGCCTACATCTAAAATCCTCAAAAAAAAAAAAAAAAAAAAAAAAAAAAGGCTGATTAACTAAGTATAGTAATTTTACTACCAGTTGCCAAAATACGTGTACGCTTCCACCGCTAAAAATCTTAATTCAGCTTTTCTCAACGCCTGCATCTAAGATAAAATCATAAAAAAAAAATTTAAAGCCTCCCTTTTTTTTAAAAATCTTATTACAAAATAAAATATTTTTACAGCTAAATGCCAAAATATGGAATTATTTTGACTCTGGCAATATTCACTTTTAATTGCAATAAATTGGTTAATGATTATTTAGAAAAAAAAATCAGCGAAATGAGTTTTTTTTTTTCCCCATATGATTGCTGAAAAATGCTACTGACCTACAGAGGTGAATACTGAAAAAAAAAAAAATCTATTTTCTTATTTAAATTTGTGTGTGTGTGTGTGTAAGGGGGGGGGGCTTTTATTTTTTGTAAGGCTTTTATTACAAAAAATAAAAGCCTTATTTTTTATAAAGACCTATTTTCAGTGTGTTATTTTTTCTGAAGAATCTGTTTTAAGACCCCTCTCTCCCTCTTACTATTTCCCCATCTCTGGTCACCAAATCTCCTGTAAATTTATGGGGAAATTTGTTATAGAATTACTCATTACCTAAAGTATTTTTTTAATTAAATACATCAAGTAATGAGTAATTCTGTAAATGAATTTCCACATAGACTTATACGGGATTTGATGATCAAAAATGGGAGGAGTTAGGAGAAGGGGACTTACGTTCATAAGATTTTTGTACAGGGTTCGTTTTAGGACCCAAATTTGTCTCAGAAAGTCTCCTTTATATCATAAATAGAATTAATCACTATTATATACAGGAATACTACAGATAAAAAAAAAAAAAAAAAAAAAAGCACACTAATTGAAATATAAGAAATAGAAAAAATCAATTTATTTAAGTTTAGGAAAGATAAATACCAATACATTTATGTATACATATATTCAAACCAAGCTACAGAGATTGTTTTGAAGATTCAATATAAAACTAAAAAAGCAATTTCTATCTACAGGGATGAGAGAGTTTCGACTTCTTTGCTACCACTAGTTCCACATATATTTATCATATTTTTCTTATCTGATTAACTAGCATAGAGATTATTATTCGAAAATAGTGATAACAGAAAAGTCTGAATTCTCTTATTCCTGTATCTAATGGTTCACATTGGAGAATCCTTTGTAACATGGCATATATATAAAAATATTTCTAGTGGAAAATTACATATATAAAATCTTGTATTATAAACCATCAATAAACTTTATATACAAATATGGCTTTTTTTCGTTTAGACACATTAAAACAGAAAACGTATCAGTCAGCAAAACACAAATTCATTCAAAGCAAAACAAAAACAATTTTCTCACATTCCATTTGAAATACAAAAATTACTTAATTGTTTTAATAAGAGATATTATGAACTGAAATTTAAATACTTGATTTTAAATTCAAATTTGTATAATAAAATAAGTACATGCTCAATATTTGATATTAGCAGGGATATTGGTTCTAATTAAAACTGCTATTGCTAACACTTGTCTAAGGATTTGGGCTCTATGGTCATTTTTTGTACATTAAGACTTATCTGATGGAAACCCATGACTTAAAAGTGAATTCTGAATCACTACAAACATTCATACTCGAACAGACTCAAATCCAGCATCTAAAAGCTAAGAGTGCTAATCATTTTTCTCTGAGATGGGGCCTGGAAAAATATCTAAATATACAGTGGACTTTAATACATCCAACCATATCATAATTTTTTTTTCAAGGTCATATCTTTGCTAAATATATATAATGTGATGAAAAGCATATAATTTTGTGAAATTGTTTAAGCAGTTTTTTGTATGTTCTTAATAGATAGGTAGTACGTTACATTTTAAGTTATTATCATTATTTGTTGTTACTAATTGATAAAATAAATGTTAGTTTTCACGCAGCAATTTTTTTTTTTCTTTGAAGGTGACTGTCAAAGTATAGTTTTGCATTCAGTTACCAAAATACACAATAATTTCACTACTATAGTTTAATCCCGTTTCTTGCGACCATGGGAGCCTCTGCACAAGTGCCGACTCAACAAGTCCAGTGTTTAAATTAAGTGTTTAAATAACCCTTGTGTTAGAGAAAAAAATTATAAGATAAAAACTTTTTATAAACCATGTTTTTAAATTTTATGTTGAATCATAGCAGCAGAACTACATTGACACTTTATCAATGTGTATAAAATTTGTAAAGTGATAATGATGTAAATTTTTGTGAGATGCATAATTTAACTTTTTATAATTTTTAACGTTCACGTTTAATTAAATGTATTTATTTTTATGTCGAAAGAAAATAAACTCGTAATTTTTTTTTTGGCAACAATTAAATTGTAGCTAATATTTTAATGGCTATTTTTTACAGCTATTAGGAGGTTATTATTTTCATATTTTAACTAATTAAATAAAACTAATCAAAAATTCGAAAATCGGGCTTCGAAGTATTGTGTTGTCACCGGGTTCTGAGCTATTCTGAAAGTTTCAAATGTCTAGCTAGTAGGGAAGTTAGCTAAAAATCAATTGCAAGATTTGTACCGGACAAACAAACAGACAAGAATTGAAGTTAATAAAATCATGGTAAAATAGCAATAAGGGAACACTAAATGACCAGATGCTTACCAAATCCCAACCTGTTGGTCCTTTTGGCACCCCTCCAAATCTTTGGAATCCTCAATGCAAAGGCGTGAGAAATGTGGTTTTGTTACACTATAATTCACAAAATTTTTGCTTTTTGGTGTCTGATGTTGAAATATCAGATTTTTGAAGCCAATAGTGAAAAATGTAGAAATTGCTTTATTGATAAATGATAAAAAATTACATTTTATACCCACTGTCAATTTTTGAAAGAAGCAATCATTTTACTGCTATTTGATACAGTTTGCATTTTATTTCAGAGCCAACATATGGAATACATTATTATTTGACCACAAATCAGTAAAACTCCTGCTTTTTTTTTATGCCTGAGTGCAGAAATATGCCATACTTTTGCAGATGATTGAAATGAGCAATTTTCATATCCAAATTTTTCGAAGAACCTTTTTAAATTGTCAGGATTTTTTAGAAAGCTTCAGTTTAACTTCACAAATTTTGAGAAGAACCAATTTTGAATTTGTTGCTATTTGTAAAAGACTTTCAGACTTAATTTATTTCTAGATGACCCCTGATACCTTTCATTGTTCATTACAGCCAAAATTTCAAAAACTTTGCAGTTGTTCATGTAATTTTAATCACAATGAAAATAAAACAATAAGCAAAATATAAGTTTAAAAATGTTTTCAATAGGGAAAACAATATTGATTTCTAAAAAGACAACAACACAGATTTTTGAAAATTTCAGTGTGATGCGATTATGAATGTAGAATGTATTCTACAAACATTAACAATTAATATGTTAAGTACCATATCACTTACTAGTATGGTAATTGACATTGAATTTTTTGCTCAGGCTGTGTCAGTTACCAGTAAATGACACCAAACTTTTCTTTCAATCTGCAACAGTCGACATTGACCGAAAATGTAAAATACAATATAAAACTACATTGCTACAAGTAATTACCTAAAATTTATGTAAAATTTACTTCCAATCAGTGTGTGTGGCCTGATGGGGATTCCCTTATTATAAATTCATGTATCACCCAGCGTGTTAAGTTTAAAGCATTGTAATTTTACAACTGACATGATAATCTCGGCAAAACAATGAAAGTTTTTTCTCCAAAGATGTTTTAAGATCTTTTATACTCTAATACACTAGCTCTAAGCATGAAATCATTTATTCTAAGCACAAGCAGTAGTATAAAAGACATGCCCATGGCATTCTATAAATGCAATGCATTTAACATCATGGCAAAATATTCATTGTACAGGTGAAAAATGGCACTAAACTTGCAGAGAAAAAGGAAAAAAAATACATGTGTAATTTCTACCTTTATATATACATACATTAAGTATTGAATGTAACATATTTACATTAATTTAAATGATCAATTTAAATGATTCAATTTCATTTACATATTATAACAAATAATATGAAAACAAATAAACAATAATAGAAAATAAATAAATAAATAATACATGAAAAAAACTTTGCAATTTCTGATTTCAGAAACTTTTGAAATTTGAAGATCTTTCTCCGTTTCACAGGCTGCAATTTCTTGGTTTGTTTATTTCTTTCTTTAATTATTTTCTGAATACATCACACACTATGTAAAAAAAGTTTCATAATCATAAAAAAAATTGACCAAGATTTTGGTCTATAATATATATATCCAGTGGATTAAAAGTTAACCTGTTTGGACCTCTGCAGATCCCATTCGAGTAGACATATTTCATTGAAACTTAGTAGGTAAATGCATAATATAGACCAGGCCTGTCCAACCCAAAACACTTAGTGGGCCGCATTGGAAATCTATTTTATTCATTCGGGCCGCACTGTATGTTCAGTCATAAAAAGCCCCCCCCCCCACACACACACACCTCCTTTCCCGACTAATTTCACCGTAAATTAGTGTACAGGCTTGCGGCTGGTGCTAATCGATTAGTAATAAGGCCTAGTTTAGAACGGTTTAGTAAGATTTTGCTTAAGGGGTATCTACATACTACAACTGACATCAACTTCATTTTGTTTTTTCAAAGGCAACCCCCAATTTCGACAAGTTTTTTGGATTATTTGGTTCAAATCAGCCCAGAAAATGGTATAGTTTATACGTTTCTATCAATTTTTCTCAGAGTTATAATTTGTTAAAATATGGAGATGCTAATGTTAAATGAATGTAATAAACATTAATTCATGTCTTCCCAAAAAATTAATATATTAAAACTTTTTTTTTTTTTTTTTTTTTTTTTTTTTAAACGTTAGTATGAATTAACCCAAATATATTCCATGTATTTTTTTGATTAAAAAAGCATTTTTTGAATTATGAAAATAATTAATTCATATTTCAAAAAATTATGAGTTATTACCTGCATTAACTTTTGCACAAATAGAATGGGCATCATAAAAAAAAAAAAAAAATGGGTTTCTAAATTTACAGCTCATCCCTATCATTATTTTTCGAATTATAGTGATATTTCAATTTTTATTGCTCTTAGGGGGCTGTCACTTGTTATCTTTTGGGTCATATTGCTTTGCTTGCGCATGATTTAAAATAGTTATTGGAGTAAGTTTAGACGTACACATCATTTCTTAATTAGCATTACTTTACATTATTTTATATTTAAAATTGTTATATTTATTTTCCGATTATCATCTGAATGGATATAATACTTTTCTGTGTGATATCTGAATTTAATTTTTTTTAAATATAGAGGTTTATCCCTGATAAATTTTTGCTTGTAATTCTATGAAGACTTCATATAAAGAATATAAAATACATCTTTTTCTGAACCGCCTTGATCTCAGAAATTCGAATATGTAATCAAAAATGGGCATTACAATTCGGAAAAAAGAAGAAGAAGAAATTTGTACAAGTTTTAATATGTATATGACACCCTAAACAAAATTTAGCAATTGAATTAAAAACTAGATGTTATTATCAATCGTTAGGCATCGGCTGCTGGTTCCTACGATAATTTACGGTGAAATTAGTCGGGGAAGGAAATCATTATTATTTTGTGACTGTACATATGCATATGTGCATCTATGTTTATGAGTATATGATTCATATACAGTCGGCTGCAAAATTATTCGAGCACTAGCAATAATCCTTGACAAAAAAAAGTACACTTAATACAGCTTTGTTAAATAAATCCTTGTCCAGTCATGTTCTTAATCAGTCTAAGAACATGATTCGACAAGGATTTACTTAGCAAAACAGTCTTAAGTGTACTTTTCAAATATAGGAATTATTGGCTAGTGCTCGAATAATTTTGCAGCCGACTGTATGTATATACTTTTTTCGGGAAAAGGTAGGGTGAAAATTCGGAGCAGAATACATTATTTTCAATTATTTTCAATCATAAATTAACAATAGAATCGTAGAAAATTTATAACTGTATAATAAAAAGAACGAATAATGGATCTAGTAATATTTCATTACAACAGTTATTTAGTTACCATAATCGTTGAAAGCTATTTTCATTTCGAAAAGTCAGTACTTATTTATTAATTTTTGATCCTTTAACCAAAGTTGTCAAACTTTAAGTATCGTTAGTCTCTTCGCGGGCCGCAAGAAACTACGCGGTGGGCCGCGGGTTGGCCACCCCTGATATAGACCACAGAGAAAAGAAGTCGGCAATAAAAATGAACAGTTCAAATTTTGACTGATAGACTGCACTTTTCACGCAATACAAAAACACATGCTAATTTGGAGCACTATAAAAAAACCAGTAGTCAATGTAATAAATTCATTCTTCACAAAGATTCTACTAGGAAAAAGATTGATCCTTATTCATCAAGTTGCTTTATTAGAATGGTGCTAATTTTAGCTAATTGCATATTAAGAATATCGACGCGTGAAAGGCTTGAAAAAAAGATATCTGTGAAGACACAATTTGAGAGAGATGATTATTAAATTTGAAGAGATTTGGAGAGTTGGGTATGCTGCAAGGAAGATGATAATAGGAAAGTAATTTCAAATAAAACTGTAAAAGAAGTCATACTGCCATGGTCGAAAGAGCATCCAGTTTATAATAATCTTTGACACGTACAGTGTCACACCATTCATGTGATTCGTCTCTCCCTTTATCTATAGTACAGAAGTTTCTGTAATCTATTGTAAAATGGTATCCATACAAAATCCATACTGTGGAGCTAAAACAGTGAATTGATTTTGCTTGCTTGTGGTTAAAATAGACACTGATAATGCATCTGGACTATTTTTCGAAAATGGCAGTATGATTTCTTCCACAGTTTCTTTCTAAAATCAGTTTCTGTTATCTTTCTCGTAGTATACCCAATTCTCCAGTCTCTCCGAATTTACTATTCATCTTTTCTCAAGTCCCACAAAACTTTTTTTTTTGTTAATTCGTTCAAATGTCAATATTCTCGCTGCAAAGTTAAATTAGTACTGTTCTAATGAAACAACTTGATCAGTAAGGATTGATCTTTCTCCTATAAAGATTTTTCTTTATAGGAGAAAGATCAATGAAAAATGACTACTTGCTTTTTAAAATGCTCCAAGTTTGCATAATGTATTTTCTACATTGCATGAAAAGTGCCATCTATTAGTTGACATTTGAACTATTTTTTTTTTTTTTATTGAACATCAAGCCATGGCCCCTAAATCCTGCATTCAACTGAGCTCAAATTTGGTAGGTATGTCATAGATCACCCTTACATGAACTGTTAGATTTTCATAAATGTAGGACTAATGATTCTTTTATATGTGCACAAAATAGAATTCTTTTAATTTGTATATGGACTCAAATTATTTGAAATTATTTTAATAATGCTATTTAAAACAGAACAACACTAATATATGTTATATTGCTTTGCTAAAACATGGTTATTATGGAAAATGATGTGCCTATTACTTATAATATTTTACAAGAAAACATGAAAGAATTTACAGGTATGTTCTTATAGGATTAAATATCTGATGTGAATTAAATTACTTAAAAGAAATTAAACTGGTATATGTTTTAGAATTTTGCTATAGTATGGTTGATACTTTAAATTTTGTACTTATTATTTATAGTTCTTTACATAAAAGAATTCGGATACATTACAGTCCATTGTGCAAATATACAATCTTGATAACTCAATTATTCTATTATAATTTTCACTTATATTTATTTTGCGATTCAAATTTGTTAAAACATGTGGTAACTATTAAATGTTCATAAAATTCTGTAAAGCCATTCCAAATTTATTTTTATTAATGCATTGGTATATAGGAAATAAATTCTAACTTTCTGCAAGGTATCTATAATATTAAAACACAAAGCATTTTCTGTAAGACCAAAATCGTACGATCTGGGCATGCACGAGAAAATTTTGAACCAATTCGGAACGGGAATATTCCTTTCTCTTTATGCACCGCAATACGAATCAAATACCTATGATAAAGATCGAGCAGATGACATTAATATTTCATATGTCTATTCTATGGCAGACGCCTAATTAAAGCTCAATCATAAAAATAATTCACACGATTAATTCATTGATTCATACTTTCCAAGGAAGTATATTAAAAACAAAGCAATTCGCAAATACTTATCGGTTACATTTATCGGTGTACATTTTCACAAAAAATTTCTTTATACAAGATGTGGCGCCATCTGTCGCCATATAAATATATTATACTTCTTAAAAGAAAAAAAAAAGTAAATAAATAAAAAATCTTTTAAAATTAATAAATTGTCAGAGTTTATCTTAGATATAGTAATAAGACATAGATTGATCATGGAGGAAAAAATGATTCTTTTTTACTCGGAGAGTGGTCCACAATATGGCCGTCTTTTCCAGAGTGAATACACAAAGATAATTTAGAAAATAAAATTTATGAATAATTTATGTACTAAAGGTGAATGAAAAACTGCAGATACAATTTCAAATTAATTTTTCCTTTTCTTTCTTTCTTTTATATGTTTATTAATATAGTTAATATTTAAAGTTAAACTCTTTTTATATACTAAAACTAACATTCTTTACCTACACCGCTGCTAAATATATTTAAAAGAATTCTCAAAATTCTATATTACTAACTAATACAAAATCTAAAAAAATATCAAACTTTAAAAAACGTATTCCATTAAAAATCAAACCAGTTTTTATTTCATAATAATAACGAAGCAACTGATTATGAAAATTATATTTTTCATAATTTAGTCAAATATAATTTACTTTTATGATAACTTATCCATTTCCTTTCATAAATTTATTAGAAGAATTAAAAGACGCAATATTTCGACATTTTGAAAATTCATCAACATTCTATTCTATTCTATTACAATTGCCGAGAGTTTCAATGGTTTCAATACCACTCTATGGCTGATGCAAAAAAAAAATTTTCGGCATTAAAAATTTTTGCATGATATCAATGGGATGATAGATCTATATAAATTACTATATCTATGGAGTTTATTGTTCTTTAAAAGTTAACTTTTATCAGTTGAAAACTTTGTTTAGAAAAGATGGAGATAGATATTTAAAATCAAAGATTTATTTATTCTAATCATTATAATCTCTATCTCTGATACATCATTTCGATACCATATTACAGTAAAAATAATTTAAAAAGAATAACATTAAAATATTGATATTTTATACGAGTAAAAATTTACATAGTATAATTTATTATTAAAAATTTAATGAGCAAATTAATTTACTAGAGTATTAAATTCATTCTTATTTATTTTTAACAGTATACTTTTGTTGAAATTTTGATAGAATAAAGTGTTATAATACTATTCCAGTAAAAACAAATTTTAACTTTATTCCGATTTGCAGTTTATTTTTAGAATACAGTGAATTAATATTTTGGATTATGTCCAAGTGGTTTTACAAATATGGGAAGGAAAAATCAGAATCAAAACTATTATTTTACACTTAAAATGCATTTATTGTCTTGACAAATTAGAATTAATGATATATTTTACAAGTGAATGAAATCTTTGAATATAATTATAATCTGATAGTAAATCTTTGCATTCATTCATTTTGCGTGAAAAGCAACGAATAAATTTAACAGTAAAAATAAAACGAGTGCAGTTCTATAGGTTATTAGTTGATTTGGTGTGACAGGGAGGAATTCTATTGTGGGATTAATTTACATGCTTGATGCTTTGATAAGTATTATCACAAATATTTATACTATCTCATTAAGAAATATTGATTATTTCGATAATTTATATAAATTCTGCCTTTCTTTTAATTACTCCTAACATTCGTTTGGTCATATTTAGAGTAAAATGAGGAAAACTTTGGGATTTTATTTTTACTAGCTGGAACCCGTCGAATTCGACGGTCATTTTATTGACTGTAATGTTTCAAAAATCGTTGCATCATTATTTAAATATATTTCAAGTTAAAACATCTAATATAATTTATGACAATTCACGTAAAAAAAGAACTTTGGAAAAATCCTTATAAATAGAAATGAACCTTAAATTTGTGCGATTTCATATCTTTAACTCGATTTTGTTTGAATTTCTATTTTTAAATAAAAGCACAGGGAAAAAAATAATCAGCAATAACAAAAAAAATTACCTTGAACTGAACGAAACTCTGCCTTGTGACCCCTGTGCCTGTGGCAGTGTATATGCGGACCACTAATAACATGAAAAAATTCTCAAAAATTAACCTTGAAATGAACGAAACTTTCACTCGTGTTTCTGCTGCCTGTGGCTGTGGCACCGTATAGCAGGCATGTTATGCAAAGTTCACTTTTCTCCACCAGGGAGTGCAGTATGTTGTATACAAACATCACCAATTGCCTTGAATTAACAAGACTTTTCAAATAAAGTGTCCCATGGTGGTGTCAACTGCAAAATCCTTTAGTTGCACTTTCCACCGCCAGGGGGCACAGTGTGTTCTGTACGAACATCACCAACGGTCAGGAAATACTAAGACCTTTAAAATAAGGTGTAACTTGATAGGGTCTACTACAAAATCACCTAGTTCCATTTTTCACCACCAGGGGGTGCACTATATTGTATACAAATATCCCCAATCTTCATGAAATTTCAAGACCTTTAACATGATGTGCTACATGTGTGGGTTTAGAACGGATTTCCCTCTCAAACTAATTTCCCCCTTTCCTCCCCCAAATCTACTTTCCCCCTTTAAAATCGAAAATTCCAAAATCGCAGAAATTGATTTTTTAGTATTTGAGCCTAGTCCCCTCATGTACAACTTTTTCACCGTGAAGTAATTTGGAGCTGAGTTAAGCTCGCAAACATGTTCTTAACTTCTGCCCCCCCGTTCAACTTTTTTTTCTTCTCTCTTTTGATGATATATCTACAGACCAAGACCTTTTTTTAGACACCTCAACCAAATTTTTACACGCAGCCGTTCTCTCAATTTAGTGGATACAGACAAAACATGTTTCATATTAATATGTAGATACAGCGCATTCAATCAGACATTCGGAAGTAGTCAAAACTAAAATATAGGAAATATTGAGCGGCAATTAAAAAATTTAGGAAAAACAGGAGGTTTCATAAATATATAGGAAGTACAGGAAATATAAGAGCGCTGCGAGGCCTGCAAATTTGGTAGTCATTTTCGCTTAATATTTTCACTCAGAACTTTCATATCAGAAACATATAAAAAAAATTTTGCTAACCAATTAATTCAGACAAAAAGATATTTAGACAGAGGTTTATAGCAAAATTAATGAAAATCAACCTTTTTTAGATACTGATGTTGGTATTCCATACTACATCCAATTTATCAAAACTTTACAAACAGATCTGTAGACTGGAAATCAACTACTGTAATTTCAGGTTGATACCCCGCAGGTAAGATGTGTCATTTCTTCACCAGAAATTTTATTTAATAGAGAAATCTATACTTTTTTGAAGGAAGAGCTCGTACAAATATAAACTTATTTATCAATTAAATTTCTGGTGCAAAACTGGATTATATAACCTACCAGATAAATCTACCAGAAATTATGGTAATACATATGAAAGGATATTTAAAGGGTAGATAAAATGGTGATTTTGCAAACAAACCTGTAGAACCATTTTTTTTTTTTTTTTTTTTTTTTAGAAATTGAATGCAGAGTTAAAATTGGACTACGAAATCAGAACATAACAATTTTTATGCAAGTAACCAATAAAAAGCATCTGCAAGATGGTATATATGGTGAATTAATAGAAAATCTTTAAAATAGTTTTTGAGATAAAAATAAAAATAAATTGTGACTTGATTTACAACTTTTTTTTACCAAAATTTGGTAAACACATCTGTACACCTAACTTATCTTCATTATAAAGGTATATTGTTTTTACTTTTTTAAGATATGATAAACAAAAATCCCCCCCCCCCCCCACACACACACATCTTTTCCCACATGTGAATTGTGTTTAAAGAATCGCATTTTGTAAATAAATTCAGCACACAGCTTCACGAATTTTCTCTCTTAAAAGTATGAAAAAAAAGAAAAAAACAATAATTCATAATCTCTAATTAGAAAAATTTTGCGAAACTTTCGCCTAAGAAAAAGATCAGTGCTCCCATAAGCAGGCGACAGGAAAACTAAAATTGAGAGATGTCTATACAGCTAGCGGCAAATTTATCGTTCAAGCATGCTAGGCTTAGTGCGACAATGGCTCAACACTTTACATAACTTATGGATGTAAGCATCATGCCGCCACATGCACACACTTAAATAAGGAACCTGTTGTTTGCACTGCTTAATGTCTAGTACTGATAAACCAAAACTTGTTAGGTTGTAGTTTCTGCATATTGTTTAGAAGAACAATATTTCTAATTGACCATATAGGAAGATAACATAAAAAATAATTTCTCGTTTAAAAAATATATCATAAGGGGGATTGCCCCTTAATATTTTCACATTGTTCTGAGTATTTCATAAATTTTTTAGTTCAGTTGGGTAATATATTGATTAGTTCGAAGCCTGTAGTGTCCTTTATTTACTTAACTTTTATAAAAATTCTTGATTAAAAAAAAAAAAAAAAAAAAAAGGAAATATTATGTAATTATTTCAGAATACTTTTTAATTATAAATATTTGTTAAGAGGATATATGAAGTGTTTATTATATCAACAAACAACTACAAAGTGTGAAGGCTAAAAATTGCAATAATTAAATGTTAAATAATTTAGGTTACGCCAGTTATTGCACTCTTTGAGTGCTCAAAATCAAAAAATTTCTCACTTAAATTTGAAATATCCCACCTTTTTTTTTTTTTCTTTTTTTGTTCACAATAAAGTGCATATGCATTGTCTTATTTTTTCTGTATGTGTAAAGTTCATGCGTTTGTATGAGTTCTAGAGTATTGTTTATATTTTTAGCATTGGAAACTACTTTTAATTTTTCTTTTCTGTTTTTTATACATTCTGCTACATATGTATATCTTATTAAGTATATTCAAAAAATTATATATGCTTATGCGCATTATCGTTATTTCTATATGGCACCGAAAATAATCAACAAACTATATAGAATGATGGTATTTATTTACTCAGCATAGCATTTTAAAATATGCAAAGAAAAAAAAAAAAAAAACCTCAGCAGTTTGTATATTGCAACTAAAACATACAATTTACAATCAAATTTCAAAAATAAACTAAATTCATAATGGGAGTAACTAATAATAAAAATACTTATCTTTGGTGCAATACAAAAATATCGATAAAGCTCGATGCAATTTCGCGAAAATTGTAATAATCTAACATTTTGAATATACAATACGAACACAAAACATTAAAAAATGTAAACAGTAATATTTCATATAAATATATATATATACAAAGTAGTTAAAGGTTAAAATGCTAACAGTAACATTTTAATATAAGCGTATACAAATGTTAACAGAAACACTAAACAAAATATCTATCACAATACTCTAGAATTCATGACAAATATAAACTTTAAGTAAAAGAAATAATTTAATAACTAAAAAAAAAACAATGCATACACACCTCACTGTTTGTAAATATAAACAATTGTAAAATTTTTATCCAATATTAAAAATTAGTATCAGCGCTGTGTAAACCATCATCTCGTTCTCGAGTCTCGAGAAAGCATGAGCCAATCAGGTTTCTGAATTCGCTCACTCTAAAAATCCGAAAAGGCTCTCAGCGATTGGTCACCGGTTTCGTCTAAAGACAGGAACAGCCTCCGCGCACGCCCAGATCGTGCGATTTTGGTCTTAAAGAAAATAGCTTGTGTTTTAATATATAAGATTATATAGAGTATGCTTAAATTTGTATATTGAAATTTCATGAAATTTATCCTTCCTCCCTCCAACCAAAAGATAATTGATTAAAGCAGGGGGTTTTAAACTGATTAAAAGCAATGCGAGATATTAAAGCAAGGGTGCTTTAAACTTTATGCCGTGAGAAGATTTTAGTTGCACACCATCCGTCAACTTTGACGGGTATTAACTAGTATTTTAACTGGTATTAACTAGTATTTAAAAAAAAAAAAAAAAACCATATTTAATAATAATAATAATAAAAAAAAGTCTATATATTAATATATATTTAATACTAACATATGAAAATTATTTAATAAAATAATCTCTTCATATAATAAATCACAGTAGTTAACTTGTTGAAAAACACAAAAAATATCACATAACAGAAAATATTTACAGAGTCATTTCACAAGTGAAAAATCTACTCAATATAAACTTTGTCCTGAACTTGCATGGCTAAGCCAACAAATCATTTTTCTTTTTTCTCTTTTTCATTACCTATTGTTAGAAATGTCATTTGCAGTTCGAGTAGACGATGGAAGTTTTCTAATTTTGAGAGAAACTGATATGTATATAAATATGATCACAGTTAAAACCTGTATGGAACCTAAAAAGAAAAAGAAATAGAACAGTTTCCCTTCATTGATATCACTCGAAGGTCGATGAAAATTCTTAGTATTTAAGAGGTCTTCAAATAGTTCAAAAAGAGCAAGCCCAAAGAAACTCCCGATTCCAGTGCAGAAATAATAGAAACCCATTACAGCTCCCTGCATTCGACTAGGGGCTTGAGAACAAGCAAATTCCATACCTGAAAGAAAAGAAGAAAATATAGAATATTATAAAAAGATTATCTAAAGTGTATATTTAATTTTAGATACATGTTTTGATAAATATTATTTTAAATACAAACAGAAAACATGATATACATATTATAAATATTGTTGCGTAGATTAATTGAGTGCAGATTTAACTGGCTGGTTGTGTGGAATCACGAAAAGTAAATAAAGAAAACATTAAGCTTAACTCAGGATTTTATTAATCTGAACTGAATATTATAATAGCTTATATACAATTAAAGAACTTTTTTTGAATAGAACAATATAGAATCTGAAAGTTCTAGAAATTCAATAATTAAGAAAACAATAACATATTGTAAAAGCACTTATTTTCGCGAGGCTTTAATTTTCACGAGCCCATTGTAATCGCGAAAATTTAAGCCTCGCGGAATACTTTTTTTTTTTTTTTTTTTGCAGCAAATAATAATAAAAAAACAGAAATTTTTCAATTACCAAAACTCACATGCATTGACGGTCCGAATCCGAGAAAAGTGAAGGAGGTAGGGTGATTACATTTTCAGTGCAATAGGGGGGGTCAGAGGTCCCTAGTTTGATAAACAGCGTGAGAAAAAAGGGATTAAGAAAAGAAAATTGTTGGGGTGGAAAGTGCGCGTTGAGCCAAAGCCAAAGTTGATGTATAACCGTTGTAAGCATAAATTGTTTTTAGCGATGGTAATTTCTTAAAATGCCTTATGCAAAAAGGGTTCTACATTTAGGTACTTTTCAACGTTAGAATTTTTTTATTTTCGGTTCTGTTCATATGAAATTCGCGAAATTTTCAGCTCGCAAAATCACCGATATCTTCATTTTCACGAAAATTACGGCTCGCGAAAATAAGTGCTTTTACAGTATTCAAAAGAACATATTTAAATTTTAACAAAAACCATTTTTAAACAATTAGCTACAATCTTTGATTTTGTAGCTGGAACCATATCGAACACAACTAGGAATAACAAGTTTCTTTATAAGATAATAACCCAAAATAACAATGTTGGACATGATAATTCTTGAATGAAGGTCTGCCATTTTTTGTTGAATTTTAAAATAATATGCTATACATATTTATATTTAAAAAAAAAAAAAAAAGAACTTTCAAAACTGTTACTATTTTATGTGAATACTGTATATATCAAATGGTTAGTTGTCAAGATATCAGATTACAAAGCTTCTGCAACCCAAGTTAATCCAAGTTTTTATTTTAAGACTAGCAACCTTTGGCAACCAGCTGGTTCACAATCCTTCAAAAATCTGACCGTATTAAACTCCCATTCGGTGGCACCTCCTTCCTGTTTCAGAACATACAACATTCTAGCAGTATTTTTAAAAGAAGTACTATTTTTTATAAGTCAGAAACAATAAAATGAATTTTAAAAAATCTTTAATCATCGGCGAAAAACTCATTACTCGTTCTGGTCACCACTGCCTTTGGCAGCACAGCCCCGTTAAAATCCAACCCTCTAACAAATCACTATACTTTTATAAATCAAAAAGGTTTTTTTTTTTTTTTCAATTGGTAAAACATTGGATGGATTCCAACTGCCTGCAGCAACATATTCCCATGCGAGTTAAGCACACCCTGATGCTCTGTAATAATTTTTAATTTTCAAAAGTATTCGTAATCTATTCCTCACACCCAAAAACCTAATACCAATTTTCAATGCTCTAACTCCATTTTAAAGTTTTCACCCCTCCCTTGCCCCCCTTAAATAATTTTACACATTCGAAAATACCTGCAATTGATTACACGTCCCCAAAAACCTAATAATATGGATTTTAAATGCATTAATTCTATTTCTATATTTTTGTCTCTGTTACCCCCTTTCTGTCCCCTGATAATTTTAATCTTTCGAAAGTATCTGCAATCGATTTTTCACATCCATAAACATGTAAATACCAATATTTGAAGCTCTATCTCTATTTTAAAATTTTTGCCTCCTGATAATTTTACACTTTTGAAAGTATTTATACTATAGTAGTAAAGCATTGCATGCAAGAAGTTCGAATGTAGTATGATTTTGATAGTACTCTAATTTAAGTACTCTGAATTCACAAATAGCAAAATCAATGAAGTAAGTATCAAAAGACCTAATATTTTTTACTTGTATGATGCTTAGAGTTTGCATTATTGTTATTGCTAATATTGATAATGTAATGTAAAGAGTCTTATTCATTTTGTTGAATTTCATGGATTGCCCCTTTTCGCTCCCATCATATCTGGAGAACTCAAGGTACCATTGGATTTATATATATATAAAAAAAAAAGACAATACAGGATTTTTGATTTAGTAGTTGTGAAGTAAGCTTCTGCGAAAATGTTTTAAAGTTATATTTTTAAAATATTGGCAGAATTGTAAACATGTAAGAAATTTATTCTTTTATTAAATGTATGGGTGTAAGAGAACCTCTCTCATTCTTGCCACTTAGAATGCTACTCAACATAATGATGTTACAATAATTTAAAATTCTGTTAATTGAATATTGACAATATTCAATGTAGTATAATTTCTTGAGGCTCCATTGGAACATATATACCTGGATAGCTTTTTCTCTGAGATTTTGCTTTTTTTTCTTTTTTTTTTTTTTTTTGAAATGCAAAAATTGACACAGTGAATTCACAAAATACTCATACTATTCTAAAAATATTTACTAGATATATTCATAGATACAAGATTTTTTTTTTTTTTTTTTAAGAATGTTATAATTTAAAATCACTTAATGACAATTTACTTCAGCTTACTATTATTCACATCATAATAATTATTGTATAAGAGGTTCTTATTTCATTTAAAAATAAATAAGGAGCATGATTAATTAAAACTATTATGTATATGAAACTATACATACCACTGACACTAGCAAAGACTTCACTTATTCCAATGAGAGAATATTGAGGAATCTGCCATAATATTGACATATCTGCAGCTTTAAAAGTTGTATTCTCAATTACTTGATAGATTATTTTTCCACTGAAATAAACAAATTATAATAAATTATGACTGAAAAATTGAATTAATTGATAATCTAAATCAGGGTTGTTGATTTTTTTTTAATAAAAAAATAAAAAAAAAAAAAAAAAAAAGATTTTTTTTTTAAATTTTTTATTATTTAAACCAAAAAATTTTTTTTTTATTTAAATCAAGATTTATTTGATTTTAATAATTTTTTTTAAAACTATTCATACATTATAGTACAACATTTGTATTTTATTATGTGTGTGTGTGTATAAATACAGTCGAACCTCTTTAATGTGAATCTTAAGGGGAATAAAAAATGTGTTCATGTTATCAGTAGTTCATACTATGAGTAACTAATCCTTATATAACTAAACTGATCCTCATTTTAAAGGGGATTGTGGATACAGTTCATACTAAAAGTAAGGTCATTGTGCCTAAATGCGACGTGATTTTTGGTAAGTTTATCGCATTTAGGAAACTTATGACATTTTAGTAAACAAATAATTATGAAAAGAAAGAAAAAATGGTTGAATATTATACTCATAGTTCTAAACTAGTGTTTTGAGTCATTTTTTTTCAAGAAAATAAAAAAATATCAGTAATTTATGAAAATATATACCAGCGTCGCATTTAGGAAATTTTTGTCGCATTTAAGGTACTATATCCTAAATGCGATGTTCAAACTCCCTAAATGCGATAATGCATTTAATGCATGGGAGTTACTTTAATGTTATTAACACTTTCCAAAGAAGGTTGAAAACTGTTATTAACACATTCCAACAAGGTTGAAAAGTGTTTATGACTTCGGTTTGGCTGTCCGTCTGCCTGTCTGTCCGTCCGTCTGCGCGCTCTAACTCCCGTAAATATTTATGGAATTTCTTGAAACTGATATATGTTATTCACGATTACTATTGAACGTTCCCTATTGAAAATGGAGTTCATACCTCTACTAGTTTGTGTACAGGGACACCCGAAAGTATTTCAAAGCATTGTGTTCTATGAGAGGTATTTTTACAAACCATATTTTCTTACCTTTACTGTAGACATATCTTAATGAAATTGCAATATGTTATTAAAGTTTACTATAGGATGTTTTCTGTATAAAATGGAGGAAATATCACCATCGGTTTATGTACAGGGACACTCAAAAGTATTCCAAAGCATTGCGTTCTAGAAGAGATATTTCTATATAAAAGTATTCCAAAGCATTGCGTTCTATGAGAGATATTTCTATAAATCAAATTTTAATAACTTTACTTTCCACGAAGTTTTAAGAAACTGAAATATGTTATTTAAATGCACAAAAAAATTCTTTGCATAGAATGTAGCATGATTAGCATTAGATTTACAGGGTGACCCAAAAATATCCATTTATATTAAGAGTTATTAATAACAAAATGCTAGAATTGTACTTTCGTTTACGTTAAGCGTTTTTAACACTTTCTAACAATTTTAAGTGTGAATATGATTTCAGTTTGTGTATCTGTCTGTCTGTAAGCCCGCGCTTTAACTTCTGTAATTATTGATGGAATTTCTCGAAACTGATATATTTTATTAAAGTTTACTATGGGATGTTCCATATTGAAAATGGAGTGAATATCTCTTCTGGTTTGTGTACAGGGACACCCAAAAGCATTCGAAAGCATTGTGTTCTATGAGTGTTATTTTTATAAACATTATCCCTATAGAATTTTCCCCATTTAAAATGACATTAATAGGTCCTGTACAACTAGTTTGTTTACAGGGACAACAACAACAACAACAACAACAAAAAATGCCAATGCATTACGTTTTAGGACAAAATTTTTTGAAAGTTATATTTAAAAGTCTTTCTACTGTAAAAATCATATAAATATTGAAATTTATTGTTAATATTCTAAAATAATGTTTTGTGTAGAATATGATATGATTAACTTTCTGATTTACAGGGCTACACTAAAATATTCAGAGAGATCAAAAACTGTAATTATAATCTAATGGCTACATTTTATTTTGTGTTAAGCCTTTTTAACACTTTCCAAAATGCCTAAGAGTTATTTTAAAATCAATACTTCACTATCCACGAAGTTTTAGGAAATTGAAATATGTTATTTTCATGCACAAAAGAATGCTTTGCATAGAATATAGCATGATTAGCATTAGATTTACAGGGTGACACAAAAATATCCAGTGATATTAAGAGGTATTAATAAAAAATTGCTAGAATTGTACTTTCGTTTAAATTAAGCGTTTTTAACACATTCTTGCATTTTTTAAGTGTGAATATGATTTCCGTTTTGTGTATCTGCCTGTCCGTCCGCCAGTCTGTCTGCCTGTCTGTCTGTCCGATCTCTAACACACGTAAATCTTTATGGAATTTCTTAAAATTGATATATGTTATTTAAGTTCACTATCGGATGTTCCCTATTGAAAATGGAGTTTATACCTCTACCGGTTTGTGTACAGGGACACCCGGAAGTATTTCAAAGCATTGTGTTCTATGAGAGCTATTCCTATAAACCATATTTTCATACCTTTGCTGTAGACATATCTTAATAAAATTGAAATATGTTATTCAAATTCCCTACTGGATGTTTCCTGTATAAAATGGAGGAAATACCACCACAGATTTATATACAGGGACACTCAAAAGTATTCCAAAGCATTGCGTTCTTTGAGAGATATTTCTATAAATCAAATTTTAATAACTTTACTTTCCACAAAGTTTTAGGAAATTGAAATATGTTATTTATATGCACAAAAGAATGCTTTGCATAAAATATAGCATGATTAGCATTAGATTTACAGGGTGGCACAAAAATATCCAGTTATATTAATAGGTATTAATAAAAAATTGCTAGAATTGTACTTTCGTTTACGTTAAGCGTTTTTAACACTTTCTAGCATTTTTTAAGTGTGAATATGATTTCAGTTTTTTGTATCTGCCTGTCCATCCGTCTGTCTGTCTGCCTGTCTGTCTGTCCGATCTCTAACTCCCGTAAATATTTATGTAATTTCTTGAAACTGATATATGTTATTCAAGTTCACAGTCGGATGTTCCCTATTGAAAATGGAGTTTATACCTCTACAGGTTTGTGTACAGGGACACCCGAAAGTATTTAACAAGCATTGTGTTCTATGAGATTTATTTCTATAAACCATATTTTCATACCTTTTCTGTAGACATATCTTAATGATATTGAAATACGTTATTCAAATTCCCTATTGGATGTGCCCTGTATAAAATGGAGGAAATACCACCACCGATTTATATACAGGGACACTCAAAAGTATTCCAAAGCATTGCGTTCTATGAGAGATACTTCTATAAATCAAATTTTAATAACTTTACTTTCCACGAAGTTTTATGAAACTGGACTATGTTATTTAAATGCACAAAAAAATTCTTTGCATAGAATGTACCATGATTAGCATTAGATTTACAGGGTGACCCAAAAATATCCAATTATATTAAGAGTTATTAATAATAAAATGCTAGAATTGTACTTTCGTTTACGTTAAGCGTTTTTAACACTTTCTAACATTTTTAAGTGTGAAAATGATTTCAGTTTGTGTATCTGTCCATATGTCTGTCTGTCTGAAAGCCTGCGCTTTAACTCCTATAATTATTTATGGAATTTCAGGAAACTGATATATTTTATTGAAGTTTACATTCGGATGTTCCATATTGAAAATGGAGTGAATATCTCTTCTGGTTTGTGTATTTCAAAGCATTGTGTTCTATGAGAGCTATTCCTATAAACCATATTTTCATACCTTTGCTGTAGACATATCATAATAAAATTGAAATATGTTATTCAAATTCCCTACTGGATGTTTCCTGTATAAAATGGAGGAAATACCACCACAGATTTATATACAGGGACACCCAAAAGCATTCGAAAGCATTGTGTTCTATGAGTGTTATTTTTATAAATATTATCCGTATAGAATTTTCCCCATTTAAAATGACATTAATAGGTCCTGTACAACTAGTTTGTTTAGAGGGACAACAATAAAACAACAACAAAAAAAAAAATGCCAATGCATTATGTTTTAGGACAAAATTTTTTGAAAGTTATATTTAAGTCTTTCTACTGTAAAAATCATATAAATATTGAAATTTATTGTTAATACTCTAAAATAATGTTTTGTGTAGAATATGATATGATTAACTTTCTGATTTACAGGGCTACACTAAAATATTCAGAGAGATAAAAATCTGTAATTATAATCTAATGGCTACATTTTATTTTGCGTTAAGCCTTTTTAACACTTTCCAAAATGCCTAAGAGTAATTTTAAAATGAATTAATCTATCTGTATATTTTTCAGTCTTTCTGTCTGTTGTGTGATAACTTTTGGAAAGTGTTACAAATCAATGCGTACTGCATAATTTTTCTTTTTCTTTTTTTTTTTTTTTTTGACAATGTGTGTAACACTGTGTGTACCGCTAATTTTTTGCTAACAGTGTGTGTGTAACTCTGCATTTTTATTAACTGTTTCTGTGTAATAGACGGGAGATAGAGCAAGAGCACGGGCAGACAGACAAACCTAAGTCATTAACACTTTTCAACTTTATTGGAAAGTGTTAAAAACATTTAGAAAGTGATAAAAACGCTTATTGTAAACGAAAATGCAATTCAAGCAATTTTTCAACAATACCTCTTAAAGTATCTGAATATTTTTGTGTGGCCCTGTAAATATAATGCTAATAATATTGTATTTTATGGAAGGCTTTCTTTTGTGCATATGAATAATATATATATATATATATATATTTACGACTTGTGCAAAGTAAAATCATTAAAATTTGGTGCTTAGAAATACCTTCCATAGAACGCAATGCTTTTAAATACTTTCGGATGTCCCTGTATACAAACCAGTGATGGTATTTACTTCAATTTACATGGGGAATATCCGGCAGTGGACTTAAGTGATATATTTCAATTTCATTAAAATTTGTTTAAAGTAAACGTATGAAAATATGGTTTATAGAAATATCTATCATGGAACACAGTGCTTTGGAAAATTTTGGGTGTCCCTGTAGACAAATCAGAAGAGGAATTCCCTCCATTTTCAATAGGGAACATCCGATAGTGAACTTGAATACGATATATCAGCTTCAAGAAATTCCATTAAAATTTACAGGAGTTCGACTGCGGACAGACAGACAAACCGAAGTCATTGACACTTTTCAACCTTGCTGGAAAGTGTTAAAAAAAAGAACGCAAAATCATGCAGTACGCACTGGTTATTAATACACTCCAATTGTACGTGCTTGTTGTATCGTATAACTTTCAATATTCTTTGCCTGCATTATCAAACAAAGGAGAGAAGCACAGAAAAATATACAGATTGACTAATTCAATTTAAAACCGCTCTCAGACATCGTTGAAGAACGTTAAAAAGGCTTAATGCAAAAGAAAAATCCAGCCGTCAGATTATAATTGATCCCTTAATGTATTTGAATATTTTAGTGTAGTCCTGTAAATCTGAAAGTTGATCATATCATATTCTATACAAAACATTATTTTAGAATATTAAAATACATTTCAATTTATTTATAATTTTTACAGTAGAAAGTTATTTAGATGTGATTTATAAAAATGTCTGTCCTAAAACGCAAAGCATTGGAAGTTCCCTGTACACAAACACGTTGTGTAGGACATATTAATGGCATTTTAAATAGGAAACATTCCATAGTGAACTTTAATAACATATATCAATTTTTCAAAATTCTGAAAATATTTAAGAACTCTTGGGACGAGAGCCAGATAGAAAGACAGACAATCGGACAGAAAGGTAACCAAATTAAAATCATATTCGCGCTTAAAAATTGTTAGAAAGTGTTAAAAATGCTTATTGTAAAAGAAAATGCAATTACAGCAAATTTTTATTAATAGCTCATAATGTAACTTAATATTTTTATGTGGCCCTGTAAGATTAATACTAATCATACTGTATTTATAAAAAGCATTCCTTTTTGCATATGAATAACATTTTTCAATTTCATTAAGATTCGTGCAAAGTAAAGTTATTAAAATTTGGTTTGCAGATATACCTCTCATACAACGCAATACTTGTAGGTCTCCCTGTACACAAAACAGTGGTAATATTCTCTCCATTTCACATAGGAAACATCCGATAGCGAACTTGAATAACATATTTCAATTTCATTAAGATGTGTGTAAAGTAACGGTACTAAAATAGGGTTTATAGAAATGCCTCTCATAGAAAAAAAAATAGTTTGCAGTACTTTCCGATGCCCCTGTACACAAACCAGTAGAGGTATTCACTCCATTTTTAATAGGGGACATCCGATAGTGAACTTGAAAAACATATATTAGTTTCAAGATATTCCATAAATATTTACCGGAGTTAGAGCGCCGAAAGACAGAGAGATGGGCAGACAAACAGATACACAAATTGAAATTATATTCACACTTAAAAATTGTTAGAAAATGTTAAAAACGCTTAATGTAAACGAAAGTGCAATTCCAGCAAACTTTTCTTAATGTATCTGAATATTTTTTTGTTGCTCTGTAAAACTAATACTAAACATACTATATTCTATAGAAAGCAGTCTTTTGTGCAAATGAATAACACATTTCAGTTTCATTAAGCTTTGTGGAAAGCAAAGTTATCAAAATTTGGTTTATAGAAATACTTCTCATATAACGCAATGCTTTGGTATGCTTTCAAGTGTCTCTGTGCCCAAACCAGTGGTGGTATTTACTCCATTTAATATATAAAACATCCGATAGTGAACTTGAATGACATTTCTCAATTTCATTAAGGTTTGTGTACAGTAAAGGTATTAAAATATGGTTTATAGAAATATCTCTCATAGAACACAATACTTTGTAAAAGGTTTGGGTGCCTCTGTACACAAACCAGTAGAGATATTAACTCCTTTTTCAATAGGGAACATCCGATAGTGAACTTAAATAACATATATCAGTTTCAAGAAATTACATAAATATTTACTGGAGCTAGAGCGCAGACAGACGAACAGACAGATACTTAAATTGAAATTATATTCACAGATGAAAATTGTTAGACAATGTTAAAAACGCTTAATGTAAACGAAATTGAAATTATCGCAAATTTTTATGAACAGCTCTTAATGTAACTGAATATTTTTGTGTGGCCCTGTAAATCTAATGCTAATCATGCTATATTCTATGCAAAGCATTCTTTTGTGCATATGAATAACATATTTCAATTTCATTAAACTTTGTGGAAAGTAAAGTTATTAAAATTTGGTTTATAGAAATACCTCTCATAGAACGCAATGCTTTGGAGTACTTTCGAGTGTCCCTGTGTACAAACTAGTGGTGGTATTTATTCCATTTTATATATGAAACATCCGATAGTGAACTTGAATAACATGATTTAATTTCACTAAGATTTGTATACAGTTAAGGTATTAAATATGGTTTACAGCAATACCTCTCATAGAATACAGTGCTTTGGAATACTTTCGGGTGTCCCTACAGGAATTAGAGCGCGGACAGATAGACAGACAGACGGACAGACAAGTCTAAGTCACTTTTAAACCTTGTTGGAAAGTGTTAAAAAGGAAAAAATGCTTAAACTTCCCTTAATATATCAACTGTAAAATTCGCCGCATTTAAGGGATAAAGTTTGTCGCATTTAGGAAAATGGTGTAAACAGACCCTTAAATGCGATAAAAATTTTAAACCCCTCTTTTTAAAAAAATGTAGTATTTTTTTTTATTTTCTTCTGGTAGGTATGAAGGGTATTCAAGCACATGACGTAACAGTGGTTATTTGATCTTGAAAGATGAAAGGATAAAATTACAGTTACTATTTGAAAATATTTTATCGCAATTAGGAAAAGACGTCGGAAAGCCATAATGGACAATGTTTACTGCAAAAGAAAATTCTACTAGAAAAATCCTTTAAAAATTAATGAAAAGTTTCGCGAACCGTTCTTGAAATGTGTATGTTCCATTATGATTTATAAGTTTGTGATTTAAGCATTTAGATTTTCAGTAGAAGAACTTTGTCGCATTTATGGGTTATCGCATTTAGGCGCAATGACCTTAATTCATGTTAAGCATGTTCACTTTAACCGGGTTCAACTGTATATGAACAATATCCACACTATCAATCATTTTGCTTAAATTATAAATATATAAATAATATTCCTATAAAAAAAAATCCATGTAGGTATTCATTACCAACATTTTTTATTCAACATAGTATCTTCATAATAAGAAATAATTTCATAACAAACACAAACGCGGTAGTATAAGACACTCAACTAGAGACACTGACTTTGTAGTTTAGCAATAATAGTACATTGAAATAAAAAAAGTAAAATTTTACTCACGGTATGGAACACATAATTTTAGAAAAGGATAATTTAATAGGAAAACTGACATAATTAAAACAATGTATTTAGAGAAATAAAATTTTACTCATAGTTTCTAACAAATAAATTAAACAGAATATGCAATTAAGAAAAAAAAGATTATATTCTAAAAAATTGTTACTTAGGGCTTAACAAATGTCATTTGAAAACAAGAAAATTTTTCATTCTTTACCCATTAACAAAATTCATATTTTCAATACCATTTTAATATTTTGACTTTCTTTTTGTGTATTTAGTGGGTACAATTCATTAAATAGGCAGCCTTAAATTGTATTTAACTGATTATATGTAGTTAAATAAAAAAGTTATGGTGTTTTTATTTTTTTATTTTTGGAGCCTTCTGAGCTTACTACAATGTAAAAGATGCCATTATTTTTAAAATATCATGTCAGCCAATGTTAAATGGTATAAACTGGTATGAGAGCTAAATAAGCAAGGAAATAATATGTTTCTTTCTAAATATCAACTGCAAAGTGTGCAAAGGCCAACTAATATATATATATATATATATATATATTAATCAATGAATTAAACTAAATATTTACAATTCAATACATTTAAATAAAAAACCTAGCTTTACTTCGTGCGTCGTTTTAGATCTTTCAAACCGGGCACCCGGTCCTCTTCAGAAACGGCAAATTTCTGTGCTGGAAACTTGAAACTGAGTGATCTTCTGTTGACTTTTTCAGCAGATGGCTCCATGCTCCGTTTGGGGCTACTGCGCCGCTGTCATTGCATACGTCATTATTAGCAGATATTTCGATCGATTCACGGTACATCGCATAATTATAATTTTCATAATCGGCTATTTTAATGGTTTTGTTAAAATCTATTTTAATATTTTGTTTATTGTATATTTTGGCCAGGGCGGTATTATATTTTCCGGTTTTTATGTCATTTTTATGTTCGTTAATCCTAGTTTTAATCTTTCTCTTAGTGACACCAATATATGAGCCGGGTTTATTTTCTTCATCTGTAAAAGGGATTTTATAAATGCCCGCAGCTTCTAAAGGGGGGATGGGGTCTTTATCACTTCGGATCATATTGAAAAATATTCTTGTTTGGTTTAATAGGGATATTTATACCGTATTTATTAGCTATATTCTTAATTTTGTTTGCGATCGTATGGGATAGAAGATGTAAAGTTAGGGGGTGGTTTTTGATAACTGGGGATTTGGTCAAGACTTTTAATTTTATTTTTAATTAATTTATTGACTATTTTGTCCGGGTATCCTGCTTTTCTGGTAAAGTTTTTGATTATATTCAGTTCATTTTCGAGATCTTCAGGTTCGTTGCAAATTAACCCTTTAACCGTTGCAAACGGCTTTTTCCGTTTTTAATAGTTGAAATAAGAGGCTAATGTAGCAAATTTTGGAAAAATATGATATTTTTTCCTAGGACATAAGATTACTCAATATCCATTGATTTCAAAAACTAATATGTTTTGTTCCTACTTCACTTAGTATTGATTTTATGAGTTATTAAACAGATATGCTAAAAAACTCGACACGGCTAAAGGGTTAATACTGCGCGATTGATATATGAACGAATGGCGTTGGTTTTGTCAACAGAGGATCACTCAGTTTCAAGTTTCCAGCACATAAGTTTGCCGTTTCTGAAGAGGACCGGGTGCCCGGTTTGAAAGATCTAAAACGACGCATGAAGTAAAGCTAGGTTTTTTATTTAAATGTATTTAATTATAATTATACTTCGTTTTTTCTATTTATTATATATTTACAATTCATACGCCAGTCATGAGACTGGCTTATGTAAATAACTAAAATATAATAAATGATTAAAATGTATAAATAAATGTTAAAATAATTAAGAAAATTAAGGTATAAATTATTTTGGTGTTTATTTAACGTTGTTTACTAGCCCAGTAGCAGAAACAGTGCAGCATGGAATATTTTAAAAACTCATTTTTTTTAAAGCTAGATAAGCAATTTCATTCCACTAAAGGCCCGCTTCATTTAACATCACTGGAAGCCCAAGCCAACGTTATTCTATGGGAAATTTTGTTACTTATAACTTCTTAACTAATACATATTTTTAAATTCTGTTTCCACATTCAGAAAATTCACAACTGTTAAATTGATGGATGTTTTTTTAAAACGGATTTTCTAAATTTTAAATGTTTTATTTTGAAGCTGTAAAATACAAGTTTTCAATACGTGAAATTTTTCATTATACAGTTTCAAATAAAATATTAAAAATTTATAAAATACGTTTTTAAAAAATGTTCATCAATTTAAAAGTTGTGCATTTTTTGAATGTGAAAACCAAAAAAAAAAAAAAAAAAAAAAAAAAAAAGTATTAGTTAATGAGTTATAAGTAAAAAAAAAATTCCCATAGAATAACACTGGCTTGGGCTTACAGCAATGGTAAGTGACTCTGTAATTGATTTGGGTGTTACTTTTGATGTCAAACTTGACTTTTCACACCACATCAATAGCATTATTTCTAAAGCATATAAAAAACTTGGTTTTCTTAAGTGTAAAACTAAAGATTTTTCCAATCAGCTTGCGTTAAATGTCCTATACTTCAGTTTAGTTCGCTCCAATCTATATTGTAGTCTTATTTGGGATTCTTTTTATGAAAATAAAATAAAAATTCTAGAGCAGGTTAAAACTAAATTTGCACGTTATTTATATTTTAAAAGTAATTTTATTTATACTCATATCATTTCTTCCTCGTATCTGCGAAGTATTTATAATCTTTCTAGTTTAAAATCTCGTCATGACCTTTTTCGCTTATTATTTTTATAAAGTTATCAACAATATGATTGATTGAATTGATATTCTTAACTGTATTCAAATTAATGTGCCAACCAAGTCTCTTAGAAATAATCATTTATTTGTCACTCCATTTGTAAAATATAATTATATTGATAATTTTTCATTATATAAATATTATAACATTTTTAATGAGCTTTCTGTGGATTTAGATATTTTGAATATGTCTTTTATTGTTTTTAAGGCTAAGTATTTTGAACTTTTAAATTCGTAACATGTATTTTTTTTTGTCTATGTTTGATGTATTGTATTATAGTTTTATTCAAGCAACATTGTAATTGGATGTTTCTGTAGTGTGCTTTTCTTTAGATAAATAAATAAATAAATATTTGACGTATTGGACATTATGTAGGCTATGTACCATTAGTAAAGTATAAACAAAATTACAATCGACAGTAACACATCTTTTATTTCATACAAGTGGAGTTGGAGTAGCCGATTTTAATACAGTAGATCTTTATAATACAATTCTATATAATGCACAACTTCTCAGACATAAAACATAAACAATGAATTTTGCAGTTGAGAAGTACTTTGTAAAAAGCTTACTCTGTGGAGAACTAAGTGTGATACATTTGTTTTTGTTAATCTCCTTAATTCAGAGCTTTTTAATGAAAAAATTGCTATTATTATGATATATGTATATAAACAGGGATTATGTATTAAAAATGTCTATTTTTACCGATACACTGATGACATTATAATTTTTTATGTCAATAATTTTTCCCTTAATTTATTCAAAATTGAATATCCTTCTCACCTTACCTTAACTCATAATTTCCTCAACAACAATTGTATTAGTTTCTTAGATTTAAAACTTAAACTTGAAGGTAGTAAAATTTATACTGATCTGTATGACAAAAGACAAGATTTTTGTTTCAAAGTAAATTTGTTTACACATTTTAATTCTTGTCTTCATATCTCTGTTTACAGAAATATCATTCTCAATCACCTCTTTTGCATACATAATCTTTGTTCACTTAGGTTTAAAAACAAAAATATCTCTCCCATAATTAATGCTGCTACAAAAATGGGTTATCCCAAAAAATTTATTTATTCAATTGTTTATCATTAAAGATCTCTGTATAACACCAGAAAAAAAAAAAAAAAAAAAAAAAAAAACCTATTTAAGGTTAAAAAAAAAAAAAAAAAATAGTGGATGGGTGTGCAGATGTTTGATTAACCCCTTCCGCTACAGGCTAGCTGTAGTGTAACTATGTGAAATACCAGATTATAATTTTGAAATAATGCAATCCATAACGAAGTAACAATGTGCATTTTGTTGTGAAGTCCCTTTTCAGTCCAGGCAGTTGCTCAGGACGTGCATCGGCAAAAGGATTCGACATAAATTTCCAGTCACCTGCTGTAAGTGGTTCATCATTACTGTCATCGCTTTCGCCGTCTTCACTTGTTGTAAAGTCATCATTGGAATCTTCAAGTTCGTCATAATCGGGGATATAATCACTATCCGAATTACTAGAATCAGACATTATTCACAGTTTCAAACACCGGCAAAACACACAAAATCGAGGAGCGAAAATTACACACAACCGCAGCCGTGAGAAATCACGAAACAACTGGCGTAGCCAAAACTAATAGGTCACCGAGACTCCTAACGCCATCTAGTTGTCAGTAATGAAAATACAATTTCAAAATACCATATGACAAATAAAATAACTCTCTCTGATACTACAACAACGTTGGGCTTATTGTATCGTATACTTTCTTTGGACGTATGCACGTACGTCCATGGTATTAATGGCCATTAACACTAGGACGTACGCCCCTGGAGTGGAAGGGGTTAAGGAGGATGGGTGGTGTTGTTTGGCTGGTTGTTTGGGAGGGTTTGCTGTTGAATAATAATAATAAAAAAAAATGGGATTATTGCTATTGCAAGTTATATTCTTCTTATTTTTTCTGGTTGATATTATGAATTATGAATTCTTTTTCGTTAAAGTTAACCTTTTCCTTAAGGGTGGGATTTCTGCAATCCCAAGCAAAAATATGTTTAAGAATATGGAGTTGGTATTACTGTTGTCCTAAATATTTCTTCCCATAAAGCATGGGGTACTGCTACCCATGCTTTAGGGGAAGAAATGTTTGGAACAACGGAAATACCAATCCCGTATTCTTAAACACATTTTTGCTTGGGATTGCAGAAATCCTACATGTAAGGAAAAGGTTAAGAAAAACCTATATGATTGACGAGTACTTTACAAAATTATAGGTAGAAGAATAATGCAAAAGAAAATATATATCAATAAAATGCACCAAACATATAATTTGTAATAAGAAAAATGATACAATAATCACAGTATCTGATATACCTAAAACAAACCAATGTTCAAATTTATAAAAACTAATCTTAAAAAGAAATAAATAACATAAAAAAAAATAGATCCTATTCAGATAGTCTTCTGCTAAGCATAGAGGGGCACTTATTTTGCACTTTCAGAACAAACGAAATTCAGGTGAAAAACGGATGGGAGGGTTTGATCGAGGGGAAGGAGCGCTTTTGCGGTATTTTAAGGTATAAATAAAAAATAAAATTTATTTATTTTTTTAAATGGATCAGTTTAAACATATATATATATATATATATTTAAATTTTACTCATTTAATATTGATTATAAAACTATTAAACACAAACAAGCTTTTAACTTAGCATTAAAAAAAAATCTTTTAAAATATGGTTATGGTTATATTTTGATTAGATTTTCATTAAAAATGTAATTTTTTAATTCAGAAAAAGATAAATTATAAAAAATATCACAGGAAAAAAAAAAAAAAAAAAAAATTACCAAGATTTTTAAATTTGTAACTATCACGATCATATATCTGGTGTAATTCAATAACAATTGGATTAATTACAGTAAACATTTCATCTAAACAATCAGGTTATTTATAAATAAAACCATTAAAATAAATAAATGTCTAATATTGACATATACTAACTCTGCAATTAGATGAAGCCGATAAAGTTCAAGGCACCCAGCTATAATCATTGATGATGCAGCACACACCATGCCAATAGCTATTCTGGTTAACATGCTAATTTGTACACCTCGTCGATTCAAACAAGGGTATATCAAATGATTCAGTATAGGAATGAATATGATCAAAAACACAACATTAAATAACATAAGCCATGCTGCTGGTATCTGAAAACAAATAATAACTAATTTAATTTAAAATTATAAAAATAACTTTTACAGTATATATTTTCTAAATACTGGGAGACTAAGAAAAATAATGTAAAAAATTCTTTTCCCATTCTTTCTCTTAAGAAAAAGAATATTTAGAACTAAAGCAAACAACTAAGTACAATAAGGAAAATTTTAGCCATTCACTTAACTGCAAACTTCAACTAATGGATTAGTTACTACAGACCAATGATGAGGCTTATTCTTTGTTAGCCGCCTACAGCGATCAGATGTACCAGATGAATTTTCACAACCCATGAAAATTTTGACTTTAGCAAATTCTACTCCAGTGTTGCTATAAATAATTGTGACTGTGGTAAACACAGGGATTAATCCAGCTTTTGAAAAATGATACCCAATTTGTGAATTTATAAAATAATTTGTGAAAACATCAAGTAAGTTTGTGAAAATTAATGATACTTCAGAACAATTAACTAAAATACGTAAAGAAATTTTTTTTTATTTTAAAATACATTTAAAAAATAAAATGAAACAGTTGTAAAAATAAATATATATATGGGCGAGTTGTTTCTTATATGTAAGATAAGTAGGTGTTTACTTAGATATTTATCATTGTCTCCAGTAAATATTCAAATTGAGGGTATTTTTCTGTGTTTGATGCAGTGAAGCTTATAAAATATTTTAATGTGCAGTTATATTGCTGAGGATTGACTTTGTGAAGGTACCTCTTTGCTAAAAGTTGAATTTGTGAAGGTACTTCATTGCTAAAAATTGACTTTGTGATAGTGCCTCAATGCGGCACTAAATTTGTTCTGAATTAACCTCTGAAACACTACCAGGTTATTGATGC
Organism: Salticus scenicus; assembly: GCA_963930645.1. Lineage (NCBI taxonomy): Eukaryota > Metazoa > Arthropoda > Arachnida > Araneae > Salticidae > Salticus > Salticus scenicus. The sequence goes on along the minus strand of OZ005655.1, from coordinate 178,053,953 downwards.
CTCTTAAAAATTTTGACTATGGCAAACTCTCACTTGCAAGTATTTGCAGCACACCTCATTTGACAGACAACTTCAGCCTGTTTGTGTTCTGTAAAAAATGAGACTGTACAAACTCCTACTTTACTGGCACTCTCAATCCAATGTACTACACTAAATATTGAGTTCACTTACTACCTAAAACAAAGACATTTATAGTAAAAATAAAATATTTATTATCAGTAAATTTTCAGTCCTGTGTTTGAAAATAATAAATAAACACAAACAAATGCATCATGTTCAATCCTTCCTCCTCCAACATGACATTATCTTCACAAATTTGACAAAAATATAATACAAATTTAACAAAATGATTTTTCATGTTTATTTTTCACACATAACTATACATTGCCTCTTAATCATGACATCATTTTTTACAGATTTAACAAAATTCTATCAAATTGGAAATCATAAAATAGCTAAAAAACAAAAGTGTTGAAAATTAATAAAACTCACAATACTTGTTTTAGATCTAAATAAAACCCTTTGTCAAGTGGGTAAAATAGGCATGAGTGCAGCAAAGAAGTGCACTGATGCTTTATTTGCTGCACTTGCGACTACTTTCTTTGTTTAATGAAAGGGCAAGGTTTTATTTCCACCCGAAACACTTGTAAGATTTTTTTTTTTTTTTTTTAATTTATGGTGTTTATTCAAGATTTTTTACTTATTATGATAAGATCTAATAAAGATACACCAGTGTACAAAATTAAAATGGATCAAGGTCACCCTTTTGCATGCAAAACGCGATGTCAAACAGACTAATATATAGAGATAATTTTATTAGTGATAGTAACTTTGTTATTAGTAAAAATAATCTCAAACTTACATACTTGATTTTCTGTAATTTCTACCAGTGATATATGTATGTGTTGTTGTTTTGGGAGTGGGGCAGATGTTCAAGAATACTGCATACAAATCTTTTGTACTGTGCCTTATTTGATCAAGACACTTTCATTAGTTATTACTTTACAAACTGCTTGGTTATGAATAATATTATTTTATAAAATTTTTTAACTTTTAAATGATAATATTTATTTTTGACTAACTCTATCAAGAAAAGGAAAAAAAAAAAAAAAAAAAGAATCTACTTATATTAGAGTATACACAGTAAGTGTCTTTTAATCTTTTAAGAATAGTCAATATAAAAAGCTATGCTAGATATAAAAGTGATGATAAATTTACATTTAGATAAGAACTGAAATAATATTTACAGTGAATATCTTCCCCTCTTCATAAGTAGTTGAATTTGATCCTTCTTCAAGGTTTAATCGCATCTGTAATCCTTGAGCTAAAAATGTACTTTGCATCTATTAAAAAAAAAAAAAAAAGTGATAATAATGTAGAAACACACAACTATTTTATATGAAATATTCTTAAATCTATTTTTTTTTTTTTTTTTTTCTCATACATTAAGTTACACATGACTGATAAAACTTTTATACAAAATAAATAAATAAATAAAATAATAATGATTTAAATAAAATCAAATTCCCATACAGTAAACTTAATTGCAACAAATTCAGTTCAAAAGCACAAATAAAAAAAAAGCTCATGATTTATTAGAATTTTGTCAAAATTTGTTAAAACTATGAAATCTACATTTTTTTGTCAAAACAAAGAAATTTAGAAAATTCAAATGTAATAAATAAACAATTTACAAAGGCATGAACATTAAAAAAAAAAAAAAAAAAAAAAAAAAAAGTCTACTGTAAAATTATCATTTATATTTGCTTTTCTGAAATATATTTTTTCTTTTCTCCCAAGCTGATTTATTACTTTCTTTTATATTCAACAGGAAAAAGTATTGGATTCCTAAAATATTCCGATTTCTGGTTTTTGATGGATTTACTTGTTTTGAAATGTCCTGCACTGTTAAAAATTTCAACAGAAAACTCTGTTTAACCTATTATCTTAGTCTTACGTAAAATTACAGAGAAAAATAAATGGAGATGTCAAAAGACTTATTTTATACATTCATTTTAATAACTAATATTAATTGAATTCATTATTGTTGAGAATATATTTCGGACTTAGAACGCTTTTTCTGAAGTAGAAACAGACATTTTTAATTTTAATTAAAAATTATGTATTAAAGTTACAAGTCATTTGTAGCATTTTATGACACAGGGTAGTCCAAAATATTTGCGTTTTTCTTCAATTTGTGGTTGGTATTCTAATTGCCTTCATGACTAAGTCAATGGTGAAAAATACGAGTTTGTAAAAGTTCTTTGCATTTAATTCAAATTCAACCTTACTTAAACATCCTTTTTTAATTGAGCATATATATTTCGGACCTAATCAGGTCCATCCTCAGCGCTCAGATGACAACTTCTAGCCGGTCTGTATTTATTTATTCCTCTCATTTCTTGGTTTATTCGCTTCACTTCGTCAACTGGAGATGCTGTTGCCACTGTATTAGAATTAAACTGTGTTCCCTGTCATTTATGGAGTTGTTAGTTGTTAATATTTTGATAGCTTCCATTTAAAGAGCGTAATGATGTGAGTGGAATTGGGCTACTTTTTTAAAATTAATGGTATTAGTATTAATAGGTTTAGTATTGTTAATTCTGGAAAAGGCAGTAGATTGTTTATTATACTACTGCCTTTTCCAGAATTAACCAAGAAATGAGAGGAATAAATAAATACAGACCGGCTAGAAATTGTCATTTGAGCACTGAGGATGGACCTGATTAGGTCCGAAATATATATGCTCAATTAAAAAAGGAGGTTTAAGTAAGGTACATACCTATTGAATTAAATTATACATTAATCATTTTAAACGAAAAACGATGTTCTTTGCATTTCTAAAGTTCAAGGTCATTTTCGTTCAGTATTCTTTTAGAAAATGAAAGAAATCTAAAAAATAAATAAATAAATAAATAAAATAATAATTTAGTTGACACTGAATATAATCTATATATAAAAAATCGTTCTTCCTGACTGACTGAGTGAGGGGGTGATTCATCATCGCCCAGGCCAAACGCCTGGACCTAGAAGCATGAAATTTTGTGACAATGTTCTTTCTTTGACGTAGGCATACACTAAGAAGCGATTTTACAAAATTCGTCCCCCAAGGGGGGGGAGGGGGCAAAACGTGATTTCACAAAATCCTTCATATCTCAAACAAAAAACAGATATCCGTAAAATTTTTGCTTTAAAATGTAGCCAATTTCTGGTAAATGTAAAAACCAATTTCTTGAATTTTCAAAATTCGGCCCCAAAGGGGGGCGGGAGGGGGCAAAACGTGATTTCACATGCGTAAAACATGATTTCGCATAATCCTATATATCTCAAACAAAAAAATAGATATACGTGAAATTTTTGCTCTAAAATACAGCTAATGCAAATATCTAAAAACCAATCTCTGGAATTTTAGAAATTCAGCCCCCAGGTGGGGCAGCAGGAGGGGGGGCTATGGGCCAAAACCAAATAGAAATACAGTTAGGCCGTTCAAAATTGGTACAGATAGGTCTTAGAGGCCTGCAAGTCAAATGGGGATATTTTCGATTGTGTAAAGTTATTAGGAGGGGCAGGAAGGGGGGAGGGCAGAGGGGGGGCAGAAAAATAAAAATAGTGTCAGATCGTTCAAAATTGGTACATAGAGGTTTTCGATACTTACAAATCGATTGCGGATTTTTTGAATTTGTAAAATTATTAGGAGGGGCGGTAAGGGGGGGCTATGGGGCAAAAACAAATAGAAATACAGTTAGGCCGTTCAAAATTGGTACAGATAGGTTTTAGAGGCCTGCAAGTCGAATGGGGATATTTTAGAAAGTGTAAAGTCATTAGGAGGACTGGGAAGGGTGTAGGGGAGAGGGGAGGCAAAAAAATAAAAATAGAGTTAGATCGTTCAAAATTGGTATATAGAGGTTTTCGATACTTACAAATCTACTGCGGATATTTTCGAATTTGTAAAATTATTAGGAGGGGCGGTAAAGGGGGTGGGACGGTAAGGGGGGGATGTGGGCAAAAACAAATAGAACTACAGTTTGGCTGTTCAAAATTGGTACAGATAGGTTTTAGAGGCCTGCAAGTCGAATGGGGATATTTTCGAAAGTGTAAAGTTATTAGGAGGGCCGGGAAGGGGGGGGGGGTGGAGGGGCAAAAAAAATAAAATAGAGTTAGATCATTCAAAATAGGTACATATAGAGGTTTCTGATACATACAAATCGATTGCGGATATTTTCGAATTTTTAAAAGTATTGGGAGGGGTGGGAGCGGAGGGCCAAAAAAATAAAAATAGAGATAGATCGTTCAAAACTGGTGCATAGAGGTTTTTGATACTTACAAATCGATTGCGGATATTTTCGAATTTGTAAAATTATTAGGATAGACGGGAGGGGGGGGGGCAAAGGGGGAAAATAATAGAAATAAGAGTTAGAGCATTTTGGAAATTTTTTCTGACGTCAGTGAGAACCCGGTGCGACGTTTTTCCTAATCAAATTTTGTTTCTCTTTTTTCTTTTCATGTGATAAAAATTAATGCAATTTTGAGAATTCAGTAATTATAGTGATTCATTTAAAAATAGGGACCAGCGAAGCGGGCGTCGCTTGCTAGTATAATATATATATGAGAATTAGAAAATTTAATAAACACATTCTGTATTAAATTTTTAAAATTTGACACTAATAATGCAAAAAATTAAATAAAGAATAACAAAATACAATGGGAAAAATTAAACAAGTCCTTCTGGCTTATTCGGAAGGGTAGGTTGATTTCTTTTTTCTTATCAAGTAGCCTTCATTTTGTTTCAAAATGGCGACTACAAATTATTGATGGACTTGATAGAAACATTGATGTAGGCTATGCACATATGGAGTTTTAAGTAAATCGGTTCATAAATACCTTTTTATGTGAATTTAAAATTTTCAAGTGGCCGGCGCTTGGAAACAAAATGGTGCAATATATCAAATGCTATTGTGAGATAAGTCTACTGTACACATATAGTTCGAATAAATTCAAAATCTCAAAAGTTATCATGTTGAAAAATTAAGTGGCTATCACTTGGATCAAAATGGCAGAGAGAAAGTTGCTCATTAAAGATATCATTGTAAATTTGAAAATATTTTTTTTTAAAAGAAATTCTTTCAAAGAGGTTTAGTAAGTTAATAAAACGTCAGTTTTCTGCATTTCTAGGTTGTTTTAGCATTAAAATAGCCTAATTTCCCCTTAAAAACGCATTAAAATTATCCAATAAGGCAGGTAATGGGTTTGGCGCCAAATTTGGCAACTTTTCCTCCATCATGGTTCGTACACATTTATGATAAAGAAAAGTAAGGAGTTTTTAAGGACTTCTAGAAGATTTTTTAAGGACTACGTAAAATAATAATTTATACCTTATGTATTATATATATATATATAATCCCCCCCCCCCCCCAAATGTACCTATATATATATATAGAAGGAAAGGACTAACATTACAGTCTAACACAACATGAAATAAAATTTCATAAGCCCAAATACAAATTCAAAAAGGAAAATTGAGAAACAATCTTTTTTAATTTATAAAATAATAATAATAATAATTTTTTCAGTTACTCACCAGGTGATTCTGGAATGTTGTTTAATTCAGTAAAGTTAAAAACATATCTAATTTTTTATGTATAGTTCAAATGTTAAAAAAAAAAAAAAAAAAAAAAGAATAGTTGATGAAGTTGAAACTAGTGGAACATAAGGCATGCAGGACAGCACAAAAACAATTGAAAGTAAAAAGGAAAATGATATTTTTTATATGCATCAACTTTTTCCCCGCTTAAATGTCCCTCAGTCCCTCCCCCTTCTCATCCCCACCACAGATGTTGCCATCTCGATGGCATAAACTGCGGATTTTCGATTGCCTCCACAAACAAATTTTGAATCCATACAAAAATTGCAGCATTAAAAAAAAAATAGTTTGATGTGGCTATTATAGCATAGACTTTCTTCTATATATCTTATAAAATTCATGCAATACCAAATTATTTATTAAATTATTATTCACTAAAATTATTTTCCCATCATGAATGCAGACGACTTTTCCTGACAAATGCAGACGATTTTTAAATATAACATCAAACATCAAATGCCGAAAGCACATAGTCTCTTCTGTACCAACATCAGAAAAAAAGCATTTTTTTTCTTCTTTTTTCCATTAAAAATGAAAAATTGATAACTTTGTTTTAAAATTTCACAAATCCATGGTTCAACCATTCGCTTTAATGGTACTGACAAATTCTTTCGAAAGATTCTCATATAGAAAATTCACATCCTAGGTGTAGGGAAGGGTATTTCCGGAGCAATGCTCTTAGAAGCATGCACTCCCCCCCCCCCCCCCCAGTTTACAACTAGTATAATCAATAATTCATATTAATTTCACAATCAGCGTTAAAAATATCACTTATTATGTATATTTATCCCCAATTTTGTCCTACACTGCCCTGTTAAAAATTTAGGGGAAGAAAAGTACGGCAGCGCCACCTGTTGAGTGATTGATCCTCAAATATAATAAGCACCAGCTTAGGAAAAGGTCCAACTAAATATCAAGTTTGGTTAAATTTCGTTCACTGGTTTGTAAGATACAGCGTCGGCAAAATTTGCGATACATGCACACAGACATTTTCTAAAAATAGTTAAATCGTGTTCAGGATATCACAAACCAGTTAAATCCGTCAGAAAACGGGGATTGAAACATTTTACGAATCCAATTTTTATATGTAGTGAGAGAAGAAATAAAAAAAAGAAAAAGAAAAAAAAATAAGTATGCTGAAAAAAATCTGGTGTGTAACAAACAATTTTTAATGCTTACTATTACACATGAATTCGTTTTAAAGATAGTGTGGTCAGAAGGCATAAAATATACCTAAGTTAATTAGTTGCTACAAAGTTAATTAGTTGCTACAATCAGAAGTTTGTAGCAACTAATTAATTAGCAAAAATGCTGGAAAGACATCTGAGAGAGAGAAGCGAGGGAAAAAAAACAGCAGCACTTGGATATTTTCAATTTTTTTTTCTGTAATCGCTAATTTTATTGTTTCAAAAGTAAATTTTTTAACAGACTTTATTACGTTGTGTTCCGCGTGCAATTTAGGATTGAGCCAAGTGTTAAAAACAAGATGCAATTGTTCAGAAAATTGTAATGTTTCAAAAATGGCAAGAATAAAGCAATTAACGATACCACAAAAAATATGAATTTTAGAACAAAAATAAAAAAATATTTTAATACATGGGATGTCAAAATGATTAAATGTTAACAAAATATTAGTGATTTAATTTTTAGCAAGATACAATATTTCTTGGCTGTTTAAACTGCACATTTGTCCTTAGGCGGTCACGTTACTCCTCTGTCGAGATGACTGCAAGTTAAAAAGCCAGCGCTTAAAAAATCAGTTTGTATTACATTTAGAGCACAGCAGGGATTCAGAAAAAGTGTTTGGTAACATAATTTATCTAAATACAGTGAAATAACAATTAAACAAAGCAGGTTTAATTGCCAGAAAATCTGAAAAAAAAATTAATTCTTAACGAAAAGAATTAGAAAATCAAGAAATTAGAGGGTTAAAAAAAATTAAAAAAGGATCAATTAATTATTTGGCTGAAGTTGTTCTCTCTGATGAGTCAAGTTTAACTTATTTCAAACTGACGGAAACAAGCAGATCTGATCACGAAAATGTGACTGACTTAATGAAAATTGCACTTTTAAAACAATAACATATTCCCCGGACATTACGATACGAAAATGCATAATTTTTTGGTGAGTCTGGCAAATTTTCATGTTCAAGGGATCAATTAACCCGAAATAAAATTTGGCCATTAAAAAATTTATACCTGACCGACTACTTTGGGGGTATTTCAGACTCTTCCATAATTAGCATTTCAAGATGATAATGCACCATGTTATATGGCGCTTGGGATACAGTTATTTGATTCAAGTGATTAAAATTACTTATCCATTCTCACAAGCATCTATAATTTTATAAGTTATGATAACTTTTTTTACTTAAAATTAAATCTCACAAAGAATATCGCAGAATTTCTTCTTTATTAGACCTGAAAATTGTCCTAATCTCAATCCGCTCGAAAATGTTTAGTCTATAAAAGAGGTGGGGATTAGAAATTTATAGCCTACAACTTTGGAAGAGCTAGAAAAAGATATTTATTATATTTTGTGCAGTGAAATTTCTGAGTTTCATGTTAAAAAACTGTAAAATATTATGCCATTGCGCAATAAAGCAGCAATTCCATATAAAGGCGGAATTATCCAATCCAGAATACATAGTTTTATTAAATAGTTTAGATCTAACAAATAAATAGTTTTATTTCATACATTAAAATAGCACTTGTTTATTTAATATAATAAATCATGATAGAATACAAAGTATATGTTTATTATATTACGTTTAAAAAGAAAATTTTATGTAGATTTTTATTAAATACTACGTAGAGTGTAACAAAATGAATTATTAAATCTAAAATGTACATAGGTTTCATGTCATGACTTCCGTATTATACAAACATAACAATTTTATTTGTTGCAATCATTAATTTTTAAATTATTACAAACCCAAAAGGTATAAGTCAATTTTTCTGTAGTGCGGCTTTTTTTTTTTTTTTTTTTTTTTTGTCGTTTAGTGTATTCAATCTGGAAGCCTATCATTTTTCCTAAAGTAATACCAGGTATTAATGAAAAAAGGACACCTAAAATGAATTTTTTTTTTCTTTTTTTAAGATTTGTTTTTAAGACATCGTTGTTGTAATCCCATTTCCAGTTTTTCCACAAAACTTTATTCATCTCTTTATCATCTTTATTAAATTCATCTGTTTATCAGAAATACACAGTTACATATGAAAGAATACCTAAAAGAATGTTAATATGGCGAATTTGAAGAAAATCCGTAGAACTGTTTATTATGAAACCACTTACAAGATGTAAAACTGACTAATTTATTGAAGTTGTCTGTCAATTTTCCTGAAGTAACCAACGGATTTATTTTTATTTTTTAATCTGGCAACTGACGTTTTCCAACCATGCTTGTTAATCAAGGTTTTACTGTATTTATAAATCAGGTGAAAACTTGATTTCGAAAATTTTGACCGAATACATTATTTCCATTACTTACGATAGTTATATAGTAGAAGTGAAAATCTAGATAATTCAGCGCATTGAAATTCCAGCTATACTCTAAGTCAATAGAAATACTAAAGTATGAGACCAATATCTTGGTTTAATTACCAATCAAAAAGTTTTCTAAATAATTTTGGCCCCACTAGAGACTTGTGGGATTGGTTTGAGACTGATTTATATACCTAAAGTTTATATTTTTAATGACCTCATATTTGTATTTAAACCTCATATTTGTATAAACGTACTTTTTAAAAATAATTCTTAACATGTGCGTTTATCTTTTTTTAAAGAAAATATCTCTCTAAATAGAGGATCAACGAGTATTTACGATAATATTACTAGGCGAAATTACCTTAAGAACTCAACGTGGTTTTGGAGTTAAGGACGATAATATACTCGTGAACCTAAGCTTGGGTAAAATGCCTTATGTTTAGGTTTTTCTAAAGGATCCTAGCCCGTATTTCTAAGAGTTTCAGAAGAGGGAAAAAAACGCTGAAAACCTTAAATGACAGGGCCGACGAGCCTAACCTAAATACAAACCCATCACCTCCCATCCACCAGCTTTAAGAACAGAATGTCTCTGTCACGAACAGGGATCAATTGTTATTACATTTGAGTGTGTTTTTTTAACATAAATCTAACAAGTGTTTATACATTATTGTGTTTGTGATCAGCCCAGTGCGTCAAGAAATTAATTTGTTTTGGCTGATCTAACATCTATGATAAGAAATGGGTCTTCTCCCTTTTTTTTCCAGATATTATGACAAGGTACATGATATCATTATTAAGAAGGGACACTCAGCGCTATTCTGGACATCTGTGATAATTACAGAATGAAAATAGTTCTATAAAATACCAGATTGTATTTCTCAGTGGCAGATCAAATGTGCACACCACTGAAAGTAAATAAACTGAGAGAGAGAAAGAGAGTGGCTGATCATCTGCTTGTTATTTAGAAAGGAAGGGACAAATCAATTCTTTGCCATTTAAAAAGGGAGATAGAAAACAATATCAAGATTTTCGGGCTACATGAGATTTCCGGTTAGTTAAATACCGAGGAGCAGAGGTTTTAGTCTATTTTAAAAAGTTAATTATAAATAAAACAAGTAGCAGAAATCATTTATATATTTAAATAGCTTAAAAGCAAAAATTCCTTTTTCTTTTTTTTTCGAAATAATATATAATGAAAATTGAAAAACACCTAGTCAGATATATGCTTTTTCTTTCCTCCCCTTCCTCATCACATATTATTTGTTTAGTCCTCAAGTAATTAAAAAAGATTATTCATTTTACATTTTTTTACCAAATCATTTTTCTTGCAGAACGTCTTTTTAGTAGTGCATGAAAAGCAGACGATTTTTATGTTTTTCCAACTTTGTTGCTAAGCTGTTACGTGTTTTAGATTTATTATCGTTCCAAATATAAAATTGTCAGTTCAAAAAACGAATTTCCCTTTTTTTTTAAAGTTTTAAATACTATAAGAGAAAAATAAGTACTTTTTAAGGTACAAGTAAAAAAAGTAAGGAGTTTTTAAGGACTTCCTAGATTTTTTAAGGACTTTTTAAGCACCTGTACGAACCATGTCCATGGTGACTTTTTTGGAGAGAAAATACTTATTATCGATATACCAAAGATAGACGCAATAACGTGATTGGTTCACGAATTACGTGAAATTTCTACATTTTTATTGTTTGAATGATAAATTCATTTTTTAACTTTGATTTGAATTGATTAAGTATTTCAAAAGTTACCATGATAACAAGTTTTCAAGTGGCCGCCACTTGGAAACAATACAGCGGAACAAGTTGCCTAGCAAACATATCCAAGATATTTGAAGCATAGGTTCACTGTCCAACTGTGATTCAAATCAGTGCCGTGTTTCAAAAGTTATTATTATGGCAAATTTTCAAGTGGCAGTCTAAGTGGCTGCGACTTGGAAACAAAATGGCAAAACAACTTGCCCAGTGAAATCATCCAATATATTTGTATGATAAGTTCATTGTCCAGTTCTAGTTTAAATTAAATCAGTATTTCAAAAATTATCATCATACAAAATATTTTCAGGTGGCACCACTTGGAAAAAAAAAAGCGGAGTGAGATGCCCAGGGAACCTATCTGAGATATTTGAATGATAAATCCACTATCCAAATTTGATGCGAATTGATTCAGTATTACTCAAGTTACCATAATGACAAATTTGCAAGTAGCCGCCACTTGGAAATAAAATTGCGGATCAAGTCACCAAGTGAACTTATCTTATATATTTGAACCACAAGTTCACTATCCAACTTTTATTTGAATTAGTTTAGTATTTTAAAAGTTATCGTGATGGCATATTTTCAAGTGGCAGTGTGATTTCAAGAGGCTGCAACTTAGAAACAAGATGTTTGGACAAGATGCCCAGTGAACACGTACAAGATAATTATATGATAATATCACTGTCCAAATTTGGTTCGATTTGGAGTATTATTTCAGAAGTTATTGTGTTTTTAAATTTTCAAGTGGGAGCCTGATTTCAAGTGGCCCACTTAGTGTAAGATATCCGGTACTTTTCAAAAAATGGTGGTTAAAGTTTATTAATAAACTTGGTTGAGAGACTTATATTATCTATGTGTACATCAAAGTTCAAACAAATTCGAAATACGCTTTTTACAATGTGAATTTGAAATCTTCAAGTGGTCTCCACTTGAAAACAAAATGGTGGAGCAACATGATTGGCAAACTCATCCAAAATATTTATAAGTTCACTGTCCAAATTTGGTTTGATTTGGAGTATTATTTCAGAAGTTATCGTGATTTTAAATTTTCAAGTGGTAGCCTGATTTCAAGTGGCCTTGCTTAACTTAAGATATACACCACTTTGTTAAATATGGCAGATAAAGTTCATTAATAAACTTGATTGAGACACTTATATGGTCTACGTATACATCAAAATTAAAAAAAAATTTGGAATATGCTACAATGTAAATTTGAAATTTTCAAGTGGTCTCCACTTGAAAACAAAATGGCAGAGCAACTTGGCTAACAACCTCATTCAAGATATTTATAAAATAAGTTAACTGTCCAAATTTGGTTCGATTTTGAGTATTATTTCCGAAGTTATTGTGATTTTAAATTTTCAAGTGGCCCCGCTTAACTTAAAATTTCCACCACTTTGTTAAAAATGGCAGATAAAGTTCATTAATAAAGTTCATTGAGACCCTTATGTGGTCTATATTTACATCAAAATTCAAGAAAATCCGGTCTTAAATACGCTTTTTTACAATGTGGATTTGAAATTTTCAAGTGGCCCCCACTTGAAAACAAAAAGTTGGAGCAACTTGTTAACGAACTTATCCAAGATATTTATAAGATAAGCTTGCTGGACAAATTTGGTTTGATTTGGAGTATTATTTCAGGAGTTATCGTAATGACAAAATTGTTATTATATATATATATACAGGTTGATTCAAAATTAGTGTGACCAATTTTAAAAGCATGTAACTATTTTTGATAAATTTTAATCGCTTTACCACCAGATTTATTTTAAAAGTGAGACGTTTAAATTACCAATCTAGCTATTTTTGTTAGTGGGAATAAATTATGGCTCCGAAATTAGATCATAAAACCTGAAGCAAAAATTTAAAGCTTTTGAAGAATGGTTGCTCAAATTCTTTTATAAATAAAGCATTTAAAAATCAGAAAAGACATTTTTCTAATGGATTTACTATCTGAACTTTGAAAAGAAATAAAATTTGGCTGGCTATCAAAAGCTCCAGGAAAAAAATGTGGATGGAAGGAAGTCCTTGGTGAAAAAGAAAAAAAGCTAAAAAGACTTATCGCTGTAGAAAATCCTATGCCTCAAAAAACTTTACCAAAGAAACTACATGTAACACAATCAACAATTTGTCGTTAGATAAAGAAAATTGGCTATAAAAAAGTGAATAAACCAGACTGACATCAAATGTCTTCAAAGACCGTAGAAAAACGAAGAAAAAGTTCTTGGCCTCTGTATTTAATGTTACGCTAAGTTAGATACAAAACATGGATAACTTTGGATGAAGCACTGTCATCCACAACTGTCAAAATGAGGATACAATATATTTCACGCGAAAAGTGTTACAAAGACGTAACTGTTTTGCAGAAAGCAAGTTGGCCGTCAAGATTTATGGTATGGATGGGAATGTCCTCTCAAGGCTTAACAAAACCATTTTTTGTAGAACCAAAGGCTAAAATTGATGCTAAATACTATCAGAATAAAGTTTTGAAGCACATGATCAAAGAAAGTAAACGTCTTTATCCTCAAGGAAAGTTTGTTTTTCACCAAGATTTTGCACCAAGTCATACTGAAAAATCAACTATAAAATGGCAGAAAGATAAAAAAAAATATATTCTTCCTCTTGCGAAATGGTTACCATCATCCCCTGACTGTGATCCTTGTGATTATTTTTTATCGGGATATTTAAAAAAACAATTAAGTAGACGTAAAGCAAGAACACTTCAAGGGCTTCAAAAAGCAATCAAAGAGGAAGTTGGGAAAATACCCCCAAAAGTGGTTGAAAATGCTCTTTTTGCTTGAACTAAACGTTTACTTAAAGTGTACTATGCTAAAGGAAACCACATTGAAAATTTCATGTAAATAACTTAACCCAATAAAAATTTCTGATGTTCTGAAATTGGTCACACTAATTTTGAATCAACCTGTATATATATAGATAAATGAAGTGATTACAATAGGTCGATTTCTAAAGAAATCAACCTACAAATAAAGCATGAATTATGATTATTTTGAAAAGGAGAAGTAGTGGCACTAATAGTCCTGAAAAGTTAGATTTTAAAATGAAAATGACAAATTTCATTTTATATACAATTCATTAATCCATCCAAGTACTAAGGAATATTTTGTCAAAAAAAAAAAAAAAAAAAAAAAAAAAAAAAACAGTACAAAAAGATTTACTTGAAAATATAATATCCAGTACGGAATTAGTAAAACAAAAACTTTGATGATAGCAGAAAGAGATTTGACATCCTCCACAACAGATTCATGAAATTTTCCACCATAGCGAACTTTAGCCATATCAAGCCAATCAGGTCTATTAACTTCAGTTGAGCTAAAAAAATAATTAAAGATATTTCAAAAACTTATATCACTTTTTAAAAACAAACTTCTCCAAAATTCATTCAACAGAACATTCATGCAGCAGATAATGACATTAAAATATATATACATTTCTTACACAAACTGAGCATTTTACAAATTGCAAAAAATAAACATCATATTTTCAAAAATAAATAAATTAAATTAAAGTTTTATAAAAATCAGTAAAAGAGAAATAATTTGATTAGAAAAGATAAGTAAATTTTTTTTTTATGTTAATTTATATTAAATTCAATTAATGCAGAGAAGTCAAAAATGATTTTTTGTTACAGGGTTGCTACAAAAATTTGAAAAACAAATTCTCCTAGTTTTTCCAGTTTTTTTTTTTTTTTTTTTTTTTTTTAAGCAAAAGCAGATGATACACAATCAATGCAGCATCAGACTCTATCACATTTACAAGTCAATCGAATATATCCAATTAGGAGAGGTCACAACATGGAAAATTCAGATTGGGACGAAATTGTGCAGGATTGTAGTATACTATGAAGGTAACAACATATTAAAACAGTAGGACCTACTAGCCATAGAATTTTGAGAAAAAAGCATTTAAAGCTTTAGTAATCTTTAAATACAAGTTATTTCGCAAGCGAGTCAGCTCCCAAGTGGTGTGAGCACAAAGCACGAGGCTTCCACCCAGATGACCTGGGTTCGAGGCTACCAGTGGATTTTTTTTTTTTTAGTTCTTCTTCTTTAATTTTTTATGTAATCTAAACGTTTTATTTATTTATACTTTATTTTATAATTCAATTCAAAATTTGAAAATTTGAATAAAAGATTATTTAATTTTCTTGAATATAAAATAAATAAATTTTTCCATTTTTAATATTTATAACTTAAAAATACAATAAATTTCTATAACTTAAAAAATAAATTTTAGTTTTGTTTTAACTATAAAATAAGGTAAAACTAAAGAAACTATTTTTAATTATTTATCTAAATATTTTATTTTATTTTAGGTATATTTAAAAGAATACTAAATTTTGTTTTTTAAATTACAAAAAATAAAAAAAATATTACAGAGAAATGATGATTTTAATTGCATATATAATTATTATCCAAATTAAATAATTACTTCTCCAATCAATACAGTTTTTTGAAAAATTATAGGATTATGAAGCTATTAAATTATTACAGGCAAAGAAATGTTATCTTTAAATGCAGATTTTAAATGTTAATCAACATTTAAAAAATATTTGCAAAAATACCTTACAAACACTCCTTAATAGATTGAGCAGATATATTTCGAACCCACCGGGTTTATCTTCAGTGCTCGAATGACATTGCCGGTTTCTGTTTCCCTCGTTCGTTAGAAACCGACAATGTCATTCGAGCACTGAAGAAAAACCTGGTGGATTCGAAATATATCTGCTCAACCTATTATGGAGTTTTTGAAAGTACTTTATATAAGAAGCCATAATGGTAATAAATTTTAAATGTAAATTAATAAAGTACAAGTATTTAGATTATAAGAACATTTAATTTGTGAAAAATATTGAAGAAAACCTTGTTCATTTAGTGATGAATCTGATGTACAAATGGCTTTGTTTATATCTTTTTCACAAACACTAAAATAATTCCAAATGAGTGATTTAAAACTAACCATATATATCCTAACTATTAGTAATTGTTCCTATTCAGAACATGAAACAAGCACATCATAACAGATCATGAAGAAATAAACTTCTAAAATGAAACTCCTAATGGATTGGAACTTAGAGGTCAGCATGGGCCCGGGCTTACAGCCCACGCTCGGGCCAACCTGTTGGTCTGAGAGCAAATTGGGGCCTGGATGAAATTTTTTCTGGACCATGTTGACCCATATTTTTTTTCTAATTCTCTCATCATTAACGAAAAGGAAAATGATAAAATATTTCTTCAGTCATTTATTTTACATAATTTTATAGGCTAGCATGTCACATAAAATTTTATTTCGTTAAAAAATGTTTATAACTTAATTCGGTGACTTTGCCAATGAATGTTATGTGAGAAATGGCTAGCTGGTAACGCTGCTCTGCAAAAAAAAAAAAAAAAAAAAAAATTGATAGCTGATACCATTCTTACAGATTCTTATGTAAAATGACCTCCTCAATCCGAATCTGGCCCCCATTTTGCCCCATCACCCACTGTTTTTTTGGTACGCCCCCACCCCCATTTTTATCATTGTTTAGTAATTTCATACCCATTAGTTTGGTTTGGAGAGGAACAATGATTATTTTAACTGTTAAATGTCTTCTGACCAGAGGAGCTACAGCGGTAGAAAGTTCTAAAACACGAACATTTGTAGTAAGGAGGATATTTGAGGGGATTTGTGCCCAAAAAACAAAAAAAAAAAAAAATCAATAAAAACAATCAGTTTGTTTCTTTTCTTTTCTTTTTTTTTTTTTTTTCGCAATATTTCTCTTATTTTTTACATATTCCAGCTTCCAGTTTGCCATTTTCTTACCAAAACACCCCGAATAATAAGAATTATACAGTGAAAATTTTTTTCAAAGTGTTGGTGAGTGGAGTAAAGGTCTCAAAGCCCTCGCACGAAAGTTTGACTGATTCACTGTACTACGTTAACTTTCAGTAACTCCCACGTTAAATGTTTTGGACAGTAAAATATCCTCCTTTGACACGTGTTAAAGACCATCACACAATATCACCACCGTCGAGAATACCATAAAGTTCACTCTCTTATCACAAAACATGTGCTAAAGGTAGATAACGGCTGACGACTACAGTGATAAGAGCAATGACATTTAACACGTGTCAAAGCAGGAGATTTTACTCTTCATGTTTTGCTGTCCAAAACATTTAATGTGGAAGTTATTGTAAGCAAACGTCGTACAGTGAATCAGTCACACTTTCTTCCGAGGGCTTTGAGACCTTTACTCAGCAACACTTTGAAAAAAAAATTCACTGCATAATTTTTATTATTTGGGGTGTTTTGGTAAGAAAATAGCAAACTGGAAGCTGAAATATGTAAAAAATAAGAGAACTATTGCGAAAAAAAAAGAAACAAACTGATTGTTTTTATGGATTTTTTTTTGTTTTCTGTGCACAAATCCCTTCAAATATCCTCCTTACTACAAATGTTCATGTTTTAGAACTATCTACCTTTGGAGCTCCTCAGGTCAGAAGACATTTAATGGTTAAAATAATCATTGTTCCTCTCAAAATCAAACTGATGGGTATAAAATTATCAAACGATAAAAATGGAGGAGAGGGTGTATCAAGAAAACGGTGGGTGATGGGGCAAGATGGGGGCCAGATTCGGATTCAGAAGGTCATTTTACATATGAATATGCTAAAATATTGTCGGGGGCAATTTTCATGCCGAGTAGTGTATTCAGCCATTGTAGCTCGATGGTTTGAGCATCCGCACTTAAAGCGGAAGGCCCGGGTTCGATTCCCGGCTCTGGTATTTTTCACATAGTTGGTATTAAAAAATCAGCCTTCCACTCTATAATTTTCTGAAATTAATGGTCTGTCAATCTGTCTGGTTGCAATCTGATTTTCTGCAAATATTTTTAGCATGCCTCGAAATTGATATTATTTTATTTAAAGTAATATTAGAGGGTGTTTCATTCAGAACAATAAGCATGTCACTGATGGTTTGTGCACATGTACAAAGAAATTAGATACGTTACTATCTATGAGGCTTTGTGTCCTATGGTCTGTAGAGCCTAGGTGGTATGAAATATATAAAAATCCTTCTGCTTTAACTTTTCTTCTACTTTCCAGTGAACTGGATGAAATTAGAATCAGTTTTAGGGTATGCAAAAGCATCTTTCCTATTGAAAATGTTTAGATTAGCATTAAAGTTTTGAATACCTGATGACATGAAAGGATTCGGATACATTACGGTATATAAGTGGAAATAGTTGAAGGTGCATTTTTAGTAGCCTTAACCTTTTTAACTACCTTTCTATATTGTTTGATGGATGCTAATATTTTCGATTTGACTTTCTGTCTTTGTGCCTTCTGTACATCTGTAATAATGAATTTCTGTTTATATATAATTATCTTGCAAAAGATCAGTAGCTTCATTAAAGAACATTCTATTGGTTGGCTATATAAAATTTCTGCAAAACACATACTAAAAAACTTTTTCATAGAAAAGCATGCATCTATTTTTTTATATATTTTTAATTGGGTCTATTGACTTGACAGAAAAAGAATTCATGACTTTTTTTATCGACATATCCAACCTTTCTTTTTAAATTAACATATTCATTTTCATTATAATTTAAATAAAAACCTTATAAAGCTCCATTAAATTTCAGTCGTTGCAGCTTTTAAGGCGGATCTGCCTTTTCAACAGCAACCATAGTGTGGCCCGTTGCAGTCAAAACTGAAGCTCTTCTTCCTTGCGGACGATCTTCTAGAAGGTGGTGTCATACTTGATTTAATCCTGCGTGCGACTTGTGCCCATTACAAGCTGATTGGTCATTGATAATCTCGATTATTTCCCGGTAGAAAGTGTAATCTGGATTGTTATAGTTAGCGATTTTATAAGCTTTGTTAAAATTTATATTGATAATGCTTTCTTGGTTAACTTTAGTTAGGGCTGTGATTATTTTTCCATATTTTATGTCATTATTATGTTCATTTAAATGCTCTCTACCAGGAAACAATCAAGATTATTAATGTCCAATCAGCTTGTAATGGGCATGAGTCATGCGCAGGATTAAATCAAGCATGGCGCCACCTCCTAGAAGATCATTGGCAAGGACAGGGCTCCCAACATATTTTAGCTACCGAAAAGGGTAAAAGAGGACCATTTACAGTTCAAAAGAGGACTTAGGAGGACCATTTATAATAAAAAAAAAAGATGGAAGATTGTGAGATTATTTGGAAATAATTTAAAATATTTGTAGTCCCTGAAAAAAATCTTTTCCTATAGGTTCTGGGGTTATAATAAACTAAATTTAAAAGTAGCATTTACATTGTGGGTGGAAAAAAATTATTCTACACTCATCATCATCAAAATTAACTTTTCAGAGTTCCTAGGAATGGCGTTCCTTCACCTCTAATAGAAGGGAGTATGTAGAATAAATAATATAGTAGAATATATGGCCAGGTAGGTCTTTCTAGATTCCGGCATGAGAGTGCAGAAAATTAAAAAAACAGGAAACACGCGTGTTCATAAAATTAATTTTAAAAGAAAAGTAACTCGCATGGGGAAATCTATACAAATGTACATTCATAAAATTTATTACAAATGAAAAATAATGCTCACAGGAAAAACTAAACAAAATATTTTAAAAGTGACAAATTAAACTAGAAGAATAATGCACATCAACACGATAAATTATATGTTAAAAAACTAGTATGTTGTGGCAACCACAAGACTTTCTTCTATATTTTCCTATATACATATTCAATCAGTAACAATATTAAAAAAAAAAAAAAAAAAAAAAAAAAAAAATACGATTTTTTTTCTAAGTTCTTTTTTTGTTAAAAGTAATACATATTCAACCAGTAACAATATTTAAAAAAAAAAAAAAAAAAAAAAAAAAAAAATATTCTTTTTTTTTTTTTTTTTTGCTAAAAGTAAAAATAATCGATAACTTTGTTTTAAATTATCACAGATTTATAGTTCAACCATTCGTTTTAAAGGTATTGACGAAATCTTTCGAAAGATACCCATCTTGAAAATTTACCCCCCCCCCCCCGGGAGCCGGACGGGGGAACCGATGCCCTACATGCGGTCCAACTATATACCAAGTTTGGTTCAATTTCATTCATCGGTTTGTGAGATACGGTGAAAAATACGAAATTTTGTGATCACAGCGCCACCTGCTGGACGATTGATCCCCAAATCTAATCAGCACCATGCCCCGTCAGGTTCCAACTATATACCAAGTTTGGTTGAATTTCATTCATTGGTTCGTGAGATACGGTGAAAAATTCGAAAATTTGTCCTATACTGCCACGTTAAAAATTTACATAAAATGCAATCTCAGCGCCACCTGCTGGGCTATTGATCCCCAAATCTAATCAGCACAATGCTCCGCCAGGGTCCAACTATATACCAAGTTTGGTTGAATTTCATTCATTGGTTCGTGAGATACGGTGAAAACACGAAACCACAGACAGACACACAGACAGACATTTTCTAAAAACTATAAATTCGTGTTCAGGACATCCCAAAATGTGTAGATTCGTCAAAAAACGGAGGTCGAAAATTTTCGCGAATTCAATACTTTCTCTATCTTACATATAGAAGAAAGTAAAAAAACGTAAGCTAGCAATCAACATTTAATCATTGGCTGGTGGTGGAAAGTGGGAAAGAAGAGGGGGGGGGGGTAAAAAGTAGTTCATGGTAGAAATATTAGACACAATTCTACTTCTTTCTAGGTTCTAAAATATCATAAAGTAAGTTTAAAATTAATATTGTGGATGGATAAATATTCAAAAATAAAAGGCTTCCCACAGAATGTTTGATCGGCAAAGGTTAGAGATGAAAAAGGGGGGGAGGGGCGGGGGGGGGGGGGGGGGGGAAGGACAAAAAAAAAAAAATACATGAGTGAGAAATATTGAATAATTCTGTTCTTTTATATGTTATAGAATCTGATAAAGCATGTTTAAAATGAATATTGACATTTATATTTTGGATGGGAAAAGATTGAGAATCTAAAGTTTTTCATGGAGCGTTTGAACACTGATCGTTATTGGAGTTAAGCATTTTTAAAAACTTATTTTTAAGTCATTCAAAAGAGGACTAAACGGACCAAAACATTAAAAAGAGGACAAAAACGGACTTTGGAGGGAAAAGAGGACCATTTGGGAGCCCTGCAAGGAAGAAGAGGTTCAGTTTCGACTGTGATGGGCCCCACTATTGTCAGTGATAAAAAGGTGGAACAGCCTTGAAAGCGACCAAAAGGTAATGGAGCTTTATAAGGTTTATATTTAAATTATAATTAAATATGCTCCTTTTTTTCAAAAATTTAAATAAATTCATTTCCTTTTTCTTTTTTTACTGATATATCACCTTGCTTTATTTTTAAAATTATTGTTTAACAACATTATTAGCTGTTTAAAAAAAAAAAAAAAAAAAAACTGAAAACATTTTTTTATTAACAATTTAAGTAAATAGTAATGGAAATCAATCCAAAAGAGACACACATAACTACAAATATATGTACACTATTTGTGCAATGTTATAATATTGTAACTATTAGTTTTTTAGGGGATTTGAAAATTATCATTTATTTTTCTTGCATTAAGGAGAGGAATATATGTACTATATTTTTTTTCAAATCTACAAACATTTTTTTTTCCCCCCATGAAAAGACTAAGAAGAATAGAATTGTTAAACTAAAGTCAGAGATGGAGTGGGAAATAGACAAAAAGTCTGAAAGTATCAGCAAAACTCAATGATAATTCAATTTTAGTAATAAAAGAAGAAACAGATACACAAAATCATACTTTCTATAAGCAAAAATTGAGAATATATGAAAAGTTGTTGTTTAGAAACAGTCGAAAGAAAGAAAATTGAACAAAAATAAGAATATTTAGAACAAAAAACCTGAAAATTGTTTTAAAAAAATTAAGAAAAGCCTGAAATTCCTACAAAAGTCTGAAACTTCTCATCCCTGTAAAGTATATATCTCGAACTTTGCATTTCGATGTATTTCCTATACTTCAAAATAGAATACATTCTGAATTAGAAAAAAAGTAGTTCATTCAATTATACATTAATACTGTTTTGATTAACAAAATAACAAAATATTTTGAGCATACGTATACTTTAGATATATATATATATATATATATATATTTTTTTTTTTTTTTGGGGGGGGGGGGGACAAACAAAAGTTAGAATGCCTGTAGATTTTCATAGAAGACAAATTTGTTTTTTAATGATATAAATGCTTATATTAGGTTTATAATCATGCTTATACATTTATGCTACTAAATAATAGTAATCTGAAAATCGACCTGAACTCAGAAAAGAGAATTTTAATGACCCACACCAGACTCAAAACCTAAATGAAAATTGATAATTTATTTAAAAATCTTGCAATTTAAGTTATAAAGTAAATTTTTATTGCCATACAGCTGGTAAATAATTAAAAAATATAATTACTAATGCACCAAGTTAAAAGTTTTAAAGCATGACCCATTGATGACTTTCATGACCTAGTACACACCATGTTTTATTGTTTTTTATCCTGGCCCCAGGCCTCAAAATTTCGGCCCATGCAGACCTCTAATGGAAACTAAAGCAATGGTTGTAGTTTTGATTCTGGTTCTGATTCATTCTTTTCTTACTTCAAATCAAAACTTTTGTTCTGATTGGTTCAGAACTCCTGGTGAAGTGGTAGCAATAGGTTTTAGTATTGGTTTCACATTATTTGAATCCAAAACTCTTTCTCTCATTGTTTATGGTTTAAAACTCCAAATTAAATCACAGTAGAATACTTTTATAGCAATTAAATAAATAATAATAAAAATATAAAAAAAAAACATTTTTTAAATTCTAAGTTTTATACAAAAATAAGTATTTTGCAAATATGATTGAAGCTGTAAAACTATTTTGAAGATAATATTAATGAGTAATTTAATTAATTCTTTTACTTATTTTTATGACAACTTGGAATTTAATATCTATTAAATTTTAACTGATCTAAAATATGCAAAAAAATAATAAATAAAAGTGACATAAAATCACAAAATAATAGTCTGTCAAATATAAAAGCAGAACGCTTAGCACAGAATAATTTCAAATCTCAATTTCAGTGGATATGATAAGCCATAATGTTTTATTTTATTATTTTTTAATATCGATTCTTATACTTATGTGTCACTTTTGATAGTTAGGTTAGCAGAATATAATGTGCAATGTTGTTTGAACTACGTGGTTTCACTGCCTTGCTATGCATAAAAATGACAAAACTTATTTAAAAAAAAAATGCAAATTTATGCAAAGGAAACTGCTGAAAAGTATATATATATATATATATATATATATATTAATTAAAAGAAATGAATTACAGGAATCTACATCTATAAAGACAGATCTCCTGACTGACTTGCTTACTCACTCAGCAATGCCCAGTCAAACTAATGGAGATACAGATGTGGAATTTTATGAGGTCATTTCTTTAGTGACGTGATTTAAGAAGCTACTTTTTGAAGTTTTCTCCCCAAAACGAAGGGGCAAAAGTTGCTTCTAGCATTTCCCACCGTACCTCAATAAAAGAAAAGAAAAAAAAAAAAAAAACAGATATTCAAAAGCTGGATATCCGGTAGTTTTTGATCTGGATATCCAACGGTATTTCTGATATTGAAACATTAGCCGGATATCTGGTTCATCCCTACTTAGCTGCAAGCCAAAAGTTTTTGGTACCACACTTTGAATATATAAAAAATCTTCAGACCTTGTAGCATTTCTAAAATTTTACTCTCATTTTATTATATTTTCACCACTATCTTTAATAGGAAACTTTTCTTGAATGTTTTAATGCAAAAATTTTATGTATAAAAGCATTGCTTTAAAAAAGTGGTGAACATGTAATAAAATGAGCATAAAATTTTAGGAACGTTGTGAAGCCTGAATTTTCAAATTGATCATTGAGCTATTAATGATGTTTACCAAAAAAAACATTGAAAATTACAGTTAGAACTTTGTTTTAAATATTTTAAATATGCAGATTTTGATTATTAAGTTTTTTTTTTTTTTTTTTTAACCATTACTTTATGAATATCAAAATATACTTGTAAAAAATAGGCTTATAAAAATATTTTAGGTGACAGACTTGTCATCCAAATGTGCGATTTGAGCAATTGAAATCTGTCACCATGCTGGCATGAACCCTAATAATACAGTCAAGCGCCCGAAATCCGGACGTCCGAAAACCGGAATGACCTAAAAACCGGACACTTTTGTCATCCCAACTTTTTTTTTTTTTTTTTTTTTTTTTTTTTAGAGCCAGAGTCCTATTTCAGTCTGTTCGAGCGTTGTCATTTCTTTTATAGCCCACTCTTAATAAAGAGTATCTACTATGTACGTGGTACGCACATTGTAAATGAATGAGAATGAATGTATGCGATTGAATGAGAATGAATGAATGCGAATGAATGAATGAGAATGAATGAATGAATGCGAATGATTGAATGAATGCGATTGAATGAAAATGAATGAATGAGAATGAATGGATGCGATTGAATCAGTAAATGTGAATGAATGAATGCAAATGAATGCGAATGAATAGAATGTATGAATGCGAATGAATGAATGAAAGAATGAAGCCACACGTACAGACACATTTGCCTCTGGCACTAAATTAAAATCGGTTAAAATTAGATTTTCTTTAAAATACACTGCGCCGATGCTCTTTCTTTTATTTTTATTTATTTATTTTGCCAAAACGCTGATGATGCTACTTAAATTTTCCCTATGAAAGCTTACATAAACACGTCGCGTAACGAATAGTGCAAGAGAAAAACCGGTTCTTTGTGTGGAAAAGAGTGGAGATGCGCCTCCCCGCTGTTGGAACAAGGGGAACAAGATGACAACCTGATTCAAGGTCGGTTCGGAATGACGTGACAATACTTCTCGCCTATTGGTCGAAACGGCCGCTGTTAACATAGGGGGAGAAACCTGAAACCATTTTTTATTCTCTCTCTTAAGGTTGCAGATATCGCACGTTTTACGAAGTTCTCCGAAGTTTTGCGCTAAGTTTTTAATTTTATTTAAGCTATGTCGGAAATCAGGAAGTCGGTTAAGAGAAAGCATGTTTCCCTTTCCATAAAAACCAAAGTCGAAATTCTTCGGAAGATTGAACGTGGTTCTTCAGTCTTGAAGATGTGCGAAGAATATGGAATTGGGAAATCGACCATTTACGACTTAATGAAGAAAAAGAAGGAATTGCTGGAATTCTTTGTGGATAGCGACAGTCCTATGGAAATGGCGGAGAGAAAAACCATGCATTCCGTGAAAAACCAAGACATCGATAAAGTGATGATCGAATGGTTTCGGCAACGACGAAATGAAAATATCCCTCTCACTGGACCAATGCTGATGCAGCAAGCAAAGATTTTTCACAAGGAGATGAATTTGACAAATTCTTGTGAATATTCGACTGGCTGGTTGAAGCGGTTCAAGCAGCGGCATGGAATCATACAACTGCGTGTTTGTGGTGAACGTGGCTCAGCTGATCATGAGGCGGCGGAACAGTTCATAGAAGATTTCAATCTTTTGATATCTGAGGAAAACTTGACCGCTGATCAAATTTACAACGCGGATGAGACGTCATTGTTTTGGAGATATGTTCCAAGAAAGACTTTGGTGACGGCAGATGAGGAAACCCCAAAAGGACTCAAGGACTCAAAAGAACGGCTCACAGTGTTGGCTTGTGCGAATGCAGCTGGAACGCACAAATGCAAGTTGTTGGTGATTGGGAAAAGTGCAAAGCCTCGTGCTTTCAAAGGCATTAAAACGTTCCCCATTCTTTATAAAGCCAACAAAAGAGCTTGGATAACTCAAGCACTTACGACCGAATGGTTTCAAGAGCATTTTGTTCCAGAAGCAAGAGCGCACTGCAGATCCATCGGTCTTCCGGAAGATGCAAAGATTATTTTAATCATGGACAATTGCTCCGCTCATCCGCCAGGAGATGTGCTTGTGAAGGACAATGTGCGTGTTTTGTTCTTGCCTCCTAACTGTACATCCTTACTGCAGCCTATGGATCAAGGTGTGCTCTTATCAATGAAGTGCCGTTACAAGAGCGATTTCTTAGCAAAAATGTTAAGTTTCGTCAATGACGGCAATACTACAACCGATTTCGTGAAGCATTTTAACATTAGAGATGCTGTATGGAGTTTAACCAAAGCATGGAATAGTGTCACTGAAGAAACTTTGAAACATGCATGGCATAATTTGTGGCCAGCTACCCTGTACACCGAGGACAACAACGAACTTGAGTTTCAAGGAATCCAATCATCGAAGAAAAACATGCTTCGGATTGAGATTGCAGACCTTTTAGCATACGCCAAAAATGCCTGTGGAAACGGTCTGGATCTGGACTATTCGGATATCGAAGAAGTTATGGGGATTGATGACAATGCACCTGTGGTAGGAACGCTCACAGATGATGAAATATGCGAATTAGTGATGAACCAGAATAAAGACAAAAGCAGCGACGAAGAGAGTGAAGATGAGGAAAAGAAAGAAAAAGTTCCGATCGACCAACTTCTGAGTTCATTGGACGTTGTAATTAAAGGACTGCAAGAAAGGGATTTAGCAACTGCACATGAAATAATGACTGTTACGTTAATTAAAGAGAAAGTGTTAACGGAAAAATCTAAATGTATGCGCCAAAGAAAAATAACTGATATGTTTCGCCCAAAGTAGCTTTTTTGTTTATAAATAAAAATTTTGAAATGTATATTTGTTTCAAGAGTTGTTATTCTTGGTTCGTGGCACCTCCGGAATTTGTGGCTGAAAGGTAAGTGATAAAATTTTCTAAATGCTCCAATTTCTTAAAAAATCGCACCCTTGGGCGGCTTAAGCTAGTTATTAACTAAAAGGGCCTTCGGAATGGAGATGTCTGTTTTTTTTATTGCCGTAAATCGGAGAAGTGACCTAAAATCCGGAAAAGTCCGAAATCCGGAAAGGCCACGGTCCGGACGATTCCGGATTTGAGACTTTGTACTGTAATAAAATTACATATAAAGGTATACAAACCCAGAATTTCCATTTGTTATCCTATGCTTTGATTGCCAAGCTTCTTTTATGACATAATATATTCGAGAAATAGAACTTCCAGATAGCAGCTGATGGGAATATAAAGGAAAACTAATCCAAAATATCAATGTAGCACTTGTCAAAACAACCGCAGGTATTAAGAAACCAAGCTTAAATCCATTTATCTGCTGAATATACGTTATTCCTAAAATAGCTATCAAAGCTCCAATGTTTACACACCAATAGAGCCAATTCAAGTAAATTTTTAAGCCATCAGGTCCAGTATGACGAATCTGTAATTCACATAAAAAAATAAAAATAAATGATGACAACAATAAAAACTATCTTACTGACAGATTTTATTTATATGCTAAAATATCTAATATTCATTCCCCCCCCCCCTTCAATTTAAAGGATATATTTTGCTTTGTTTTTCAAATAAATCTGTAGATCTATCAGATTTTCATTTCTTTTGGCAATCACTAAATAATTTTGCAAGATTGTTTGCCATTTTTATTTATTTACTTTTTAAATAACTAAAATTACCAGTCTTCTTCCCATGATCAGGATACTTTTAATATAAATTTAATGTAATATTGACACAAATTGGAAGTAGTAAACTATTACATAAATTGATGATTACACAAGGCATTTTGAAACTTTACATTAGAAGAGAAACCTTTATTACTTGCCTTATTTGTGGCCAGATCATTTTCTGCTGGGCGCCTAGCTTTCCTCAGCAGCGACGACTTCTGTGTTGGAGTCTTCGTCCCTACTGAAACGAAGTTTTCGTGCACATCCATCATGAGGTAGCGCCACATTTTATCCGGAGCCATTGCATCACTATCATTGCAGACGTTCATATTAGTAGCGATCTCAATTGATTTGCGATACATAGCATATCTCTGATTTTCGTAGTTAGCGAGTTTTTTAATACTGTTAAAAATCAATCTTGATATCCTCCCTATTGTAAACCTTTGTGAGAGTAGTAGTAATTTTCCCAGTCTTTATGTCATTTTTATGTTCGTTAACTCTAGTTCTAATCTTTCTTTTGGTCACACCAATGTAGCAAACAGGTTTTTCATTTTGATCAGCATAGGATATTTTATAAACTCCAGCGGTTTCCAATGGGAGAATGGGGTCTTTACGGATTAAAGGGTATCCAGGAATTACTCTCTGAAAATTAAAAGGCATATATATATTAAACTGATAAAAATACAACATTAGGAATGCCAAAGAGAGAAAATATACTTCTCATATTTTTTCTCTTCGGCATTCCTAACGTTGTATTTTTGTCGATTTAATAATCCAGCGCCAAGTCTCCTTTTAATATATATATATATATATGTTTTCATAGCTAAGTTTTTATTTCTATTTTCTTAAAAGATATGCGAAACATTCAAAATTAAGTTGATAAAATATTTTTTTCTTTTTAGATCGAGATGAAAAAAAAAATAACCAAATTAAAAGAAATCAAATTATTGACTTTTTCCTGGCTCACAACTTTATAACAGGAATGTCACAAGAAATCACTTCAAAACTCAAGGATTTGGAGAAGGATTCATCGATCGAGCATTGGAACAGTATACTTGGACATGTAGTGTTCACTATTCACAATCATCAGGTCGAGTCCGAAAAGTCTGCACATCTCCCAATGCTGCAAAGTTGAAGCGTCTTCTCATTAAAGATCCATCACTTACAAACCGAGAAGCTTCTATGAAACTTGGAATATCAAAATCATTCGTTCATTAACTGAAGAAAAAGATGGACATTGTAACTAGGACAAAAATCTTCTGCACCTCTATATAAAAATAATCAGGCTGAAAGGGCAAAAAGGGGCAGCAAGTAACTCTACAAACAAGTGGTGAAATCAGGTGGTGGAAAATTTATAATAATGGATGATGAAACTTATGTGCCCTATGATTATAAACTTAAACAGATTCCATGCAAAGAATTTTGGAATGACATTCCTGGTATGGAAATCTCAGATGATTTCAAAGTTAAAAGAAAGGAAAAGTTTCTCGTCTGGCAAGTGATATCACAAGATGGATGCATCAGCGAACCATTCATTTCCAAGCAGAATTTGAATGGAGAAAGATACCTAAAGGACATCCTGTAAGGTAGGGGTTCTGCAGTCCTGTATGGATTTCTCTCTTTCTAAAGGACTGTCTATGCAGTCAAACAAGGACGATGTTCCTTTGGGAACTAGTCATATTCAGGAGGAAACCTGTAAACCTTCTGGATCTACTATGGGGGCAGCAGGCTCTGGCCAGCAGCACCCTGGTGGACCCGCTGGTGAGCAGAAAGTACTCACAAAATCACAAAAGCGCAACAGAAGGAAGAGGTTGCAGAAGGGTTTACCGCCAAATACGGCTGGTGACCAAGATAAGGATGGTGGACGCAAGAGGCTTCGGTCACAAGTGTCAACTCCTTCTCCCAAGGTCTGTGAGATGACGAAGAAGCCTAAGCTTCAGTCATTTGCACAGGTAGCAAGGTCAACCAGGATGGCAGTGGTGAAAGAATCTTTTCCTTCCCACAGGTTAAATTCTTCGGAGGCCTTTGCTATCCAAGAGGAAATTTTGAGAAAGGGTGATTTACTTCCTGTGAGTGAACACCTTCCAAAATTAAGCAGCCCTACACTTGTCGACTGTGCTCTCATCTTTCAGTGTGATGACGCCTGGACAGTGGAGTGGCTGAAGAAGGAATTCGACCAAAACAAGAATAGAATGTCCTGAAGGAAGAGTCCCTGCGAGTCATTCTTGCAAGCGAACTTCCGAAACCTGTGAAGGTAGCCTTCAAAACAAAGGATGTAGTCAATAAGGAGCCCAAAGATCTTCTGAAGCGGATCTCTAGGTACAACCCAAAGTTGAAGTCTGAAGACTGGCGTGTTCTGCACAGGCTTGTAGAACCACAGTCCATCAGATGGATCTTTGAGGTTAGTATCGAGTCTGCTAGGGAAATCAGGGCTGCTGACTACAAAGCCTATACTGGTTTGGACAGAGGAGCCTTCAAAATTTTGAAGGATCCAAATGTGCATACCCTTGCTGTTGCACAAGATGTAGGTAGAGGTAAGGAGGATGAAGAGGATAGTGTCACTACTGGTGAAGCTTCCTCTTCCAAGGTAAGTGAAACAGTTATTCAAACTAATATTGATTCGCTTACTTTAAGTGAGCTAGATATTGAATCTAACTCTGAAGGCACGCTTACTCCCTCATCACCTATGTCTTTGACTGAGGTTGGGGCGTTGCTAGGTAACTCCTCAAAGGAATCTAGTGCTACTCCTTCATCTGAGGGAGATTTAACTGGCACTTAGTTGTGCCTTTTTCCTCCCTGATTTATGGATTGTAGCATTAAGATAGTGCAAATCAATCTGCACCATAGCCAATCGGCTTCTGCCCTTCTTGGCCAAAAGCTGGCTAGTGGTGCTGTGGACATAGCACTTATCCAGGAGCCATGGGCTAAAGATGGTAAGATCCTTGGTCTTGGTATAGACAGAAAGAGGATCTTCTTTGATAGAACCTGTTGTAGGCCCAGAGCATGCATTTATGTTAGCTCTAAGCTACATGCTCTGCTCCTGGTAAATCATCTTAATGGTGACAATGTTGCTGTTAGAGTGAAATACCAGCATCAGGGTAACAAAGAAAGTTTTACTTTTGTGTCCTCTTATCTTCCATATGAGGATAAGGATACTCTCTCAAAAGAGATTATTAATCTTATTGAGAATTGTCAGAATCTTAAATTCAAGCTCATCATTGGCTGTGATGTGAATGCTCACCACATATTGTGGGGTAGTAGTGATTGCAACAAGCGGGGTGAGGACCTTTTAGAGTATATTTTGCATTATAATCTGTATACTCTAAATTCTGGCAATGAACCTACTTTTGTTACTTCTAACAGGAGTGAGGTCATTGATATTACGTTCTGTAATAGTATATGCTATGACAACGTCAGGGATTGGAGAGTCTCTGGTGAAGAAACTATTTCTGATCACAGGCTAATTTGTTTTACTGTTACAGGTCCAATAAGACTTGAGACCAAGGGTAGGAATCCACGCCATACCAAGTGGGGTTCCTACTGTGAAGACCTAAAGAAAGCTGCTTTTGGCCACTTTGGTAAGTTGTCTTGGGTGCTGAATCTCGAATTGGCTGTTGAGCAGTTGCAACAGATCATTTTAGAATCCTACCACCAAAATTGTAAGGTTATGCACACTAGCTTACCAAGGATTGTTCCTTGGTGGTCTAAAGAGCTTAGTTGTATGCGTAGCAATTGTAGAAAGCTCTTTAATAGAGCTAAGAAGAATGGTGAGTGGCAAACCTATAAGGCTGCACTTACCTCTTATAATAAAGCTGTCAGGAATGCCAAAAGGGCATCCTGGAACAGCTATTATTCTGGCATCAGTGATATTTCAGCCACAGCTAGGCTGGTTAGGGTGATGTCTAAGGACAGGATGTGCAATCTTAATGCTGTTAAGTTGCCTAGTGGTGATTACTCTGAGTCTGGAGAGGAGACCCTTGCAGAAATGTTTAGGGTCCATTTTCCGAACTCCAGTACTTGTCATGAGACAAGTTTTTCTACTCCTCTCAACACTCGTAGGTACTTGTGGTAGAGAGAAATGGAATGCTGCCAGGAAGGTTGTAACATATGAAAAAATTATTTGGGCTATTAACTCCTTCAAGTCTTTTAAGACTCCTGGAATTGATGGTATCTTTCCAGCACTTCTGAAAGAAGGCGCTGAGGTTTTGACACCCATCCTTTGCAGGATTTTTAGATCCTGTTTGGCACTTTGTTATACACCAATGGCTTGGAGAAATTCCAGTGTTATCTTTATCCCTAAGCCTGGTAAAGATAATTATTTTGAGGCAAAGTCTTTTAGACCTATTTGTCTCACTTCTTTTCTCTTAAAGACTCTTGAGAAGCTTGTTGATAGGTATATCAGGGAAGAGGTCTTATGTGTTCGGCCACTTTCCAATTTTCAGTTTGCCTATCAGCCTGGCAGGTCAACTGACACTGCGTTGTATCACTTAACTCATATTGTTGAGAAGTGTCTGGTCTCTAAGGAGGTGGCTCTTGCTGTCTTTCTTGATATCGAGGGTGCCTTTGACAAGGTTCCTGTTGACACCATCATTGATGCGCTTTCTAATAGGAATATCAATAGTACCACTGTGAATTGGATCAAGAGTCTTCTCACCAACAGGTTTGCCTCTGCAACACTGCTTGGTGATTCTCTAATGATTAAAGCCAATACTGGATGTCCACAGGGTGGTGTTCTTTCTCCACTGCTGTGGTGTCTCGTGGTTGATTCACTTCTGAATGAGATTGGTCACTCGGGGGTGTAAAGGGCAAAACTGGGAAAATTCATTAGTGGCCAGTGGCCGGTACTGTCAGTTTCATTAGTAGCCACTTTTTTAAGTTAGTGGCCACTTTTCGCATGATAAGACTATTTCTTTCAGACTGCAAAAAGCATTGTCACCATTTTGCGGTATAATCACCACAAGAAAAATATGAAAATAAGAAATACATATAATAATAAAATTAACACAGGGACACTGAAATTGTAATTTGTAATTACGCTCTTTTTAAAAATCTTAAGTTGCACATCCTAAATTAAAATCTACTTAGGGCTGTAATAATAACAGCAAAAGTTTTTACCTTTCAGATAATTCAGTAGTACTTTTTCTTTTTTTCAATTTATTTAAGTGAAATAAGCTGTTATCATTCACAGTTCACATTGATATTTTCTAGTAAATGAATCAGCTGATTCATCATCATTACAACTTTTACATGGTCATGTGTAAATACAGTTAGCAGTTTTATTATTTTTTTCTTATTTCTAAAGACACACTTTTTTAAATGATTTTATTTCAATAGAGTTAAAATATTTCCACTTAAAAAGTATATGTAACTTCCAAATTTGTAGCTTAAAAATAGGGAGATTTCTACTTTAAAAAGTGAAGAAAAATAAAAAAAAAAAGATATCTACTCCAAAGAAAGCAAATACGAAAATTTTTAAAAATACACATTTAAGCGAAATCAAATTTTGATACACACATTTGTCAAATATCTTCAATGGGTTAAATGTACACTAAATACTATGGAGATAATAATAATGGAAAAAGATAGGGCTTTGCAGGACATTTGATCATTGACTGCTAGTTGAAAGGGAACACACATGTGCAAGGAGGGGGGGGGGTAAAAAAAATCTATATACTTCCATATAGGTTCTAGAATCCAGTTAAGAAAGTTTAAAATGAATATTTACATTTATATTATAGATGATGAAAGATTGTAAATCACAAGGCTTCAGTGGAGCATGTGATTGCTAATCGCTCGAGGAGGGGGGGGGGGGAGGATTATAAAAATTAGGAGTAAGAGATATTAAACAATTCTACTTGTTTACAGATTCTAGAATCTGATAAAGCAAGTTTAAAATAGATATTTATATTTTTGCAGCAGATGGAGAATGATTAGAAATTATAAAGATTTCTATAAGCTGTGTGATCGCAGATCACTAGGAGGAGGGAAAGGGGGGGGGGGGGTTCCAAAAAATTATGTGAGTGAGATTATTAAACAATTTTACTTCTTTATAGGTTGTAGAATATAATCAAGCAAGTTAAAAATGATAAAAACTGTTCCTGTTATCATTACAGCCCAAAGCAGATTTTAATTTAGGATGTGCAATTTAAGATTTTTAAAAAGAGCATAATTACAAATTACAATTTCATTGCCCATGTGTTAATTTTCTTATTATATGTATTTCTTGTGGTGAGTATACCACAAAATGGTGACAATGCTTTTTGCAGTCTGAAAAAAAATAGTCTTATCATATGAAAAGTGGCCACTAACTTAAAAAAGTGGCTACTAATGAAACTGACAATACCGGCCACTGGCCACTAATGAATTTTCCCAGTTTTGCCCTTTACGCTCAGCCTAGCCTCCTACATGCCTCTTTGCTGATAACATCTGTAGTTACGTCTCCGTTAGCAATCAGCTAAATTACCATAATAGTTACCATTAGCAACTGAATATACTGCTGAAAATCTGTGATATATCTTATATTTTTGCAAATGTAACCAAAGTATTTGCACAACCACTGAAAATCTTGGCTTTATCTACACATTCTTTTAGCAGCTGCCCCATTTCTGCTTGCAACTTATAAATCAAAAATGATGGCCACCGTTATCATGGTCAGTGTTTTTATCAGTTTTACAAAATAATAAGAACCCACCGGACTTATATTTCTTTTTTATGTCTCCGGACAGAAATAAATTCGACTAACTGCACATTTAAAGTTTTTTAATCGAAAGTAATTACTATTATAAATTTATGCTTCTTCATCATTAATTTTAACACACATAAAAGAAAGATTTTTTTTTTTTTTTTTTTTAAAGGGGGGGGGGGGGGAGAGCTTTTACTTACTAATTGTTACATTTTTCAGTTTTTAATCTTCTCAGGTAGATAAAGATCACTTACCAATGGATTATTCCATGATTTTTCCAATAAAAAATGAAGGAACATACTGTGGGTTACATTATTGAGAAATTGAATAGAAAACTTAGCTCTCAAAGAGAAATGTGTGTATAAACCAACATTTCAACAATCCCCCCCCCCCCCCCCCCCGGACAAACAACAACAACAAAAAGTTTTTCTAAATGCCAGTTTTGTAAATGCAATAAATAAAATAATTTTTATTTCTTTGTTTTTCGTTTTTTTCTCTCCTACTGATGACTAATGCGAGCTAAAATATCTGTCCTTCCGTGGGCCGCAAATTGATGGCTAGTGGGCCGCAGGTTGTGCACCTCTACTGTAAGGTCCGTTTTTAAAATTTTTTTAACTCTCAGAGAGAGAAAGGAAAGCTGTTGTTCTGGCCAGATTTAGCATCAAGTCATTACTGCAAAATTGTGCAGTTATATCTGAAAAAGAAAAATATTGAATATGTGCCGAAGGAAGACAATCCACCGAATGTTCCCCAATGTCGCCCTATAGAAAAATTCTGGGCACTACGCAAGTTAGAATACAAAAGAAAGAAAAACCTCTCGAATTTAGCAGCTTTAAGAAAGGAATGGCTAAAGATCTCAAAGTTAGTAGCAAAAAAATGGGAAAAACCTGTTTCGACACTTCAAGCGGAACTTGCGATTAGTTGGTAATTACGGCTACGGCACCAACGGTGTCAAATGAATATATTAATTTGTGATTAAATAAATTTATTTTCATATGCAAATAATTACTTTAATTTTTCTTTCCTAACTCTCTGAAAATGAAGTTTTAATTTTCAGACATTAATTCCTGGACACCCTTTAATTGATAAATATTATGATTGGGTTTAATGGGGATATTGACATTTATTTGCTACATTATTTTATTGGAAGCTCCACGGTCAAAGGGGATAGAAGACGTTAATTTCATTGTTTTTTTTTAAATTAGGAATTGTATCAAGAGTTTTTAAACAATTTTTATATAATTTATTTACTAATTTGTCAGGATAACAGTCTTTTCTGGTGTACTGTTTTATTAAGTTTAATTTATCGTTAAGGTCGCTGGGTTCGTTACAAATTAAAATGGCGTGATTAACATAGAAACGGATGGCACTGATTTTAAAGTGAAACGGTGTTTTACTTTTATAATGTATGATTTCATTACTGCTTGTTGGTTTATGATAAACGGTGGTATTAATTTTATTATTCATAAGGGTAATTTTAACATCCAAAAAATTAATTTGACTTATTTTCTTTGGGTCCGGATAAAATGTGGCACCACCTCATGATGGATGCTGCAAGAAAACATCATTTCAGTAGAGACAAAGACTCCAACACAGAAGTCATCGCTGCTGAGGAGAGCTGGGCGCCCAGCAGAAAATGTTCCGGCTGTAAATAAGGCAAGTAATAAAGGTTTCTTATCTAATGTAAAGTAGTAAACTATTTTGGGCACTTACTTTAAGATCAACCATTTCTGTTAAATTAAAACTATACCAAATACTGTGATATACATACAGCTCTTTTAATGAAATTTAATTATTTGAGTTTCATTATTTTAATGAGAACCAGAGTTAAATTATAGGAAAATAAGTTATTAAAAATATATATTTACATTAGTTTACAGATGATCATAACAGTAGAAAGAAACACAAATAAATAGAATATTTGATTATGATTAAATAAAATAGAATAACATACGATAAAAAACACTGTTTATACATCTTTCAAGAGACTGACATAAAAAGACATATAATCAAAAAAAAAAAAAATCTTTGATTGACACAAATTTAATGGCACTGAAGCAAAAATTATGTGAAAATACTAATTAATAAAGTTTTTTAAGATAGTAAATAGCATATTATTCTATAGTAAAAATTATATTTGAAGATAAAAATTAAATGGGGGAAAAAAAATTTAAATAATAAAAAGTGAGAAAAATCATATCATTAATTCATGACTTCAGTATTAATTATATATGTCATATTTTGGCTATTGTATTACATATCTTGAACAGTACTATCTGAACACACCTTGAGTATCAATAATATATGTATTACACGTACCTTTAATAATAACAATATATGTCCATACTGAAAGTTATTTAATTACCTACAAAAATCTTCAATATACTCATCTGAAGTGCTGATTGTCTATGAATAGCAACAGAACTGCAGTGTGTATTGAATTTAGTTCATTAAAATGTTTTTTCACTTGTCTTTTGACAAACAAAATAAGTTCTAAGTTTTTCAATGCAGACCATTGCGTCTTTAAAGGAAGGCGGAATAATTTCCTCACTTTCTTTTTCTTCATCACTTAAATTAGCATCATCAGACAATTTGTTTTCAATTAGTTCGTCAATTAAGAACAATTCGGAAGTCATGATACTGGTATCTCAGTTCACACACTCATCAAAATTGATATCTGATCTTAAGAGATTTCAATTTTCTCCATCCATAATCACAATTTCATCATCACTTTCTTCAACAACATTTTCATCGACAATATCACATTCAAACTATTTTGGATCTGGAAATCCTCCTTTAATGAAAGATTTTTGTATTACTTAAAAATTAAAGAAACCTTACATACTTCTTGGGAATAAGCCTTAGTACTTGCGGGAAGGGGCCCCTCCCATCGTCAGAGGCAGCACTGTGGCGGCTTGCTTTGTTGTGATGACTTGTTCTCTTGCAGTCTTCACGATGCTGCACCAGTTACGGTTAATTTCTTGTGCTGGGTCGTTGCCATTACAGGTAAGAGGATTGAATAAGATTTCGACTGTTTCGCGATTTGCGGTGTAAATTGAGTTATTATAATCGGCAAGTTTGCGAGTATCGTTAAAATTGACATTGATAGGTTCGTTAGCATTTACCTTGCTGAGTGTGGTGGTTATTCTCCCAAATTTAATATCAGCAGAGTGTTCTTTAATACGGTTTTTAATTTTGCGCTTTGTCATACCTATGTAGTAGCCAGTGTCTTTGTTTTCTTTGGAGAATGGAATATGATAAATACCGGAGGTTTCAAGGGGATCGATTTTGTCTTTTTCATTTCTAATAGTTTGATAAATATTGTTATTTGGTTTTATGGGGATTTTTATATTTATTTTGTTGGCGGCATTTTTAATTTTCTGTGAGATTCCGCGGTCATACATGATGGCTGGAGTGAATTTTTGTTTAGGATTTTGAAAATTTTCAATAATATTAAGTTTTTAAATTCTTTTGCGGTATAGTCTGTCGATTAAATCTTTTTTATAACCTGCTTTAATTGTAATTTTTCTGATAATATTAAGTTCTTTATTGAGTAAATTTTTATTAGAACAAATGGTGATGGCACGATTGATGTATAATTGGATAGTGTTTATCTTATATTGGATAGTGGTTTTCTTTATACAAACTATACCGCAAAAGAATTAAAAAACTTAATATTATTGAAAAATTTCAAAATTCTAACTCCAGCCATCATGTATGACCGCGGAATCTCACAGAAAATTAAAAATGCCACCAACAAAATAAATATAAAAATCCCCATAAAACCAAATAAAAATATTTATCAAACTATTAGGAATGAAAAAGACAAAATCGATCCCCTTGAAACCTCCAGTATTTATCGTATTCCATTCTCCAAAGAAAACAAAGACACTGGCTACTACATAGATATGAAAAAGCGCAAAATTAAAAACCGTATTAAAGAACACTCTGCTGATATTAAATTTGGGAGAATAACCACCA
The DNA here is from genome assembly GCA_963930645.1 of Salticus scenicus. Classification (NCBI taxonomy): domain Eukaryota; kingdom Metazoa; phylum Arthropoda; class Arachnida; order Araneae; family Salticidae; genus Salticus; species Salticus scenicus. The sequence goes on along the minus strand of OZ005655.1, from coordinate 178,015,804 downwards.
CACTCACCAAGGTAAACGCTTACGAACCTATCAATGTCAATTTTAACAATACTCGCAAACTTGCCGATTACAATAACTCAATTTACGCCGCAAATCACGAAACAGTCGAAATCTTATTCAATCCTCTTACCTGTAATGGCAACTACCCAGCACAAGAAATTAACCGTAACTGGTACAGAATTGTGAAGACTGCAAGAGAACAAGTCATCACAACAAAGCAAGCCGCCACAGTGCTGCCTCTGACGATGGGAGGGGCCCCTTCCCGCAAGTACTAAGCCTTATTCCCAAGAAGTATGTAAGGTTTCTTTAATTTTTAAGTTATATACTGCTTCTTGTACTTCGATAGTTTATTTGATTTTCTTATTGTTTCAATTTTAACTTGATTCCATGCTAAGAAGATCATATTAATCGTCTGAAGTACATTTATCTTTCTGTGGATATTTCCTGTTGTGATGCTTTGAAGTGTATGCTGAATTAAATAATTTTATCTTCAGCATTCTTTCGTGCATTACAACAAGTTTTAACTGTTCAGGACACAGTTTCAACTGATTACACTGCTCTGCATGAAAACCGGCCCCAACATCATTTTTGCAATTTTTTTTGTAAAATGGCCTCCTGAATCCGAATATGACGCCCATTTTGCCCTATCACCCACTGTTTGTTTTTAAGAAACCCCTCTATTTTTATCACTTTTCGGTAATTTTATGGCTATAAATTTGATTTGTAGAAGAGAAAAGGATTATTTTAACTGTTAAATATCTTCTGAGGGGCTACAGAAGTGAAAAATTCTAAAACATGAACATTTGCAGCAAGGAGAAAATTCAAGGGAGGGGGGGGGGGTGTTGCCACTGAAATTATAAATTACATTTATTATATTTTTTTAATCAATCATTATTATTATTTATTGTACATTGTACTTTTTCTGTTTTTAAATGTTAAAATAATTATTTTAACACTTAATTTATAATTATAATTAATTATTTTCCATTCTCCAAATCAAATTCAAGGCCAAAAAATTACTGAACAGTGATAAAAATTAGGGGAGTCAGAGTGGGTGGTGTCCCGAGGAAACGGTGGGTGATTAGGCAAAATGGGGGGGGGAGGGTCATATTTTGATTCAGGAGGTCATTTTACATGATTTAGTGTGTGTACAAACTTAATAAAATATATTTAACATAAATAAAAAGGCCTATTTACTTGAACTGTATGGACAACTTTAAAATTAAATTATTTTCTAATTTTTATTACAGCTAAAATACTATAAATGTATTAATCAAATATAATAATGGTATACATATACATTATCTTCAAATGATTTCAGAGTGTACAATTATAACAGTAAAAATTTTACACTTAATGCTTCCAAAATTACTAAAAAGAAATTGGTAAAAATGTGCTTTACGGTCCTTCTTGGCGATTTTTTGGCGAGTTTTTTCCGAACTCGCCGAGTCTGCGCGGTGTTGTTTTTCTCTCCCGTCCTTTCCAAAATGGCGGACAGGAAGCACGGTTTCCCAGTTTTTATAACCGTTCCAAGAAGGCCGATTTACGCAATTTAAAGCGATTATGTAAACATAAAGCGTCAGAAATATCTTACAAATACTTGAGTAAAGAAAAATACAAATTTAGCGTCAGAAATATCTTACAAATACTTGAGTAAAGAAAAATACAAATTTTTCCGGACTGGAAGCACGGTTTTCATACCCATCCTTTCGAAAAGGGCCGATTTACGTACTTTAAAGCAATTATGTAAACATAAAGCGTCAGAAATATCTTACAAATACTTGAGTAAAGAAAAATACAAATTTTTCACAATTGTTATCAACTAAATCTAAGAAATATTACAAAACAAAAACAGCACAAGTAACTTAATATACATAAATAAGCATTTAAATAAAAAAGAAAGTTTATTTACTTACCCGTTTTATAATTTCCGTAAAAAGTAGCATTTTCCTCGAAAAAAAGAAATATCCCCTCTGCATATAACGATATAATCATGTACACCAACCACTCTAGCATCACTCTAAACACTAATCCAAAGCTTTTTTTCAGCATAAACATTCAATTGTACAAAACCAATAAACGCTACTCAAAAGCTTTTTTTTTAAGATACTCAATCTAAATATTCAATTTTACAAAACCAACAAATGACAATTTTACCTAAATAAAAAAAGCGGCACACTGAAACAACATTACTCTTGGAAAAACGAAGAAAATAATCTCTGGAGATTTCGATTTTATCATGTACACCAACCACATCAACACAATTTCAAACCGTACTCAAACGTATTTCTTATGATATTCAACACAAATAATCAATTTAAAATAAATCGCAATTTCTCAGAAGAAAAACAACAAACAACGTGTGCGTCCCTTGCCTGACACATGATGCAATGAAACGGCCTACTGTTGCCAAAATTCAAAAAACAAAAGAAACAAATCGAAATACCAGACTCTTTCTGAAAGGACCAAAAAAAAAAAAAAAAACAGAGAATACAACAATAACCTTAAATATAACCCAGATAAGCAGAGTGCATTTAACGTCACACTACTACTGCGTTATGGGCGATAATCTCGGAGATTCGCAAGTAATGTTGCATTTAACATCGCACTAGCACTACCCTTCGGCGACAATCTCGGAGATACGCCAGTAAGGTAAGGTGACCATATTTTCAAACACTGATTTGAGGACAAATTACCGTTTGTCCCCAAATCGAAGTAAATGTCGAGGACCTTGAAAACTCTATTTGGGGACTTTTTCGAGGACACGATAGACCAATATCTATATGCATTATTAATAAAAAGAACTCTGATTTATACATTACAAAATGCTTTGAATCACTTTTTTCTATGAAAAATTGCTGAGCCTAAGGTAAGTTTATGCAAATTAAACTATCCCAGCATTATTAAAATAATCAAGTCTATAGAACCCATTTACACTTTATTATGTATGATGATAGGAGAAAACACAAAATAGCACCATTTCATTTTAATCTTTAGAATCCCCACTCCCTGAAATGCAGAAATTATTCCCGATTATATAACTACAAGAAATAATTTCATTAAGCAAATTTTATTTTTCACTTAACATAAATCGGGCAAGATAGAATTTATATACTGATTAGTAGTGCATGATTCTTTCTCTGCTCATGAAGTATGAGGGTCTTTATTTCAAAGTTCCGTTGATTTTCAAGATAATCCAATTATTAGACTGCGATTTTGATTGGATTGGAATAGATGGGTTTTACGTCTCATTAGTGCTGTACAATGGGCAATTGGCGACAGTCTAGCACTTACCCCCACAGGTAGTCCGGAGACATGCCATCACAATTTTGATCCTCCACGGAATGGACTGTGATTTTGAAAAAATACACGCAAATATTTAAATTTCGGGACATTTAGCGTCCCCGAGTAGTCAAAGAATTTTTGGGGACAAAAAATAGAAAAGGCCAAAATTCGAGGACAGTCCTCGAATTTCGCGGACGTATGGTCACCTTACAGTAAGGTAGCATTTAACTTCGCACTAGCACTGCGCTTCGGCAACAATCTCGGAGATACGCCAGTAAGGTAGCATTTAACTTCGCACTAGCACTGCGCTTCGGCGACAATCTCGGAGATACGCCAGTAAGGTAGCATTTAACTTCGCACTAGCACTGTGCTTCGGTGACAATCTCGGAGATACGCCAGTAAGGTAGCATTTAACTTCGCACTAGCACTGTGCTTCGGTGACAATCTCGGAGATACGCCAGTAAGTAGCATTTAACTTCGCACTAGCACTGTGCTTCGGTGACAATCTCGGAGATACGCCAGTAAGGTAGCATTTAACTTCGCACTAGCACTGTGCTTCGGTGACTTTTCGCAGGAATGAGTAATATGCACGTTTGTTCGGTCCGCGTATATGAAACCAAAAAAAAAAAAAAAAAACACTGGATACCACACCCGCATTGTGCATGAATGTATAAAACCTACGAAATTTTGTTTTGCAGCAATCAGTAAAATAAAAAAAATCCCTTTATTTTGCTTCGTTACTCATGTCATAAAGCTTTTTCGCCGGAGGGCCCTCCGGCGAAAAAGCTTTCTGCAAGCGGGAGGCACCGAGGACGCGGAGGGCCCTCCGGCGAAAAAGCTTTATGACATGAGTAACGAAGCAAAATAAAGGGATTTTTTTAATTTTACTGATTGCTGCAAAACAAAATTTACTGCTTCATAAAGCTTTTTCGCCGGAGGGCCCTCCGGCGAAAAAGCTTTATGACATGAGTAACGAAGCATTCGTTTTGCAGGGAACAGTAATATGCACGTCTGTACGCTCCGCGTACATGAACCCCCCTCCCCCCCCAAAAAAGCACTGCCCCCCCACAAAAAAAACATTGCCCCCTTCCAAAAAATCACTGCTCCCCTCCAAAAAAACACACTGCCCCCCACACAAAAAAAAAAAAATCACTGCCCCCTCCCTCCCGCCCCCCCCCAAAAAAACACTGCTCCCTCCCAAAAAAAACACTGCCCCCCCACAAAAAAAAAAAAAATTCACTGCCCCCCCACAAAAAAAAAAAAAAAATTTCACTGCCCCCCCCCCCCACAAAAAAAAAAAAGAAAATCACTGCCCCCCCCCAAAAAATAACAAAAAAAAAAAAAAAAAATCACTGCCCCCTCCCCCCCCCCACACATACAAAAAAAAAAAAAAAAATATTCACCCCCCCCCCCCTAAAAAAAAAAAAAAAAAAAAATCACTGCCCCCTCCAGAAAAGAAAAAATAAATCACTGCCTCCCCCCCACACACACAAAAAAAAAAATCACTGCCTTAAAAGCACATTTTATCCAAATGATGTCCTCCGGACGAAATGTCGTTTTGCAGCGACCAGTAATATGCACGTATGTACGCGGAGCGTACATGAAAACCACAAACAAAACATCACTCTATACCTCACCCGCATTCTGCATGAATCTCTTAAACATACGAAATTTCGTTTCGCATCGATCAGTAAAGCGTACATAAAAACCAAACAAATATCACTAAATACGTCTCACACAAACTCCATGAATCTTTAAAACGTAGGAAATTTCGTTTCGCATCGATCAGTAACCCGTATATAAAAGCCAAAAAAAAAAAAAAAATTACTAAATACGTCTCACACAAACTCCATGAGTCTTTAAAATGCACGAAATTCGTTTGGCAACAATAACGTACGCGAAAATCATAGTTTCAAAACATCATGGGGAGGTTACCACATTTCAAACATCGATCGTTCAGCGGCGCATAAACACCGTGGTTACTAAGGTTGGCATCTTTATCCGCGAGTCGCCAAGAAGGACCGTAAAGCACATTCCAACCAAGAAATTATTGTGCACCTTAAAAACATACATTATTGCATGGGCCAAGTCTCCCTTATAAAGGAAGGCTTGGCCCACATGACTAGGTTTTAAAAATTAATAAATTTAGAGAAGAAAAAATGATTGTTTATATTATCAGAATTATACTTTTGTTGGCAATAAAATTTCCTTTGGTATATACGACCACATGAATTTTTTAATGTTAAGATAAAATTTATAAAAATGTTTTTCTGAAAACGTGTCCAAGGCTCCCCAGTTTCCCCTATAGGTTCTAATGAGAGTATCTTGTCAACAGCAGTGGCACCAGAAATTCCCCGACGGGGGGACACCACCTCCCCGACAGGGGGCACTACATAAAGAGAGTTTATTATATGAGTATTTCTCAAAAACTGCAATACCGTTAATAATATTACTGTTAATATTTGTACCATTCTATTTGTTAGTACTCTTCGTGGTTTTGCAGATCATCGTGCCACAGACAGACATTTTCTAAAAATATCGTGGTCAAAACGTGTTCTGGACCTCTCAAAACGTGTGTATTCACGGAAAACTGGAAGCTGAAAATTTTTACGGATCCAATACTTTCTTCTACTGAATATAGAATAGAAAAGCTGGAATGCTCCAACTTTGAAAAAAGAAAGAAAAATGCTGCTAAAAGTAGAAAAACTGAAAATTTTGTATCCCCCCGCCCCCGGATTGGGGGGCCTGTACCCCCGTCCCCTAGCTGGTGCCACCACAGCTTGTCAATTACTGTAAGATGGGTAAAAATGTTTTCAAGATGAACATGAATACTGCCTATCCTTGCCTCCTCTAGCTGCTGCTATGAATCAATTTAATCTTTAATGACCAAGATAGGACAAATATCATACCCATTCTCTTTCCATATTATTTATTTATTATTGACATGCTAATATAATAAACTCTAAAATAACTACGCATTTATCAATGTATACTTACTATACAGTAAAAATATCAGCTTTATAAATTTAAAATAAATTCATATTTTGTTTCATTTCAAACTGTCGAACAGAAACTGGGGTACAACTATAGTATTTCCCCTCAGCTGAATTTGGCGATTTTTCTTTGGCGCCGATTTGAACGATAACGATGTCGTTCTGGATTGTTTGCGATATAATATGGCAGCCTACATGCTATTTATTTTGGATTTATGATTTTATGATTCATGATTTATAATTTAGCTTACGATTTTATCATTTATGCTATATGATTTATGATTTAGCCATAATCGCCAACAAAAAACAGCCAAATCTAGCTGAGGGGAAATACTATAGTTGTTCCGAAACTGGAGTCAGAGTCAGCCTGTTTCTAGTGGCTCCAACTCCATCAAAAATCTGCAGCTCTATTGTGATGTAATAGAGTACAACTGTAAAAAGATATGTACTTACTTGTTCGGCACCGAATGGAGCAATGTTAGCTTTGATAACACCTGTGCCAATAGCAGCAAACATCAAAATGGGCAGTACAGCAACAGCACAATTTTCATTGAATAATGTTTTACCAGGTCCTTCAGTAGAGTTATTATGGGTTGTATTAATCCAGGGCTCTTCAGAAATGAAACAGAGACCTTTATCAAATGTCAAAGAGAATAAAAGGAAATACGCAGAACTAAAAAGAATGAAAGCAAATCCAATAGTTTTAAACCGACCAAAGTGTGCATCAGATAGCCATCCTCCTAGCAAAGAAGATAAATATGAAATACCGGTGAATAATAACAAGGCACCAATAGCATTATAATAGAACCAATGAAACTTTTGCTCGTGTAAAAAAAGATATAAATTTCCAGTAAGTGAATAATAAGCTATGCGTTCAAAAAGCACCAAAACTAAAATCATAACGCCAGGTAAAATCTGAAGACATTTGTTATTTGTTCGAAATATTAACCTAGAGGCAGCATAATTTTGACCTATCCTGTAATCATTACAACTTTCAGTACTATAATCAACTTCAGAGTTTACTGATCGCAAAAGGGGATTTCTTTCATCGTTAGATGACATTTTCCACATTAAAGTTCAAAATGTTTAGTCACATCAAATCAGTTTATATATATATGTACACACATATAACGATAAACAGAACATTCTGCAGATCAGGATATGAATTAATCACAATCATTTGACAAATAGATAAGCGTAAACTACTATGTAAATACAGCTGAAAGAGCTAAGATATAAAACGAATAATGATACCGAAAATGAAACTATTTTCTATATTACATTTGAAGTTTGAAATGAAAAATACTAGTTGTGTGAATTAAGTAATCATTTAACTAAATATTTAAACTAAAGAGATATTAGAATGCGACGAGGCACAAATGTACAATGAAATGGTGATAAAAATATTAAAATAAACAAAATTATATTTTATTTTTGTTTTGAAAGTCTGTAAAATCGATTATTAGTTGAATAAAGCAATCTCTCTCTTATTAATCGAACAGAAGTTAATATGCAGAGAAAAAAAGAAAGAAAAACAAGAATGGGTTAAAAAAAAAAAAAAAAAATTATGCTTAAAGAAATAATAAAAAGCATAAAAGGTGATTGAAAGCTTGTTTCAGTATTTCAAAACCTGTAGTAATCTTCAGCCATTGCATGATCAAATATTTTCACGAAATACAAAATTTAAATAAAAAGGATATACATTAAGCTTTAATATATATATATTATACTTTTTAAATTCAACATTTTTTTAAACAAGTTTATTTTTCCTCTTCAAGCACTGATTTTTTTTTTTTTTTTTTTTTTTTTAAGAATGAAGAAGACGAAACTGTTGTGTTTGGCAACAATAGCTTTGTTTTGGATTCGTACAAACATTGCGACATGGATGAAATTATAGATCTGCGTATTCAACGTTATATAGAAATAGATGATGATATTAATGACGCTTTATCTGGTAGGTAATATTGTTATTTAAATATCTGAACAAAGAAATTTTAAGTTGAATTAAAAAAAAAAAAAAAAAGCAGTGTACTCCTTGCAGCTGCAGCGGCTGGGTGCATTGTGAACCACACATTTGAAAGATAAATATATATTTTCTGTTTTTTTGTACATTATTTTCATCGTCAATTTTAAAATAATTAATTGTTAAATTGTTTAATTTGTATTATCTGTTTGTAAAACCGGATGACAATTGACTTTTGACATTGATCTAATTGGTTAAAACGAAGAATTATTAAAAAATGATTATGACATAAATGTGTTCGTTTGGAAAGATTTTCATGGCTAGTTTCTTCGCTAAAATCATCAGAAAAAGAAAAGGTACGTAATTTTCTAATTTCATTTGAGAGAAGATTCTAATGCATGATTTGAAATGCAAATTTGAAAGAAGCACTCTATTGTGCTTGATAAATGGAATTTGTAGTTACATAGCATACTACCTTATAGATACCCATGGTATTAGTTTTTCTTTATTAAGAAAAAAAGTGTGTTTTTTAAAGCATACTACCTTATAGATACCCATGGTATTAGTTTTTCTTTATTAAGAAAAAAAGTGTGTTTTTTAAAGTTTTATTTTATATCCTTTTTTTAAATTATTCTTTGCTATCTCTATATATTTTTAAACAATCCCTTCTATCTAGTTTCAAACCTAGGTTGTTTTTTCTCATGTATTTATTCATTACACTGTTAAAAAAATGCAGAAAAAATACAGAAATTCTCTGTAATTTCAGAAAAAAAGGCGTAAATTACGGAAAAATTACGTAGACAAAACGTATTTTACGACTTTTTTTCTGAAATTACAGAGAATTTCTGTATTTTTTCTGCATTTTTTTAACAGTGTACTTTACTTCTGCAAAAGACTAATAAAATAACAAAAGACAAAGCTTCTACTAATTTTCTCATAATTAATAGTAATAAGTAAATAATAAATTTCATATAGATACTAAGCAGTTTGAAATAATATTTACATTTAAATGATATTTAAAATACATTAATACCTTTTAAAACATATCTATTTCTTTATTTATAAATAAACTTATGAAAATGAGGTACTTTTATATTAACTGCATGGCAATGATTAATCACCATTATGAACTGAACTGAAATGAAGTAACCAATGAATTAGTTTGAACATATTTTTGCAAATCATCTCATCAAGGGGGGGTTGAACCACCCTCTTTTTCCCATAGTTTTGTAGACTTGACGAAAATATGTTAGTCATACATCATATTTTTTACACTTGACATTATGTATTAAAGTTTGAACCTCCTCTAAAATTTACTTTTGGTTTCGGTTTGTTTTGCTATTCATGTTCATAGAAACTTGTATTTATTCAATTGCAACTTGTGTTAGTATTACGGTGACCTTTGTGAACCTAAACTTAATGCATACAGCTAATACAAAAGTACCGAAAAGGAATTACATTTTTAAACAGATGACGCATTGCTTATAGGCTTATTAATAATTGATCCTGTCAAAACTAGATTGTCATTTGTATTGTGCTACAATCTGGAAAGTTCCGAAAAAGTTTTCTATTTAGATGATAGGTCACCAATATATATATATATATAAATTCTTAAATATAACAGAGAAGCATGCAAGAATATTGAAAATAAATCATACTGCACCCCAGCAAGTAAAGAGAAACTAGTCAAAGAATGGCAATTTTGAATTTATGTCATTGAAAAATGTGTATGATGTGCACAAAAAGGCGTCACATCTCTACCTTGCTAGTTATACACTTGAGAGGCATGTGTGACAGTTTTATTGTTGGATAATCAATGGTTCATCTTTACTTTTTTTTAAGTTGGATTTTTCTCAAGTACTGCATTTTTGAGTTGTGTCACATTCCTTGCTGGGGTGCAATATAGTACTTAGAGTTTTCTGCAGATATTTGTTGGTGGATGTTGCATCCTTCTTTCCTTTGGTTGAAAAATAGCACCTCATTTAAAAATAATTGCATTTTTATTACTCTGAGATTGTATCACAGCGTTCTCTGGGCCCGGCCCTCTCTCAAGTTAAATAACTAACCATCCAACCATAAAGGGAAAAAGCGAGGGATAGCAAAGCATACTGCTATATATTCCAACCAGTGTTAGAAATAAGAATTTTGAAACTAGGCGTCAAAATGGCGCCTGGATTAAATTTTTTGGGCGTCAAAATGAAAAATGTAGGTGCCATCTATAATTAAATATGTATATTTAAAAAAAAAATAATAAAAATAAAGCATCAATTTGTAAATAATATATGCAAGATTATATAAAACATATTTATACAATGAATGTAAATACATTGACAATATTAAACATACATATTTAAAATAGCAAATTCATTCTTCGCCTAGAAGATACATCATTCCACCACAATTTAATAGCATTTTGTGAGCAGAAATCTTCCAATTTAGGGCTGTTTAATTTAATCATTAACAAATCGTCAACTACTTTCATAGAGATATGATTTCTTAAATCAGTTTTTATTAGGGGATTGGGAAAATTATTAGGTATGATGAGGAAAAAATCCAGGCGTGAAATATGGCACCTATGATTGGAATTCTAGGCGTCAAAATGAAAAAACTGGTCGCAAAATGCGACTGACGACCGCTTATTTCTAACCCTGATTCCAACCCGAATTCCTTTTTAATGATGAACTTGCCATTGACACATTTTTCTCAAAAAGTATTATGTATTTTATCAAAATAGCATAAAAGACATTTTTTCATGATTTTTCATGCACTTTAATAAAATTAGATTTGAATGGAGTTTCTAAGATAAAAACTTGCCATATTTTAATGGTCTTAATTTTACTTCAAATAACAAAAATTGATTTTTTGAGCATCTAAAATTGATTTGCAAAACAATTGATTTGCTCAATATATTTTTGTGAAAGTTAGTATATAAGGTTTTTTAATGTCACTCATAAAAATCTACCAAGATTTTTGAAAAAAGAAAATTAAATTTTAGAAAAATTATTTCTATTAAAAAATTTCAAAAATAGAAAACTGATATGAAAAAGTTATCTGTACATTGAAAAATAGGAGTGTACCATTTTTTGGCTCATTTGAACATGCATTTTGTCCCTATTGCAGAAATTAGGCAAAACAGTGACATTGTCACAGAAAAGAAATTTTCACTTGCAGAAAGATTTGTTTATAAAAATTAAAGATATTCCTAAATTTCAGTAGAAAATAGGAACTTATGAATTATATTTAAGAATTCTTCAACAGTCTATTAATAATATTGATATCTTTATAATTATATTTAAATTAGAAAATATGTCAATATTGTTTTGCAGAAAAGATTTGCACAAATAAGGCTTGTCGCAGAAAGCATAAAAATATTCTGTCACAAGGTATTTTGTTCTCTATAGATGTTCAAAGTTTCGAAATGTGTGGGTTAGAGATAGTAATAGTCCAAGAAAAACTAGAAATTTTGGAAGGGGGGGGGGTGGAGTTTTTTTGCGAAAAAGTTCATTTTCACTCAGAAATATTTAAAATATTGAAATTTCTAGCATGAAATAATGTATTAAAAATTTTATAGTATTTACATTCCAGTGCCTTTTTTTTAAAATATTTTTTCATGTTCAGTATCCTACATGAAAACACTAACTTTGATAATGTTCATACTTCAAAAATAAAGTTTTAACCATATAATCAAATGGTAATCCTGAATTATTTAAGTATTATAATCACCTCCTTTCCATTACATACGTTTGAAATTACTTACTCTTTTCAAGTTCCTTTATGCTTTTGTCTTTTTTGTTGAATATATATCTTTAGACTTGTCTAACTGTATTGTTTTAATGTGTGCAGGTACACATTATACACATACATAGGGCTCGTGAAATATGATTGCTTGGTCGCCATTGGTGACCAATAGGTGTATTTTAATTGACGACTATGTTTCCAACAAAAACACAACATTAAACAAAAATTTTTATATTTTGGTGAAAAAATTGAGCCTAGAATCAAATGCGGAAATCTATGCTAATATCCGGTGTAGTTCGTATCAATTTGTGTAAGAAACAAGTAGAAGGAAAACAGCGACTTATGGCTGTCTGTGGATGTTTTGCACATCGTTATATTGAATTGAGATTGAGACACAGTATTGAATCAGTATACCAATAGAAAATATATAGTACTATGTTCCAGTGTACATGTTTAACAACCCAGTGTTGAATTGATGCAGTTTATACCATTCTCGTTCGCTGACTTTGCAACCCAGTGCTGAATTGTTGTGCCAGTGTAATGATGTGTTGATCCCAACAGTGTATCTGTTTAGATAAAACAATAAAACCAGTTTGAGGATGTTAAACAGGTGTTTCTTGATGTATTAATCGAGTGGATATATTTAAAGAATCAAAACCGAAATCGAAAGCCTACAATTAGATGTCATGACAGTTTCAAATATAAATTTAGAACATTCTATGACTTATTTTTTTTTTTGAGCTATGCGAAATACAAAGTCAGTTTTTAAATCAGTTTCACAACACTTGCTTATACTTTGTATAAGGTTGTTAAAAAAAAAAAAAAAAAAAAATCATTAAATAGTATTAATTATGATTTTAATAATGTTATATGGTGCCACTTTTGATTTTCAAAAAGCTGGGATTTGTAGGTAAAAAAATCGATATTAATTGTTAGCAGTGAGTACAATGCACAGATTAAAAAAAGAAAAGTCTAATTTCTTCTAAAAAAAACTTCAAAAAATCTGGAGTGACTCCACTTGACTTTCCGAACATTGAGTAATTAACAGTTTTGTAGATAAATTAAAGAAAGAGGAGATGTTAAACAAACAGAAGAGAGAAAACCATAATAGAGTGTTTGAGTATTTTTCTCCATATATTACACGATGTTTTATTTAACGCTACTGAACTTTGAGCCCATAGATCATAATGATAAAGAATTTTTCGTTGTGTCCCTGTAAAAACCTATAAATGCTAGATTCACCAAAATGCTTATAGTTAGTGCAACAGTGATTTATAATATTCTTATAAATTTTCAGCTCAATTGAATAAGCCGTTTAGAGATGCTATCGCACTTTTAATAATTTGGTCCCATAGGCCATAATGATAAAGAATTTTTCTTTGTGTCCCTGTAAAAAAAAACTATAAGTGCTAGATTCACCAAAATATATAGGGTTCGTACTATGGTGACTTACAATATACGTACCAACTTTCAGCTTATTCGAACAAAGCGTTTAGACGCTAGCGTGTTCACTCACATCACACACATACATACACACACACATACATACATCATCGCAAAAATAGTGAAAACGGACTCATTGGACCTCGAAACGTATAGAAACATCAAAATCTCAATTTCGGATTTTTGACATGATTACAATACTTTCCTCACTATAGTGTTCGGAAAGTAAAAAGCACTACTGCTGTCCTCTATCCAAAATCAGATTTTAACTCAAAAAAAAAAAAAGATCAGAAAATTATCTGACATCATTTAAAGAATTCACTCCTCTGTATATGATTTACTGAGTATCAATGATAAAATCCATAAAAAAGTTAGGTATTTCTACAAGTCATAGCCAGTATTGCGAAAAAAAAGCAACAGGCATTACTTTCAAATATGCCTAACTAAAGTTTTAACTCAAATTTCATTAAAAAAGAAAACCTCAGAAATTGAGAGGGCACAGTTTATTAGTTCTGAATGTTACAATGCAAGTGTAGATGTGAAATAATACAAAATTCAGAAGAAATTTTGAAAGTAAATTTAGTTTTAACTATTGAAGATTGTGGCCTTTCAATTTCTAAGCGATTTTTAAAGTGAAATTTGTGTTAAATTTTAGGCTGTATATTTGAAAGTAATGTCTGTTGCTTGTTTTGCAACAGGCATTTTGGTAATGAATTGTAGAAACACTTAATTTTTTATGGATTTTATTATTGATATCCATTAAATCATAAGAGGGGGCAGATTCTTCAAATGATATCAGATAATTTTTTGCCTTTTTTCTTCTTTTTTTAGTTAAAATCAGATTTTGAATTGAGGATGATAGCAATTTGATGAAAATGTTCTTTAGCCCACTGCTTGGCAACTTTTCTGAAAAGCACCAATTTTGTATATTATAACTAACGTCTCTAACCTAACAAACTGGCTTCACAAAAACATAAAAAAAAACAAAAAAAAACAACCAAAGATAAATATATACTTAAAAAAAAAAAAAAAAAAAGTAGCACAATTTCAGAAAGAAAATGTAGCAAAGTATTAAACATTAGAAAAGTAAAAAAAACAGAATATTTCAAAAAACACACACCTAAGCAAAATACAAAAATATATTAATAAAAAAATAACTTTATTGACTTACTCATTTTTAAAATCCGCAAAAAAGACACAGACTATTCATATAATATTGGGTTATTCGGAAAGTAATTTCGTTTTTTCCTTTGAAAATGAAAAACAATTTTCTTATATTGTATAAATATTTTATTGAATTATACATTCTCTACTTCGATTAGTTTCTTAATGATCTCAAGAGTTGTTATTTGGCAGTTTTCATAAATTAATACTTTATTTTGTCTTTATTAGCATAAACTGGTTTTCCAGAACGTAATGCATCTTCAACATCAAAATTGACAGAACAAAATTTTGTAAACCAGTTTTGACACTGGCATTCCTTAAATAATTTTTCTGTATACACATCATACACTTTTTCCTTGTTTGAACAATATTTTCACCTTTTTGATAGCAAAAACAAAATATGCCAAAAATGTCGCTTCCGATTTTCTTTATTTGATACGGCACCAATCAAAACCTATTAGAATAAAACGAACTTTTTCACAAGCAAGCCTTGCTATATCAGCTGTCACAATATATAATGGTAATGCAGCTTAATTGTGAAGATGGTGTGAACAAAATACGATTACATCCTCTGCTGAGGAAAATGAAATCACTTTCCGAACAACTCAATAATATACACAGACTATTTGATATAATAAACAAGCAAAGGCTTAATCATTCATAAAAGCTTATAAATAACCATTTACACTATGCAAACTACCTAAATTTAAAATACAGTTTAAAAGTATTATAAATTCTTTTTGTATAAATACTGCCTACTGAAAAACAATTAATTAACAAACTTTTTACATAAAAACACAGCGAATAGCTTCCTTTCCTCATGAACTAAACTTACAGCACATGGAACTCAAAAATGACCTACTGTTGCTAATTAAAAAACTTAAAAGGAAACCTCTAAGATAGAAAATAACATGTTCACTACAAACACAAAACGATTCCACAAAATGCAACAATCAGTTATATGTAATAATCAGTTCGCAGCAATTGAAATATGTATGTTAGTATACTTTGTGCACAGAAAAAAACTAAACAAAACATTATTGTATACCCCTACCTTAAAATGCATGAAATTTCGTTTGGAAACAATCAGATGTGTGAAAATGCAAAAACAGCTTCAAAATATCAAGGTTGCCACATTTCATAGATCAATTGTGCCATGATTTAAAAACATCCAGGTTGCCAAATTTGCCATCTTTATTATCAATTCAAAACAAGTCGCCAAGCAGTGGGTTAAAGAACATCCCACCCTATTCGTTATGGAAATTAGAGTATAAGGTTAATTTTTATAACCAACTAAGTGAAAAATGCCACAGGCGGGAATCGAACCTGGGCAATCTGCTTACCGTGCGGATACTCTACTGCTGAGCCACCTTTTCTAATTACCGACTCAGCATTTTCCACATAATATCCGTTGGCAAAGCCACCATGTCTACAAATGCAGATATAATAAGTGAGCGTATTAATCATAGCACAATTCCGATAAACCACGCATTTTCTACTTAAAAATATTAGGTATTCATCATAATGAATAATTCATCAATGCAATACTGATAATTCTCATAATCCATTTTAAGATTAGTCAAATAAAAAAAAATCCTTTGAAATTTTGATTATAAGTTAATAATCTCACCTTTTTTCTTCCTTTCCCTTATAAGGGAAGTATGAATCAGTAAAATTCCTATTAAAACAAAACCAATCTTAAATTAAAGATCATGGTTGAAAACATAGGGTAGAATGCAAATTTGCTAGAACAACCGCCCATGGAGCGAGAAAATGACCCTAAAAGTTTTAGCTGTTTCTCTGAAATATAACAAAACCAAACCCTTTAACAAGACGGCATAACGCAGTAGTTAGAGTGTTCAGTTCGAGTAAGAAATGTTGTTAGATCGAAGCCCGATGGCTGCGTGCAGTTTTTTTTTTTAATGTAAATGAAATAAAAATTTAAATGAGTAATTTAAGGGGGATATCTATTAAATTCAATTAAAAATATATAATGATATATTTTTTAATTATTAAAATATTTTATATCAACTAAAAAATATATTTTTAATTTTCATTGTAATTTAAATATTTTTATATATAACACATTTTTCTCTTTCTTTAAGTTTACTTGAGTTCAAACCTCGACGGAATGCTTTTTTTTTTTTTTTTTTTTTTTTTTTTTTAAATATTAAAGAAATAAAACAAAACATTAAAAAAAAGGAGTAACTTAAGAGAAAATAACTATCAAACTTAATTAAGAATTAGTAAATAAATAAATAGTATACTCTTTATAAAGATACTATTAAGAAATATATAGGATAAAATTACCTCTTTGTGACGAAAAAATTACGTTTAAATTTACGAATTTATTTTCAAGTTAATAATGACTGTGATTAGAAGTAAGAAAATTCGATCAAATTATAAGCACTTAAAAAAATATATTTCACCTGTATATGCTGTCAATTAAATTATAAAAATAGTAATAAAACCATACTTTTCAGCATATCAAACTATTTAAAACATCTTTATATTCCAAAATATCTTTACATTCCGACGTTTCGGTTAATATTAAATTTTTAACCATCTTCAGGGAAATGATGTACATAAACTACAAACATAAATCAAATTAAGCCATTCTTGGATATTACAAACACAATTCATAAAGAAATTAATAAGTGATTACATAACTTATATAAAAAAACACTCTATATACATTTTAAAATGAGTTAAAAACATCTAAATAAATCACAGTCATGCACATTACAATAAAAATAAAGCTCTTTAATAAAACAGAGCCAACATTGAATATTAACTGAAACGTCGGAATGTAAAGATATTTTGGAATATAAAGATGTTTTAAATAGTTTGATATGCTGAAAAGTATGGTTTTATTACTATTTTTATTTTTATATGATAAGCACTTTTCACTATGAGAACAACGTTTAAAAGAAAATATATCACAATTAATTTCATTACAATCTTGTTCAACGTTTAAAACACATATCGTGAACATTTTGAAAATTATTGAGTTTTTCTTCAAGATAACCAGTTTTACAAAATGCATATATAACTAGATTTTTAAATTTTGGAAGTGTAAACCAAGATGTAACAGACAGATGTAGACAAATGCAAGGGCTAGCCAACAGGATAATAACAATAAGTAAAAGTTCTTTCTTTTTACGTATGAATAATAGCACAATTAAAAGCAGATGAAAAAAAAATGTAATATAAATATTATTTTCCGTTGCACTATTCATTTGAAATTTTTTTTTTCACTTGAAATAAAATGTTTAAATAATTTATCAGAATATTTATTTTTATGTATAAAAAAATAACGAAATTAAAAGCAGACGATCAGAATTTCACATTAGTGGCTTTGGTGTAAAATATTAATAAAAATATTAAACTTTATTAAAGAAAAAAAAAAAAACGTGCAATAAAGAAAAAATATTTTTCTTTAAATTATTCATTCATTAAAAAAAAAAAAAAAAAATAGTTGAAATGAAATATTTTAATAATTAAAAATATATCTCATTATATATTTTGTAATTGAATTTAATACATATCCCCCCCCCCCCTTAAATTATTTATTTATTTATATATTTTATTTCATTTTTATTAAAAAAAAAAAAAAACTGAGCAGTCACCGGAGTTTGATCCAACAACCTTCCTCACTCAAACTGAACGCTCTGACCACTGTACCACACCGTCTTGTTAAAGGGCTCTGTTTGGTTGGTTTTGATAGAAACAGCTAAAACTTTTAGGGTCATTTTCTTGCTCCGTTGGGGGTTGTTGCAGCAAATTTGCACTCTACCGTATGTTTTCGACCATGTTCTTTTATTTAAGCTTGGTTTGGTTTCAATAGGAATTTTACTGATTCATACTTCCCTTGTTAGTATGAATTTTGAGATTCTGCCATTAACATCCCTAAAATTGTGCTTGCAGTAGTCTATTGATTTTTGGGTTTGCAAGTATGCATGAGGAGCATTGATTGATTACTTATAAGCAGTTCCAATCATGCAAAAGTGTTTACTTTAAAATAAATTCTTGATGTAATTAGTTATTCCATCATATTTTACCATATATTTCTTTGAAAATTTGATATGTGTTTTTCTTCTGGAGAATTCTTAAATACAATAGAGTGTCAATTATCCAGACGCCGATTAACTAGAATGTCTAGTTCACTGGATCAATCAAGGAGCATTTTTTTTCTTCCCGGTCTTCTCCCCCCTTCCTCAAGAAAAAAAAAAAAAAAATCCATGAAAATTAGTTTTTATCTTTAGATTCTCTAAAGACAGTTGAAATCACTCCCTTTGTTTCCCGCCCTCTCCACTCACTTTCTTCCGCCCAGTTTCAGTGAGGGCGGAGAGTGGAAAGATCTGAATGAAAGGATTAGGATTTTTCTTTTTCCAAGAATTAGAAAGTGTAGGAATGCGTTTCCTGATTCATTTTCTTTTGACAGGCTTATTCAATGAATTAGCACACGGACTCCACAATGGACAATTTAGTGCATGAATGATAAAAAAAAATGCAGTATCAAATGTATTGGGCCGCATTAATGGAATGAGGGGACGGGGAATGTTCTTCCCAGAAATTCTATCCATTTAGGATAATCGACCACTGTTGCATAATAACCTTTAACCTGTGGTTACAATCTGGGAATGAAATGGTCTCCAAAGTTGAGTGCAAAGTATTTTTCATGCTATTAGGTATACGCTGTTTTTTTCTAATAAGTTTTGTAGGTTAGGAGGAATTTTCAAATGTCTCTGGAAAGCGCAAAAGAGTTGTACTATCGTTAAATCAAAAAACTGAAATTGTTAACAGATTGAAGAAAGACAAAAATTTAAACAACATAGTACTTGAATATGGCATTGGCACATTAACTGTTTTATAAGTTTTCCAATTATCCGGATTTTTCGTTAACCGAATCAGCCTTGGTCCCAACCGATCCGGATAATCGGCGCTCTACTATATATTAAATGTTTAGAAGTTAAATTCTCATAATTTAAACATGTAAAGATCCTATTTGTCAATGATAAATCATGCTGTAATTTTATGGATAAATTATTATCCATCTAATTTAAGCTATAGCTGAATTTTTCAACATAATTTAACAATCAATGCCCTAGACTTCCTACTTTGAAAAATGAAGAAAAAACATGTTTTAAAACAGATTTTTACCACTTTACACTACTTTGTGAAAAACAGTATGTTTTTCATTTAAAAAAATTGAATTTGTGTCCTGTAGGGTCCCGTGGATCCTCCTGTGATACTTCATCTCATCTGACAGATTATTTGAATGTACAAAACTTTTGATAACAGTGTCATCAGTGAAATTGCTTTCCTTTAAAGGTAATTGTGGGTTTCCAGACTTTAATTTGAATTAAAAAAAAAACAAAAAAAAAACAGGGTCCAGGGCACCCTACTTTCGAAAATGTAAAGGAACAAATCATGTGATAAAGCAGATTCTTTCTGCTTTACTTGACTTTGTGGAAAAGAGTATGTTTTCCATTTGAAAAAGTTTGTGTCATGTTGGGCCCCTTATCCCATCTGATAGATTATTTGAATGCACAAAACTTTTGATAACAATGTCATCAGTCAAATTGCTTTCTTTTGAAGGTAATTGGAGGTTTCCAGACTTTTATTTGAATAAATGAGGACTCCAGTTCACCCTACTTTCGAAAATGAAAAAAATGAAACATGCTTTTAAAAATGATTTTCTCTGCTTTAATTGACTTTGTAAAAAAAAAAAAAGTATGTTTTGCATTCCTAAGTTCCCCATACCTATAATATCATTGGGAACTAATATCAGTTAAATAGTTAACTTCAAAAACCTAAATAAGAATGCTAGAGCATGTGTCAGTTCTGATTTCATTTAAAATAATGATTGATGTAGCAAAAAAAATTGAAATGCATACTAGGAAACGAAGGGGGGGAATCTGAGAATGGGAGATATATTTTCCTTTAATTTATTTGAAAAGACATTTTAATTTTCTGCTTTGAATTGAAATTCACTATAGGACAAAAATTGCTAGTCTTTAAAAAAAAAAAAATCATTGAGACATTTTTTTTCTCTTATCCAATTTCAAATTACTTTATGACTTTCAACATTTCTTTTTTACTTTGAAACTCGATTATAAAAGTAGACATTTATTGATTATTCTGATTATTTTATGAATGAACTCGAAAATTATATTGTCCGACATGCTCGGGGCATGTAAAAATTCAGATTGGGCTTGTACTTTTTCCCCCTTACATGCCCAGCTGGGCATGCAAATATAACTTTAAAATATAGCATCTTGTCTAAGACTTTTACTTAAATTAAATTGAAACAAACAGTATCAATATAGGTATAATGTATTTAAATTATTTTCACTAGATATGTGAATGTTTTTATTATTATGCATTTGAATAAGATATTTGGGCATGTAAAAATTTAATTCGGGTATGTATTCTCTAGATCAGCATGCCCGACAGGGCATGTAAAAATTGTGAAATTTTTCAAGCCCGGGAATGCAATGTTATTGCACGTGCAACATAAATAGAAAAGTTAATTTTTCAGGAATGAGATTTTCAATTTTTTAATTAATGACATTTTTCAACTTTTTGCTTTTCAGTTTTTTTTTTTTTTTTTTTTAAGATTTACTTTTTGTCTTTCTTATTTGTTACATCAACTAATCAAAAAAAAAAAAAAAAACTTTTATCTATCCTTATTAACAATTGAATCTAAAGCATAATCATTTGTTCCTTTTTTATGGACTGACAATTAAAAAATATATTTTCTTCTATAATAAATATAAATGATTTTGTCATCAAAATTTTAATATTTTATTTCAGTATTTTGTTATTGCATATTGTTTTAGCCCCTGTGGAAGAATTTAGGCGAAACAGTGACATAGTGGCAGAAAAGAAATTGTCACTTGCAGAAAGATTTTTCGTGAAAATTAAAGATATTCCCAAGTTTCAGTAGAAAATAGAAACTCATGTCTTATATTTAAGAATTCTTCAACAGTCTATTAATAATATGGATATATTTTTTATTATATGTACATATTATGTGTAAATTAGAAAATATGTCAATATTGTCTTACAGAAAAGGTTTGCATGAACGAAGCTTATCACAGAATGCATCAAAATATTGCCTCAAGGGTTTCAGCTTTATTTTCTTTTTTGCAATTCCCATCTTTGATGTTTGAATCTAGGGCGATTTTAAGATGTTCAGTGACCTTGGGCTCAGTTGCTTTCTCAGATTTTAAAATTTTATTTTTTAATGGTTAAATATTAATGGTTAATATTAAAACATTTTTTAATGGTAAATTCTGTTTTTATGTAGTAAAAGTTTTCATTATGAATTTGAACCCTCTCTTCTTTATATAATTAAATATTGTTTAAATATTTAAATTAAAAAATATAAATAAAGATAAAATTATATTTTAATTTTAGTCAATTGAAAAGTTTATTATTGCAAAGCAACTGCTTTTGGTATTGCATCAGAAGTGATTTTCAATTCTTACTTTGATGCAGTTGAGACAATAGATGATTTCTGCATTGTTTAATAACAGTGCCATGCATTTAAAAAATTGAAAATCATACTGAAATTTAGTTACTATAGTTCACTGTGATCTAGTGCTGACTCTAGAATAAAACGGCTGCCTCTGGGAACTCAATAAAAAGGACAACCTATTTTAAAAAAGGCCATTATTTCCATAATTTGCGGTCTTCTAAGTAATGATATTTGGACATGAGAAAAATAAATTAATATAATTTTATATGTATATCTGTTGCATATATGCATTTGTTCTTCCAGAAGTACTGTAAAACTATTGCTAGAAGGTTACAAGTCAGAAAGAAAAGTATTTAAAGGCCTCTGAACATTTAAAATGTTAGAAAAGGCCACTTGGTATTAAAATGTTTTTAAAAAGGCTGACAGGGACTAAAATGGGAATAAAAGGGCTGCTGGATGGAGCACCTACCAAAATAGCCTGGAGTCAGCACTACTGTGATCCTTCCACATGCTAAATATATTTTTTAATAATTGAATTTATGAAGCGAAAGAAAAATTATGAAACACTTTCCAGCACATTATGAGAATGTTGCAAATCTTTTATGGTTTTATGTATAGTTGCAGTCAGTTTTAGAATAATTATTTCAGAAAATTTCTTGAAGGTGATATATGTTATGTGGAAAAATTCAGCTTCAAAAATCCATTTTTAATTAATTTCGATGTGATGAGATAGTTGTCACATTCTATTATCAGGGGTCGATCCAGGTTTTAATTTTTGGGTCCCTTTTTTGTGAAAAACAAAATATTTTTGTGAAATTTTTATTTATTTTTGTGAAATATAAAATATTTTTGTGAAAAAGTAAAATATTGTGTAAAATCTTCAGTTTTTACAATCACTTTATGTAATGTTTAATATCAAGTTAATAGAGTTTCGTTGAGCCAAATTAAGGCATAAATTAAAAATAATACTGAAAATATGAAAACATTTAATAAAAGGGTCATTTTTATAAAACAAAATCTTGTGAAGTTACTCATTTTATAAATTTGAATTTTGTGAAGGATCCCTTTTTATGGATTTGAATTTTGTGAAGGGACCGCAAAAGGGAACCAAATTTTGCCTGGATCGATCCCTGATTATGATGTGAAATGTTATAATAATGTGAATTGTGTATTTTTTTCAACATGCATGATTTATTTAAGTAATATTATTTTTAACAATTAATATATATTACTATTTTCCATTTATTTTTAAACGCTTAATTTGCTATCTGTTTAATAAAGTAAATTATTTTTCATTTTGATATTTTGATATGAAATTATTCTTTGTTTAGATTCCCGACAATCATCAGAAGAAGGTGATGCCAGTGGTTCCGAAAGAAGTGATGTCAATATTTCTTATGATCTGTCTCTGCCAGCTTTGCATTCAGTAAGATTAACTGATATGTTAATTAATATATTATTAGATAATAGGGATGAAACGGATAGTGATTTTGCCGGATATCGGATATCCGGAGCTCCTTTGCCTGCCGGATACGGATATCCGGACCGGATATCCGTCGGATATCCGGCATTAGTTTTGTTTTTTGTTGTGTTGTATATTTCTTTTCTTTTTCTTTATTTTAAAACAATAAAATATAACCATATTTCATATACTATTCTTTTAAACACGTTTTAAATATAATTTACTTAAGCATATTTATTTAGCATTCTATTTATTTGTGCAATATTGCGATGAAGAATAAAACTTAAGTCTAACATACTCATTCCTACACTTGCAATTTGTCACAAAAATATAGGTTTTGTTCAGAATTATAAAACAAAAACTTGTCATTTACACATTTTTTTCAGTACTAAAAAATGTGTGCTTGATATGTATTTAAAAAAAGAAAAAAAATGAAACAAAATATTTTACTAATATAGTTGAAGGGTTGGTTATTTTCATAAGAAAACGTATATATTGTGGCCATCACACACCACTTACTGTTTAAATTGTGCAAAAGTTTAATCATAGCTTCACACAATAAATATTTTACATATGGACTTTGGTGCAATTTTAATCAATAGATGCTGATATATAGGCTTGTGAAAAATCATAATAGCAGATCCACTTGTCGGCTGATATGCACCTAAATAAGGCCTACATCAGTTGAACGGAATTTTTCTCTCTCACACACACAAACACAATTTTTTTTTAATTGATCAAACCAGGTTCTGTACCTCTTAAAATGTGTAAATCCAGCGAAAACCAAATGTAGAAAATTTTTATGAATCCAATACTTTCGTTTGAGACATTTATAAGAAAACCTAAAAGAAAGAAGCAAAAAAAAAAAAAAAAAAAAAAAAAAAAATCTAAAAGCTTCAGTGGCTTAGTATGTTATGGCCATTACGAAACTTTCTTTTATATCACTCTACATAACAAAGCTACATGCTGTTTAACACGAAATTTAATAATAGCTTCGCACAATAAAGATTTTAGATATGGAGTTTAGTGCAATTTTAATCAAAAGATTGTGAGATCAAGTGGAGAATCATAGAAGGTGAGGAACAACTGCGACATCTGTTGGTTAATATACACCCAAATTAAGCCAGCTTTCGTTCTCTTATTATTTATCTTGCATATCAAGTTAAGTGCAGTTAAATTTTATAGATGTTGAGATTTAGCCTTCCTATTCACAGGGTAAATTGCAGCATAGTATAGCCACTTATCGACCAATATGCACCAAAATTGAATCAACATGTTTCATAAAAATGGCCCTCTCACATACCAAATTTTGTGTAATTATACACAAATAAATCCAAGATAATTTCTCTATTCACGGGAAAATTGTAGCATAACAGCATCGTCTATTGGTCGATATGCACAGAAATTAAATAAACATATTTCATAATAGCCCTGTGACATATTTAGTCTTTTTTTTTAATTATACACAGTAGAAGAGATATAGTCCTCCTTTAAATGGGAGAAATCACAGTATAGCAGCGCCACTTATTGAGTAATTTGCACCAAAAGTCGATGGGCACTTTTTTTTTTCCTTAATGCGCAACTATGTATAAATTTATATGAAATTCTGTGCATTAACTCTTGAACTAGAGCTGCTACACAAAACTTTTGTCAGACAGACATCTTCTAAAAAGGTCAAATTCAAAATTCTGGTTCACTCAAAATGCGTAAATCCACCAAAAACGGGAAGTTGAAAATTTTTACGAATAAAATGCTTGCTTCTATTGAATATAGAAGAAAGTAATGATTCAAAACAAATTTATATTTTTGTTTCTTTAAATGCTTTTTACTTATTTTATATTTTTATATTCTCTACAGATAAGAAAAAGAAAAATTAGATTATTTATTAAAATTCTTTAATTAAAAGTAAGTTTAGTTTTTCTAATGTACAAAATCAAACTTTAATTGAGCTTTTTTTTTTTTTTTTTTTTTTTTTAATTCTTTAACAATCTGAAAATGAAAATACAGACTTCCTGAAAATTCAGGTGTTTTTGCAAGATATTCCATTAAAAGTGCAAATTTATATAAATTGGAGTGTTTTTTTTTAAATCCAAATCGAATAGGTAGATGACACATGTAATTGAATAGGTAGTGACACAGACAATGATGCCAGAGGGTCTGCTAGTATAAATATATGGTCACAAAAACAACTTTCTTGTGTATAGGGAAAAATGAATTGTAAATAAACAGGCAGGTTCTAGTCAATAAATGCACATTATTTGACTCATTCTCGAAACAATCTAACAACTTTTACTTCTAAGACTAACAATATTACTAAAGATTCTTAACTTATTAAACAAAAGTCATGAAAACAGAGTTATATGCACTGCAGAGGGTGAATATTATTTGTTCAGGAACAACAATGAACAGCTCTTTTTATTGTTATGGGGAAGATTAGGGGGAATGTTATAGATCACTCTGGAAAATCCTAGCTAACTCTGCACAAAATTAAAATAGGTTTTCTATATCTCTTAAACCTGAAGCTACTTTTGCTAACTTTGTTTGCTAAAGTGGCCAAATTCGACTTTTGCATTTTTTTTTTTTTTTTACTTTTACAAGCTACAACTGATCTTTAAAAAAAAAAAAAAAAGTCGCAAAATTTTCATCTGAGGGGAATTTAAGCTTGAATTTTCGCCTGCGGATATCCGTCGGATATCCGGCCTGAAATTACCGGATATCCGTATCCGGACTGCTGATATCCGGTACCCCGTCGGATATTTAAAACTCAGCCGGATAGGCCGGATACCGGATAGTTACCGGATATCCGTTTCATCCCTATTAGATAATATAATAAATATATTATTAGATAATATAATAGCACATTAAAGCTGGTATTATGATTTTTCTTTTCTTCTTTTATTATTTGCATGCAACTAATTTTTATTTAAACTCATGTTTAGTTACTGCCATATCATAATGATAGCAGAATTTTCTCATTTGCCTTTAATTGATCATTAGATTTTTAAATTGATCACTAGTGTTGTATTGATCTATGACAGACATAAAAAATAACAATAAATTTTAACTACAAGAGAAGTTTACCTGATTTACTTTCATTGATATACCTGTTTTATTGGCCACAATAATCTGATTTTTAACTTCCAAAAAAACACTTAAACTCAGCATCTCTGACCAACTGATTTCAATCTATCTGAGTTAAATAAAGTAGAAAAAATAAACATTTATCATGTCAATGACTGATGCAATTTATAATTTTTAAAGGCTCACACAATCAAGCATTTATTAAGAAAAAATCATTAAGTTATACAGAAAAATACATAGAATACTGATATTAAAATTTATATGGGAATTGAATAAACATTATATCTCAATCACATTTAACATCTTTGTTACATATTTGATGTCTTGAAGAAGATGAATTTAGATTTAAATTAAGCTTCATATGTATTTAATACAGCTAAATAATTAGCGAAACACATGGTCTTTCACATTAAGAAATACAAAAGAAAATATTTATTTATTTATTAAAAATTAGTAGCTTGATTCGTCTTTGCCAAAATAATTTTTGCTGATGAGTCTGGTGCTTCCTTTTTAAAATTGAGTTTTTGCTATATTTGTATGTTCTGAGGTCCCCTGAATCTGAAAATCAGATTTTTAGTAGTTGGTCTCTGTATAAGTCTATTATCAGCATAACTCAAGAACAAATAGTAGCAGAAAGTCCAAACTCAGTATTCTAAATCTTTGTCATAGGGAATGCTACTTAAAACTTTTTATTAAAGTCAGACATATGGTTCTTGCACAGAGGCATCTAACAGAATTCAAATGTGTATTATGTGTGGGGGAGAAATTTCTCGTAGGTACAATTTATCATCTTTAGATTGCACTTAAGCAAAATTAAATAAACATGTACTTTTTATCTGTATAAAACCATGTTTTGTATAGAATCTGGTATAGAATCCATTCACCATTCATTTAGAGCCACACAAGTTCGTAAACTCCCCTCCCCCTTAACTAAATTTTACTGATTTGTTAAAATTTTTTTAGTTAAACATCATTTTTAGCACTCAACCATACGTAATAAAGCTTCTCTAAATACATTATACTCCCTCTGAATTTTTTTTTGTTACAATTTTCAAGCCACATAGAACTCTGATATATTAGGACTGTATATGGAAGTTGCTGAAAGTGCATTTCAAGTATTATAAAGGTAGCATTCTGCTCCGCCAAGCTAAAACAAACATTAAGAGAAAAACAAATGAAGTTTACAAAGTAGGAAAGTCAATGGTGAACGCTACAAGTGTATATTATGTCGACATAACTCTCGGACTTTTCAACTACCTGTATCTCAGCTCTCTGATTCTCAAGACCTATGATTTTTTGCACAGACCTTAAGCATATCCTTAAGACAAAACATACAAATTTGCATGTCGCTCCAAATTAAGGGGCCTGAGTTATATAACTTTAAAACCCCGAAATTTACCGGTTAGATTCTTCTTCTTGTAATTGTTAAGACAAAAAATGTTGACGGTGATTGAGCCTAGAGTTCTGCAGCTAAGGAGCTGAAAATTTGCATGGACATTCCTTCTGACCTGTACTAGTGCTGAAAGGGGCTCTTACAAAATCCGATGATGAAGCGTGACAGATGCTGCCACAGCCCCTTTCAAAAGGTTAACCCAAAAATTTCGTGAATTCGTCAAGAGATGGCGCTTGTTTTCAGTGAATTTAATTTTGTCATTTAATAAGGCATTAAATAGTAATAAATTCTATTTTTTATTTTCTTTCTTTACTTTTTTTTTTTATAAAAATGGATTAAATAAATTAAAAGATACTTTTTTCTTAAATTTTTAAAATTTTTTACAAGAAACATGTTTATTAATAAAAAAAATAATTGATAAGTTTGGATTTCATAATAAATAAATGCTTAAAGGATGTGCTAAACAGACTTTTAACAAAAGTAATGTGGCTGATTAACCCTATAAGTGTTAAGCTCGTCTTTTTCCGTCATGCGAAAATAAAACAGAAGGCTGGAATGGCTAAATTTTAAAATATATGTTGCTTTTTTCGAGAAAATAAGATTAATAAACATGTATAGAGTACTGTACTAAATTTTCGTTTTTATACTTTGCATAGTATTAATTTTAAGAATCATTAAACAGATATAATGAAAAATGACTAACGCTGAAAGGGTTAAAGAGAAGAACGATTTGTTAACTTAATAAAATTACGGATGATGGAAGAATACATGTAATTAAATTCCAATCATATATTATATACGAGAAATATTATCGTGGAAAAATTCAAATTTGACATTTTCATGTTTCAATTTCCATTTATATTGGGTAGTAAGTTTTAAAAAACATATATACTATACTAGAGGTGCACAACCTGCGGCCCAGTAGCCGTCAATTTGTGGCCCGCTGGACTGATATTTTAGATTGCACTAATCAACAGGAGGAAAAAAAGGAAAGAGATAGAGAAAAAGTACTTGTTTGTTGCATTCGCAAAACGGGGATTTACAAAAACTTCTTAAAAATTTAAAACTTCTCTAAAAATTTCTTAAACCTTCATTTGTTATTTATTTGTTGCATTTCTGAAACCTAATTTATTTCTTAAAACTTCTACAAAAAAATTATTTGATTCAGAAATATCTGAGCTCCAAATATCCCTTTCCTTGGCTATGCCCTTGTGTGCTACATGTATAATTTAGCAATCAAATCATCAAAACACTCATTGAGATTTTTGCAGACCATGTTGTTTATGCAGAGGTTAATCCAGAACAAATTTAGTTCCGCATTTAGGTACCTTCACAAAAACAACTTTTAGCAAAGAGGCACTTTCACAAAGTCAATTCTCAGCAATATAGGTGCACACTAAAAACATTGTATAAGCTTCGCCATATCAAACTCATAATAAATACTCATAATTTTGGCCTCTTTTTTAAAGGATTTTTTTAAGGTATTTTAAATGTTTTTAACTAAATTGTAATCCTTTGTAAATTAAAATAATGTATTAACTCTTTCACTACGGACAATAAGAAAGCTCTACTACCTTTAACTCCTGACTTGGCTGGAATCGGCCGGTAGTTGAAAATAAAGGGGTGGAAGGAAGGAATACGGAGAAGAAAATTTCTTGCTCTCCGCAGGGCAGTGCTTTTACATCGCCCGTCTTTGTCTGGATGACATTGATGGATTGTCTACCCCACCCCACTCGTAATCCTTGTAAGTAGTTCGTGCTACTTCTCAGATAAGCAAGATATTTATTTTAACATTTTTAAAAACATAAAAAATATAATGTTTAAATAACAATAATAATAATTAATTAAAAGAATATAATAAATCTAATACATAATTTACGTTGAGAATCTCCCCCCCCCCCCCTAAATTTTTCTCTTGCTGCAAATGTTCAGGTTTTAGAATTTTCCATCTCTGCACCCTACAAATCAAATTTATAGCCATAAAATTACCGAAAAGTGATAAAAATAAGGAGCGTCTCTGAAAAACGATGGGTAATAGGGCAAAATGCGCTTCTTATTCGGTTTCAAGAAGTCATTTTACGTAAGAATTTGCAAAACTGGTTTTGGGGCCGATTTTCATGCCGAGCAGTGTAATTATAGATATTTTACACTAAAATTTGATATTATGGATTACTAATCTTCCGCATTTACATTTCTTTCTCCGCATTTGCATTTCTTTCTTCGTAAAAATCGAAACTATGCCCTATCTATTTGTGAATATATTATTTTCTTTTTAACTGTCTTTGTTTCTTAGGCAATATTATCCCCACACCGCATTTTATTTTTAAGGGAAAAAAAAAAAAAAAATCCGTCTGTAAATATTTAAACCTGTGTTTTTTCTGTAAAAAAAAAAAAATCTATAAATATTATAGCTCTCTTCTTTTCTTCCTTTTTTTTTTTTTTTTTTTTATTGTAATCCTTAACACATGTAACAAATAAAAAATAAATAAAGCAATATTTAGTATTTGTTGTTTTACTTTATTGATTCGTTTGTTTTGCAGACTGTTAATTAATAGATCTGGTTTCTTTACATTAACGTATTTCATCCATTGATGATTTTTTTTTTTTTTTTTTTTTATCTTATTGGTCATTGGTGTTTCAGTGATCTTGTATCTGTTGCTTGGCTTCTACTATGCTTAATAGATCATCTTTATTATATATATATATATATATTTTCCCCTCTCAGCAGAGAGTAGTATCTGCAATAAAAAACGTTTTTTTAAAATAATAATGATAATTAAACAATCTATTATGGTACAAAATTTATTTAAAAAAAAAAAAAAAAATACATACGTGAATAAATAATAGGTAAATTGACAATGTGCTTAAATTGAATAAATAAATTAAAATATCGTATTCATATTCAATCAAATAAACATTTTTGTGTTTATGACAATCATTCTTGCAGCACTGTTTGTCCATTCTTGTTTTCTCCTTTATATTAACAGTTTATTTTTGTCGTTCTAAAAAATATATTTATTTTTTTGAAAAACTATAAAACATTATTCGATTTCAAATTTTTAAAGACAATGATTTTTCTAATTTCATACATTTAGAAATTCTCCAAAAGAGATTCTAAGAAATTCACATTTTTAAAGTAAAATAAAAGTAAAAATAAAGTGACAGTGCAATTGTTCGGCAAATCAAAGTAAATTGCAGTAAAATGCATAAAAAAAGTTTTATTAATGTAAGTTAAATAAGAAAAAAAATTTGCAAATAGAATGCCTTTTATTGTTAAATTTTACATAAATTATTTTGATTAAAAAAGATGGGCACGAGTGTAGCATGAAAGCGGCAACACACCAGTTTCTTTCTTTCTTTCTATCTTCTCTCTCTCTCTCTCTTTTTTTTTTTTTTTTTTTGTAATGTAAAGATCAATATTTAATCACAAAACAAACTGTAAATAATGTATATATATTCATAGATTCACTTTAGTTCTGTCTATGCAAATGAAATACAAGAAAAATGGGTATATTTCGAGATATTCATTTATTGAAAAGTGATTATTTCTATTGATATTGACTTGTTGAAGCATTGTTATTTATGTTAATTTTAAAAATATTGAAAATTAACATTAGAGAAGTGTTGCATTGAATTTTTATAATGTTAACTGTGTAATACGTTAAAAAATTATAAAAATAAAAATAAATTATTAAGTATCGATTGTTTCTAAACCAGAAACAACGAATCTATTACCTATTCCAATAAAAGATCTCTATTATTATTATTATTACTTAAATTATTATTGTGTGTGCTCGATTTTGTTACAGGTAAAAATTAAAATTTACATTAAAAAAAATAATAATAAATAAATAAATAAATAAAAACTGATATTTTCAAAATTAAATTAAAAATTTACCGGTGAGACTTTTTTTTCTTAATATTTTCTTTTAAATAACTTTTTATACTTTTATTAATTTACAAGCGGACTTCTCATATAAAATTTACAAATTAATAATTAAAAACAAAAAAATGCTGTAAGGGGAAAAAAGAGAAAAAAAAGTGCAATATATATATATAATATATATTCAAAGATAATGTTGAAAGAAAATTGAAACATTTCCATATATATATTTACGAAACAAACGCGTGTTCTGTGCCCTCGTGGCAATCGTACAAGGATTATCTCGGGGGAACGCATCAAGATGACATCTCGGGAACGCCTATCTCCCCTCTCTTTCACGTGCAGACAGTCGAGTCCACTTTCTGAGATTTTTCTTTTGAATGTTCAGTATTTAAGTGACAAGCCAATATCGGCCGGAGTGGGCCGGAACCGTGTTTATAGGGTTATATACTCTCAATTTAGATACTTTGTGGAGGCAATGCTAAATATCTAAATAAACACCTTCTTATATTGCACATAAGAAATAACTCATATACATTTTTATTTTACAACTGTTTCCTTTTATTTTTTAAATGTATTTTAAAAGTAAATAAACTGCTTTATGCAAAACTGCATATTTTGGTATCCTCTGTCAGCCTTTATATTTGTGCTTATCGTTTTTGTGACTCCCAATATAATTTTTCTCTCTCTGCAAAACATACTTTTATTTGATTATTTTATTTATGGTTTTTGTATTTTATATGATATATTTGTTTAATTTTTTTGCTTACTATTCAATAACTTTGATTATCATGCTTCGAGATTCATTTTACTCTCTGATTAAAAAAAAAAAGTTTTTTTTTTTTTTTTTTTTTTCTAGTAACGATGGAAACTGAAGTTTTGCACACAGGCACATGAAAATGATAGTGTGCTTCTTTCTATATGCATGCATGTGTGTGTGTGTGTGTATATATTTTACACAACGAATATATCTGCATAGTTTAATTCTTTTATTTTATCTTGTCTGTGGCCCTTCATATTCCACTGAACAGCGAGACTGGTCCTCCAGCCAAAAAGGTTGTGCACCCCTATACTATACTGTTCGAATTAATTGGGACAAACATATTTTTCTTGTCTGAGTTGGTATGTAATTACCAGTGATGTCCCAAACCACTTCAAACCGGTTATATTTGCATAGATGTAGTGTAACAAACTGACCTTGAGTATAATTTACTCGTTTGACTGGTTTTAGTGCAGGGCCCGGAATTTCAACTTAGATTACACTTGCTGAAAAAAAAAAGTTACTCGCCATAAAATTTGATTAACTTACTCTATTTTTTAAGTATAAGGTGACTAGAATTTTTTATTGGAAAAAGAGGAGAAATTACATAAAATCTTTTATTTTGTAAGAAAATAGAAGACATTCAATTTTGAAAAAGAGTTCATTTTAGAAGACACAACATTGAATGAAAATGATTATAAATACCTATTCAAAAGCTTCTTTACACAAATGGTGGAAACATTTTTATCTCAAATGATGAATTTGGACACCTTAATTTAAATTAATAATATCCCGATACGAGAGGAAAAATCCCTAATTTTTATAGGTGTCACTGGACAATATAGATAATAATAATAATTATTATTTTTTTCAATTATTGACTTTTGCTAGAGACAAAAACTTTTTTTTTTTGTGGTACTTTCATGCAGTTACATAAAAAAAAGTTTGTAGACATTTTTTTTTATTAAAATCATAATCATAAAAGAAGAAGAAATAAGAGTGGCAATTGAAAAAATAAAATTAGTATTCGGCAGATGAAACGATTTGTTTTAATGAACAGTCATTCTCATACTTGCCAACTTTTCCGGTTTTCACGGAAGACTTCCGTTTTTTTAACGTATCTTCCGGTCTTCTGGACAGATGATGAAATCTTCCGTTTTTAAAAAAGTCCCGGATATCGTTCGTTTTAAAAAGAAAACCCAAATGTTTTACGAAAACTCCTGATTCTCAATCTTTCTCGATCCATAACATAAATGTCAATATTCATTTCTTCAACTTGCTTTATGAGATTCTAGAACATGTAAAGAAATAGAATTGTTAAATATTTCTTGCTGATGCAATTATTTTTTGTCCCCCCCCCCCTTTTCATTTTTCTCCAACTAGTGATCAGCAATCAAATGTTCTGCAGAAGTCTTTTGTTTCCTAATCTTTATCCATCTGGAACATAAATGATAACATTAATTTTAAACTTCTTTCATTAGATTCTAGAAGTAGAGTTGAAAGAGTTTAATATTTCTTACTCTGTAATTATTTTTGTATTCCCCTCCCCTCCCCCCCCTTCCCCTGATTGTGATCAATGATCAATTCTAGAAACAATAAAGCAATGGAAGTGCTCAATAATTCTCACGTATGTAATTATTTTTAGATCTTTATTGCTGAATTTAATGAATCTTTATTTTTCCTCAATTAAATTAAATATTTGTATGTCATATTCCAAATATGTAAACATGGGAAAAAAATGAAGAATAATTTTTTCAGGTAGGAAAATTTTTTCCAAATCAATTTAAGAAAATTAATAGTTGGTTTTATGCACATTTGAAACTGATAATTAGCTACTGCTACTTTTTTTTTTTATATGTATGATTAATGTACATACACAAAAATCATATTCTATTTGTTTAAAAAATTAGTTATACTTTAACTTAACTAAGTTTTTTGTCTATTGTTAAATAAATTTCTTACAGATTCTGTTTTGTAGATATTTATATGTTGAAGAGGAATAACTTCATTTAAAACTTTTATGTATTTAGTATAATCAATCTATAGTAAAACATTTTTATAGATTGCTTCTAAATATTAAAATTGTAAAACTGTATTGTTTATTACATCAAAGAGAAAAAAAAAGTAAAAAAAAAAAAATCTTCCCTTTTTTTATGAAATCTTCCGGTTTTTGAACTTTTTTTATTAAAATTGGTTGGCAAGTATGCATTCTTTATCAACATTTTATAAAAGTCCTCACAAGTATAACCTAAATAAGTCTAAGTAATTAATAAGTTTTTAAAGTAGGTATATAAAGGGGATTTTTTCAAATGTCTATATTTTGTTCATTGAAGAAAACAGTCGCTTTGTGGGAGTGTTTTTGCCAGGAGGATATAAAATTAATTCAACTCACTTTTGCATATTTTTGTGAGGTGGTGGTAGGGTTATCATTAAGGCCAATTGTCGGCATTAGGGCTCTAGACCTGAGTAGGGGAGTCCTCTGTAGGGTCTTTCTAAGAGGTCCTATTCCATATTTATGCTAGTTTCGGAGAAAACCACGGAAAACTAATGGCTAAGCCAACGAGCATGACTGGGTATTGAACCCAGTGCCTCATGTATATCAGCTTCGAGGACAGAACCTCTCGGTCACTGGTGGGGTTATTTTTATGAGAAACATTATTCATGCATAAGTGAGAATACATGTCCATCCACCACGTACCAACCGGAGTACCACCTTAAGGTGCCTGCTTACTGTCGGAGGTGAATTTTTTTTTTAATAATTGAAAAATTGCCTATTTATGTGCATTATATGATAGAATATAGCAAAAAACAGTGAATAACCTGGAAAAAAAAAAAAAAAAAAA
Organism: Salticus scenicus; assembly: GCA_963930645.1. Classification (NCBI taxonomy): domain Eukaryota; kingdom Metazoa; phylum Arthropoda; class Arachnida; order Araneae; family Salticidae; genus Salticus; species Salticus scenicus. The sequence goes on along the minus strand of OZ005655.1, from coordinate 177,980,310 downwards.
AAAAAATACAAATTTTAAAATATTTTGATATTTAGGCTCAAAATATGCATAAAATTTGTGAAAAAAAAGCACTTTTACAAAACATCATAAGTCAAATTTAAATAAAGATATTTTTATATTTTTATTCTGTAAATTTTATTTAGATTATTGAAGGGTTCTTAAGGGAGTGAACTACTCTCAAAGCTATAACCATGTTATTAAAATTAAAAACTACTGAAAGTTTAAAATTAGAAAGCATTTCACGTGTACACATATTATATAAAAAAGTATAAAAACACTTTTAAAAACACGTATATAAAAATTTCTGTATTAAAACCATACACAAAGCTTTTCGCTATTATCAAAATAGCATCATCAGGTGTACTTAAGTAACATAGTAGTCAGCAACATATATTTGAGAAGTTCAGTACAGTTAAAGTTAAAAAAGAGTTCAGTCCACAAAAGGTCGCGCAGGAACTACATGGCAAATTGTATTGAAATCCTTTTTTTTCAAGTTTTTTGCCATGTGTAGTTCCTGTGCTACCTTTTGTGGATTGAACTCTTTTTTAACTTTAACCGTATTGAACTTCTCAATTATATATTGCTGGTTATATATTACTTAAGTACACCTGATGATGCTATTTTGATAATAGCGAAAAGCTTTGTGTCTAGTTTTAATAAAGAAATTTTAATAATATAAGAGATTTTTATATACAAGTTTTTAAAAGTGTTTTTATATAATATAACCATGTTAATATTTTACAGAAGATAACATTTTTACATGCTGAAAAACTCATGAATATACATGAGAGTTCATAACTTCTATCGACAAAAAAAAAAAAAAAAAAAATTAGCATTGTTATAGTTCAATATTGTTATAGTTCAATCCCTAAAATAACTCTTCTAAAGTATTCTGTCAAAGTTTCATATCGTTTCAATTATAACTTATGGAGTTATGATGTTTTGGGATAAAGTAAAATGTTAAAAATCTCATTTTGAGAAAAAGCAAAAAAACATATTTAAAAACCAGATTTTACCTATTAAATAAAAAGTAATTTTAATAAGTTCCTGATTTATTTCAAAGTTTTTTCTTTTCTTTTTTAAATTCATTTTATATTCAGTAACAAATTTTGATGCTTATATTGAGTAAAACAGTTATGTAAACAAACATTTTCTGGTCATTTCCAGTCACTTCCGGTTTCAAAAACTGGTGAGTGACTAATATTAAAATGCCTGTAACTCAAGTTCTAAGCAAGATAGAAACAAAATTCAACTGATTTAGAAAGCTAAAATGTCAAGCTTTAATACTAACCCAAAAATAGAAAATCGGAGTTTTGACCGAAAATTGCATTTTTAAAGGTAGTCAGCAGTGGCTGTTCTCTGGGTATGCTAGGCATGCACCACATACCCACTAAAAACTGTCTAAACTTTAAACAGAATTTGTTAAAAAATAAATTATTTCAACTAATTTTGTTAAATACTCGCTTCCATTTATACATTATCCACCATCCAGTTTCGAAAAATTACAGTGAAAGAAATTTCTTTTGTTACATTATTCCTGGATAAATCAGAGTGCTTTTTTTCTCACTATTGTTTTTAATTCCTGCCGCGTTATTTAGGAGACGTCTGGTGACCAGTATCGTCCCCCTTTTCTCCTGCTGACCGGTTATAGCTTAGGTCATGCTACCTTTGTAAAGCATGCCCTGATATAGGGATTTTTTGCTATGTTAGGGAATATTCATATTCAAGGTCCCTCTAATTTTCACTCGTATAAAGTAAAGGGAGTTTCGCTGTGTAAACGATCCAAGCCATGCTATCCTCGGACAGCATATTCTGTAGTTTTGGGTATTTTTAGTGTTAGGGATTTTGTTTCGGTAGAGATGTTCGCATAGAGGAGAGCTGGTTTCTCCTACTGATTGATAAATTAAAACTTATACTTCATTTTACAATGATGTAATAAAAAAAACTTAAAGAAAAAAAAATATTTGAAAATGATAATTAAATTGCAAAATAAAATTTCAATAAATTTCCAAAAATTGTTTTATGTGCCAGAAAAGTTGCCTTTAAAAAAAAAAATCTAAATAACTTATTCTAAGCAAAGACTTACACCAGGAATTAAAGTACGACAAATTTTGTTTATTCTATAATATGAATAAAGCAAAATGTCTTTTTCCTGTGTGCCTGTATGCGCTATGAAAGTAAGGCCACTGATCTCAGATCTACAAGGAATTGGCAGATGCTTAGCTTTGATCTTGCAGGTGTGCATAGAATTTTTTCCTTCTTTCTTTCTTCCCTTTTTTTTTTCTTTGTTTATTTTATTTTATTTTATTTTTCGAATCTGAATTTCTTAAATTAGTTATTTTATTTGTTTGTTTGTTTATTTATTTTGGAATATTCCGTTACTTTTTCTGCTTTATTTTCTTAAATTTTTACATAACTTTTATGTTTTTTTTTGTCATCCATCAGCATTTCTTAATAAAGATCACTATTCTATTTATTTTTCATTCTTTTGCATTAAGTCATGTGATCAAATAGTTTTTATACAATAAAATTTTAATGCATCTTCCTTTTTTTTTTTTTTTTTTTTTTTTAACGTTATGTTTTGAATAAGAAACGTTTTCTCAGTCTGGTTATATCTTTTCTTGAACAAAACTTTTTTTTCTTTTTTTTATATACATAATAGTTACGTTTTTAAAAATAATTGTTTATGTAAAGGCGTAATACCTCCTTTTAAAGAGAAATGTTTATTATTAATTGGTTGTTTCTATCGAAATCAAATGGTAATATGATAGGGAAACTTAGTAAATTTTTAATTTTATTAAAAATTGTAACAATTAACTTCTTGTGTAATAACTATCAGAGGTCAGATAAGCACCTACATTCAAGCGCTCGTTTAAGGCGCTGCCGCTAGCAGTGGTGTCCCCAATCCGACATAGTACGGTTGTGGAAGACACATCAGAAAGCAGCAAGGACCTGAAGCCAAGTTTTCAGCGATTTCAGTGGATTTTTTCTTTCCGGTTCTCACCATTTTTCTTTTTTTCTTTCCTTTTCTTTTTGTTTCTAAAGTGATATAAAAAATTGTGATTAAATTTCTTTGAAAATTCATTTAACTACAACGATCAGTGAATTGAACAAAACGGCCTTCAATAAGTTAATATAAGAGTCCTTTAGATATATGATTTAAATTTAAAGCGACAAAATTTGTATATAAAATTTTATACATGATTCCGTGAAAATGGAGACCCACCAGCAGCCGAGCGGTTCTGCGCTCAAAGTTTGTAGATGGGAAGTGTTGGGTTCTATCTAAGGTCGTGCTCATCAATCTAGCCGTTCGGAGATTTCTGTGGTTTTCTCTGAAACTCACGTAAATACAGGCTAGGACTCCTGAGAAAGACCCCCCACAGACGACATTCCATCTATAGTCCTAGGACCAATGTGTAGTCAATTGAACTTGAATCCTACAATCAACCAACCAAACAACCAAGAAACTGGAAAAATCTGCGCTTCAATTTGATGAAATGATATCGCCTTGATGAGTAGTGTTCTTTCCATAGGTGGCTTCAGAGCATGCCCAGATTCAAATGTCACTCTACACCACTGATAGTCAGGCACCTTAATCATTTCATGACAATTTCAATAGTGATTCCGGGTTCTGGATCAAAGAACCATACAAATATAGGGAATACTTTTATTTCTTTGTGGCTCAAAAAATCTGAATAGACATAAACCATAATATGCTTTGACAAGCTTATTAGAAAGTTGTTCATTTGCGAATCTAACACAGAAAAGAGTTAGTGTTCACCGTTTGATGCAGCTAACAGCTGACTGCTTCCCAGTTTTGCGAAAATTTTGAAATCAAGGACTAAATCCTTTTTATCTGAAAAACAGGACAGAAGACGAAAAACATAAAAAAAGAGATCTTTTTAGTCCTATATATATATATATATTTCTGTTTAAGAGGGCAGAGCGTTGAAAAAAAAGTCTGTACTCTTAAAAAGATGATGTCTGTTCACCTTACCTAAGATTAGTATGATTTTACATTTTTAAATATATATATATATATATATATATATATATATATATTTGTAGCACCGTATACTGTAAGAATTCTATCTACATTTAGACTGAAATTTTACTCGCCACAGTAAAATTTCCACTCGCCAATGGCGAGCTGGCGAGTGGAAATTTCGTGCCCTGTTTTAGTGTATCAGTAGTTCAGTTGTGTGACTTTTAGTGGGGCAGCTGGTGGTTATAATTTTGCGTTCCGTGTTACACGTGTCACTTTTGCTTGTTCAAAGATGAATATTACTCCGAGAAAGCATTCTAAAATAATAGCTCTTAATGAATACACTTGTATGACTGTGAGAGATATAGCTACGAGAGTTGGTGTGGCCAAATCAAGTGTTTCAAGAATTTTAAGAACATTTCAAGATTCCGGATCGTCGTCTCCAAAAAGAAAAAGAAAATGTGGCGCAAACAAAAAACTACTCCAAAAACTGATAAAATTCTTATAAGAAATAGCAAAATAAATCTAAGAAAGACAAGCACAGACCTTCAAAGGGATTTATTGGGTTATGGTGTTGAAGTGAGTACCTCAACTGTACAGAAAAGGCTTCTGGAAGTTGGCCATAAGGCAAGAAGACCAAGGAAAAAACAATTTCTAACTCAGAAAATGATTAAAAAAAAAAAAATGTTTAGCATAGGCCAAAAAATATTGATCATGGACTGTTAACAACTGGAAGAAGGTGATTTTCAGTTATGAATTACATTTATTCGTGCAAGGAAGGATACAAATCAAGTGCAGTTAGACGAAGTGAAGGTGAACCTCTGCGACCAGATCATGTCCAACAGACTGTAAAACACCCTTCTAAACAATTGTTTTGAGGTTTTTTAACAACAAATGATACTGGAAGCTTAGCTCCTCTTAAAGGCATGATGAATTCTGTCAAATACATAGGAATGTTACACAGTAGGATTGTTCCATTCATGGAAACATTTGACTGAACATTTCAACATGACTTAGCCCCTTGTCATAATTCGAAATTGGTCCAGACTTTTGTGCGGGAAAATAAAATAAAAGTGCTTGATTGGCCTGGTAATTCACCAGACCTAAATCCCATTGAGAACTTATGGCATATTCTCAAGAATCGTTTAGCTAAAACGAATTGCACGACAACAGAGCAAATGATAAAAAGTGCTATACAAGTGTGGTTCCACGATGATTAAGTCAAGAACATGTGCGCTACACTAGTTGAGTCAATGCCAAGACATGTTGAAGAGGTCATTTCTGCTAAAGGAAGACATACTTCGTACTAATATAGAGATTTATCAGTTTACTTAAGGTATATAATGATTAAAAGCTAATGTTTTAGAAAAAATCGATTTTTTTCTATTTGTCCCAATCAATTCGAACAGTATAGTAATTTCTTCCTATTTCAGTTGTACTTTAACAAATTAAAACTGTGAAGAGGGCAAAAAATTCGAAATTAAGTTAGACCGTTCAAAATTAGTATAAATAGGTTTTGGGGCGGCTACAAGTCGAATAAGGATATTTTCGAAAGTGTAAAATTATTAGGGGGGGGGGGGAGGACAAAGTAGTAGAATTTTAGAAATAGAGCGTTGAAAATTGGTATTATTAGGTATCAAGGCCAGATAAATCAATTGCATATATTTTCGGAAATATAGAATTCTTAAGAGGGGGGGGGGATGAGAAAAGATTTCTTTTTGTATTTTATTTGTGTTTTTAGATTGATATTAATATAGTAATTTGTAAAAAGGGACGAACAAATTGTGTGTGTGCACAGGTCTGCTCTGCCTAGGGCAGTGGGGGGATCCCGGCGTGAGTTTTTACCCAATCAGAAATGGTTTAATTTTTTTTTTCGTTTTTGAGTGATAATATGCAATTTTGAGAATTCATTAACTATAGTGATTCATTTAAAAATAGTGACCAGATAGCGGGCGAAGCTCACTAGTCTTTCTAATAACAATTTGATAACAATTCAAGCATACTCAGAGTTGCCGTTGTCCATACATTTTTCCACCATTATATATATGCAGCAGTCTTTTGCAATTTGCTCATGCAACTAAAAAAAAAGATTTCTTATACAAAACTAGCAGTAGAAAAATATGACAGATGAAAATATACCCTACATATTTACAAACAAAAATTTGAGTGAATACAGACAGATAAATTAAACTGATAAAAATTTTTCAGCAGTTTTGGGAAATGTGAAAAAAAAAACTTTCACTTGGTACACCACACAAGAACATGCAAAAAAAAAAGAGATTTTCTGTAAATGTTTTAGCTGCGTTAAGCCATTTTTATAAATTTACCATATTTTTGTGCACAGAGCTATTTAAAAACAATCAAATAGTTAAAAAAAATTTTAAATACCTTACTTCTGATTCCCCTTTTTAGCTTTTTGGCTGGGCGCTCGGCCATCTTCAGTTAGCTGTTCACATGGATTGTCAGTCCATGTAAAAAATTAACTGAAGATGATCGGGAAAAAAGCTTGAAGGAGAAATCGAAAGTAAGGAATTATTATTATTTTAAAAGTTTTCTCCCATGAAGACCTTTTTTAATAGTCAAATGCATTGCTTTCTATTTGGTGTTATTGATAGAAATACTTTTTAAATTATGCATATCACTATAGAAGTTTACATCTTAGTCACACGATCATGAGTATGCACATTTTTTTTTTTTTTTTTTCTATTTAATAACTCTACTTTTTATTTCTATAATAATATAATGTAGGTAATACAACTATAATATCTAGGACTTTTTTTTTTGTCTATGCTTGTTATTTTTTTTTTATAATTGTATTCTATATATTATCATTCATTCAGAATAATAATTTCTTTTTCAGTACTTGGGTAATGACTTAGAAGAACTGAGTGGTCGAACTGTACTTGATGATGATAGTTTCCAAACCATACCCCTTCTCACTCTTCCAGGTGTGGTTTTGATACCAGGACAGACACTACCATTGCAACTCTTTAATCCTGCTACAGTTTCTATGATGACACACATAATAAATAGTGATCGAACATTTGGAATAATTAATTCAAGGTACAAATTAATTATTTAGCATAGTTAGTTTATGTTTAAATGCTGAAGCTTTTTAAATAATATTACATTAGCTTATTATTTGAGTAGGATTTAAATGCCATTTGCATTTAATGTATGAATGTTATTGTAATTTGTATTTAAACGATAATTTTTTAAAGCTCATATAATTCTCTGATAACTAGATTTCCTGAACTAACTTTTGGTAGTGGATATAACCCAATTGGAACAACTGCAGAAATACGTTCTTATCGGGAAGAAAATGATAGTTATTCAGGATTTGTATTAAGAATCAAAGCTGAAGGTCGACAGAGATTCCAGGTTATGGAAGCTAGAAGACAGATTGATGGGTATATTTAAATATCTTTTTAAATAAAATAAGTAAATTTTTGAGAAAAATAAAAAGAAAGAAAAATTAACTTTTGATGCTTCCTTGTAGAAACGTTCCATCTGCAGTACAATAGTGCTTTGTTGTAACAACATATATAAATTCTGTGCTGATTCAAATGTTGTTTTATGAAAGCAATACATATTTTTCCATTTTTTATGTGGACATGTACAGGCATTGTTATAATAAATTTTTTAATGTATGTAATGTCATCTTGCAGCAGAATATATCAGAATTTCATAGCAGTTCAAGTAATTTGACACAAATGGTGCATGATAATATTTAAATGCATTTATGCATCTGTCTAAAGCTAAAACTAATGATATAAATGACTATTTTAAATATGTGTAATATATTTCTATTGTAACAAATTATCCAAATTTTATAGTAATAGAAGTATTTTAAAGAAAATTAGGGGCAAAATAAACCTTGAGAAAATAGGTAAACATCTTTGTTTTGTATTCTAAAATTTTTTTTAACTATAGCTGAGCTTTGATATAGTGAACCCAGGATAGAGTGAATCTTCTCAGCAGTCCTAAACAGGGTTTAACCTGGCAAAAAAGTTTCTTTAGCATTTTAGCTAAAATGTATAAGCAGTATTTTAGCTTTTTCGAAAATTAATTCTTTGAATAGAATTGATTTCTTTTTCTTAATTTGGTTATCCCCAATTTTGTTTTCTGTTTGTTTTGTTCACTGACGATTTTAACCAAGCATATATTGTGATTTAAGAAAAATGAATCAGCAAAATTTTGTTTCGATTTCAACAAACACAATACTAGCACTGAGAATACATCTATGAAGCAAATTCTTAATTATGTTTTTAAATATTTTTGCATTTAAATTCAACCATTAGAACTCAAAATTAAATCCGAATATACTAAATAGATAATAATTCTCAATATTTTTAGTGATTTTGTAATTTCTGTCCACGAATATTTGCATAAAAACTAGAGGTAGCTATGCAAAAATATTTTATGAAATAATCTAGTTTTAGCTTTTTATCAAAATTCTTACTGACATAGTTTAGCAAAATACAATATATTTTAGCAAAATGCTAAAAAAACAAATGGCAGTTTAAACCCTGGTCCTAAATTAACACCTATTTAACAAATGTTATTTTAATATGCTTATAGTGAACTGATGAGAAAATGAAGGTGCACTTACAGTGAACTGAAGTTTGCTTTCTGAAGAATTTTTTTTTTTTTTTTCCCTTAAAAGTAAATTTATACATAAATCAAAATTTTGAAAGATAGCATTCCTAGACTTTTAAACCAAGTCTTAGATGAGTGAAACATCATTCCTTCTATGCTAATTTTATTTCTGTTACAAAAAAAAAAAAAAAAAAAAAAACTTAATGCAAGTTGCTTTTTAAAGATTTAGGCAGGAAATATGTACAAAAACAAAGTCATGAATAAAACATAATTTTTTTATTTTAGACTGTAATAAGGAGGGGGGGGGGAGAAAAAGAAATCAATTTATTAAAAAACAAAAGCAAAATTATGAGCAAAAACCATATGTTGATTGAAAAGCAGTGATGCCACTAAACTTTTAAAATCATGGGGGTCCCAAAAATCTGGGTTCTTTTTACAAAATGTGGGTTCTAATATAAATGAATTTAAATTTGTAGGTATAAAAATATAAATTAAAATTATCTTATTGTAGCTAAAAAACATTTTTTTATGAGTTTTTAACCAGCTCTTTTTATTATTGCCTTAAAACTAATATTATGTAGAAGGTTGTTTCTGTTGAGAAACAACTAAAAATATTTAGCTCAGTATGTTCTGGAGCCAGAAACAAAAACTGAATATAAAAAAAAGCATACAATAATAAATATACTAGTTTTTTTTTTTTTAACTAGAAACATTTTATTTTTGGTGATATAAAATATTATTTAAAAAAAAAAAAAAGTTCTTAAAATTATCAGCATTAGCAAAAAAAAAAAAAAAAAAAAAAAAAAGAAAAATTATTATTATTATTATTATTATTATTATTTTTTTTTTTGGAGTAAATTTTGAGGTAAACTGAGATTACAAAATATAGTTATGCATTTTAATCTGTAATTAAAATAAAATGTATAGCTTATTTATATGTCTCTATATATTAAAAAACAGTTACTCCTGCTGGCATCAAATTCTTTTTGTGTGCAACCACATCTCCTTGTGTATGGGTGTTTTTAGCGCCAAGAAAGATTGTTGACCGAATACTCCAAGGAAGACATTTCTCTTGGCTAGAAATTTCTATCCTCTTAGTTAATGAGGTTATTAATTAAAATCTTCGGAGAAGTAAAGAGCACTTACTGTATTTCAGTCTTATTATATCATTTTCCACAGGAAAACTAAAATGGGATAAATGGTGAAAAAAAAAAAAAAAAAAAAAGGCCCATGTTATTATTAGTAACAAAGAAATTGATTGTCTGCAAATACATAAAATGTATTTCTTAGATATTTTCAATGAAAAAATGAATTTAGAATTGTAATTTTTTCATCTACAACTATGTCTTTTTCTAAATGGTAAAAAAAAAGAAAGAAAGAAAGAAAAAGAAATTGAAAAAATGGACATCTTTGAGATGCTCGAGAGAAGAAAAAAAGTTATTTAGAATAGTGAAAACATTAAAAAAAAAAACTGATATTTTTAAAATATTAAGCAAAAATTTAATTCAGATGAAATGAAAATTAATTTATATTTTATTAATTTTGTTTTAATGTCAGACGAAAAAGATTTAGTAATTAATATTATGATTATGTCGTACAACTATTGCTATAGAATTTAAATTAAGCCCAGAAATTTTTAAAATGAAGAGACAATAACTTAGCTTAGTTTATATAGATATTTAATTTTTTTAATTCAAAACAAATTTAAACGATTGGCTAAATGTGATCATCTTTAGTATGACCAATTTAGTCATTTTTAAAATTTATAGATGAAGTAGCTCAACATTTTTCACCGAGGAATTCATTTCTGCAGTCATGATAACCATTTTAACTCTAACCATGCCTTAAATATATAGAGATAAATTATACAATGGTGCATTAGTAATAATAATAATAAAATGTTTAAAATATTTACAATAATCACATAAGTTATTTATTTTCAATGTGTCTGACTAAATCATATTCTAGAAAAAATGCACTTTAAAAAGTTGCATCTTTATTGCTGCAAGCACCATTTTAAACTTAGCTGTACATTGGAAATAAAGATAGAGTATTACATATTGCCCTAAATTAACTTTAAAGAATGCAATAGTTAAAAATATAGGCATTAGACAAAATGAGTTCATAATTTCTTTAAAGGGGAAACTGAAATCATACCCAAATATTCATTGCCACATAGTGACAAAAGTTTAAAAGTCTCCAAGAGGGTCATATACTAAAGCTGTAATGATAAATGGTTTAAATATTACAGTTTTTTCTCTGTTCCAAGAAAAAAAAAAAAAAAAAAAAAAAAAAAATTACTGCCGTCATTGTTTATTTTGTGTGTCTAGTTTATGTTTTTGCCAAAAGTAATGGCAAATCGTTATCAAATTGTTGAACATTAAAAAAAAATTTTGACATTATAAACAATTTAATATTAAATATTGTGTATTTCAGTTTGATATCAAATATGGAGATTTTTATAATATTGTTCTGCTTTTGTCTTGTGTTATGTATTACTAACCGCCTTCGGTGACCAGCTGGTTCGCAATCCTTAAAAAATCTGACTTTACGAAACTCCCACTCGGTGGTGTCTGCGGTGCCTTTTTCCCGTTTCAGGTCTTACAACAGCTTATTGACATATAGTGAAAATAGCTTTATTGAAAAATTTAATTGCAATAAATTCCCGCTCGGTAGCACTTGCGGCGCTCTCTTCCAGTTTCAATATCTGAAACAGCCTGTTCACTCACCATGTTATGATCTTTCAAATTTCTGACTTTAGCAAAGTCCCGCTCAGTGGCACCTGCAGCGCCTTAACCCCGTTTTAGAACTTACAACATCTTCTCGCTCATTAGAATTTATAGAAATTTTTAAATATTACGGTGCCATCTGGCAGTAGAAATTTCTGTAATCTACTGTTCAATTCCAAATCAACAAAGCTTTCAAATGATGTATTACTTATGAATTTATTTCAATTAGTATCTGAGGTAGAAAAGAAAACCTAATCAGGACACCTTAAAACATGTAAATCAGGTGAAATCTCGAATTCCACTTTCGATGATATAAAAGTACTTTAAATTAACTTTCGAATGATGTATTAAAAATAATTTAATCATAATTAGAATCTGAAATATTGAAAATATCTGAAATATTGAAATATGAAATATCTTCGCTGAAATTTAAAATATTACAGTGCCATCTGACAGTAGAAATTTCTGTAATCTACTGTTCAATTCCAAATCAACAAAGCTTTCAAATGATGTATTACTTATGAAATTATTTTAATTAGTAGCTAAGATGCAAAAGAAAACCTAATCAGGAGACCTTAAAATGTAAATCAGGTGAAATATCGAATCCCACTTTCGATAATACAAAAGTACTTTAAAATGTCTTTTGAATGATGTATTAAAAATAATTTAATCATAATTAGAATTTGAAATACTGAAATTTTAAAATATTACAGCACCAATTAAAATGTAAATTTTTTGTTTATTGACCGAAATCGATGAAATTTGAACTCAGCGGCGTAGCATAGGTTTATGCCACCCGGGGCAGATGCCACATTTGCCGCCCCCTTTCTACACCCAGAGAAAATACGATTCTTATAATTATAAAATTTTCCAAAGCGGATAAAATGTTAAATTAGATTGGTTGATTGATTAACGTCGCACTAGACTGAACATTGGGCTATTGGTGACTGTCCGGAGACATGGCATCACGATTTTGATTCTCTACAGAGACATGGCACTCGCGATTTAATAGCCCGACGACTTACGCAGGAAGTCAAGCACGACGGTGCAGCTTAGTTTAACAAGGACCAGACGTCGTCTCATCCTCGATCTCTTTCGTAGACCAGTACAAAGGCAACCCCCCTCCGAAGCACTAATCGCGATCAGTGCTGCTTCGCTTTTGGTGTTCTAAACTGAACCGAGCTTTACCAGCTGGCCCACTACCGGGGTTATTAAATTAGAAATTTACAAATTTGTAATATTTTTTTCTAAAATTTAAAATGTTTAAAAACTGGAAAAGAAAATTTTATTAAAATATATTTTCACTCATTGGTCAAAACTCGACCACTTTCAAAGCAAAGTAATTGCCTTCTCATAAACAGAATTAAATTGCAACACAGCAGTGCATTTGTCGGCCGATATGCACCCAAATTAAAATAGAATAGTTTTACATAATGTCCATATCATATACGATGTTTGGTACGTTTATACACTACAGAAGTTGAGATATAGACTTAACTTACATGGAATCAATCCCAACATAGCACACCACCTTTTCGGTGATATATTCCAACAGTTAATCAGCACCAATTTAAGCCAAAGTCTAACCAATTGTTAATGGTGTTTAAATTCCACCTATTGACTCACGAGATACTGTAAAATTTACACACACAGACAAATAATTATTTTCTAAAAATGAGCGAGTCACGTTTGAGACATCTTAAAACGTACAAATTCATCGAAAACCGGAAATAAAAATAATTCACAAATCCAATACTTTCTTCTATACCATTTTAGATGACAGCGCCATATACCAATTAACATGAAAAAAAAAATAATGAATATATTTTCTCATAAAATTCAGTGCAATTTTCATCAACAGATGCTGAGATATAGCAAGGAGAAACCGCATTAAAATATTAAGAATAAAAATAATTTTTGATAATATGTACTCACACATCCAGTTTGGTACATTTATATAGGATAAAAGCTGAGATATAACTATCCCGTAAACGGAAAATATTGCTGAATAGCAGCGCCACCTATTGTCTGATATGCATCCAAAATGAATCAGCATAGTTTTACCTATTAACCATTTCTTACAGCAAGTTTCGTACATTTATACAATATAGAAGCTTATTGTCGTCCCTAAAGTGGGATTAAAATGCAATTGAACAGCGCCACTTGTTGGCCGATATGCACTCAAACTGAATCAGCAGAGATTTATTTAATATATACCTAAGTTCGGTACACTGTAGACGCTGAGCCTTTTCTGAAATGAGAGGAAATTGCGACGTGGAAGTGCTCCCTGTTGGATGATATAGCCCAAAAGCTAATCGGAACCAATTCAAACCAAAGTCCAATCAAATATCAAGTTCGGTTAAATTAAGTCCATTGGTTCATGAAGTACAATCTTCAAACTCAAAAAGACAGACATATAGGCAGAAGACAGAATAATAATAAATCCATTTTTTTTTTTAATAAGTAGTCAATTTCAGTTAATTCAAATGCAAGGAAATCTCAAAACGTGTATATTCATCGAAAACCGGAAATATATATATTTTTTAATCATAATTTCTTCTTATATATGCAGAAGATAGAATAATAAATCTATTTTTTTTTTTTTTAAATAAGTACTCAATTTCAGTTAATTGAAATGCAAGGAAATCTCAAAACGTGTAAATTCACCAAAAACCGGAAATTGAATTTTTTCCCTTATCTTCTACTTTTTTCTTATATATGCAGAATCTGGTAATAAATACACTTTTATAAAATCTAAGTTGTCAATTTCAGTTAATTGAAATGTAAGGAAATCTCAAAACGTGTAAATTCATCGAAAACCGGAAATCATTTTTTTTTTTTTTTTAAATCTTATACTTTCTTCAAAAAAGGCAAAAGATAGAATAATAAATCCATTTTTTTTTTTTTTTTTTTTTTTAAATAAGTAGTCAATTTCAGTTAATTGAAATGCAGGGAAATCTCAAAACGTGTCAATTCAGCGAAAACCGGAAATTGAATTTTTTCCGTATCTTCTACTTTTTTCTTATATATGCAGAATCTAGTAATAAATCCACTTTTTTAAAAAAAATAAGTAGTCAATTTCAGTTAATTGAAATGCAAGGAAATCTCAAAACGTGTAAATTCATCGAAAACCAGAAATCAAAATTTTCTGAATCTTATACTTTCTTCTTATATATGCAGTAATAAATCCATTTTTTTTTTTAAGATATAGTAATAAATCCATTTTTTAAATAATAAGTAGTCAATTTGTCTATGTGTATAAATAAAGAACTTTTTTTTTTTTTTTTTTTAATTTCTTTAAATTTCTGAAGAATTATCATCTGTTTTAACAATAATGCATCTTTTCAAGTAAATTGGAGTGTAAAGGTTGATATTTTTATTTACCAACTATGTGAAAAATACCAGAGCCGGGAATCGAACTCGGGCACCTCCGCTTAACGCACGGATGCTTTACCACTGAGCTACCCTGGCTGACAACCAGCTAGGCATTTCTCACATAATATTCATTGACCAAGTCACCGAGTCTGTAGACGCAGCTGTATCAAGTGACAATATTAATCGCAGCACAACTCCAGGTGCCCGGGTTCGATTCCCGGCTCTGGTATTTTTCACACAGTTGGTAAATAAAAATATCGACATTTACACTCCAATTTACTTAAAATGAATATTCACGGTTGATGAATTCATGAATAAATATTTTTAAATAATGCATCTGTCTGGCAAATCAACGTCTTTTAATTGAACATGCCCATATTCTATGCTTCGAGGTCAACTATGTTGCCATTTGCGAGACACCATGGCGCGATTTTATCCCTGTTAAAAGAAAAGGTCGCCAAGGTGGTTCCAAAACAATGTATGTTCTGTAAATACGCAACGAGGAAGACGAAGATGCATTAAAAATTATAATATATGTTCTTTCTATGATTGCGTTATGTGTATATGGGGTGGGGTAGATGGGGAATGGAGATAGGAGAACTGCTTATTGATTATTTTCCTCTCTAAATAATACCAAGAAAAATCTGGTGTGAAACAGCCACACTACTTCCATTACCCACTATTACATGTATTATATGCATTTTTTGGAGATAATGTAATCAGAAGACATAAAAATGACTTAAAGAAGTAGTAGAAACCTAAAATTTTTCCGGTAAGAGAAACTTTATACACTTGTAAAGACATATAAAACGAAGCTTACATTATAGTGAGGTAAAAAAAAAGAGGGGGTAGAGTTATTTTTTGAAACACCAATTTCCGAGATCTGAAACTGACCTACCTAAGCAGGATGACTGTTAATTTTCCTCTAATAACCACATAATACATGAGAATGGAATGAGTTTATCTAACAATTATCAAGAAAATCGTTAGAGCCATTTTTGAGATACCAACTTTTACAAAAAATCAATTATTGACCGGAACACACTGACCAATTGCCAAAAACCACTTTTTTGGACTCAGGGGACCTTAAAACGTGTAAATCAGGTGAAAACACGATATCGAATTTCCAGACCGAATACAATACTTCCATTACCTACGGTAGTAGGGTAATGGAAGTAAAAAAGAGAGAAATATGTCTTCAATAGATTAATTGTACAGCCATCGATGCTTCTTTACAATTTTTTATCTCAGTGAATTGTTTTAGTCCCCCCCCCCCACGCACACACACGCTTTTTTTTTTTTTTTTCTGGTTTACACAAGAGCAAGCGGGAAAAAATGGCAAATTTTGGAGAAAAAAAAAAAAAAAAAAGATTAAAAATTTTATAAATAAAAAATTTGAGCCGATAAAAACTCGACTGATATCAAAATTTGCCGCCCCCAGCGAAGTGCCGCCCGGGGCAGGCGCCCCCTTTGCCGCCCCCCTACGCTACGCCACTGTTTGAACTGCAAGTTTGTCTTGTGATGTGATTGCTGTATAGTAAGTTTTGTGTGCGACAAAGGAAAATTGAAGAATTTTGAAATTTGCAATATTTAATCATAGTCAAAAAATGCATGACCTCAATTAGTAAAAGATATTTTTCTTTCGCCTCACTTTCGAAATATTGTCTGTGTAGTTAAAAGAGAGTTGCCATGGTAATCAATATACCAAGTATTACTCGACCCGCAAACGCGATAAGCGCAATTCAGAATCTTATGAAAAAGTACATGGATGCAGAAAATAAAAAAAATTGATTCGGTTTTTGAAATAAACTATCAATCTTTCGAGATCTGATTCATCTAATAAAAATCTATGTAAAAAAAAAAAAAAAAAAAAAAAAAAAATCATCTCTAGAAGATTTTGAATTATAAAATGTTTTGTGAAAAAAAACAATGTTTCGTAAAATCTAAAAATATGGATCGCTAATCCGTATTTTGTTAAAATTTTTATATGGTTTGAAAGAGGATTAAATGACCTTTCAAAATATATCGGTTGTTAAGAAATGAGACTATTACTCTTTCGTACAGGGCGTTTCAAAAAAGACGATCGAGAAAAAGTGAAATTTTGGACCCTTTTTAAAACTTTTTTTTTAAATATAAAAAATCCGTACCGTAAGAATCGGTAATAAATGCTCTTTCTCGTGGTACAGGCATATTTTCACTATCTGAAACCGTTTAGCTGGGATGGCTTTACAAAAATGCACAAAATTTTCTCTCTCTGCTTTTTCTTATGAGGAACGTGGTTCAGGGGAAAAATTACAATCACCTGGCTTTTTGAATCATTTTTTGATTAGACATAGATTGACATTTTAATTAATATCTCCGGATCTAATTAAAATTTTTTAATTCTTTTTGCACTATGCACTTGGGAAGGCTTCTGAGCACCTGCATGTCAAATTTTGTATTTCTGTGTTCAGTAGGGGCTGAACGTATAGATGCACAGACAGACAGACAGACAGACAAACGTCTTCTTTTATTGTTATAGATTAATATTCCTATCCAGTGAAAGGCAAAGCTGCAAATAGAATCCCGTAGGGATTAATGAGCGAAGCGAATCGGAGTTGGGTTGGGGGTGGATGAAGACTCCCTCGGGGATTGGTGAACTGAGCGAGCTGGGGGCAGAGCCCCCTATAAACTCAAGGAAAAGAAAAAAAAAACTGGCTATGATCTTGATTGACAAATTTGTTTTACTTTTAAATTTATCAGAAGTAAAACATCAAAATCTAATGAAACTCTCACTTCCCTTATCAACATCCGTATTTAATATGTAGATTTCATGCATAGCTGCCAACATTTTAAAATTTTAAATAAGATTTATCACTACTGTTTTAAAATAGAAATCTATCATATTTATTTTTTATGATTAAGTAAATTAAAAATTGTTACAAAACCAGCATGTTATGGCCATCGCAAAATTTTCTTCTATACCATTCTATATAACAGTTAAATATCTATATAACAGTTAAATATAACAGTTAAAAATCTATATAACAGCTACTTACAGTTAAATATGGATAAAAGTTTAATCATAGCTTCTTACAAGAAATATTTTACATATAGAATTTGGTGTATTATGTATAGAATTTGGTGCGAAGAGAATTTATGTATAGCCTGCTTCAAGATCAAAGAGCAATGTGTTAGTAGATCAGCAGTTCTGGTAGAATAATGAAGGAGTGTGTTTATCACTTTGTAAAATCAAGAGTTAATAGCATATTGAGCATTATTTATTTATTCTTTTTTATTTATTTGTTTTGCCAGTACTTGAGCGATTTTATTATTAAATTTGTTGAAATACTTTCACCATGATTAAACATAAGAAGATTAAGCACACATGTTCTGAAATCACCTGCTATGTCGAACTACTTTGCTGAAAATCTTTATAATCTAAGTAATATTTTGTTCTTGTGAAATCGAAATCGTATAAAGAAATTCAAAAACCATTGTTAAATGCATCTGAATGATTTTACGAAACACTCATCCCACAATACTTATATATATATTAGGTGTTTGAATTAATTCCTAGCGTTTTCTAATAGATGGCATGACAAGTGGCATTTTCCAATAGATGGTGTGACTAGTATTCCCTGTAAATCTGCTGTCATTGAGCATCGTTATTAGTATATGTCATTTGGTTGAAGCGTAAATAACATAATTTTTTACTTCATCGAATATGTCTAACTTTGTGCCAGATAAAGTGTTTTTGCGGGGAGTTCTACTTCATTACTTTAACATGAAGAAAAGCGCTGCCGAAAGTCATCAAATTTTAGTAGAAGTTTATGGAGAGTATGCGCTAGTTGAACAAATGTGTCGGAAATGGTTTGCTTGATTTAAAAGTGGTGATTTTGAGCTGGAAGACAAGGAACGACCTGGGCAGCCGAAAAAATTCGAAGATGAAGAATTGAAGTCATTGCTCGATGAAGATCCATGCCAAACGCTTCAAGATTTAGCTGAATCATTAAGAGTTGACTTTTCAACAGTCAGCAAATGCCTGAAAGCCATGGGAATGATTCAAAAGCAGGGAAATTGGGTCCCATACGAACTGAAACCTAGAGACGTGCTCGTCCGCATGTCGCAAAACCGGCCAAAACCTACATCAAAACGACCAAATGGGAGGTCCTACCTCACCCGCCGTATTCTCCAGACATTGTTCCATCTGATTACCACTTGTTTTAATCGATGAGCCATGGCCTGTCTGAGGAACACTTCTTTTCTTATGAAGATTGTAAAAAATGAGTCGATTCTTGGATTGCCTCTAAAGACGATTCGTTCTTCCGACGCGGAATCCGTACGCTGCCAGAAAGATGGGAAAAAAGTAGTGGCTAGTGATGGTCAATACTTTGAATAATCTATTTGTAATTATTTTTGCACAATAAAGCCTCAATTTTCGGAAAAAAACAAAACAAAAAAAAAAAAAACACTACGAATTAATTCAAACACCCAATATTAAAAATGAAAATTGCAGATATTGATTTTTTACATAACTGATGCGCTATAGCATGTCTGTGGCATTGCTGAAAAGTGTGAAAATTTTGCAAGATGCACGGTTATTGCAGGTTCATGTAATAAAGGAAAATTATAAATAAGGAAAGTTAGCATCAAGTTAAAAATTAAATCAAAGTGTAATCAAATAATGTCTTATTTAAAAAAAAAAGAAACAGAGAAGAAATATATTCTTTTTTGTTCCAGTGATTATTAAATATACATTTCCATCAAGTTACTTTTCAAAATCAAAATTAATTTACCTGGTTAATAATTTATTTTTCCTTTTATGTATGTATGTTCGGTTTATGGCATCGGGTGTTGCCTTCCGACAGAATCCACAAGTCTGTGCCAGGTCTTCTGGTCATGGGTCCACTTTTCTTCCAGACCCCTATCCCTCATCGCTTTTTTTTACATTATCCATCCAAGTCTTTCTTGGTCTTCCTTGTTTTCTTTTCTGATTTGGTATATAGTTAAAAGCGATTTTAGGTAATCTTTCATCGTTCATTCTTTTAATATGACCAAACCAGATTAATTGCTTTTTTTGAACCTCATCTAATATGGCTTTCTTTATTTTCATCATTTCCCTGATTCTCTCATTTCTCATTCTCCATTCTTGATATCCTGCATGATCTTTTCAGGGCATCCATTTCAACAGCAGCCAATTTCTTTTTTTCCATCTCCATAATTGTCCATCCCTCTGCTCCATACAACAATATGCTTTTTACAATGGAGTTGTATATATTATACTTTCTCATCCTAGATAACTCCTCACTCCACCAAATCGAATTTAATAGTTTTACTGCTTTTCTTCCTTGACAGATTCTATTCTTAATTTCCTGTGAGTCTCTTCCTTCTCTATTAATGTCTACACCAAGGTATCTATCACAACTTTTAATTTTGATGTTATTATTTAGACTTAGGTCCATCGTGTCTCCTCCTATACATAGGTATTTGGTCTTATTGACGTTCATGTATAGTCCCCATTTTTCATATTCTTCCTTAATTTTTATTGTCATTTTCTCTAAATCACTTTTACTTTTTGCAATTTTGACTTAGTCATCTGCGAATTGTAGAGTAAAGATTGACATTCCATTTACATTAAATCCCATTGCTCTGCAATTTTCTTTCCAAATTTTTAATGCTTTATCAACATAAATTTTGAAAAGTGTTGGGGAGATACAACATCCCTGTCTAAGTCCTTTATCTGTTATAAAACCCTTTGACAATCTTTTGCCTATTTTTATCTTCGTTTTTGATTGTCTATAAAGTTCTTGGATCGCTCTAATGATAGTTGGATTTACGTTTATTTCATTTAATACACTCCATAATTTTGAGATTGGGACATTATCGTATGCCTTCGTAAGATCAATAAACAAAAGGTGAATTTGATTTCCCATGGCCATTTCCTTTTCAACAACTTGTTTAAGACAAAATATATTATTTCCTTTTATGCTTGTAAATAATGTTTCAATTTTTGTTTTAACAGAAAAATTGTGTTTATATTG
This sequence comes from Salticus scenicus, assembly GCA_963930645.1. Lineage (NCBI taxonomy): Eukaryota > Metazoa > Arthropoda > Arachnida > Araneae > Salticidae > Salticus > Salticus scenicus. The sequence continues at coordinate 177,959,599 of OZ005655.1, read as the reverse complement.
TTTATCTATAACGTACTTACTCAGAACTTTCTTGATTAAGTACATTATAGATGGATATATCATCAGTGGCATTGTCAGAATATATAACAAATGTAAATACTTTAAAATTTTACTTTGTACAAGGCAGAAGAGCTCTTTTCGGAAGGGGGGGCCCCCTCCTTCATCGGTGCCGACTGCACTTCGTGGCTGGCAGTCTTGCGTTTGATGTTCTTCTCCTTTAAGTAGGTGACGCCATATCTCTCCTATCTCAGCCGACTCGTGGTCATTGATTGCGTCATTTTTATGGGCGATTTCTTCCGAAAAGAGCTCTTCTGCCATGTACGAAGTAAAATTTTAAGGTATTTGCATTTGTTATATGTTTATTAACTTCATTAAAGTTTTAAGTTATAATATCGTCAGAATATTTTTCAGGAGTGAGCAAATTTAAAATTGCAAAATTCCAGCATATTTTCAAAAATTCAGTTAGATGCAAATGGTTGGCTGGTTGATTGGGGTGATTAAGTAAGCCTGTGTGTAAGCATTTACTACAACAAATTTTTATGCATGTAATTTAAACTAAAACATTTTACTCATAAAAATTATACAGCTTCTAAACCAACACTAATCTGAAAAACTTACTTTCAAGTCAATTTAAAATCTGTTTACAAGGAAAAGTTAGAAACAACCTATAAATGCAGGTCAGGTCGGTTTGACTCTAGTTGGCTCTGTGACATAAACTTTATATGGGGATTTGAATTCTAATGACATAGTTTTAAAGCTTTAATTATAATTTTTAAAAAGAATTTTTTACTTATTAGAATTTTCCAGGAGGGGGGCAAGTGCTTCCCCCCTTGCCCCTATGTACCGATGCCCATGGATATCATTATATATTTCATTTTTTATTTACAGGTATTTTCTTGGGATTATGTTCCAGTGAGTAGAATAGTTGTTTTCATATTTTTCTTAAAACTATTATTGGTTAATTTTCATATTTTTTAAAGATTTATTAATTCATTTTAGTTCTTGTGGATTGCAGTGGCATTTTATCATCTGTTTTTACTATGTTTTTATTAACTCGCTTTCTTGTTTGTTTGTTTGTCCAGTACAAATCTTGCAATCGATTTTTAGCCAACTTCCTGACTAGCTAGACATTTGAAACTTTTATAATACCTCAAAACACGACGACAATGCATTTTTTTTTAATACTTTTAGCCAATTGTTTCATATCCCTGCTGCCTTAATTAGCTTTTATAAGATTCAACAATCATATAACTTCCTGACTAGCTAGACATTTGAAACTTTTATAATTGCTCAGAAAACGATGACAATGCTTTTTTTTTAAATAATTTTTTCCAATTTTTTCGAGTCCCCGTTGCCTTCGGTAGCTTTTATATGATTCAACAGACAATTTAAAAACTTGATATATAAAAAGTTCTTTTTATCTTGTAATTATTCTATATTATATTACGTTTTTCCAAATACATATATTGTATGTTTTTCACTATAAAATTATGTATATTTCCTTTAGTATTATGGTCGGAAAAGTTCAAATTCTGCCTGAATTGGATCTTGAAGATCCTGGAATGGGAAGTAAATTAAATAGCCTTGACAGGTTTCGAATTCCACCACCAAACTGGACTCCAGAAGTTTCACAATGCTCTGAAAATTGTGTTATCCGAAACTCTCATAAGGTATGATTTTATTGCATTTTTTAATGTACAATTTTTTTTCCCGTAGTTTAATTAATTTAAAATGCATAAAGTGTGATAATCTAAAATAAAATATCAAGTTTTTGAGATTAATGTTGTTTGCAGATCTCAGTCTCTTAAAATTTCTAAAGAAATCACTAGCTAGTTTTCAAAAATGCATTAGCGTGATTTTAAACTGTTATTTGCCATTTGCGGGTATTTCAAAAACAGTAAACTGACATTTTCATTGCTGTTAATACATCTTTTGAGTAATCAGAGTAAATGATTTTCACTCATACTCAGTTTTTTTTTTTTTTTGTTAAGAAATTTTAGTTTTCTTATATGAAATCTTTTTTTTCATTATAATGAAGAAATGTGTTTCATACACACTGCTTACTGATTACAAGGACAAAGTCTTTATTGCAATTTAAGGATTTCAGTATAAAGAAAAATTTATATTTTCAGTTTCTGCCAAAATAAACTGAAAAAATCCTGATTTATTTTTGATAGTATTTTGATATTTAAAATTATTTTTATAAATATATGCATATAACTTTATTTTTAAATTGATTTTTTTTTTTTGTACATCTGTACATCTATCATCAATAAATAAAATTTCTTTCTGTAATTTTGCTAATTCATGATTAAATTCAAGAATTTTCTTAATTTCGGTTAAATAAATAAATAAATAAATAAATAAATAAAAATCTGGAGTGACTCCACTCGAATTTCCGAACAGTGAGTAATTAACAGTTTTGTAGATAAAGTAAAGAAAGAGGAGTTGTTAAACAAACAAAAGAGAGAAAACCTTAATAGAGTGTTTGAGTATTTTTCTCCATATATTACACAATGTTTTATTTAACGCTACTGAACTTTGATCCCATAAGATCATAATGATAAAGAATTTTTCGTTGTGTCCCTGCAAAAATCTACAAATGCTAGATTCACCAAAATGCTTATAGTTAGTGCAACAGTGATTTATAATATTCATATAAATTTTCCACTCAATTGAATAAGGCGTTTAGATGCTATCGCACTTATAAGTGTTAGATTCACCAAAATCAATAGGGTTCGTACTATGGTGACTTACAATATACGTACCAACTTTCAGCTTATTCGAACAAAGCGTTTAGATGCTAGCGTGTTCACTCACAGACATACATACATACATACACACACACACACACATACATACATCATCGTAAAAATAGTGAAAACGGACTCATGGGACCTCAAAACGTATAGAAACATCAAAATCTCAAATTCGGATTTTTGACATGATTACAATACTTTCCTCACTATAGTGTTCGGAAAGTAAAAAAGGTAATAATTTACTAAACTCAAATTTAATTTGTGGAAATTATTTGATTATGTGTATGAAATAATGAATAAATTGGTGTCCAGATAGTATTTGTGAAAATTTTCTTTTTCTGGTCAAAACCACAAATACATAAATAGTTCTTGCCTTTAGTTTGTCTTAATCATGGGAAAATAAATAGGGGAAAACAAATAAAAGTAATGGTAATAAATCTTAAAATAAAATAAAATAAAATAAAAATAAGATTTCAGGAATATATTTTGAATAGTTTGTAATTTTATAGAAAAATTTCAATTTTATATATCTGTTTTTCATTGTTCATTGCATGTAAACTTGATAATTTTAAATATGATCGTACTAATTTCTTTATTTTTACATTGTAGTATAACAAGTTTGACTTTGCTCATTATACATCATTTCCATCTTTTGTTTATAAAATGTATGATCCAGTAAGTATAAACCATTTGTTTAATTAATTTTTCATTTCCATAAATGTGTGTGTGATTTCAGAACATTATTATAAAAAAAAAAAAAAAAATCTGGTGTATCACTCACACGACTTTCTCTTACCCTGAAATTTAATACTACAAATACAAATTGGAGACTAAGGGGTAAGATGAGGAGTACTGTTATGTAAACCTATGTTAAAACAATTAAAATTAGGCTTCAAAAGAATTTTATATTATAATTAGTTCTGTGTGAGGGGTGGCTACCACCCGTTTCATTACTGCACCTACATTTATATAAAATTTAAATCTGTTATTAAAAGTTCACTTAAAATCATTCAGACAACTTTCACATGCAACATTCCTTGAAACTCGGTCTTGATCAAACTTTTCTAGCAACAAACTTATATTAACTTCAAAATACAACTTTTGGTTCTCCTCAAATTATTCATTTTTAAGTTATTCTAAGACACAGACAAAGATCAAACGTTAAAAAACTTGACTTTGGTAATCAGGAAGCCTCAAAACGTGTAAATATGGAAAAAAAAAAAAAAAAAAAACAAGCAATGAATATTTAGTTTAAAAACATACATTATTTATCATATGTCTATGAGGAATTCATTTCAATTCCTGAGCAGCCTTCCTGGACGTGGTAAAATATTATAGTAAAGCACTTCTGCTAACAATGAAAAAGAATGTTATCACTTAAATATTGGCAGCCCTGTATATCTTTTGAAGATTATGTACAGACCACATAGTGTACCTAAATATAATCCTATAGTAATAATGCACGGCACAACCTGAAATACACTTCCTTCGATTTGCAACTATTGTCACACTATAATATAGTTCTTTTGTGTAGCCCTGTAAACAAACAGTCAATGATTTCCCTAGCATATTCAACATGAGACATGATTTTACGCATATAAAAAATATATATTCATTTCATTTGGTTTAGTGCAGTCTATAGATGCTAAGCTCTGCTTATCTGCAATTTCCCCCATAGACGTAATGTATTTAAATTCTCTCGGATGTCCCTGTACATGAATCATTTGCTTCATTGCAATGAAAATCTAAGTGTAGCATCCTTATATGAATAGAGAATTATTTAGAATACCAAGTTTGGACTTTCTGCTACTATTTGTTCTTGAGTTATTCTGATAACAGACAAACACACACACAGACTCGCTAAAAACATGATTTTCAGATTCATGGGACCTTAAAACGTGTAAATATAACAAAAAATCACTTTTGAAAATTTGACCCAAAAACAATACTTTCTTTACCTTATGGGTAATAGAAAGTAAAAAGAAAAAGAAAATTAGACTGTTTTATGTGTTTATGAAATTTTTTGCTTGTGACAAGTTTATTCCTTTAATTTTAACTTTTTACATGCCACATTCAGATCCGAATGTCATTTAAATTCGTTTTTTACACATTTTGCCTTCTAATGTTTTAGTTTAAAGAAATCTATCATTAAAATGTGTAAAAAATTTTTTTTAATGTAATTTAATATTATTATAATTAATATTATTAATTTAATATTATTATATTTAATATTATTAATTTAGTATTATTATACTTTAATATTATTATATTATATTTTAATTTAATAATGTAAACTACATATTTTAAACATGCAAGCCCATTTTTAGAAGCATTTGCTTATTTTTCTAAATTATGTTAATTTTTAAACTGTGGGGTAAAAGGAAAATGGTAAATGATAAAATAGGTCATTTTTATAATTTTCTGTACATTTCCCCTTTTATGATTGAACTGTACATTTTATTTCAAAAAATCTTGTCATCTTTTTATTACATCTGATAATTTTTTGGGTCACTGTTCATGATATTTAATTTTTAAATGAATTTTCAATTCCATGTTCCCTTTATGGAACATTGGTGTGTAAAAAGTTAATAACAATAATTTAATTTAATAGTTTTCTCTATATTAAAGAGAATTATTCATATTAAATGTATTTTTTTTTTTTTTTTTACTTTTTTTCTATTGAAGAAGATTTTAACTTATACCAAGAGTATTTAAGTTGTATATATCAATGAAAAGATAAAAATATTTATTATTACTTCCATTATCCGACTACCGTAGGTAATGGAAGTATTGTATTCCGTCCAAAAATTCAATATTGAGTTTCAACTGATTTATATGTTTTAAGGTCTCCTGAGTCCAAAAAAGTAGTTTTTGGCAATTGCTCAGTGTGTGTGTGTGTATGTGTGTCAGGAATCTTCTGACTATCATATCTCCGAAACTAATAACGAAAGAACTATGAAACTTCAGAATTGAGACTGGTCTGCTGTACTGATGAATTTTCCAACTTTTGGGAAAAATTAGAAAACCAGAAGTGGGATCGTAAGTCCGTATCTCAAAAATGGCTTTAATGATTTTCTTCAAAGTTGTTATATAAAGACCCTATTAGATGTCCTTTTGAATGATATAGTTAGTTAGTTCAGGAAAATTGATAGGCATCCTATATAAATAGCTCAGTTTCAGGTCTTGCAAGAGCGTTCCTTTAAAAACAACTGTGCAGATTTTTTTTTCAAACTCGCCATATTAACCCCCTTTTAAATATCCTTTTGTATGCACTTGTTGTTTTCTGGTCAACAATTGATTCTGCCAAGTTTTGGTAAAAGTTAATATTTCAAAAACAGCTCTAACGATTTTCTTGAAAACTGTTACATAAACCCATTTTAGACATCCTTTTTCATGTATTATGTGGTTATTATAGGAAAATTAATAATCGGGTAGATTTGTGATCGGGTAGGTTAGTTTTAGACCTTGTAAATTGGAGTTTCAAAAAATAATGCTACCAATTTTTTTTTCTTTTTCTTTTTTAACTGTCTAAATAAACTCTGTTTTATATCTTTCTACACGTGTATGAACTTTCTCTTACCGTAAAATATTTAGATGTCTACTTTGTTGGTCAATTTTATGTCTTCTGATCACATAATCTCCAAAAAGGGCATATAACGTGTAATAGTAGGTAATGGAAGTCGTGTGGTTATTTCACACCAGATTTTTTAAAATCAATAGTTTAATATTTTAAATTATTACTTTTTAATAGATTAAGGAAAATCTTATTCAAAATTGGTAACTTGAAGATCTTCACAAAATGATCCTGTAAACTTTGTTTTACTGCAAGATACTTTTTAATGCTAAAGCCAACAAAATGGCTGATTTTTAAAAGTGAATTTAGTTGAATAAGTGCAATTCTTCTTTTCTGCCTTGAACTCTTGCATATTAATTAAAACCTAGATATCTGGAACCAAGCTAAATATCAATCATAAGATTAATAATCAGTTGAAGTAAAGAAGTAGTGAGCCAGGAAACTGGCTTATTAAAACCTAGCCTCACAACCAGGGCCTGATTAACCTTACAATTGAGGGGAAGCATAAATCCATTTGGGGGCCCCCACTGACTTCTTGGTCTAAAAACTCATACAAACATCTTGAAAAATTTATAAATTTTTCATTAAATTTTGTAGTTACCTGGAATTGAGGATAAGTAAATTCGCTTAAAACATAGACAAGCAAATTCACTTGATTTTTGTACCAAGATATAAACTAGTGAAAACCTATATTCACCACAATATATGAAATTATTCCATTATAATTGAATGTGTAAAAGCTTTATTAGCATATATCCTATATAATCTAGAAGTGGTAGTTGTGCAGTCATGTAGGACTGTGATGTTTTATAATCAGACAATGCTTTTAGACCACAAGCTTACAATCCGGGGCCCATTTTTTTGCTTAATTTGGGACCTTTTCAAAATTTTCCAGGGGAAGCACATGCTTCTCGTGCCTATTGGGTAATCAGGGCCTGCTCACAATCTGAAAGAAGAGCTTTCGATGTGTAATACTTGCATAATAACACACAGCCATTTGTGGTATGTTGTATATTGCTAATTCAGAAGGTATGAGCTCAGTATGTTTATTACAGCCAAAAATGCTTAAATTACCTTTATCTAGAATAAAGGTAATTTCATAAGCGAAACTGTGTCCTCTTCTTTCTAAAGACAACCCTAATTCATTAACTATTTTCTAAGGTACTTGGACTCTTAATAGCTTTAGTGGCCAAAACCCAAAATAAATTGACAGCTGACATTGATAGCTATCATTTCTCACCACTAATTTTCACCAAAGAATATAAAAGGAGGCCATCTATACTCTGGTAAATTCCATTGAATTGTGTGCTGTGTATTTATCAGTGAGATTCTACAATAAGCTGTTGAATATTATTTCTGATATTTTGATGGAACAGCGTACTATCGATTTAACATGCAGCCAGGCTTTTTCTACAATTATAAGATCAACAGGGAATTATGTATGTGAAACTCGACAAAACGACACTAAAGGAAAGAGTTGGGAAATTCTTTTAAGGAATACAGCTCCAATGGACCTCCCTAGATAAACCTTTGCTGCAAATTTTAGAACTTTAAACAGACATGACTATTTACAAGGACATCTCCACGTATAGGTGTGAAAGATACTCCTGACTGTCCCTTGTGTTTAAATGGAGAGACTACAGATTTTAGATATTTGACAGTTTGTGCTTCTTTAGCCAACACTATTTCTAATCTTTTACCTCTTGACAACTATCATTCACAGGCTAGTTTGTACTGGGCTGCATGCAGGGAAATGGCCTGTCTGACTAATTCCTCGATGTAATATAATAATATATTGTGATGGAAAAATAAAAGTGAAAACAACTTATCCTGTACTCGAAAAAAAAAAAAAAGAACCTTTTAAAATTTAGCCCATATTTTAAGACATTGGTCTTTTTGACTCACTTTATTTCAACCCCAGCACAGTCACTGATATCATTTTAAATTAATTTTGATGAACTATTATGTTAATAATTTTTTTGAATGTTAATAATATCCTTGAAAATTTACATTTTTTTTTTTTTTTTTTTTAATATATAGTATTTGATTTACATGGTACTTGATTATTACTATTAATTCATATTAATCATTAAATATAGTGCAGTTCAATTGTGCCTAAATAATTGATAGTTTAATTAAAGTTTTAAACCTTACTTTAAAGCTTCATAATTACGGAGACGATATAGCTGCTTTCTCTGTGGGATCCCTCGCTTCATCAGCATTCTCTACAATGGTCGGTGATGTTGGAGCTAAGCGATGTTGTTTTCCTCTTTTCTTTGGTCTTTTTTCCAGAAGGTGGCACCACAGTCTGTGTATATAAAATCCCATTTAACTATCCATACAACAAAGAATGATACTGCATCAGAATGTCATAGCGAAAAATTAACACCAGGATTAAAGAACTCATGAATGATATAAAATATGGGAAAACCACCACCGCTCAAACCAAAACCCACTAAAGCAGTAACATATACATTAAATTTAACAAAACTCGCAAATTACAATAACCCCAATTATTCTTTCTTTAGCAAAATGGTTGAAATAGTTAGTAATAATAATTCTTGTAAGAAGGTCGAATTGAAGGCTGGCTTAGACTGAATGTGGTACGACCTTCTGGAAAAAAGGTCAAGGAAAACATCATCACTTAGCTCCAATGTCACCGAGCACCGTGGAGAATGCTGATGAAGCTGGGGGATCCCTCAGGGAAAGTAGCTTCACCATATCTGTAGTTATGAAGCTTTAAAGTAAGATTTAAAATTTTAATTAGTTAATTATGCTTCATTTAAAATTGTTTTAAATTAATTTATAGCTTTTTATGAAAATTAAGTTTTCATATAGAAATTTGAAATTGATGGTATTTATAGGCTAAAATTACTTATAATTTTTTTCCTTCTTTTATTTAAACAAATTCTTTTTATGCAACGAATTCTATAGTGGCAACTCTTATGCGAATCTAAACTCTTTATATTTCTTCTGACCACCTATGATAAGGACAATATGCTCAGTGAATAGATTTTTTTAACCTTAGACAGGCATGAGATTCTTCCGCGATTTTCCGCTTTTTTGTGATTTCCGTTAATTTCGCAATTTTTAAAAAAAAATCAAACTCCAAAAATGATCAGTGTTCAAACGCTCCACGAAAGACTTTAGATTCTCAATCTTTCTCCATCCAAAATATAAATGTAAATATTCATTTTAAACGTGCTTTATCAGATTCTGTAACATATAAAAGAACAGAATTATTCAATATTTCTCACTCATGTAATTTTTTTTTGTCCTGCTCTCCCCCCCCCCCCCCCTTTTTTTTTTTCCATCTCTAACCATCGCCGATCAAACATTCCGCAGGGAGCCTTTTATTTTTGATATTTATCCATCCACAACAAAAATGTCAATATTAATTTTAAACTTATGATATTCTAGAACCCATAAAGAAATAGAATTGTGTTTAATATTTCTCACTCATGAACTACTTTTTACCCCCCTCCCTTTCCCATTTCCCACCACCAATCAATGATTAAATGTTGATTGCTAGCTAATGTTTTTTTTTTTTTTTTCCCCACATGTTTTATTGGGTTAATGTGAATTATTCTTCTAGTTTAATTTGTCACTTTTAAAGTATTTTGTATAGTTTTACCCTATGCGTATTATTTTTTATTTGAAATAAATTTTATGAATGGATTTGTGTAGTTTTCCCCAAGCACGTTATTTTTCATTTGAAATTAATTTTATGAACACGCGTGTTTCCTCTTTTTTCAATTTTCTGCACTCTCATGCCTGGCCTTAGAAGTCAGATGATTTTAAGAAATTTTTAATGTAGTTTTCTATTTTTTGAATTTAACATTTTTCAAATGTCTTCTCTTTTCAGAAAATATTAATGAAAAAAATCCAGATTGAACTTAACAACTGGAACAGCACTCTGAAATCTGAGTGTATGCCATGTAACCCGAAGGACTTTTCTTACTGGGTTGCAGCTAATCTTCCCCTAGATGATAACCAAAGATTGTTATTACTTAGCATCAATGAAGTGACTGAGAGGCTCAGACAAGAACTGAAAATTTTAGAGGAAGTAAGGAAGATGATGTGTAATATTTGCTGTTACTGAATATATTTAATGCTTTAAAAGTTTCACTTATAAAGCCGCTATCAAACGAAGAACCATGCGATAGTCTTTAGCACAAAATACCTCATAAACAGGTTTCTCATGCGGGAAACGATCCAAATATGCCGTTTGATACAAATTGCCGAACGTATGTTCGTCAGTCACGCATTTTCGACTGTTTAAATCACATACGGTAGTCTTTAGAACAAAATCCTCCAATCAGAGAATCGCGATTACAAAACACCCGCTATTCTTTTCCTTTTTAAACATCCTTGGAGGGAATAATAGCCAAATGTTGGTCCGTTGTTTACATTTTTGGATTTCGTTCTTCCGTTTATGCTTAAAAACAACCCTGCTGAAGTTGTTTAGTCGCTTTTGAGCAGCAATAGCTTATATTTTAGAATATATCGTCTTCCGTCTGATAGCAGCTTAAGAGTATTGGCACATGAGAATAAAAAATCCAGCTTCAATTCTTGTGACCTATTATTCAACCATGGGTCATATGGAATGGTAAACTTCTAATTTGGTGATGAAAGCAGACAAGTTAATTAGTTGATAGTGACTGTAGTCCGATTTTTAGAAAGTTAATCATTGAAGTAAAAGGGACAGAATTTCGGCTGAATAGCAGTTTATTCTGAGCTTTTTATTTATTATATCTAAAACTTTAATTTATGTAATTTCAATCTTCTATTGATTTAAAATAACACAAATCTAAGGTTTACTTTTACACAGACATGTTACTTTTCAGCCTTTTTAAGCTTGAAAATTATTATTATTGGGATCAATGCAAATCCGCATTAAAACTTTTTGGACATGTGTAGGAGGGACGGGAAGGGGGGGGGGGGGTGTCAGCCTGAATTTGTGCAATATATTATTAGCAATTTCTATGTGATTGGCTTTCAAGAAATGTCAGATTCAAACTTGGTGAAAAAGAAATAGCACTTCAACTGTATTTTCCTAATGAACTTGAACTACATTATTTTGCTAATCAATTGCCCCAGCAAACAATGCTTCTATAGAATAAACTTATTTTCAAGTATATGTAATAAGTTTGTCTGTTTTTTAAGCACTTACAACTATTTTAATTATAATTAATATGATATTCAATATAAGATTTATTGTTCCGATTTTGTCTATTGTGTGTACGTGTATGCAGTCAGATTTAACATTATTTTTATTATTGAAAAATTTATATTGTGTCAGTTGCCTAATACCACTTTTGAGGGGGTGGGGGTCGTGAAAAGTTCAGCCTTTTTTTCTGTAAGCTTGTACAATGTCTGTTTTACATTACATTAATTACATTTACTTTATTACAAATTTATTCAGCATGTAAGTTTATATTGAAACATAAAATGAAATCATATTAGAATATTGTATTTAACTAACTAATATTGAAATAATAAATCAAAATATAAATAAATATAATAGGTAGCAAGAAGCAGAAATATACTACTACTACCAACAATTCTTCTGCTACCCCGATTTTTTTTAAAGTTCTCTTCCTTTCTATAATTTTTTACACATACCTCTGGGTTTTTCGATAGTTAATTTCAGTTTGGGAGGATGAAAACAAATTTATTGATTAACTGTGAGATGAAATAAACATATATTCAAAAATCGACCTTTAAAAATATTTTTATATTATTAAATAAGCAAAAATAATCATGTATTTCAGCAATCACAATTGTGTATTTTAAAAAATCAAACACTAAAAAAGCACAAATTTTATAAGTGAATGTGGCTTTTGACTGTCAGCTATAAAAATTATTGCTATTTGTTAATCAACTTTTAAAACAAAATATATTTTGAAAATCAGCCAAAAGAAAGTTGTACATTTCGGTAGTTGGTTGCAAAAAAGTATGAATTTTAGTAATCAGTAGTAAAATAATTGCATATTTTGATAATAACTTTTGTTAATAATCAGCAAAATAAGAAGTGTGTATTTTAATTGTTGGATATGTAAAAATCATATATTTTAAAAATCAGCTACTGAAAAATTACGCATCTTAAAAACTGATGTAGTGAAAAGTTGCATATATTGAGAATTGGCAGAAGGATTAAAATTTTTACTTTAAAATTAATTGCATAATAATTACGCATATCAATAAAACTAAATAAAAAAACAGAAATTTTGTTGATTAGCAGCAAATAACATATACCACCAGCCCAGCAAAACAAATTATGTTTCAGCTATTGTTTGTTAAAAAGTCAGCAACAAAATAATATCTTATTTGGGAAATCAACTTTGAAAAAAAATTATTTTGTCATGAAGTAGGATGGTGTTTATTAAAAGTCTCCCATTTTTTAAAAGAAATCTCACTAATTTTTGATTTTCAGAGGTTAGCAACTGTGATATAATACTGAAATAGACACTAAATGTAAGCTGTGTATCATCAGCAACAGTTGATTCGATGTGTTCTATAAAGGTTCAGCATGAGCCTTGAAATTGCAAACAAGATACTGTTTAGAAACTGATGCAGTATTTTCAGAATACCATTAACCTAATGACAATACTGTGTGTTCATTTAATATGTAGTAAATAAATAAATAAATAAATAAATTATTAAGCAATTTTACAAACAGTTTAACTAAATATCCCTATATATACATACATATATATCTGTACTGATAAGTATAAAGGATTTAAGTCCAAAAATGTCGATTTTGAGTTAAGTACATAGTCAGACTCAGAAAAAAAATTCTCTATCGATTGGTATAAAGGATTTAAATCCATGTCATTTAGTCTTTGAGAAAATCCATTGGTAAAAAATGATTCAAGTTAGAAATTTAGCATTAATCTTTAGTATAAAATATTTAATTCAATTTTTTCCCTTTATTAAATGAAGATTGACAATCACTGAATGGTATAAGGGTATAAATTAACCTAATCCCTTTTTCCTAATCAATTCTTCTGATTAGTTTTTAGTTAGTTTAACTTTATTTTTCGTCTCCTGAAAAATCAAGAATATGGACTTAAATCCTTTATACTTATCAGTACAGATATATTAAATTCAATATAAATGACAAAAATTAATTTGTATAAAACAGGCGCTCAAAGCAGCACAAAATTGTATACAAAAACAATAATATATTTAAATAATGATAAGTGATGACATGAAAGTGAAATGTAATAAACAACAAGAAAAATTATGAAACAATGTTAATAAACAAGAAAATTGGTTAAACTCTATTTAAGCCAGAAAATTACGCTGTGCCAATCTCCTCAGCAGGTGGGAACACAGCTATTAATAACTATGTAGTACTAGCAGGTTTCAAAAGATATGCAGGCTAGCATACTCCAAATATATTTCAAACTGAATAGTAATGAAAAACTTAAAATTGTAAAATATGAAAGGAGATTAAAAAAGTATTTCTATTTCTTGAAAATTAAATATTGAAATTTGAAAACCATATGTTACAGCTCATTGAAACCAAAAAGCTGTTTATAAATAATAAAGCTTATTTATATAGATTTTTATATGAAAATGCTAGCCAAACATACCCCCACCCGAACCTGTCAGAAAAAGAAGAGAACTCACCACCTGCAAGAAACAACGACTGCAAAATCCATCCTAGCTTAAAAACCTATCATATATAATAATGATTTATTAAGCGTAGTAGAAACCAAGCAACAGATACAAGATCACTGAAAGCACAAAGACCAATAAGAATGAAAAATTTTTGTATGTAGGAGAAGCTCAGAAAGGTGAAAAAATTCATCAGGTGATGAAATACACATATTTAAAGAAACCAAATTTATTAATTATCAGCCTGCATAACAAACGAAACAATAAACTAACTCAACAAATCTTAACAGAAAAACATAAACTAAATGAAAATTTATGTTAAATTAATTTAAGAAACTTAAGAAAGGAAGGAAGGAAGGAGGCAGGCAGCAAGACTTGTGACTTGCATGTGGGGTTAAACTAGTTTCACGCCAGCAACCCCCCCCCCCCATCAGCCTGCCAATACCAGAATAGGAGTCTTATGGACAACAATGAAGAAACTGAAAATTTAATGAAAAAAGAAAGATTGCAAATTAATTTAAAGTAAATGCAGCAAGCCTTCTGCGTTTTTTTTTTTTTTTAATTTAATTTCACAATCCCACCAAACCATCCAGCCAAACAACACCACCCATCCTCCATTACCAAACATCTGCCCACCCAACTGCCATCTTTTTTTATTGTCTTTTATTATTTTAAATTTTTTTGTTGAGTTACACAAATGTGTAACCTTTTTTTTTTTTTATGTACTGACAGAGGATGGATGACAGGTTATGGATAGAAAATAGAAAATACAAAGTTTTTAGGAAAACCCATTTTAGCAGTGGCTGTGATCAGTTTATTAATATTCTTGTTTTTAAACTTCGCAGAGCATAAATTATTAATTCGAAATAAATGGTTAATGATGATGTTTCTAAATACCAAAAAATGCAGACAGGAATTAAAATGTGTAAATAAGTTTACTTTAAATCTAAAATCTTGTTGTTTGTCATAGATATCTGTGTAAATTTTATTACCATCAAAGATTATTTTTAGACCTAAAAAGTTAATTGATTGATTAGGTAGAGTATTTTGAGTTAGCTTTAAGTTGAATAATTTAAGGAAAAGTCATTTTGTGATTTCTTGTATGTAAATAAATACAATGATATCATCTATGGAACGATAAAGCCGGACATCATCATAACAAAATTGCTTTTCATAATAATAAAGATAGAGATCTGCGAAAATACTGTAGCTACTACCTCCTTGTGGGATTCCTACTTGTTGCAAATAGATATTGTTTTTGTGGAAGATATAATTATTATGGATAACAAAGTTAAGAAGTGTTTTGAATTTTTCTGCTTTAGAATTGCAAGGAAGATTAATTTGAGTTTTATATTTGTGAAAAAGACTGTAAATGATATTACTAAGATCTGATAATTTAATATTATTGAAAAGTTCTTGAAAGTCAAAAGTCATAATATTGTCTATTGAATCAAGCAATTTAATGTATTGAATTAATTGAAAGCTATTTTTAAGACAGTGTAAATTATCAACTTTGCAAGTACAATTGTAAATTTGTTTTAGAATATCTAGTAGAGATTTATTAGCATTGTTGTTATAAGTGTTACAGCCAATAGTGACAGTGCGAAATTTAATTGGAGATTTGGGAAACTTAGGTATGAAAACTATATAAGGATAATTAAAGTTATTGAAGGGAAGTTGAAGTAATTTATAGTAATTATGTATTTTTTGATTATTAATGATAAGGTTGTTATTAGTTAAACTAAAGATGTTACTATTAGTTATTGAAGAGTTTAAAATAGAGAGATAGTAGGATTTACATATAATGGCATAATTATTAGGTGATTTGTCAACGTAAGTGATCACAAAGTCATCCTGAAGTGATTTGATTGAGTTAAGAAATACAGATTTTTTTAAAAAACAGCAGATTTGAATAATTGAGAAATAAAGCATTTTTAATTTTTTGTAACACTAAAATTTTCCGCTGAGTGAAGCAGACAATAGGTTTATTATGAGTAATAAAAATTTTATAAATAAATAAATCTAGGTCATAAGAAAACTGTTGAAAGATTTGTGGAATGCTAGTTTTAATTGGAAGTCTAAATTTAGTGCCAAATTCCATGTATTTTTTTAATTGATAATTATCAATAATATTGAGATTACCAGTGATAATGTGTCCTTGGTCTCTGTCAATATATTTTGAGATAGAAGGATCATTGCATTTACATGTTACAGTATTGGTAAAAGAGGTAGACTTAGATACAGAATTATAATGGAATATCTTTCTGCCAAGAGGAAGAGAATATTTGAAGGTACGAGATAAATTGAAATCTTTAATTGGGAACAAACATTCTTTGTCATTTATGATAGATGTAATGTTAATATAGTGTAACCACGTTTCCTACGCCTAGCAGTGAAGATGTGTCGAAAATCTTGGAGGGTTTCCAAGTTGACCAACAGGTTTGAATTTAGTAAACATCTAGTCATTCGGTATTCCCTTATCGCTTATTTTCTCTCAACGAAAAGCTTGTCTCCCCTATTTTACTAGTGGGCTCGTTGAATCCGCACTTGCGCAGAGGCTTCCATGGTCGCAAGAAATGTAGTTAAAGAGTACTATTCAATATTTGATTTGTTAAAGTCACAATTAATTGAGTATTTGTTTTAATTTTGTTGGGCTTTTTATTAATTTTTAAATTAAATTGTTTGATTTTGTACATTATAATATCATAAAAAATGTCTGAAAAATGTTTATTATATGATTGGCTTTGAAAGACATTCAGAAAATTCACTATTTCTTTTTAATTGCAAAAATAAATTTTCGAATAATGAACCAGTTTTAGTTAATATATATATATAACAATTTAGATACAGCATCTTTAAGTTCCATTGATGATAGGTACAATTTCACGAGAGAGGTATGTATACATAATTTTACATATACAATATATCTGATATATCAGATATGTAATCAGACTATCTAAAAATGGTTGTGTAAAAACTATGGATATCTAAGATGTTATATGAAATAGGTAAATTATTTTGTAGTCAATTATTTGGAGTCATTGAAAGTTTTTACAAATACTATAGAAAGTCTGGGGAAAAAAAAAGAATTATAAAAAGTAGTTAAAATAACTTTGCTGGGAACCATAAATTTCGTTTATCTTACAAGGCTGCCTTTCATGCAATATTTTACTAAATAATGACTTCCCCATAACCTAGTGTACTACTTTTCAGCATTGATAAGGATCCTGGTATCTCTATTTTATTAACAAAGAATTTAAAATAATTAGAATATATTATTGAAAATTACTGTACACTACTTGCGTACAATTCAATATCTCTTTCTATCATTAAAAGTCAGGGAAAATCAGTTATAAAACCTGGAAAAACAATTTTTTTTTCTCTCTCAAGTTATTTTTTTATTGTTTAGCTTTGTATCGAAATTTAAATGATTAAGTATGGTGAAAATACGCATGTAAATAATGATTTCTACCTGAATTTCTAGCATGATTGTCAGTAATATGACACCATACAGCAGAAGTAGTTGTATTTTTTCTTTTTTTTTTTTTTACAGAAATGTTGAAGGAAGGATTATTAATACAATCAATAATTTTACCTTACTTAAATCCTTACTAAGTTCGAGCTTCATTATATATTTCGGCTTCCTAACGGTGCCATCTTCAGTAACACTCGGTAAAAAATGATTTGAAGGTGCTAAGTTTGGACGACTTGTTTATCTTTTGTAGTTTCTTCTTCGATTTCTTCACTTCTCTTGTATTCTTTATATAGCTGTTGCCACTCGGTAGGGATAATGCTATGTTCGATATCATTGATAGTATTATTATTGGTTAGTATTTCGATAGCTTCTCTTTTGAGAGCATAATGGTGAGAGTTGTATGGGGCTATTTTATGAAAGTTAATGGAATCAATGTTAATTGGGTCAGTATTGTTAGTCCTTGAGAAAGCTGTGGAATGTCTATTGTATTTTAAGTCGGTTATGTGTTCTGAAATACGTTCTTTTATTTTCCTTTTAGTCATTCCTATGTATGAGGCTTTATTTTTATTTTTATTTTGATATTGGAAATCGATTTTGTAAATGCCGGCTGTGTGTTTAAAGTCTATGGAATCTTTCTCATTGCGAATTCGCTAGTATATATTTTTATTTGATTTTATTGGGATGTTTATATTGTGTTTGGTGGCTTCATTTTTAATTTTTACGGCGGCTCCTTTGCAGTACGGGATCGCGGGGGTAAATAGTTGTTTAGATTTTTGAGCATTCGGAATACCTTTTAGGGTTTTTATAAGTTTTTTATAAAATTTATCAACTATGGAGGGATTATAATTAGCTTTCTTGGCGATATCTTTTATTATTTTTATTTCGGAATTTAGATATTTTTTATTAGAGCATATGAGTATAGCGCGGTTAACGTAGGAGCGAATAGCGGCATATTTGTAAGAGAGGGGTGTGTGACATTTATTATTTATGATTTCGTTGTTACTAGTAGGTTTTCGGAAGACGGTGGTGTCTATGGAATTATTTTTGTTTTTGATAATGGTGACGTCAAGGAAATTTAAGGAATGGTTATTTTCTATTTCATGGGTTAATTTGATGTTCGGATCGGTGTCATTAAGTTTTTCAAGAATGTTGTCGGGATTAATCGTGGGTGGGGTGACAGAAAAAATATCATCTACATAGCGTATCCAAATTTTACATTGGTTGATCAAGTTGCTTACAGAATTTTCGAACGTTCGCATTTTGAGCTCGGCGATGATCCCCAAGATGGGGGAGCCCATGGGCACGCCTTGGGTTTGTTGGTAATAACATCCGTTGAAAAAGAAATAAGAGTGGTTGAGTAAAAGATTATTTACGCGTATTAAGGTGTCACTAATGTTATTGTTGCCGAAATGATTTATTATATATTATATTATTTTTAATGTATATTATAAGTGAGTTGATTTTGGGGTTAATTTCAGAAATATTGATTGAAGGATATAAGTCTTTAACGTCAAAACTGCAGAGTGTGTCGTTGTATGAGATATTGATATCGCGGATTTTTTGAATAAAGGTTTCAGTTGAGTTTATTGATAAGTTAGAGGGGAGAAGGAGAGCTTTATAGATATCTTTCATGTAACGTTCTAGACAGTATGTCTGGCCTTCGGAGTTATTAACAATAGGGCGTGATAGTATTATTATTGGTTAGTATTTCGATAGCTTCTCTTTTGAGAGCATAATGGTGAGAGTTGTATGGGGCTACATCCCAATAAAACCAAATAAAAATATATACCAGCGAATTCACAATGAGAAACATTCCATAGACTTTAAACACACAGCCGGCATTTACAAAATCGATTTCCAATATCAAAATAAAAATAAAAATAAAGCCTCATACATAGGAATGACTAAAAGGAAAATAAAAGAACGTATTTCAGAACACATAACCGACTTAAAATACAACAGACATTCCACAGCTTTCTCAAGGACTAACAATACTAACCCAATTAACATTGATTCCATTAACTTTCATAAAAAAGCCCCATATAACTCTCACCATTATGCTCTCAAAAGAGAAGCTATCGAAATACTAACCAATAATAATACTATCACGCCCTATTGTTAATAAATCCGAAGGCCCGACATACTGTCTAGAACGTTACATGAAAGATATCTATAAAGCTCTTCTTCCCCCCTCTAACTTATCAATAAACTCAACTGAAACCTTTATTCAAAAAATCCGCGATATCAATATCTCATACGACGACATACTCTGCAGTTTTGACGTTAAAGATTTATATCCTTCAATCAATATTTCTGAAATTAACCCCAAAATCAACTCACTTATAATAAATCATTTCGGCAACAATAACATTAGTGACACCTTAATACGCGAATTTTTTTTTTTTTTTTCAACCACTCTTATTTCTTTTTCAACGGATGTTATTACCAACAAACCCAAGGCGTGCCCATGGGCTCCCCCATCTCGGGGATCATTGCCGAGCTCAAAATGCGAATGTTCGAAAATTCTGTAAGCAACTTGATCAACCAATGTAAAATTTGGATACGCTATGTAGATGATATTTTTTCTGTAACCCCACCCACGATTAATCCCGACAACATTCTTGAAAAACTTAATGACACCGATCCGAACATCAAATTAACCCATGAAATAGAAAATAACCATTCCTTAAATTTCCTTGACGTCACCATTATCAAAAACAAAAATAATTCCATAGACACCACCGTCTTCCGAAAACCTACTAGTAACAACGAAATCATAAATAATAAATGTCACACACCCCTCTCTTACAAATATGCCGCTATTCGCTCCTACGTTAACCGCGCTATACTCATATGTTCTAATAAAAAATATCTAAATTCCGAAATAAAAATAATAAAAGATATCGCCAAGAAAGCTAATTATAATCCCTCCATAGTTGATAAATTTTATAAAAAACGTATAAAAACCCTAAACAGTATTCCGAATGCTCAAAAATCTAAACAACTATTTACCCCCGCGATCCCGTACTGCAAAGGAGCCGCTGTAAAAATTAATAATGAAGCCACCAAACACAATATAAACATCCCAATAAAACCAAATAAAAATATATACCAGCGAATTCGCAATGAGAAAGATTCCATAGACTTTAAACACACAGCCGGCATTTACAAAATCGATTTCCAATATCAAAATAAAAATAAAAATTAAGCCTCATACATAGGAATGACTAAAAGGAAAATAAAAGAACGTATTTCAGAACACATAACCGACTTAAAATACAATAGACATTCCACAGCTTTCTCAAGGACTAACAATACTAACCCAATTAACATTGATTCCATTAACTTTCATAAAATAGCCCCATACAACTCTCACCATTATGCTCTCAAAAGAGAAGCTATCGAAATACTAACCAATAATAATACTATCAATGATATCGAACATAGTATTATCCCTACCGAGTGGCAACAGCTATATAAAGAAAACAAGAGAAGTGAAGAAATCGAAGAAGAAACTACAAAAGATAAACAAGTCGTCCAAACTTAGCACCTTCAAATCATTTTTTACCGAGTGTTTCTGAAGTTGGCACCGTTAGGTAGCCGAAATATATAATGAAGCTCGGACTTAGTCAGGATTTAAGTAAGGTAAAATTATTGATTATATGAAGTAGTTGTATTTTGTCCTGTGTAGAGAAGCGTTTCTTGTAATATGTCGCTAATATTTTCTTGAAAATTGTCTGGGAACTCAGGGAAAACTCAGGAAATTTTTTCCCCATATTTGAGTATGAACCCTGTATCTCTACTAAAATAAATATCAAATTAAAAATCAGTTGATTACATTTAATTTTTAACATTTTGTTGAAAAGTGTTTATGACTTTGATTTGTTTGTTTGTCTATGTCTGCATTCTAACGTCTAAATATTCTATTGGCCATATCACAAGAGAGATTTTTGTGCAAAATTTTGCTAAACACAACACAGCAGCATATGAAGAAGATTCAAGGTTATCGGGTAATCAACTTTTTTGACCACCTCTTAAAAAAGTTTATCATATTGTGTTTAGTAAAAAGTTGACTGAAATCGCTCATGTGATACAGTTACCCTGAAACTGATATATGTTATTCAAGTTACTTTGACATTTTCCCTATAGAAAATGATCTAAATTGCCAGAATGGTTTGTGTACAGGCATATTCAAAAGAATTTCAGTACATTACATTCTATGAGAGGTATTTCTATAAAACATATTTTAATATCTTCGTACAGCATAAAACTTTATGAAATTAACATATATTATTTGTATGTACAAAATCATGTTTTTTTAATAGAATTTGATAGGATTAATACTAACGATTGTTTTATAGGGTCATAAAAAAATTCTCAGATACATACAGGCAGGGTTAGAAATTGGAATGTGAAAGTTAGGTGTCAATGGCACTAATTATTTTTTCTTAGTTGCCAAAATAGTCTGCTCAGGTCTTTTTTTTTTCTTAATTGTTTATTGAGATCATAACAGGATAAAACTTAAAAGCCTTATTTATTTCTTTAAATAATAAATACAAGCACAAAAGTAAAATATAAATACATATATACTTTTTAAAAGTAAAAAAAAAAATAATT
Organism: Salticus scenicus; assembly: GCA_963930645.1. Lineage (NCBI taxonomy): Eukaryota > Metazoa > Arthropoda > Arachnida > Araneae > Salticidae > Salticus > Salticus scenicus. The sequence goes on along the minus strand of OZ005655.1, from coordinate 177,937,548 downwards.
AAAAATTAAAAACTTACTTAAACAGAACAAACAGTAGAAGAAAATTTTTAATTATCTGCTGGTCAACTGATTTTTAAAATAATGCCACATATTGCATCTTCAAACAAAATGAGAACTACCAGAAAATATTCATTTAAACTATTTATAAATTATTTATGTTTTCAAATATATCAGCAAGGTTTAAAAAAATATATATATATGAATTTGGAAAAAATTTTGCAAATAGCATTTATGTATTTTTATACTTGCTGTTTTTTTTTTTTTTTTGAGAGCTTATATATGTATATGCATTTAAATTGACAATGTAAGAATCTTTAAAAGATGATAAAAATCGGGCATTTTGTAAATTATAAAGAAAAAATTTGTTCGGACAAAATTGATACTTTAAAAATTTAGTCAAAAGTTAGGTGTAAAAAAAATGACACCTGAGTGTGATTTTATGACCATCAAATTTAAATTTCTAGGTACAAAATAACGCCTAACGACTGCTACTTTTGAACCTTGATTGCAGGATATAATTGGCAATTGCTGCAAGTGCATTTTCAATTGTGTTATGCCCTTTTAATCTTTTCCAACAAAGTAATAAATTGACTATGATTTGTCCACCTATCTGTGTGTATCCATCCATCTGCTATCTAATTGCCACAAATATTTTCAGACTGTCTTGAAATTGATATATGCTATTCCATTTCTCTGTGACATGTTATTATCTATTAAAATTGGTTTAAATAGTACTGCTAGTTTGTGTACAAGGACTCCCAAAAGTTTTCTGATGCTCATGTATTTATATTATGGTATATGAAAAGTAATTTTTTAAAATCATATTTTATATTTTTATATGCACACAGCATAATAAAATTAATACACATTTATTTTGATACACAAAAACCTTTTCTTCTATTGGAAAAGTATGATTAGCATGATTTTGTGGATTCCAGGGGCCCACAAAATTGTTCATATACATTATGCAGTATAAATGCAAATTGCTCAATGTAAATTTTTTGTATTAGAAATTTTTCAATACACTATATGGTGTGTGTGTGTGTACATTTTAGACAATAATCAAGGCTCACAGGAGCAATCTGGTTAATATTTTTCTTTAGAAATAAAACTATAAAGCACCTCTGTGAGATGGTTAAAAACAAAATGTGTTTTTTGGTAGATTGCTATTTTTAGACAGTATACAGGATTATACAAAAGTAATCTATTATATGGTTTTATTCTTTAAAAGTAAAGGCATAAAGATAAATTTTGAAAGAAATGAAGAGCAGTGTACATTTTAAGATGTCATTATGAAGGTAAAATGCAATTGGAAATTAAACAATATAATGAATAAGAACAGTTGGAAATGTTTATAATGTATGCAAACCACATCAATTTTTTTTTCTTGTTTTTTTTTTTACATATAAAAGTTAATATTTGACATATTTTAAGTAGATATTATAGTTTTTCCCTGAAAATTTTTAGAATGAGTAGTGTGCTAGTTAACAGCATTGTTTTTTATGTTTTGTATTTATTTATTTTTTTTAATTCAATTTTTTTTTTAACAATTTTGCTGTATATGTAAAATTTCTGTTTTATTTTATTCCAGTGTTCGAACATTTGTTGCAAAGATTGCATGAATTTGATTGCTAATCGGGAAGATATTTTCAGCATGTCTTTGCAGGGACCTCAAGGTACCTATGTCAATCCAAATGGGTATGTGCATGAAGCAATTACTTTATATAAAGCAAAAGGCTTAACTATTCATGGTCGCTCATCAACTGAACAGAGTTGGTTTCCTGGGTAATTTCCTATTTAGAACTTTTTTCTTTGATTTGTGTCTGTCCATTGTATTATGTTCTTATCCATATTTGCATGCTGCTAAATAATTACATGAAAATAAACAAATAAATAAAAATCTTCAAAATTTCATTATTAAGAAATTTAGTACATCTGCTTTTATGTTCTTTTTATGGTATATTGTGTGGGAAAGTGATAGACATTAATTATTTAACATTTTAAATTGAACTGAAAGCAGGCATGTATGATATGATATCACATATATATGACTTTATTTATAACAAAATTCAATTGAATATTTTAAAATTAAATATTTTAAATATGAAATTATAATAATTAAATGGATAACTTTGCATTTTGAATTTTAAAAGGCTGCAAGCTAAATATTTAGTCTAAAAATAATTATTGTAATATGTAAATAATCCTTAATTTAATATTGCATTTTTCATGCATAATCATGCACAATGAAAAATTAAGTAAATTTTGCCAAGTGGCTCAATACATTCTTTTGAATCTCTCCTCTCAAAAGAAATAAATAAGTTTAGTTTATCTTCTTTCGATTTGGTTGTGCTTATACAGTATGAAGCAAAAGTTTAGACAATGAAGAAATTCATACAGACTTCGAAAAATATTTAATCAGTTTTCCTAACACAGCTTGAATGTAATGTGCTGTGCATATAATCAACATTTATAACAATGAAAAATGGAATTGTGTATATTGCAAGTAATTAAATGGTAACAAAAATATAATACTGTCTCAAAAGTTAAGACAAAAATTAAATAAAATAAAAATAAACAATTTTTAAAACCTGATTGTGCATCCGTGTTTCTGTATTACTTCATAAATACGAGATTCCATTGAAGAAACTAAATCTTGCATAGTTTGGGGATCGATGTCGTACCGTGCATCCTCACTAGGTGTCTTGAGTTCCTGTACAGAAGAGTATTGTCTATCATTGCTATAAACTTTGCGACACATGATGCCCCAAAGATTCTCTATAGGGTTAAGATCTGGGCTGCATGCTGGTCGGTCGAGAACTCTTATATTATGAGGATTAGACCAAGATTTTGTATTGTTTGCAGTGTGAATCGAAGCATTGTCTTGCTGAAATTCCTACTGAGAGCCACCTAGAAGCTCAGAAATTGGCATTAGGTTTTCTTCTAATGTCTTTGTATAATACTGTGATGTTTGATGATCACTGGTAAAGGTCAGAGATACTTGTCCATTATAGCAAAAGGCTGTCCAAATTATCACCAAGCTCCCTCCTTGTCTGCAGCTGAAAAAACATTGAGATTCCTTCCGCAAGTCATGCCAATATGATGACCAGCCAACTGGACCATTCCACTTTTTTTCATTGCTAAATATGACTGATTGCCATTTCTGCCCATATGACATATGCTTTCGAGCCCACAATATTCTTTATAACTTATGATGTGGCTTCAGAGCTGGTTTCTTTTTCATTTTGCTCTATTGTTCCTTTTTCCACAATTCGTCTACGAATCATATCCTTTGATACAGAGAGTCCCGATGACCTTTGAAATCCACGTACACTCATTTGTTGGGTACTTGCTAGTCTTTGCATCAGGTGATCCTCTCGTATATTTGTCACACGCGGCCTCCCAGGTCTACATTTTGCTTTATTTCACAACCACATGATAAAGCTCGATAAATAGATTTCTTTGATCTGTTAATAATAGCCGAAATTTCTGAAACGCTCTTCCCTTCAGCTTTCAACTGCCAAATCCTTGAAACCTCATTCACTTGAATTTCTTTAGCTCGCGGCATGTCGACTCAGAAGCGTTATAATTTGCAGAACTTAAGTACTCAAAATCTGGGACATCATCGATTTTAAATTTGCATATGTCAGCAAATATTCACAGAAACTCATAATCGTTTCTAAACTTTTACGACAAGCAAATTTTTATTTTTATAAAAAAAATTAGTATTATAGCGATTCAAACGATTTGCGACTTTTGATTATAGCATTTTAAAACAGTTTTTGAATATGTTTACAGATTTTTGTAATTCTGATGTCATAATTCTAAATATTAAAGCTGAATGACGTCATTGTCCAAACTTTTGAGTCATACTGTACTTTGTTTTCTCTGTTCACGGCATGATAAGTACATGTATCCTCCCCTCTCTTAGGCCGCATGAATTTTTTCTATCAAAGAACTTATGCTTATGGCAATTAGATATGAAAAGAACCTGTGTGATTTATATATAAAATTCTATATGATATTGCTCATTTATTTTGTTTAATTTAAAAATTTAGTTGACAATGTGATTTTTCTGCTGCTATATTTTCAATTTTGAATGCTTATTTATTCAACTTCAATGATTAAAAATTTTAGAGCCTACAACTCTATAAATATTCTGTATAGTGTGTGTTCTACATAAGTGTCATTATATTGGTCATTGAGAGAAACCTTTTAGTTGATATCTTTAATTATAACTTTACTCCCCCCTCCCATCGAAAAAATAAAAAATAAAAATAAATAAAAAAGTACTATAATAGTAAAAAAGCACCACAGAACTGCTGTTTTAAAGTAATAAGTACAAAGTAAGTTAAAGTAATAAGTGCATTTTATGATATTTACTCAAAGTTTTGTATTTATTAAAAATTTATTTTATTTATTATGTTAGAATAACGTGAAAACTAATTAATTGTTCGGGACAGACAGTTCGTCAAAAAATCCATTAATATTTAATAGTGAAAATATTCTTATTTACCTATTTATCTTTTGAGCATATCTGAATGCTCAAATTCTGGAACAGTGATTATTAAATAAACATAACTAAAAAATATTCATTATATATTTTTAGATTGAGATTATAAATAATTAAAATATTTCTATTTTTAATATGGGGATTATTTACTTTTTATTTTTCTTTATGATGCCCTCAAACCAGATATATATGTCAAAAAAAAATAAAAATAAATAAATAAATAAAATAAAATAAAATTAGTTAGGTAAGAAAAAGTAAAGTGAATGACACATCACACACACAGATCATTGAATAATAATTACCTAAAAACAATTAAAAAATACCTTACATTAAATCCTTTGAAAAAATGAGCTTATATATTTCGGTTCCGACCAGAACCATCTTCAGAGCTCGACGATGACAAATGCTTCGGTGGCTCATTCTCTTTCTTCATTGTCTCCGTCCGTCATTTCTTTATTTCTTTTCTTGTACTTAAAAAGCTGTTGCCATTCAGGTGGGATCAAACTGTGTTCAACGTAATTTACTGCGTCACTGGTTGTCAAAATTTAATGACTGGTTGTCAAGTAAATGACGTTGAACACAGTTTGATCTCACCTGAATGGCAACAGCTTTTTAAGTACAAGAAAAAAAGTGAAGAAATGACGGACGGAGACAATGAAGAAAGAGAATGAGCCACCGAGCATTTGTCATCGTCGAGCTCTGAAGATGGTTCTGGTTGGAACCGAAATATATAAGCTCATTTTTTTAAAGGATTTAATGTAAGGTATTTTTTAATTGTTTTTAATGAATTTTAATCCTTTTGTAAATAAAAATATGTATAATAATTACCTATTTATTTACTGATTGAATATGAAAAGAATTATTAAATATGTTGATCTATTATATTTAGTATATATAAATTTAATAATGCATTAAAATGTAATTGGTTGATATTAATTTTTCCGGAAATGTTTTCTTTTTATAGGTATGCTTGGACTATAGCAGAGTGTCAACAATGTCATTGCCATATGGGTTGGTTATTTACTGCAACAGACAAGAAACTTAGACCATCTATGTTTTGGGCTCTATGCAGATCTTCAATCCAAGCTAGGCTTTCTGATGTAAACGATTCTTTAAGTGAAGCATAGTTATTTAGTTGTTTTCATTTTACAAAGCTTATGCAATTTGTGTTGGTCTGTCATACATGTATGCTTATTGAATATTTATTTGTTATTGTTGGCATTTGGTATAAAATAAAACTGATTTGTTTCAGTGTATCTGCAGCATACATTTTTTTTTCTCAGTGATTTGAATAATTACATAATAATAAAGAGTTAACTACAGGGATCAATTTCTTTCTGGAATATAAAAAATAAACTGTGCTTAACTGTTTTTTTTTTTTTTTTTCCTGTGCAGTTTTTAATCATATCTAAAAAGAAAAAAAAAAAATTATAATTATCTTTTTATATTTGTCATTTATTTGGCGTAAATGTTTTTCTAAAAGTTATAAAAATGTGTAATTTATTAATAATTCTCAAAATATTACTCTCTTTCATTTGCTTTCAAATTTAAAATCATTATTATTTAAAAATGAGCTGGCACATTTCTTTTGCTGCATCCTCATCATTCACTGTATTAGCCAATTTGCACCAACTATGTGGATCTACAACATGCTTTGTTTAATGGATTAGTGTTTTACATTACGATCCAGATCCCACTCAGAGCACCTGTGTCAACCTTCCTTGCTTCCCAGAGAATAATAATAGTAATGCAAGTGAAAAGCAAAATTAATTTTCTAGGAACCATTATTTATTACTAAAGTCATTTACAAAATTCAACTGAGGAAAATAATTTGAATCTATCTTGCAATTGAAGATTTGATAAACTGTATTTTTTTGCTTAAGTTTTAATGAACAGCAAAATGTGAAATATTTTATATCCAAGGTGATTAAAATTAAACTGATGGTACTCAGAGATACATAACTACAGTTCTAGTATTTGCATCCAGATGAATTTCAAATATATAAATCTTTGACTCAAGGTTTATGTTTTTTTTTTTTTTTCTTTTTCTTTTTTAAACAATAAAAACATTACTAACAGCTTGTACTATTGCTGCTTGTTGCATCTCACTGTTGCACTGTTAATGTAAAAATCAATCAGATGTAATTAAAAGCAGATGCAAATGAGTTTTGTTTTAAAAATGACTAATTTGCATTTCTTTTAGTCATATGGCATGGTCACTAAGTGCAAATGTTTTGTTCTAATGGCATGAATATAACAAAATTCATTTGCATCTGTCTTAATCTGATGGCAAAATGTAAAACTATTTTTTCCCCACATTATTCTTGGCCCTATGATCTATATAAACCCACATTTAAAATTTTATTTGGATTTGGTCAATATAACCAAAGCTATTAACTTCTGGTGAGTATCATCAGTGCAGTTTTAATCACCCTGTATATTTTTAAGAAAACTTTTTTTTTTTTTTTTTTTTTTTTTTTTAAGAGCTTTTTATAGAAATGAGAAAACGAATTTGATAGCCACAAATGCAGCATAATATTACAAAAGTACTTTTATATTATAAATGTATAGATCATGCAAAAAACTGGTGATGTATATACAATAGGTATTTTTAGCATTAGTCTGTGTTGCATATATTTGTAGAGTATCTATTGATTAATCATTGAGATCAGAACAGAATACTATTAAGATGAGTGATAAATGATACAAGTTGCTCTAATTTTGACCAATTTGTCAGGTTGTGTGATTTTTTTTTCCCTTAATATAAATATGAAGCAGGAAATGATTTTTATTTCCAGATGCTTCCATGTTAAAAAATCACAAATAAAAATAAAGAAATAAATAAGTCATTTGAAAAACTAAATTATTATTTGCAGAACAGATAGGTATTTCCAATTTTCAAGTGAGTTAATAGTCAGACATCAAGTGGGTTAATTGAGTTGATAGAGCATTCTTGCTTTATGAAAAAAGACCTAGGTTTGATTCCTGATCTGATTACTTTTCACTCTTCTTAAAATTAATTCAACCTGTTCAGCTAAATTATTATTTAATTAGTCATACTAATTTATATCATAATGCAGAGAACGAAATAATCTAATTTATAATATTTCTTAACTCATGTATATAAACCATAAATGTATGATGAATTGGCCAAATTAATTTTTACAAAGTGAAAACTGATTGTGCTAGGCTTCAAATCTAGGACCTTTGGATTTAACTATGCTCTACCAACTGAATGCTTTTGGTCAATTTTTGACCTGTACAATTTACTCATATGAAAGTTGGATCCTCCCCCCCCCCCTCACACACACATACACATACACACACACATCTGGACTGCAAATGCTGACCCAATTCTACCGATGAAAATTACATTTATTTATTTTAATTGCATAGTTGCAAGATTATTTATTTTCAGAAGATCAGAGTTCATTAACAAAAACTAGTATCAGTGTAGGATATTTATGAAATTTATTTAATTTTTTATTTACTTTTTTCTCAAATATTTTATCCACTTCAATTAACACTTAAAAAACTTCACTTATCAAAATTGAAAATTAATCAAATTGATTTCTTTTTTTTTCTCTTGCTACTCAATATAATTTTTCTCACAATTGAGTAATTTTCCTTTCTTTTAGTGTGAAATGTTCAAACATTGCTTTATATTTAATAGATTTTTCAAGTTTTAATGCCAATAATTTTGAATTTCATTGCCCTTAATCTGAATATTCTGCCTTAATTTAGAAGGAGGAAAAATTATATATCTTTTTTTTTTTTTTTTTTTTTAAGAAGTAAATTTACTTTTAAATTTAAAATTTTAGGTTGATAGAGCTGAAAAATATTATTGTGTTTGAATTGAAACAACAGCCTTACTCTTTAAACTTTAAAAAAAAAAAAAAGATATTGTGGGGATTTTAGAGTTGCAGATTTGAGATTATGAATTATATAAAAATATACACATTGTAAATTGAATTTGATCTAAATTTTATTGTTCAATATAACTAATAGAATATCAGATATCACAGACTTTTTTTTTTTTTTCTCTTTACTTTTTCTCTTTTTACTTTTAATAATACTGCTTTATCTACTTATTGTATCGGTTTTTTCTTTTAATTTTTTTAGAATATTTTCTTTGTTTTTATTTGAACAAATAAATCACTGAGATGAAAATTTTTCATGGTGACTTTTTATATTTTATTAGTTTAAATATCTACTAGAACTTTTGCAAACTAAACTGAGTATCAGTGTAGTTTAAGGTATTATTAAGTTATTTCTTTTACAAATATGCACAATCATAAGGGGAAAAAAAAAAAAAAAAAAAAACCCTTTGCCTCTCTTTCTGTTATTGATCACAATTACATTTTTAGAATCTTTTTTCATCTGAAAATTTGTTTTAATTCTTGTTCACTTATCTTAGTTGAGAAATTTGTTTTCAAAAGTTTTATATCAAGTACTTAAGATAAACTCCATCTACCTTGTATAATTTCCCCATATCTGGCAGCCCAACCTCATATTATTTTGTTGAGCAATTTGTTAGCCAATTACTCCTTACACATTTTTTTTTTTAATTCCATTTTCACATTTAAAGAAATCCACAAATGAATTATTGATAATAATAGTAGTTAACTAGGAAAAAAATTGTGAATGTGGGGACATCGCCCAGGGGGGGGGGGGGGTAAATTTTCAAGATGGGTATCTTTCGAAAGGTCTTGTCAATACCTGTAAAACGAATGTTGAACTATAAATATGTGATAATTTAAAACAAAGTTATCGATTTTTTTTTACTTAATTTTTTTTTTTTTTTAAATATTGTTACTGAGTGAATTTGTTTCGGAAAATATAGAAGAAAGTCTGGTGGTGGCCACAAAATACTAGTTTTCAAATGTTCTAAATTTTTAATATTTCATTTTGAAATTATAAAGTAAGGAAAATCTGCTTAGTTCATTTTTCACATTTTTTAGCTTTTTTTTTTTTTTTTTTTTTTTTTTTTTAAAGAAATATTAAAAAATTTAAAAGTCAGTTTTTGGAAAATCAAGAACAAGTTTAACATTTGTTTGTATTTTTAATGCAAAAACAGAATTTAAAATCATATATTGTGTTGGCAAGAAAGTTCTTTTGGTTTTCAAAAAGAGATAATAATACAAAAAACTTCATTTTGAAAATAAAGATGTATATTTAATTCCACCTTAATAACGATTTACCCATTAAGTTTAACCCTTTACACAAACTCTTGCACACATAAATTACAACATTGACAGAAAAATAGCAAAGCAAACACAATGCTATCTCTTTTTGAAAACTGAAAGAACTTTCTTTCCTACATAATAGTTAGATAATGAGTAAACAAATTTCCCTATAGAATAACATGGGCTTTGGCTGCCAGCAATGATAGGTAGAGTCATTTTAAAGTTTAAATCTTTGCGTTATTCATTTATTTGTTTACAAAATTTACTGCATTTCTGCAAACTTTTTGCAGCATAAATGTAGTTGTAATAATAATATGGTGTATTGAGTTTTTTTGTAATAGTTGATTCAGAAATTAAAAGAAAAAAAAAGAAATTATAAAAAAAACAACAAATTTTTAATGTTTATTTTGTTAACTATTGTAGTTATTTTATTTTAACGTACAGTGCTGTGATAAAACATGCTTTATAATAATCCAAATATTTTTGATCTCTTCATATTTTATTTGTTTATTTATTTTTTAAAATCAATAAGCTTAAATTCAATCTAATTTTATAGATATGTCACGTTTGATTGATTGAAGGAGGAAAGTTATTTTCCCTTCATTTACATTATCCCCTCAATGCATATTTACTTTCCTTATATTAGTTCAGTCGCGGAATGCTTTTGGTGCTCCTGATTCGCTATTTTCATTCTGACATGTTAGATTACAGAGAAACATTTTGTCGTAGAGTTTTTTATTTTATTATTATTTTTTTTTATGTCTTTCATCAAAATATAAGTCTGTCCAAAAAATATGTATGCCATTTTCATTTTCTAATAAAGTTAAATCCACTTCAGTGAATGCTATTTTACTATACGTAGCAATTAAAAATTTAGAAAATTGTTACAGATGAGTTAAACTTTGAAGGATTCGGTAAAATGATTCTATGCTTAGTATATAATATTTTTCTATCAGTTTTTTTTTTTTAAATAAATATATACGTAAACTACATTAATCAATTTTAAATAGCCAAGTGATTTTTATTTTCAATTTATTTTAAATCATGAGCAATTTTGTGCTAGACATTACTTAATTATTTAAAAGCCGTTAAAATTGTGCAGTGCTGCCATCTGTTGTCCTACAGGATATCTATTATATATCTATCTATTTTATATTATTTGTAAATGAATGTCATGTCTTTCTATGGTTAACTTAATTAGGCATAAGTTTGTTTATGTTTCTTTAATTTTTAAATGAGATTCTTTACAAGCTTAAAATCTTTAAAAATATTACGTGACAATAGAATAAATTGAATGTTTTATTTATTTATTTATTTATTATTCCATAACAAAACTTATTTAAAAATGTGTATTGTCCAAGTAATTATTTATTCACCTTTTATTATTATTTTCTCTTAAAAATGTATTTAATTGCAAAATATTTCTTTTATTATTATTATTATAATGATAATAATAATAATTATTATTTTTTTCTGACGGTGTACTGTAAAATGGGGAGAAAGCCTTTTTGCTGTATGAAAGAAATTGTCCTCCCGTGGTTCTTTAATAAAAATAAAGAAAAAAATATTTAGGATTCATCATATATAGCTATTAAACACAAATAAAGTATTAATTATTTTTTTTTTCAAATAAATTAACCTTCACTACGTTTCCTCCTCCAAAAAAAAAAAAAAAAGTATAATTTGTTAGAATATGATGAAAGATGTATAAAATTTTTTTTACTGTTAAATTGAAATAACGACATCCTTGGTTATTCAGTTTTTTTTTTTTTTTTAATGGTTAAAGAAAAATATTTGTATTGTTTTAATTTGCTAAACCTGCCCAATTTATTATTTTTCAAACATATACTGTAAATATAAAATTATAATGTATCTATACATTCTGAGACCTTCTGAATTCGTGATTTCTTTGGTGATGTATCTAAATGTGTGCAAGTGAACATGATAGTGTCCAAACGCCTTACCAAATGCTGTTAAAAGCTGTTAGGTATGTTATCAAGTCATTGTCACATGACCTGTATCCATTTTAATAAATCTGGAATTTGTAATTTTTTTACAGGAACACAAAGAAGAATCTTTATTATTACGCCATATGACGTATTTTAAAATATTTTAAATACATTAACATAAAACTCAATAATCGATTAATCTAAATTTAAATAGGTATGTTACATATCATCGTCGCAAGAATTATATAAATTTTTATGAGTGCAGGACTTATATAAATATACTATAAAGGTAAAAAATATGGTTCTTATGCATTACGGTCTACAAATTCAAATTAATTGAAATTTGTTTTAATAATGCTAAAATATTTAAAACATAAAAAAGCGAATAAGGTGATAAGGCGTTTAGATGCCATCACATTTTAAATGATTTTAATCCAATAGGCATAATGATAAAGAATTTTTCTTTGTGCCTCTGATTTAAAAAAACTAAGTGCTCTAGATTCATAAAAATCTATGTAGTTTGTGCGATGGTAACCTATAACACACCTATCAACTTTCAGTTCAATCTGTCAAATCGTAAAGACATTATCGTGTTCACTTACACACATACATAAATTCACCATAAAAATGGCAACAATGAATTCAGGAGACCTTAAAATGTATAGATAGATCTCTTTCAAAGTCTAATAATCATTTCTTTCTTTTCTTTTCTGTTTTTTTTTTTTTTTTTTAATAATGATTATAATCCTTACATGATGTTTGCTCGGAAAGTAAAAATGAGCAAATTAATCTTTTCTTGAAATAATAATTCAAAATGTGTTCCTTTAAGCCTATTGTACACATTCTATTCATTAGGATGCCAAATTTTGTCTTAGAGGTCAAAAATCATTCACTTGGTACTCTAAAAATGTTATGTAATTTCTTCTTTAATCAAAGTTTTACAAAATAGTGACAAAATGTTATCAAATATGCAATGGAATATTGCAAAGTGTTGAATCCTATGTATACATTCTTAAGATGTCAAATGTCTGATGACATTTGACAGTCTAATATATTGTCATAGACAAGATAATATATTGCCATAGACAAGATTACTTCACTTTAAAAAATTTTTAATTTGAAATATTGTGATTAATAATTATGATTTTTTAATTTAAATTTTTATTTTATTTCGAACCATTTTAATTAGCATATAATACATTTGTATGTGTGTGTATAATCTCTGTGCAAATGAAAGAAGAAAAAAAGAAAGAAAAAGAAATTGCAACTACTTCCATAAATAAATAAATAATATTAAAATTAAATCTTTTAGTGCGTTGAGACAATAATTTTATAAATTTCTAAAAGCATAATTTTGTAATCAATGCAAAATAATAATTATTTAAAATTAAAAAATGTGTTCTTAATCATTAATTCAAACATTTATTAATATATTTTAATATCAATATGCAAACAAAAGTTAGATAAAAAATAAATCTAAAATAATTTTACTTGTTAAATAAATTTTGATTAACATGGGGGGGGGGGGGGATAATCATAAAATTTAAATTACAACCAGGAAATTCCAGACCAGTGGTGTCGCCAAAAAAATTTTCAAGAGGGAACAAACTGAAAATTGTAAAAGTTTTGGTATGGTTTAGAAATACAATTTAATTCAAATATTTGATTAGTTGATTGATTCATATGATTAAGCAAACCTGTGTATAATGTATAAGCATCAACATATTTTTTGCATTTAATTTAAGCTATTTAAGTATTTTATTTACAAAAATTATACATCTTGCTCTAAACCAACTTGAATCTGAAAAACTTACTGTCAAGTCGACTTAAACTCTACTTGATGAAAAGGCTAGAACTAACCCCAGCAGCACAATATCTCCGAAAAGCATCCCCAGGATGTCCTACGGATAAGAGGGAATCCTATAGACCTCCTCAGGATGTTCTGTGGACATGTGTGCTACTAGGGAACCTCATCTACATGTCTGGTCAGATTGTCTCTAATTGGCTCTGTGATATAAATTTTATTTGGCAATTTAGATAATCTTTCAGACTAACGACATAATTTTAAAATAATTTTTTACTGCTTAGAATTTTCCAGGAGGGGGTAAATGCCCTGCCTTGTCCCTATGTGCCCACATCCATGAACCGGACACTAAAATGTTGATTTATATATAAAATGCTGTACCATGTATCAGAGTGTAAGATAAGGACCTAAGTTTAAAAAAATCAAAATGATCAAAGGTTAACCACTGTGAACTTACTTTATTATTATTGAATTGCAATAACTGTAACAGTCTATTTTCTAAAATTAATTAATGTTAGATGAAATGTAATATTGACTTTTTCATTAATAAAAGTTTGCTTTTAATGACTTTTATGAAAATGTTCTCACAAAAGTGGGTGCATAGTTATTTAGTTTGTAGACATTTTTACTTTCCTTGTTTGTTTTTATATTTTACATGTTTTTGCTGTGAATTTAGTTATTAGATTGCAGATACTATTGTTTGAAATGTACACTAGTTTCAGCAATTTAAAACTATGCAAAAAAGAAAAAGCATTTACCTCTTTGCTGCAATGTATTAGTTGGCTAGCTTAGTTTTGAAAGCCTTATATAAAATGTAGTACCTGGTTGTATTTATTGTTATTATTATTATTAAAGATATTATTATTATTTTAAATGTTTTTCTTTTAATATTTCCTTAATATTTTGTAAAAATATACAATTCAGTTATCTTATGAGCTAAACAGTATGTAAATTGTTTTTTATGAATTTGTTTTGCTTGCTGCTATCATAATTTTAAACTTTTTTTTTTAAATTTTATCTTTTATATTTAAAATATTTTTTCAGAAAATAAGTATCTAAGATTAAGATTAATTTCTCTTCAACCTTTCATATCGCTTATAGAATATTTGTTACATAATATTATTACTGTTTTTGTAAAATGAATTTATTCAAAAATTATGATTAAGTTCTAAGGTGCATTAAACAATCAGTATATAAAAGTTATTTTCAGAAAATGGATATACTTAGGTATCTACTGCTATTAAAATACTATAGCTATTTTCTAAATTATTTGCCAGATATATATTTTTTCATTCAGACAAATGTTTCACATTGCCATAAAAAGTTATGTTGGATGTCATTTGGACTAACTAATACATTTCTGTATTTGTTGATCTGTACAGTGGTTTTCTAACTTTGTCATGAAAACTGCTTTACAACCTTTCCTAAATGTAGAAAAAAAAAAACCATTGAAATCATATATTGCTTACTTCATCATATATATATAGGGAATTAATATAAAAAATATCTTGAATACTTTTTAATATAAGTTTTAACAGCTATCATGTTGTGGGTGAAAACTTTCAAAACATCGTACAGACTAGTGCCGATTTTCCAGAGGAAGTTATCTCTACTCCCAGTGTGATAGCGTAACCCGGACTTGCCTAACTTTTTCAGTGCTATCTTAATAAAGTTGTCTCTATACACAATTTTTCCATTGACTCATCCAATCAGGACGCGTTATTTTGATACGCCATATTTCTAAGATGGTGGAACATGGAAATCGCTTAAAGGGGAAATTTGGACAAGAAATATTATCGTTAAGCACATTTATTTTACCGTTAAATGACAAAATTTTTGAATTAATCATTTTTATTTTCATATGGTGATATGACATAGTTGTAAAAAAGATCAAAGAAGAAATAATAATGCGATATTTCACACAAATTAAAGGGAATTTTAACACTATCCATTGCATATTTTATTTGCACCAAGAAAAGTGATAAGTGTCAAAAGGTAGATTTCTTTCATCCAACTTTTCACCCATCTGTTGTAACCTCTACGGTGTTTTCGCTGAGGAAAAATCAGCACTAAAGTCGGCTAAAAAATTGGTTGTTCCAAAAGTCGTTGTGTCTGATAAGGCCTTAACCTTTTGAGAGGGGCTCTTCCGAAATCCTATGGTGAAGCGTGACAGATGCTGTCACAGCCCCTTTCAAAAGAAGAGGATACTTTACCTAATTTGACCAGCTGTCTAACCCCTTGTTATTCTATGGAGAAACTTGTTTTAGATATTGCTCATTACCTAATGTATTTTTCAAAATTCTGTTTTCACTTTTAAAAAATTCCCACCCGATAAAATGCTTCTCGTTTTTCAAAAATTGGTTAGGTTAATTTTTAATATTTCGTTTTAAAGCTGGAAAGTGCGAAAAATTAACTAAGACCATTTTTAGTATTTTATAGCTTCAAAATGAAATATTAAAATTTTAAAAATCAATTTTTGAAAAACAAGAAACATTACAAAAGTTGTGAATTTTTTACATGTGGAAACGGAATAAAAAAAATATATATTAGGTGATGAATAGTTTATAAAACATGTTTCCCTATAGAATAACATGGGGTTAGAATGTTGGTCAAATTAGCTGAAGATATCCCCTTAAGATGAGGACTTTTACATAGGGTGGACACTTATCAGGGAATTATGGCAAAATCAGGGAATGTAACTGAGTCTGGGAAAGTCATGGAATAGTCGGGGAATTTCATGTAAAGTCAGGGAATTTTGACACATTTTGTGGAAATAAGCCATGCTTGAAAGCTTGTTATTGTAAATTGCTAAATTTTTCACTAATTTTGTGAAATTCTTGTGGGAAATAAATAACAAAAGTCATGAAAAATGATAAAAAATAATCATGGAAAAGTCAGGGAATTTGGAAAAGTTCTAATGTTAGCCACCCTGTTACAGTGCAAGTGGAAAGAAATGGGACCAGTTGCGTCATCTCTTAGCAATATTCAGAAGTACCAAAAAAAAGAACAGGGTGGCCATTAGTCAGAGAAAGTCAGAAAATCATGGAAAAGTCAGGGAATTTAAGTGAATCTGGAAAAGTCATGGAATAGTCAGGGAATTTCATGTAAAGTCAGGGAATTTTGGCAAATTTTGTTGAAATAAGCTATATTTGAAAGCTCATTATTACTGTAAATTGCTAAATTGTTTGCTAATTTTATGAAATTTTTCGTGAAATAAAGAGTGTAAGTCAGGGAATTTGGAAAAGTTCTAATAATAACCACACTGAGGGGGAAAAAAAATTATGTATATATATATATATATATATATATATATATATATATCCTAGATGTCCTAGAATATACAGAGATGTATAAATAGCAACAAATTTACTTTCAATGATATAGTTTTTGTCTTCGATGCTGACTGAAGGGGCACAAAAAAAACAGGGTGTCTACTGACTTGACAGAAAAAAAATTCATGACCTCAAAAAAATTTTCATGACGTTTTTTATCGACATATCCAACTTTTCTTTTTAAATCAACATATTTATTTTCTTTTTTTTTTACCGATATATCACCTTGCTTTATTTTTAAAATTATTGCTTAACAACATTATTAGCTGTTTTTTAAAAAAAGAAAACATTTTTTTTTATTAACAATCAAACATTTTTTTTTTTTTTAAATTTATTATTTAAAATTATTGCTTTATTTTTAATTATTGCTTTATTTTTAAAATTATTGCTTAACAACATTATTAGCTGTTTAAAAAAAAAAAGAAAACATTTTTTTTATTAACAATCTAAGTAAATAGTAATGGAAATCAATCTAAAACAGACACGTATAACTACAAACATATGTACACTATTTGTGCAGTGTTATAATATTATAACTATAAGTTTTTTTTTTTTTTGGGGGGGGGGGATTTGAAAATTGTCGTTTATTTTTCTTGCATAAAGGAGAGGAATATATGTATTAAATTTTTTTTCAAATCTACAAATATATATATATTCTACGAAAAGAGTATTAGAAGAAAAGAGTTATTAAACTAAGGAAAGTATATAACTATACATCTCAAACTTTGCATTTGGATGTCTTTCCTATACTTCAAAATAGAATACATTCTGAATTAAAAAAAAAAAGTAATTCATTCAGTTATATATTAGTACTGTTTTGATTAACAAAATATTTTAAGCATACATATATTTTAAAAAAGTTAAATGTTAAAAAAAAAAATATATATATATACAAAGTTTTTTTTTTTGGGGGGGGGGGGAGCGGGGGGGAAGGCCTGTAGATTTTCATAGAAGATAATTTTGTTTTTTAAAGATATAAATGACTATATTAGGTTTATATCTACTAAATAATAGAAACCTGAAAATGGATCTGAACTCACAATAGAGAATTTTAATGACCCACACCTGACTCAAAACCTAAAATGAAAATTAATACTTCATCTAAAAATCTTGCAATTTAAGTTATAAAGTAATTTTTTATTGCTATACAACTGATAAATAATTTGAAATAATTTAAAATGTAATTACTATTGCACCAAGTTAAAAGTTTTAAAATCTGAAAAATGGGTAAATAATAATTTTTAACCATTTAGGTGTGTTGTGTACTTCAAGTGTACAAAATGTGCTTCAAGTTCAGTAATAAGTACAAAGCTTTGAATAAACACCATAAAATGCAATAAACTCACAACAAGTGTTTCAGGTTGAAAAAAACACGACCGCTCATCAGCCGAACAAAGTGGGCACGAGTGCTACAAGCAAAGCGACAATGCACCAAAGGATGCATTGTCGAATTATGTTTTTGCCCGTTAAAGAAATTATTTTGAAAGATATTCTCAAGTTGACCCTACTCGTAGGAAAAAAAAATTCAATCAACTCAACCCAAACTGCAAGAGAAAAAAAATGTTCAACCTGACCGGTGAAACTGGGTTACCTAAACCAATACATGACTCAAACCAACGGTCGAATTTCATGACCTGTTCTTGACTTTCATGACCTATTGCTGAATTTCATGACCTTTTCATGACTTTCATGACCCATTGTTGATTTTCATGACTTACATGACCTAGTAGACACCCTGAAAAACCAATCATATAACATACAACACAAATCAAGAAGGGGTGAAAATAAATCTATACAACAAATGAACTATTTTTTCTGCAAATAAATATATATGTTTGTTTTGATTTAAGAATTTATCAGATAATGATAACAGTAGATACTCTGCTTTATAATGCTATGCATGTATGAATTTTTAATTTTTATTTAAATAACAATATTTTTTACGTAATAATTGAATGTGCATTGATTGTAAATAGAAGGAATATTGATATCTTTTAATAAATAACTTGTTAAATTTTAGCCGTATTATTTTGTTTTTCATTTCCATTTGATTGTTTTATTATACTCAAATTCTTAAACAGAGCACAGTTCTTGTAATATAGATGTTTGGGATTGATATTTTTAAATACAGTATTACATACTCTAATTTAAAAATGTAAATAATTATGTATAAGGTTTTAGAGTTATTTGAAGATAAATATTCTTAGAAACTAGTCTAAATGCTTGTAAATATTATTAGTGTGAATCTCTTTTATTAAAACATTTGTAACAGCAGGGATAATTTCCTTTAAATATGAAAAAAGCAACTTTTTCTTTCTTTCTTTCATTTTTTTTTTTTTTTTTTTAATGTAATAAATAACTGAAACCACAAATTTTTTTTTAAAGGATTGTATTTAAATTCTTTATAAAACTTGATATATATTTTATAAAAACAACAAAAATATTATTTTAATATTCACTTGTATAATATAAAGTTTGTACTTTGTGCCTATATACTCCTTATATGTTCCCTTACATTGCTTTGTTGTGTAGATTAACAATAAGTTACTGAATTTTTAGGATAATTATATATTTTAAATAAAATGCTAAATAGTATGAGTTGAACTTCAAACTGTATGTAATACATTACATGCTATAACTATCTAGTTCAAAAGTTCCTTTACTTCTAAATTTTACATTAGAATTTATATTTTACTATTATTTATGATTAAAGTTAGCCATTGATTTTATATATTTTTTTTAAAGTGTTCTAAATAAATTTACTGAAATTTAATGAAACTGATTATCAACAGTGTTATTTTTAAAATTATCATTAGATGTGATGATTCTCATACTATGGTTCTGAAAATATATTGATGTTTAATCATAATGCAAATTAGGTGTAAAAAATAAATAAAAAATATGTGATAATCCAAAAATCAACTTAACTCAAATAATAGTGATTGAACTTACCCAGGGATATAACTACCTTTGACATGGAAAAATTCTTAAACTGCTGCTTGCATGCAGAATAATTTATGAAGGCAGACTTATTAATAATAAATCATATTGCTGTTATTAAAAATATTTTTTATATCTATATTAAGTGATATTTAGAGAATTTATCAGGCAAATTAAACATTCGAAATGAGGATTTTCAAAAAACAAAATGATTTAACATGAAATTTAGAGTTTGAAAAATGTTCAAAAACCCTGAATTCTGAAGTAGCCCCTGAAAAGTTTCACCCCTGCTTACCTTTATTTTATTTCTTTTTTGACTCTAGAACATCATTCATTTTCATTTTGACTCTTGCATCAGGTTAACACAAATTACCATAAGACATATTATTATATTAGATTTGGCATAAATTGTTATTTTCAGATAAATTATTGATGCTGTTTTCAGCTTCAGATCATTACAATAGAACCTCGATTATCTGACGTAATTAGGACTGAACTTAGATCAGATAGTCGAAATTTCTGTATAATCGAGAATTTTTCAATAATTATCTAGTTTAATATATAACCCTTTCCGACCAAAAGCGTACAATTGTACGGGTTAGACATTCACGGCATCCACTCACATTTTTGCATCTGGAGCAGTCGTATGTAATAAAATCAGGAAAAAAACGATCGAGCTAATTAGCAAAAAGTGTAAAGTACAATTTTCAATCAACAAATATTGGTTATAGTCCATATTATTCTTTCAGTTTGAAAAAACAGAAGAATGTAATGCTTTAAGGTAAAAATGTTCCCGGTCAGAAAAGGATAACGTCATAATTGAACTGCTCTTATGATTATTTAGACTACTAAATTAGATTATCTAAATTCAAATTATACATAAAAATTTATTTTGAAACAAAAAATTTTCAGTGATTTAAATGGAAGCTTCATCTGGCGTAAATTGGTCACCCTTTGTCATGCAACTCTGTCACGAACCTTTTTTAAAAGCATTAGTTCAGAGAAATCACACTGTTCTTTTTTTTCAAACCAAGCAAGGTTTTTTGAAAAACATTCAAAAGCATCAATTTACTAATCTTTACTTTGAGAATCATTCTTGCCATCATCATCATATTTTTCATCGGCTTTAGAGAATGCTGCATAGAAAATATATGACATTGGGTTTTTGAAATTCTACAGCTGTGGAAATATCGTTTTTTGAAAAGATGGCAAAAGAGGTTTTGTTCCCTATGCTCGCTTACAACCAGAGGGTGCAATAGCATTTGATTGTTGTGGCACTTGGCAATATGGCATTCCAAATATCGAAATGTGTGTGCTTTTGTTTAGAACAGGGACATGTACACAGGGGATGGTAGGATCTCAAGCTAATTTAAAAGGAATTCTAAGAAAGAGAAACCAAAATATTTATCTGTATTCATAGTTAAGAAAGAATGCTTGCATACACAAGGAATGTGAAAGTAAAAAATAAATAAATAAATAATTTTTATTAAAGTATTGTTTAAAAGAATTTCGAATAATAGGTGCTGTAAAAAAAGGTCAGGAAACATGGAGAGTTATGGTTAAATGAGGGTCAGATAATTGAATTTCTACTGTATATGATAATTTGTCTTTTTCTTCTGATGTTTGTAACAATAACTTTACTATGCTTGTAGAAGCTAATTGCAAAACATTACTTTGAAACTTTCTTCCTCTCTCTCAATTAATATTTTGCTATATACTTTCAACTGAAATCTACAATTTTCTTGTTATTCAAAAGAATAGTTAAAAATTTTATCATCCATATTTCTTTCTTTAAAGAAATTTTACGCAAATTAAAATATTTCCTTAGTTGCACTACTGTAAAGACATTCAATTTAAAAATTTATTGCTATAAAAATCTTAAAAAAATAAAAAAATAAGTATATATTTTTTCTTTTCACAATTAATGCTCCGAGTATCAGAGCTCGTCACAGAGTTTGTATGGCATAATTATATGCCCATATGGCATATAATTATGCCATTTAATTATTATCATTATTTGTATCATTTAAACTTTTTTCAAGAACAATGTATCAAATTTTTAACCAGGATGTTGGTTAAAAGTTGAGTTGTCATCAAAATCGGCATTTTTATTTTTCATTTTTAAGTTCTCCTATGAATTTAATGCAACTTTTTTTTTTTTTAAATATAAGAATTGTAAGTATGCAACTGAAAGCAGTTTTTTAAGCAAGAACCTGTATTAAACTTTATATAGTAATATGCCCGGTGTTATATTGATTTTCAAGTTATTTGTTTTATTAATAATATTACTGTTTCAGATATTTTTTAATATATTCCTAAAATGCTTTATTTGCTTGTGATTGTTATATTAATAATATAATTTAATGTAAGGCTGCTTTAAAATCTACAATTATTTTATTTAATAGTTTGAGTTTGAAGCAAATATATTGGGTGTATGGACACAATTGTGCATCAGAAAAATAAAAAAATTCTATTTGCTATTCTACAGTAAAGAGCCTTTTTAATTTCTTTTAAACTAAGTTCAAGAATAATGTATTAGATTTTTCAAAATAAAATTTGTTTTTATTTAGTTTGCATCATCAATTAATGTGTTATCTTTTTATTCAGTATTTCCATATAATACCGTATTTGTAAAAAATCATATGTCAGTAAAATATTTGGTGAAGAGCTAGTTTTAGCAATCCTACACAACTCCTCCTTTTTTCAATATTATTTTTATGTTAACGGGGCAAAATGCGATTTCACAAAAAACTTCATATCTCAAAGAAAAAAACAGATATCCGTAAAATTTTTGCTTTAGAAATTCGGTCCGCAAAGGGGGGGGGGGGGAAGGGGGCAAAACGTGGTTTCACATACTCCTATATATCTCAAACCAAAAAACAGATTACGTGAGATTTTTATTTCAAAATATAGTTAACATAAATACCTAAAAACTAATTTCTGGAATTTTAGAAATACGGCCGCTAAGGGGGACAGGGGGCAAAACGTGATTTCACAAAAACCTTTATATCTCAAAGAAAAAAACAGATATCCATAAAATGTTTGCTTTAAAATATAGCTAACGCAAATACCTAAAAACAAATTTTTGGTATTTTAGAAATTCATTCCCCAAGGAGAGGGGGAGGAAGCAAAACATTATCTATATTATATCTTCCATATAATAATATAGATATTTCTTCTATAATAAAGTTTTAAAAATAATTATTTTAATTTTTTAGTTGTTGCAAAAGAATTTAAGAGTTGATTTATTTTTCGACATATAATAAAATATATTTTCACACGAATAGTAAAAGAAATATTAAATAATAAATTTGCTTATGCTATGACAAAATGACATCATTATCAAAATTAAATAATAGTAATAAAAATCCAACATATTTTTTCAAATTTTGTTTCATAATCTTTTTTAACATACCTCAATTTTAGATTTCTTTTTAATAGTGTTTTTATTTATTTATTGACACGCATAATACGTTTGGCATGAAAGCTAATTCAGCATTATATTCAGACTAGCAGGCTTTGCTGGTTATATATATTGGAAACTGTTTTCTATATAGCTTTATGAAAAAAAGAATAAAATAAAATAATGAAATCGCTCAAAAGTTCGCTTTGGGTTCCCGTTGCCTTCAGCAGCGACTTGTTCGTCTTCGCAGTCTCCGGTGCCTGGCCCTATTGCCTGCGACAATGGCTTACCTGTGGGCTTCCATTTGGGTGCTTATCATATATGACAGTTTCGATATGGACAGTATCGAAAAATTTGAAGTAGCCCTTTTATATTTGAATCCCAGTTACATATGAACAACATTATGCGTGATGTACATAATATTTGCTTTCAAGTTATTTCCTATATTTATTTGATTTAATCGATCAACCATAAAATTTCAAGCCAAATATAATATTATAATATTCTATGATCGGTTACGTCTATCGCATGAGACAATTATTATTATTTTATTTTATTTTTTATTTATTTTTTGTGGTTTTAGTTAATAGTAGTTGGTATATAGAAAAATAAATAAATTAATTAATATGTAAACCTGATCATGGTACAAACTTAATACAGCTCCCCTTGGCGAATTTTGAATTTTTGTTGCCGTTTTAGACCAAAATATAATTTAAGCGATTATTGTTCCTATTTCTTTCTATCTTTTCTTTTCATTCTTTTTTTCAATATTTTGTAATTTAGTTATATTTTTGATGCGCTATTTGGCTTTAAAAGGCTGTCCTTGGCAAAAAATGTCCGATCTACTTCACAATCAAAATTAAAAAAATTGTCCAGAATTAGCAAATAAGTAAATACCTTTGATATAATTCTAAATTCGCTTTTATGCCAAGTGTGATTCATCCATGCTAAAAAAGAAAATCTGAAGTTGAGGTATATAAAAAAATGCTATGAAATAAAATTCAGAAGAAACATGGTAGATTTGTATTATTACTATTTTATTTTAAATTTATAAAGATATCATTTTCTCATTCACCAATTCAACATTTAGTATTTTTTTATTTTTTGCGTGAAAGCATATTTCATTTTATGTTGAAAAAAAAATAGATAAATAAATAAATAAATATACCTTGTAAACTTTTTTGGCAACAATTAAAAATTTAAATGGCTTATATTGTAGCAATTACCAGTTTATTATTTTCATATTTTAATTAATTTTAAAAAATCTAATCAAATTTCCGGTATAAATAGTAGCCTGTGTCCTATTCCAGATTATCATCTATCTCTGTACCAAATTTCATCCAGATCCGTTTAGCCGTTGTGGCGTGATTGAGTAACAAATATATACATCCATCCAAACTTTCACATTTATAACATTAGTTTAGATTTACTTATTCATAATGCAGGGTAATTTTTTTTATTTTGATGCTGGAGTAGATACGACATTTTTTGCCAAGGATTCTAGTTTCGGGATAGCCACTTTAAGCCAAGTAGCCCATAAAGCATATAAACAAATAAATTATAAAATATTGAGAGAAAAAAAAAGGATAGAAAGAAACAAACAGTAATCTTATAAGTTATGTGTTTTTGTTTAAAATGGTGACAAAAATTCAAAAGTCGCCTAGGGGAGCTATTATAAGACTGTACCACAATAAGACTAAATATTTATTTATTTATTTTTCTACATACGAACGACTGTTAACTAACTGTGAAATAATAACAAACAAGAACAAAGTGTTGAACAACAAGTTAGTTGTCTCACAGCATATTGTAATATTATATTTGACGTGAAATTGCTGTCATTTTATGGTCGACTGGAAAAATCGAATAAATATAGGAAATAACGTAAAAGTAAATATTATGTACAGTACGCATAGTGTTGTTCATATGTAATTAATATTCAAATATAAAAAGGCTACTTCAATTTTTTCAATACTGTCTGTTTCGAAATTGTTAAGCACAAAAGTGGAAGCCCACTGGTATGGCATTGTCGCATGCAATAGTGACATACACCCAAGCGAGCTTTTGAGCAATTTCAATGAATTTTATTTTTATTTTTTATCTATAAAGCGATATAGAAAAGAATTTTCTTTAAATATAGTGACCAGCCATGCGGGTAAAATTTGTCCGAAGAAATCCATAGGAACTGAGGCCACAATTTTTAGTGTGTGGTTTATTTACGTGTATCCAACACCCACTGTAATGGATTTTGAGAATTTCCCCATTTTCCCCCTTTAAGGAAGGGAGAGCAATAAAGACGTTTCCAATCATAACTTTGCTTACAATTATCACAGTAAGATTAATTTTTATGTGTGGGTTGGTTATGCGTTCTCAACACGCACTTTTAAGGGCAGAGTGGGGGCAAAGCACGTTTTTAAGAGTAACTCTGTTCCAAAGTACC
This sequence comes from Salticus scenicus, assembly GCA_963930645.1. Taxonomy (NCBI): domain Eukaryota; kingdom Metazoa; phylum Arthropoda; class Arachnida; order Araneae; family Salticidae; genus Salticus; species Salticus scenicus. The sequence goes on along the minus strand of OZ005655.1, from coordinate 177,911,981 downwards.
TCAGGAAACCAATTTTTTTTATATGTCGGTTGATTATGCATACTCAACACACACACTACAAAGGGGTTTCGTGAATTTCCACCCTACCGGTCTTGGGAGGTAGGGACAAAAAACATGTATCCAATGTAACTGTGCACTAAATTATCTTAGGAGTGAGATTTTTGATGTGTGTGTCGGATATAAAGAGATTTTGCAAAATTCCCTCCCCCGTACCTCCTTTATGTGCAGGGGGTAAAAAACATGTTTTAAAATATAATTCTGTTTCAAATAATCTCAGGATCTCTTGTAGCATGGTGAAGACTGCTGATTCTGTTTTTTTATTTACAAATTCTGATTTTTTATTTACAATTATTAATTTGCAAAACTACTGAAAAATGCTTTAAATTATATATATAAGCTAGATATTTAAAAATAAAAATTTTAATAAATACTTTTCTTAGAATATAGAAATGAATGTATTCTTTGTAGGTCTAATTTGTTTGTGTATAACATATTTAAATAATGAAGTCATTTGGCAATAAACAAAAGAAAATTTTATTACTATGCAAGTGTTATTATTATTGTTATTTGAAATTTGAAAATTTTCAAATGTAATGCAGATGTTATATACAATGAGAATGACATGTTAAAATGCAAATATTGTCAAAAATCATTCTGGGAAAGGTTTTTTTTATAATTTGTAAATTGAGCAAAATGTCTTTAAGTTTGAAATACTTAAATAACATAACATATTTCTGATTTCAGAAAACAATTTTGAGATTATACAATATTTAGTTCAGAAATAATACTGGATAATTGTATGGTAAATGGAATACACAGGAATATTTCCACTTCCAATACTATTTTCTAATAATAATCACCGTCTTATTTAATCACAAAAAAACAACTGCTGTAAGTATACAATAATGATTTTTTTTTTTTTTTTTGGTAATAAAGTAGAGGGTTAAAAAAAAAAATTCACCTTTTTGTGTCACTGACACCACTATGTGCGATGGAATCACCGTACTATGTTGCATTTAAGTCTGATTTTTCTTTTTAAAATAGCCATAATCTGATTAAAATATTTGAAATAAATGTAGTTTCGAAAATACAATGAAGCATTGATAATCCAGAAACCTATAATCTAGCAGCATCTATAAACCAGTACTGATGACCTTTTTTCCCCCTCGTGAATTGTAGTATTAAACGGCATACTTGTCAACTTTTATACTTGTCAGTAAAGTTTATGGATTTTCATTTAAATTATTTACAAATTGACATGGATTTTTTACAGATTGATCAAGATGTAGGCAAAATTTATGAAAAAGAACAACGATTTATTTTAATTAATTAATTATTATTATTATATTTTTATTTTTATTTTTTTGCAATTGTAAATACAGAAGTTATTGAAAAAGAGATTGTTATCAATAGTGATACCGAAAGACAATCAAACATGAATGCCAGAATTTCATAAGCAATTATCAACTGATGAATGTGCGTATGTTAATGAATAAAATGTAAACTGAATATTATTTATGCTTCTGAAAGGGGTTTGTATACGTGTTTTAAAACTATTGTTTTATAAATATTTCTTTGGATGGTGTGATTAATCGATGATTTTGATACATTTTCTGAACACCTGTAATCTGAAAAAATCAGTAAACCCCCGTTGAACACCTATAATCTTGAAAAATCAGAAATTGGCTACTTCTATTTTCCGTTGATACGGGATTATTGTTGTTTTCCTGTAGAAAATATATTCCGCTCTCTATTTTAAATAGTAAAGAATCCAAATCGATTGTGCAAACTTGTTGAATTGTTTTTCTTTATCAAATGCCTGGTTCATTGCAGGACATTTGGGGATATATGTTGTAGACTTTTCAAAATCTGAAATCGAGCCAGTTGTTGGAATTAACAGTTTACGAAACAGGTTAAAGAAGGCCTTCAAAATTATATGTATTTATAGTTCTGAAATTAACATTTTACTGATTTCTTGAGAAAATTATTGTACAGTGATAGATATAGACCTATTTTTTTTATGCAGAGGGGTAATCATTATGTTTCTCAATTAAATAATTTCCTTTTAATTCTATTGCTTAATTAAATAAAATTATTTTCTTTATTTTGGGAAGGAATATGACCCAAACTGTTTGTTGTGCACTCAGCTTGAAGTTATTGAATTATACTGACTAGGCATTAGGTCCGAATACTTAGAAATTTTTTTTGCCAATAGCAACAATAGTACTTTATAATAGGTATTAACTTTAGCTTTAAGTATAATTAGGTATTATCTTCTCAATGTTGTTAATAAATCAGAGGTTAAACAATTATCAATTACTAGGCAGCATACTTCTTTTTGTGTAAGTTGTAATGTTTAGAAGCATTAATACATTCGATTGCAATGTTAGATTGTATTTTAGAAAATTTTGTTATAATGCCAAAATAATAAAAATATATTATGTTGATTTTTAAATAATAAATTAAAATACCTTTAAAGTTATGAGCACTTCCTCTGCATCCCAGCCTTCTTCAGAATAGCCTTTAAGATGAATGTGGCTACTTCATTTCTTTCTCTCCAACTGTAATAGGTAGCACCATCTTACGTTTTATGTTTTTGTTAGCTCTGTGTCATTGCATGCATGTTCATTGGCTAAGATTTTCATTGTTTCACATTTGACTGCATAGCTATGGTTTCAAAATATTTGAAAATATTTCAATATTTTTAAAATCAATATTTATATTTTCATTTCTGTGATGTCTGTAGAAACCAATAGAGAGAAAAAGATAAATATTAAAAATAAGGAAACTGTGGAAATCTTAGCTGACAAATATGCATGCAATGACATAGAGCCAACAAAAAACATAGATATAAGATTTCACTGTGTACTACATTTGGTGAGAAAGCAACAAAGCAGCCATAGTCGTGCTAAGGACAATTTGGAAGAAGGCTAGAATCCCAGTAGGAAGTGCTCAGAAAAACTTAAAAAGTATTTAAATTTATTAGTTATAAAAAAGGTTTAAAAAATATATAAGTTGATTTTTTTTTGAAGAAATATATATTGGTAATACTATTAACCTAATAGACTTGAGAAAGGGGGATATATACACTAATGCTCAAAAGTTTAGCAAAATTTGCAAACGATCAGTTTTTTTTCTATTTAAAAACTTATCTCTCGATGAAATGTTTTCAAACATTGGGTATTTGAAGAACTGGGTCTTCCTCATGTTTTTCAGTGAAGATTGGTTTAAGACAACATTTAGGGGAACGGTAAAAAAAATTGAGCAAAATCAATAATGTTTAGTTTGTAATCACCCTATATTGCTAAGTGAACGAAATAAACTGTAATTTTAGGATATGTTAATTTGTTAATACAGACTTACTTTAATTTGTGGATGAATTTGTGTGACAATAGCATATTAAATTACAGAGATTTAAGCATTTATTTTAAAACTCTAAAAAAAAAAAAAAAAAATCAGCATGTATTTTATTTATAATATGCACAGTTTTTTATGAAAATTATTCCCACTTTCAGATAAGTTGGAAAAACACCTGTAAAACAATATACTGCAATCGGAATACAAATATCTCATGAAATATGAACATTTTTATGAAAAACGTTTTCACTGTGCATATGCGAAAGATACAAAAATTTTTATTGCATAGGTTGAATGCTAGATATAATGGGCGACTTTTGTCAAAAGTGTATTTGAATAGAGTAAAAATTAAGCAAATTATCTGAAAAAGAACGAGCTAGATTTTAGATATTTTCCAAGAGTTGAAATTTCTTAAGGGGTTTTTCACATGTTGTGTAATTAATTTAAAGATCCAATTATTTTAACCACTTAGCAAAAGTTCTTTTTTGTGTAAACCCCCTTATCTCACAAATCTTAGTAAATAAACAAAAATATGTTAGAGTTACATGCTTATAGAGTAGCTTATTCTGTGACATTACTGTGTAAATCAAACCATACTAAACTAAACTATAAGAAAATCAGCAATAAATTCATAAGCAATTTTCTTAAAAATCTAATACAGTACCTGCCGCTTATTCAAATCACATTTGTTCTGAGCGAAAGTGATTTTATTAAATGGCTGATTTTTATATCCGGCGAACGTTCCTGTACTCAAGCAAAAGGTGTTACTTCCCTGAATTTGAAAAGAAATTTCAAAAGATACCAAATAATGAAATTATTAAACAGTATTAATTATTTTTAACAGATAATTATTTAATTGTTCTTTCAAAATAATAGAATTAAACACATCCCAAGCTCCAATGCGCTTTCCTTTCTGTAAAATTATCATTACTTTGCTAAAAGTTCACGCCTTTCTTTAAAATTTAAATTTTGTCCATTTAAACGTCTTGTTTCTTAGTTATTTCAGAATAAGAATTAGAAATTGTCTTTTAATAATTAAAAATTAAATACAAAAGTCCCTGGCGAATTAAAATCGAATTTGTAATTTATTACCGCGCTTTGAAGAATGCATTCCTTGAAATTATTCCTAAGGCAAGTGATGAGACGTGTTTAATTGCTGCAAATGTAAAATTTAATGTTCTAAATGTAAAATTTTCGACAAAGAGAGATAACGGAGGGATTTCTGTATTTAATTTCTTTTTTATTTAAAAAATTAAAATTCATAGTGTAAGTAAAAATTTTCTTAACATGCATAAATGGTATTTTTGCTGCTGAAGAAATTTTTTTTTTTTGAGTTTATTCCGGCGATGCTGATTTTATTAAGCGGCAGTTTTAAAACTGGTTTGCATTGATTTGATTCCGGTCCTGGCAATTTGATCAGATTAAGCGGCTGATTTTATTAACCAGTGATTTTATTAAGCGGCGGTTACTGTATATGATATATATATAAATGACTAAATAATTTACATGGGCCTCTGTCAACATTGTCATATGAACTGATTATATAAGTGACAATACAATAATGAAGCATTAAAAAACGATTTTAATTTTACATTGCTGTTACAATATTTCACATTAATTATATGATCTTCCTTATTATTGCTATTAAAACTTTACATATTGGGGTTTAAAAATATTACTTTATGGCTTGTATTTTCATCTTTTTGGTACAACTTGCATGGAATCTGATCATCTAACTCTTGACAGACATGCATACTTCAACTAATACATATGTAAAAAATAAAATAAATGCCTGAAGCTTTTCGTCATTAATTGAGGGACAACTGAAAATTTTACTATATAAATTAGAACTTGCATTAACTGAAGATTTGCAGTAGTCAAACAGTCAACTCCCTTAAATCCACAGACCTATAATTCACGAATCCCTCTAATCTGCAGTTGATTTTTTAATTTAAACAAAGAACTTTACAGCTGAGGTTTCGAAAAAATCAGCAATATTTCTCACATATTTCATTCTTTTTTAATCTATTTTTTTAGTTTTATCCTTGCTTTTAAACACAATTGGGAAAAAAAGAACCCAGTGAGATTCTGGTATTTATTATCCTGCAATTGATATGGATTAGTGCCAGGTCAAGCCAAAAAACATCAGGAAAATGTATAAAAATTTAAAACAAACCACTATTACATCAGTTTTTAACAAAATTAATCATTGATGAATATTCATTTCAGCACTTAAAGAATATTTTCTTTTGTATTTTTTAAATAAATATGTATGTTTATATTTTATTGCTCCGTATTATTTAAATATGCTTAAATTATCTACCTTCATATATTATAATTAGTTTTATTAATAATGAAGAAATATTTTATTCTAAAATTTATTATAAATCGTCTTTCTATTTTAATATCTATTCATTAATTAATACTAATAACTGGCTTTGCATTTGAAAAAGAAAAATATGAACAAAGACAATGATCCCTAATCCACAAGCTCCTATAATCTGTGCAACCTTTGGACAAAACTTTTGCGGATTAGAGAGAGTTGACTGTATTAATATAAATACTAAATTTTTTTGAGGAATTTTCTTTCAGTTTTGTCATTTTCCCATTGGTCATATAAATAGTTATATTACCATGATTTTTTTTTTTTAAACTGCTATGTGAATTGTTTTGCTTGCTACATTTTCTTAACGTCTAAAAGCAAAGAGATACTCATCATTCAAACATTTTTAGTTTTAACTGCGTAAGGAACAGTTTCTCACTATAACACAAAACTCTGCTAATTTCTCAGAGCTGAATCATAAAATATCACTGAGTTTTATAATATGAAATAGCTAGGAATTTTTTTTTTCAATTTTTAAATATTGATGAAAAATTACGTACACTCATTTCTTTATACATATATGGTTCATGTTGATGTATTTCATTCTGACAAGAAAAATGATACAACTCAAAAATGCAGTATTTGAGAAAAATCAACTCAATGCATTGACTAGCAATATAACACTGACAAAACTGCCTCTCAGATAGATAATTTTTTAACCCTACAATGCACCCAGTTTCGTATGTGGAACACTGACTTTAATCGTTCCTGTAGCTATAAAACTATTAGTAGCGACATCTCTTGAAATCTTGATAGAAGCTACTGATATTTAGCAATGTAGTAATACGAATCTTTACCTAAAGATGTCGTTCGTGTTTTTGTTGTAGAGCGCTCAGTGTGAAATTTGAATGAAAGTGATACATTAGTCGTTTGTCTGAATTCAAAAATAAAAAAAAATAATAGTTATTGAACAGTTTTGACTCGGGAAAAAAAAAATACTGTGTGTTATAACGAAATGTATATTTTGCAGAGGTAAGTTGTTTTTTTATATTACAATAGTAAACGTATTAGTAAATCATATTTTTATGTATGTTCCACATATGGTACGTTGAGCTAAAAAGTTGATTTTTCCATAAAATATGGTTTTATTTTTATAAGTTTTCCCTATCTTCTGATCACTAATTACAACCTATATATTTTTGTCGTGCACTAAAAAAAAATTGGGCCTTGTAGGGTTAAATAAAGAAGTGACACTTTTTGTGCATGCTGAGGAACTTCGATGAGATAAACTCAAAATTGCCATTTTTTCTTTATTTGTGTCACTCTTCTTACTAGAATGCGATATGTCCATTAAAAACTTTTGGTTAAAGTCTTTCTTATTTTGTTATATTAAAAAATATGTTATTTTACAGTAGGAAAAAAATATTCTGAGTTAATTAACTGAAATAGATGCTGATACAGAACTAAGAAGCAGACTTGAATTTTCGTTTCAGCTTATCATTTAAATCACACAGTTGTTGCAAGAAACCATCATTTGGAATAATTTCTCTGTGTTTGCGGACAGTCCTCACTGCCTCTTGAACAGTCATACCTTTTTTTAACATCAGAAAAGCACATACAAGTGTTGCTGATCTACTTATACCAGCACGGCAATGTACTAATACCTTGCCTGAAAAAAAGAAAAAGAGTAATCAGTGAAGAATTTTTTTTTTTTTTTTTTTTGACATGTAAATAAAGGCATAAGATCTAAAGAAACTTTTATTAAATTGCTTTTTCATTTTTAAATGATGTTTTGTTTTAATTAGGAAATATATCAACTATTTGTTAAATTACTATGTTTATATGGCATAGAAAAATTAATAGTAATTACCAGAATAAATGTAATTTGGCTATTTCGGTCTTTACAAAAATGATACTATCTTCTATGTGTAATATAAAAGAAAAAAGTAAAAAATAATGCATGCAAAATTAAAAGCAATTATTTTGATATCTGTGGCATGTTATCTCTCAATTTCTTTCATCATAAAGAGTGAAGAAGAAGCTTATTTCTAAAACAACAAGCTAGTTGTAGACTAAATACATTATGGTCATTTACTTGTACTCCCCCCCCCCCCCCCCAAAACCTCACATAAAAAAAAAAAAAAAAAAAAAAAAAAAAAAACTAATACGTCATTTAGGATGAGAACTTCAGTAACTGACACAAATCTTTAATAACTGACACTTAAAAAAAAAAGGGATCAGTTAATATACAGTATAAATCTTACCTAGACATTTCAGTTATTTTTTTTAGTAATAATTAAAACTTTACAATAATGATTTGTATATAAAGCCATAAAACTGCAACATATTAAAATTGACTAATTATTTTCTTTTAGCTATAAATACTGGAGAAAGTATTGTGTTTTGAGTTGAAATTTTTAAAACTGTGTTTTGGCTGTAAATATCACACTTTAAGGAGGCGCTCTAAATCCAAAAATCAAGATTTTAGCTATTGGTCAGTTTGTTATCAATCAGTGTAACTTGAAAAGAAATATCAGAAAACAGTCCACATTTGATATTTAAATCAATTTTATACAGTGATATTACTTGAAACTTTGTATAAAGATCAGACAAATAGTCGATATACTGGAACATACAGGCAATTTAAATACATTATGTCCATGGACAGATTTGTTGTTGGTACAATTTAATACTAAACATAATGATGTTAACAAATATCAGTTTTATGTAAAAAAGCATGTTTCATATAAAATTTGGTTTATAAGCATTTATCATTGAGACCATGTAAAAGAATTTGGCTATATTAGTGACAATGGTTGGAAATGGCTAAAAACTCATTTTAAGCTTGAATTTTTGTATTGTACTAAATTTAAGTACTATTTGGTAAGTATACAAATTACAGACAATATACAGGACTATTCAAAATTAGTCAGATAAGTATCAAAGAGTGTTGTGGATAAAAATTCTCTAAATAAATGGAAAGAAATTTTTTAATTAAATATTAGCTTTAAATGTTTTCTTAAAATGTAATACATGTTGAATAAAACTGTTCTTAAAAGTGCATTCGAAATTTCAAATACAGTATCTCTTATTTACCTTAAACTTAATAATATGTCATAATAGTTTGTTGGGTAAGAGAAAATTATATGAAAACCATACCAGTTTTTATTTACTTTTACTTTATTTTTTCCAACAAGAGGCTTAGAAAAATGAATGACGTGTACATATTTAAGTGCACATATTTGGTGACAATTTATCATTTATATTCGAAATATTTTTTTCATTGATACATAAGGTAAGTTAATAGCACTGTGCAGAAAAAAAAAAAAAAAAAAAAAAAAAATCGAACCCTGACACTATTCCTGCCTATTCATATGTAAAATGACCTTCTGAATCCAAATATGACCCCCATTTTGCCCAATCTCGCATCATTTTCTCGGGACGCCACACCCTCCCTCAATTTTTATCATTTATTGGTAATTTTATGGCCATGAATTTGATTTGGAGAATGGAAAAGAATTATTTTATTACTTAAAAACAGAAAAAAATATAATGTAAAATAAATAATAATAATAATTGATTAATAAAAAATAATAAATGTAGTTTATAATTTCAGTGGCAAATCCCCCCCCCCCCTCTAAATTTTTCCCTCGCTGTAAATGTTCCTATTTTAGAATTTTTCACATCTGTAGCCCTTCAAAAGATATTTAACAATTAAAATAATCCCCCCCCCCTAAAAATAAAATTTATAGCCATAAAATTACCGATAAGTGATAAAAATAGGGGTACATCCCGAAAAAACGGTGGGTGATAGGGCAAAATGGGCATCATATTCGGATTCAGGAGGTTATTTTACATAAGAATTTTCAAAAATGGTGTTGGGGCCGATTTTCATGCAGAGCAGTGTAGTTAATAGTCAGTAATATAATAGTTAAATAGTTTACATTTAATTAGTTGTAATAGCTGATTTCTATAGTTACTCTCAATAAATAGTTTATGATTTGTGATTTATATTTCTATTTGCGCAAGTTTAGGTGAAAGACAACAATTTAGTTGTACATAATAGTTGAAATTTTGTTGAGTTTAGTAAACATAAAAAAAAAAAAAAAAAAAAAAAAAGTGTGTGATGCTATTTTTTAACACATTTTTTCTTCTTCTTCTTTTATTTTATTTATTTATATATATATTTATTTTTTGCTGTGTGGAAGTATTCATTCTCTATTTTAAAAATATTTGGAAAAAATGGAATAATGTTTTTAATGTACAGGGTGTATCAAATGACCTGATTTAGAACTGTCATTTAATTTAATGGAAATACGCAAAAGTAATGAAATAAAATGCAAAAAATTAAAGTTTTATCAATGGTGTCACAAATGTGTCATGTGTGCCGTCATGTATAACACAAAAATATCAATATGTTATTTGTAACATCAATACAGTAGGTAAATTCGTTTCACACTTTGTGCAAAGTTGCACTAAGGGACAAAAAAAAAAAAAAAAACCGCACTGCAGACAAATTGACTTATACCTCTTTTATTTGTAATAACTTCAAAACTAATGGTATTAGAAACAAATAAAAGTCATGTTTGCATAATACCAAAGAGATTACATCTGTGTACATTTTCGATTTAGTAATTCGCTCTATGAAGTACTTAATAAAAATCTACATTAAACTTTCTTTTTAAATGTAATATAATAAACATATACTTTGTATTCTATTATGACTTATTATGCGAAATAAACAAGTTATATTTTAATTTATGCAATAAAACTATTTAGTTGTTAGACCTAAACAGCTACTTAATAAAAATACATATTCTGCATTGGGATAATTCCGCCTTTATATGGAATTACTGCTTTAATGCGCAATGGTATAGTATTTTAATATAAATCTCAGAAATTTCACTGGGTCAAATATTATAAATAATTTCTTCTAGTTCTTGCAGAGTTGTAGGCTGCAAATTTCGAATCCTTCCCCACTCCCCCCGCCTTTTTATAGACTAAACATTTTCAAGGGGATTGAGATTAGGACTATTTTCAGGTCTGGTAAAGAAGAAATTCTACGAAATTCTATGTGGAATTTAACTTAAAGTTAAAAAAGATACACTGTAAAAAATATGTCCTATTTGCTGCCAGAAATTCTCTGTAATTTGAGAATTATGTTCTGACAATGTAATTTTTTCATAAATTACGCGTATTTTCTCAAAGTACAGATAATTTCTGGCAGCAAATAGGACATATTTTTTACAGTGTATGATTACAGAATTATAGATGCTCATGGGAATGAATAGGTAATTTCAACAATTTGAATTAAATAAATGTACCACAGACGCCCTTTAGCAAGGTGCAATATCATCTTGAATTGCTGTTTGCGAGAAAGTCTGAGATACCTTCAAAATAGTCGGTCAGGCGCCATTTTTATAATGGCTGTGTTTTATCCCTTGAGCATGGAAATTTGCCCGACTCCATGAAATGTTATGCACCTCCGTACCATAATGTACAGAGAATGTGTCACTGTTTTAAGAATGCAATTTTCATTAAGTTAGTTGCATTTTTGTCGTCCTACTGGCTTTTCAAATCAGCTCGAAATAAATTCTTTGTTTAATTGTTTCCGCACTATTTTCGAAGGAAGTATTTTGCTATGTTTTTTTTTTTTAAATCTTTTCTAAGTTATGTGATAAAAATCGATTTTTTAAACTTTTGCTTTTTAACTTGTGGTCATCTAGCTTGGATGAGCCACATGACTGCCTAAATCCAAATTTCTAGTTTAAACAGAAAAAAAAAAAAAAAAAAAAAAATATATATATATATATATATATATATATATCTTATTAAAAACCATCTCACCAATATTTCGTTATTTAATTATTACCATCTCACGTATTAAAATATTTTTTGATTTTCATTCTAAAATTAATACTTTTTGTGGCATCGTTAATTGTCTTATCCTTTTGTCATTTTTGAAACATTTTCTAAAATTACAGTTTTCCTGACAGTTGCATTTTGTATTTAACACTGGATTCACGACTGGAGGACGACGTTATAATATATCTGTTCGAAAATTTGCTTTTTAAACGATAAAATTGGCGGTTGTAGAAAAAGAAAAGGAAAATATTCAAGTGCATTTTTTCCCCCCTTTAGTCTACTGTATAGACGGGTGTTATTGCTTCTAATATCCTGTATTTTAGGTCACTGATATTTAAAAGTAATGTTGGTACTTATGTTATATGAATAAGTGCTACTGGAGATGGACACATAAATCGTGTATAATTGATGAAACTGTAGTATACTTGTGAGTATTTTGCATTATTCCATTGGTTTTATATGTTTCTATATATATATATATATATATATATTAAGGTTTAAAATCAGATCATTCTTTCTGATGCACCCTGTATTATGTATTAAAAATAGAAGTTTGTTTAAGGGAAAAATAGAAATTAAATAGAAGTTAGTTTAACACATAATGTTTCCATTGCTGGGCCATAGATGAGTCGTTATTGTCACGTTACTTATCATGTAGTAAAGATTTATTTTATACATTGCGTGGCCACTTTATTAATATTATGTCCACCTAATAGTTTTATGCGAATGAGTTATTACGTCACAATGTTTAAGCTAGAGAGCTAGGGCAGTATGAAGAAAGAGAGCTGATTTCATGAAACTCTAATATAGACGAATTATTTGTGAGTATATGTGGAGAAAACGTGACTTGATGAACTGTGAACATGGGGATGACAAGAAGATTTCGGTTGCTTGGTGCTAGTATTAGCAAATCTGCGATATTTGTAAAACATTCACGAACAACTGTACTGAAAGTGTGTCGAGACTGAACTATCAGGGAATAGGTTAGATCTGAGTGGGTAAATTGTAGTTGTCCCCGAGTGGTGAATGATCTCACGGAACAAAGAATCTCTTGAATTTAAACAGTAGCAGTGCAGCAAATTGCAGCAGATCTTAAACAAGAATTATCACAAATTATCTCCGAGTTCATTGTGCACCGTACCATGCGTTGTAGGAAATATAGAAGCCGAAACAGATGACATTGTGGTTGGTCATAATAAAATAGCTGTTCAGTATATTAATAAAACAGTGTTATTTTTAAATTAGGCAGGGGTGGTGCCAACTAGGGAGCTGGGGAGCACAGGCCCCTCTATCGGGGAGTCCGTGCTCCCTCCCCCAATCGGGGCATATTCCTAAAGTCTGTGAGGGGAAAAATAACGACATTTTCAGTTTTTCTCTCTTTAGCAGCAATTTTTTTCCTTTTACGAATTTTGGAGCATTCTAATTTTTTTTCAGAGAATCTGTTTAATTCCTTATACGAAGTTAAGGAAATATTTCTGATATTTAAGGAAATATTCCCGATTTAGGAAATGTATGTTGTATGTTGTATAACTTAAAAACGACTAGCCATAGAGTGATGAAATTATGTATTTGAGACTTCTATAACATGCTATTATTCACAACCAATTTTTCTCTACTTGACCGCCCACCTTAGAGATTTCCGAGTTTTGTTGTAATGTACCTGTCCTTTATATGTACGTATATGCGTGAGTGTCGTACATTAATTTAAAACAAGCCTTTCTGGTTTTCTATAGTACAATGGATGGTCCTTTTATGGAAGTTTCACAGTATATATCTGTGATCGGCAAATATGCAGTTAATTTTTTTTTTAAAGAATTTTCCTTACACCCTCTACATATTTGATTCTATAGAAAGAAAATAGTATTGTACAGCCAGAGACTAGCACGGTGATCTTTAAAACCGTAAGGAGTACTAACAAGTGAAACGCCTCAAATATTACTAATAATATTGATAATAATGTTGCAGTGTATATTTGCCATGACAGACACAGAAATGGCATGACGCGGCACCATATTAAAGAGTCGTATACTAAACTCTATATATAAGTGCCCCCCTATCGGGGAGGTGGTGTCCTCCCATCGGTGGATTTCTGGTGCCACTACTGAAATTATGGAATAGCATTACTCATTGTAATTATCCTCAATAGTTTGTTAAAAGTGTAAAATTAAGGTACCTTTAGCTTTAAGGCCATCATCAATGAATTGTGCTGCTTGCTCAAAATAAGGATAGATTCTAAATACAATATTATCGAATGCAGGAACGCCGAGAAATTTGATTTCAGAATTTAAATAAAATCCTGATGTGGTGTTGACTTGACCACATCCCTTCTCTCTACCTTGAGCCGCATTCAAGACATGAGTTATTCCCAAGCGTCTCAGTACTGCTGTGCAGAGTGCAGTTGGCCTGTAATGAAAAGAGGAAAATGCCTTTAGATCTGAAAGGGAAAAAAAATGTATATATATGTACTTACACCTATATACTAAGTACAAAGTATTGTGATTAGATTGCCTTTATTTTCACAACTGTTTGTTGAAAGGATGTTTTCCAACTGCAAAAAGATTTTAAGTGTAGTAAATAGCGATGCCATAAAAAAAAAAAAAAAAAAAAAAAAAAAGTCTACAAAATTTAAATATTTATACAGTTTCCAGATTCCTATAGTTATATTTAGTTAAGGGATATATCACAGCATGTCCAGCTCAGCTCAGTCAAACCCGAAATTAACCTATAGGAAAACATACTAGTTATTTCTTCAAATTGTTTCAGAAACCTCCAAGAAGTGCTTTTGAGGAAGTTCAGAAATACCTATTTATGACCTTAAAGATATTCGAACTCATGCATTCATATTGAAATATGGCCTTTAATTAAGTGTTGTATTGCATAATCAATGAAACGGACTTTTAAAGACATAAGCTCTTATTACTGTCTCTAAGCAATTAGGTAGGTGATATCCCGTTGGCGATATAATATAATTTATTTTCAAAAAAAAAAAAAAAAAAAAAAAAATATATATATATATATGCTGTAGAGTCTTAGCTTCATTTATTGATTAACCCCTCAACGTGCAGGCCCAGTTCTAGTGTGTCCCACTCAACTTCAACCCAACTATTCTTATTTTTTTTTTTTTTTTAAGTAATGCTGGTTTACTACGTTGTAAATTGCTAAAGTTTCATAGAATAATCGAGTTTTTTGAGGTAATCATGAATATTGATTCTAAGATGTATACTCATCCACACTCTTCCTAAAAAACTTCATTTCAAAAACTTCCTTCAACGGTCATTTTAACCTTTATTTACAGCAGAATATTCAGTTCTGTTATAGCGCTTACCAAATGGTTAGTAGCACCTTCTTTTAAACGAAGCTCAACTTCAACTATATTGGTGTAATTTTGCTCAAATATTTTATTAATCGTTCCAGATCACCAAAGCATTTGTTGTTTTGTGCCGCTCTCCATAACAGTTCCACATCAGACCAACATTATCGTTTTTAAACCGTAGTTCAACTACTTAATAAATTAGTTTTTATATGGTATCCTGAGGTAGTACATTTTCCATAATGGTAGAAGAACGTTGGGGAATATGGAATACCATTACAATTGTATGGTGTTGCACCAATACAATTGTATGCAGTACCATACAATTGTATGGTGTTGTAACCTACAGCAAGCACGTCAAACACGTTCACTGGGTCTTCAAATATGAATTTTAGTTCATCTTGAATCACTGTAAAGAGCAGTATTTGTTTCATACAATTTCATAGCTGCCAATATTTTAATTTATTCCGGAGTAATTTTAGCCCCGCCTTTAATTCGTACCACTTATTTTTTAAAAGTAATTTTTTCTTAATTTATCGAAGTTATGTATTGAAAAAAATTTTGCTATAAATAATGTGGTACGAAATAAAGGCGGGGCTAAAAGTACTCCGGAATAAATTAAAATATTAGCAGCTACGCACCTCGCTCGGTTTATCAAGATTTAGACTTTTTTAGAGGTAAGTGTTACGAATTCTGTAATGTATTCATGAAGCAATAAACTCGAGTGAAAACTCAGTGTCATTTCCGGTAGAAAAGTTGAATTAGTAGTCTGATGCCTATTAATTTATTTTTACTAACAGGGGATTGAGGTTGATTTATTTTCCAAAATGGCGATTCGGGTAATATGAAATACTAACCGTATTATTTGCGATTTTTGTAAAACTTGAATGTTGATAATTTTTTAATTATGTTTATTTTCAATAATAATTTCAAAATAAAATGTTTATTTTGCAATTTTTTATGAATTTCTGCAAAAATGTTATCTTATTCCGTATTATCTTTTATGGAAATGGGTATTCCATATTTCCCGCTTGCCGCTTGGTTCAAATTACCCTACAGTAGATTTTTTTTTCTTACTTAAAATTTTTTTTATTATGTGAACACTATTTTTTGTAGCATAAAACCATAAAAATTGAAAGTTTGCAATAGTCGAATCCAAAGTATTTCAGTTTATTATGGCGAGTTCAAATAGAAGATTATTTCATATTCATCTCCGTTCCTGTAAGCCATCCATTGTCTTAGAGTCAAGCTGGATATGTGCAAGAGCAGACCACTTTCCTAATTAAAGATTATTATCTCTTTATTGCACTTCTACTGGCTGATTAAGGCTAGATTTATCTCCTTCCTAAGTATACTTTGATTAAAATGAAAATTACATTCTTTAAATTCAACAGAAGGTTTTTTTTTTTTTTTTTTTTAGGGTTCATTACATTTCCACATCTTATTGGCGATAGTTATATGCAATTTTAAGCTTTTGTGGTGATCTAAAAACCCTGAAATGGCATTAGTCAACAATCAGAGACCGACTTAGCTTGACACGGGCCTGAGACAAACATTTCTTTGGTGGCTGATTACATTTATTAAAATTAGTAAGTGTAAGCTTAAAACCGATAAAAGATCTTTAGATTAAATTTTGTATTATTATTATTATTATTATTATTATTATTATTATTATTATTATTTTTTTTTGGTGGTGGGAGGGGGGGAGGGGGGGCTTTTTAGCATTGAGGCCAGGGCCATTTGCCCCGCATTTTCTGCCTTAATTATACCCTGCCAACAATCCTTTTTCACTAAAACATAACTAAATCTTTAGTAACTGAAGTGAGTTAATAGGCGTATTTTGCATCTTATAGCAATCCTAAAATTTAATCTGCTAAGTCGTGTATCTATCACGACATAGCAGGCAAGCATACAGGCAAGCAGAGCCATGCAAAATAATCCGAATGCATCATTATTATTGGCTAAAATGCCATTCTGAGATGTCGCATGATTTTACACTAACTGAAATTGTATTATTGTTGAGTGCATTTATTTATTAATGTTGCCGTAAAAGTAATTTTACAATAATGTGTGTAATATAACACGTTAGACAGCATTTTAGGTTCCCCACTTGCACAGTATTTAAAACAGAAAAATAAAGTAGTTCTGATCGGATTCGATTAATTCTTTTCTTAATGATATTGAACAGTCGTCCCCTTCCCCATTTAAAAAAAAAAAAAAAAAAAAAAAAAAAAATATTGTTTTTGATGTTATTCATACATTCGACAGCAATGACCTTCACGATGGAAAAATATAAATAAATAAAATTCAGTTATGTTGAAATATAATTAATAATCTATGTGATACACTATTTTTATTTTCTTGTTTAAATTTCTCTGAAGTCTTACTCAAAGGCATTTTTTATTCTTTTATCCACCATGTTGAAATTTGTGATTTGGTAGCACAACAAATGTTTTGGCAATGTCAACCCTTAATTCTAAACAAGGATTGGAAAAACTGTTGTAAAATAACCTATTACCTGTTTGTGCTTGCGTCAAACTTAAATGAATCTGTATTATTGGTGCTTACGTTTAACCTTAAAGTTAGACTTCAAATTCAAAGTACACTAGGAAGGTCAAATTTTTTAGACTCACCTGTATATGGCCGAGTGCCATTATTTGTTTTGCCGTGTTAATCGTTTAATGGAAGATCAAAGACCGGGAGTGTTTTGGTTGACAGCCATTATTCAGAAATAGTAAATTCATACGTACAAAAGAAAGAAAGAAAAAAAAAAATCTTTGCTAATTGCTTTTAAAGGAGCAATTTGTCTAGTTTTTTTTTTTTTCTTCTTTTCCTCTTACATAACTTACAGATGTCTTTAACCACTTAACAATTTCTTTCTCTTTCATTGTCTTCTATATTCATAAGAACAAAGTACTGGATTAGTAAAAAAAAAATATATACTTCCGGTTTTTTCCCGGTTTTGTACGTTTTAAGAGGTTCTGAATTCATTTTAATTATTCAGAGTAACTGCATATAGGCCGATTGGTGGCTGTGCTATTTTCTAAAAAAAATTTTTTTCCCATTACTGGAATCGGGAAGGCTATACTTCAGTTTCTATAGCATATAGGTGTACCAAATTTAATATTATAAATGGGCATGATGAGAATATTTTTTAAATTAATTATTAATATTGTTATTATTTTGTATATATAACTCATAAGGTGGCGTTGCTATGCTGAAATTTAGTCATTTACAACGCTGCGATATGTCAGCTTTTATAATATGTGTAAATACATGAAACATGATATGTGAGATGACAGTATGGAAAATCATGTCGTTGATTTAATTTGAATTTATATTAGCTGGCAGGTGGTACTACAGTTTTTCACCTTCTGTGATATTCCATATAGCTATATTTCAGCAACTATTGGTTAAAATTGCATTAAATTGCATATGTAAAGTCTTTTTTGGAAGAAGCTATATTGTTTAAATGTTTACGCATGCTAATCGGTAGGTGGCGCTGTTATTTAGATTGATATCAACAAAAGTTTTGTTATGGCCGCAGCATATTAGTTTTTTTTTTTTTTTTTTTTTTTTTTTTAATTTCCATTGCGTAGGACTGTTTCTGAAAAGTAATATTTTATTCTGTTTAATCGTCGAAAGTTATGAAAAAGTTACTATTTGGAAATATCAGTGCTTAAAAATACAATTTATGGTAGAAATATTACCAGAATGCACTCATTATAATTTATTTATTGTTGTTAGCTAATCCAGGGGCTCGTAAAGTGTAAGTCAGGGCGCAATGATGCACCCTAGAAGGTTTCTAGGTGCTCCCCTTGGCAATTTAGAGAAATATGTGTTCAGAAATAAAAAGAAATATAGTTATTTTCTTATACTAT
Organism: Salticus scenicus; assembly: GCA_963930645.1. Taxonomy (NCBI): domain Eukaryota; kingdom Metazoa; phylum Arthropoda; class Arachnida; order Araneae; family Salticidae; genus Salticus; species Salticus scenicus. The sequence continues at coordinate 177,893,245 of OZ005655.1, read as the reverse complement.
TTAATAATGGATATAACGTTCTTTTTGTCAACATATCACGCATATGTTAATTAACAGCAGTATTTCATGCATATATTTACTGGTTCACAATTAGATTATAAAGCAATAGGGCTATGCAAACGCATGCGAACATGTCTGACCTGTCCGTATGCAAAATTTTTACTCGGTGAAATAATTTAACCTTATAACTCAGTTAGAACTATCGCTTTCATATTACTATCACTAACAAACTTATTATTTATTTATTTATTTTTTGTTAGGATTAAAGTAAGTCAGAGTTTAAATTTAAATAGTAAAATGTATGGCCCACTTTTTTTTTTTTTATTATTACCATTGTGAGGTTCCTTGCCCACTTACTGTGTTTTTTGGGAAAGCCTTGAGTTTAAATTCTTTTTCGTCTCGTCAACGCGTGCAACAAATTTTCTGTCGCACTTGTTTTTTCTTTTCTTTTTTTTTCCTTTCTTCCTCCAAGTTTTGATTTTTACTTTCCGAACACTATAGTGAGGAAAGTATTGTAATCATGTCAAAAATCCGAATTCGAGATTTTGATGTTTCTATACGTTTCGAGGTCCCCTGAGTCCGTTTTCACTATTTTTACGATGATGTATGTATGTGCGTGTGTATGTGTGTATGTCTGTGGGTGAACACGCTAGCGTCTAAACGCTTCGTTCGATTAACCTGAAAGTTGGTACGCATATTGTAAGTCACCATAGTACGAACCCTATAGATTTTGGTGAATCTAGCACTTATAGTTTTTTTACAGGGACACAAAGAAAAATTCTTTATCATTATGGCCTATGGGAGCAAAATCTTAAAAGTGCGATAGCATCTAAACGCCTTATTTAATTGAGCAAAAATTTTATACACATATTATAGATCACAAATACTCAATCTGTATAGATTTTGGAGAATCTAGCACTTATAGTTTTTTTACAGGGACACAAAGAAAAATTCTTTATCATTATGCCTATGGGGCCAAATTTTTAAAAATGTGATAGTGTCTAAACGCCTTATTAATCCGAGCAAAAAAATTGTACACATGTTATAGATCACAGTTGAACTAACTGTATAGATTTTGGTGAATCTAGCACTTACAGTTTTTTTACAGGGACACAAAGAAAAATTCTTTATCATTATGGCCTATGGGACTAAATTTTTAAAAGTACGATAGCATCTAAACGCCTTATTGAATTCAGCTGAAAATTTATATGAGTATTATAAATCACTGTTGCACTAACTATAAGCATTTTGGTGAATCTAACATTTATAGGTTTTTACAGGGACACAACGAAAATTTCTTTGTCATTATGATCTATGGGCTCAAAGTTCAGTAGCGTTAAATAAAACAACGTGTAATAGATGGAGAAAAATACTCAAACACTCTATTATGGTTTTCTCTCTTTTGTTTGTTTAACAACTACTCTTTCTTTACTTTATCTACAAAACTGTTAATTACTCAATGTTCGGAAAGTCGAGTGGAGTCACTCCAGATTTTTTTTACTCTTGATGCTGCACTCTGAATAATCTTTACATTCGCGAACATTTTTTTTTGAGAGACAAAATTGTAAATTTAAGCAGTTTTTTTTTTTTTAATTTTCATATTATATTTTCGATGGAGATGGAGATGGAGATAATCACTGGTTGCGACTAGGATCCTAGTTGCGACCACTTCATGTTGACGTTGACGAACATGGTTTGAACAACTCTTCAGATTTTGTTCGAACAGTGATTTAATTCTGAGCGGCGAAGAAAGTAATGGGAGTACATGGGTGTTTCGTGCATAGTACTTACTTTTAGATAAAGACACGCAAATACGATGGACGAATTTCTCAAGAAGAAATGTAATATTGAAAAATTCAGTTCAGGAAGCGAACAAATGTTACAGCAAGAAAGCAAAATTGCAGCCACTTCCTACTCAGATGTACTCGGGTGCAAAGCAAAGTCGCAAGGAGGAAGGAGGCATTTATTTCCGCAACCATGCATTGGTCTCAGACAGGGTTGCCAGTTTGGCCTCCTTGGAGCCAAACTGGCTCCAAATCAAGGTGGTTGGCTCCGAAATTTTGGGTTTGGCCTCGGAGAACATTTGGCTCCAAATTTGGCCCCATTTCTTTTTAAGTGTTTTCTGTGAAAAATTTTATTTTTTCTTTAACACTTTCGCGACCGCTGACGTAGATTCACGTCATTTGAAAATCTGTAACGCCTCCAGTGGACGTTTCTTTCGAAATTTGTGTTTTATTTATTTCTTATGAATATATCCAATTTCATATTTTTATAATCAAATATGCTATGGATACAAATACTTTGATTAGAAAGAATATATTTATAATGTATATCCATTTGTAATACTTGTATAAATGTGAATACACAAAATATTGTCCTGAAATATCGTAGCTTGGGAGAATAACGCCCACAGGTGGACCTTACTGTCGAAAAGACAAAAATATGCAGTCGCGAAAGTGTTAAGATTGGATTTTGGGAATAAGGTCGATTGACTGCTGTAGGTCCTAGGCCTGAGGAGGAGTTAACTACGCGGGGGCCTTTCTAAGGGGTCCTAGCGTTTACGCAAGTTTCGGAGAAAACCACAGAAAACTCCGAATGGCTATGCCAACGAGCGCGACCTGGGATCGAACCCGGCACCTCACGTCTACCAGCTTTAACGGCTGAACCGCTCAGCCATTGGTGGACCTCGAAAGTGTTAAGATATTTACCAATGTTGACACTTCTCGAGCGAATAAATAAAAAATGGTAATAAATTAAAAGTTGGTTGGTTGGGTTTAACGGCGCACTAGTACAGCGCAATGGAAATGGATAATTGGCGACTGTCTGGGACGCAACCTCCTAAGGATGGTCCAATAAATTAAAAGAAAAGAGAAATATTGAGATGATCTGTTTTCCTTTTTACTAAATTAATTATACTTTTAAAGTATCTTGGAATCTGGCATAGTTCTGTGTTAAAATTGTTTTGTTCTTGTTCTATCACCCCCCCCCCTCCTTTTTTTTTTTTTTTTTTTTTACAATTGCTTTTAGAAACTATTTCTTTCATTCAAAAGAAAGTATATCTATAATTTAATCAAAAGAAAATATATCTATATATTTTAAAATGTTTTTTTAATTTAATTTTTATTTTTTTCCCCTTAGTGAGGAAAATATGTAAATGGAAAAAAAATGTACTTAGAAAAAGAAGTAAATTTATTTTGCATAAATATTATAGTTTTCTCCCAAATTAGTGTAAAGATCACTCACGAATGACATTCTCTCTTCCACGTATGTCTTTAATAATCGAATCCCAGTGTCTATATATACAGTAATCGGTCAGTAATTATGAGATTTTATTTTTAGAATTTAGTAAGTAAATTTTTATTAAAATAACAAATATTTTTATATGTTTTCATGGGTGTTTGTATATTTAGTTTGGAAAACGACATTATATATGACCTGCGTAACTACATTAAATAATATATATTATATTAGAATACTTTCTTCTATTTATTGGTTGATTGTATACATTTTACTTTGTACATTTGAACTAGATCAATGCGTGATCCTCCCGTTTAAAGATTTGTTTTTCTTTTCGAATCTTTAAATCTCATGCTCAACATAATAAGCTTCTGCTCCGATTTGCATTAAAAACGAAATTATTTCGAAGTCTTTAAAATAGAATATTACAGAAATTTTATAAAAAATAGTAAACTGATGTTTTATTTTTTCAAAATGATATATTACAAGAACAATTATAGCTCATAAAACAAGAATACAACGTCGCCGGACAGTGCTTTGAATCTTCAAATGTAGGCCGGTGTAACCAATACCAACATGCCAACTTAAATTTAACCTTCCCAACGGGCAGCTCAATGTCCCTCCATTAATAATAAAAATCCCTACTTTAGTGCTGAGGGTGTCCGTATGATGTACTTTTGTTCTCAGGATATCCTGAGGACGTCGTAGGGAGAAAGGGTACTTCCAAAAAGTCCCTACTGTGTCCCTACACGTTGAAGAAAACTGATAAAAGTCCCTACATTTAGGGACAAATCCCTACAGTTGACAACATTGATGTTGGCTCTTTTTTGGCTTTATTTAGTTAGCATTTGGCTCCATTTGGCTCTGTTTCAGAGAAAGTTTGGCCTCGTATGAAAAATATGACCTGGCAACCCTGGTCTCAGATATTATAATTAGTCAAAATATGGGGCTACTAAAGTTAAATGAATGTTACAAACATTAATTCATATCTTCCCGAAAAATTATTGTATTCAAATTTCTTTGTTTATTTTTCTTTTTCTTTGTTTGTTTCTTTTTTTTTTTTTTTTATGCGCTAGAGTGAAGTGACCCAAACATATTCCATGTATATTTTTGATTAAAAAACATATTTTAAATTATAAAAGTTATTAATAAATTCCTATTACAAAAAAATATGAACTATGACCTATTAATTTTTACACGAATATTAATTTTTGTACGGGCATCATCAAAAATATGAGTTTCCAAATTTACACTTAATTCCTATCATTATTTTTCGATTTAATGGTAATATTTCAATTTTTATAGATCTTTGGGAACTGTCACTTGTTATCCTTTGTCTAATCTATAACTTTGCATACACATGATTTAAAATAGTTATTCAAGTAAGTCTGCATGCACGCCTCATTTATTGATTAGCATTACTTTATTTTATTTTTAAAATTGTCATACTTCTTTTCAGGTTATTATCTGCATGGATATAATACTTTTCTGTGTGAGATCTTAATTTAATTTTTTTAAATATATTGATTTACTCTGATACATTTTCGCTTATAACTCTATCAAGAATTAATTTAAAGTATATAAACCACACCTTTTTCCGAAACGCCTTGATCTCAGAAATTCGAATATGCAGTTAAATGTGGATGTCACCATTCGAAAAAAATCTGGTGTGAAACAACCACACGACTTCCATTACCCACTATTACACGTATTATATGCATTTTTGAAAGATAATGTGATCAGAAAGCATAAAAGTGACCTAAAGAGAAAATCGTTAGAGCCGTTTTTGGGATACCAACTTTTACAAAAAATCAATTACTGACCGGAAAACAATAATTACATACAAAAGGATATTTAAAAGTGAGTTAATAGGGCGAGTTTGAAAAAAAATCCGTACAGGCGTTTTCAAAGGAACGCGCTTGCAAGACCTGAAATTGAGCTTTTTGTACAGGACGCCTATCAATTTTTCTGAACTAACCAACTATATCATTCGAAAGGACATCTAATAGAGTGTTTATATAGAAAATTTGAAGAAAATCGCTAGAGCCGTTTTTGAGATACGGACTTACGGTCCCACTTCCGGTTTCCGATGTCCTACTTCCGGTTAAACTCAATTATTGACAGGAAAACAATAATTACATACAAAAGCATATTTAAAAGTGAGTTAAAATGGCGAGTTTGAAAAAAATCCGTACAACCGTTTTTAAAGGAACGCCTTTGCGAGGCCTGAAATTGAGCTATTTATACAGGACGCCTATCAATTTTCCTGAACTAACCAACTATATCATTCGAAAGGACATCTAATAAAGTGTTTATATAGCAAGTTTGAAGAAAATCGATAGAGCCGTTTTTGAGATACGGACTTACGGTCCCACTTCCGGTTTCCGATGTCCCACTTCCGGTTTTTCAATTTTCACCAAAATTTGGAAATTTCATCTGTACACCAGACGTATTTCAATTCTAAAGTTTCGTAGCTCTATCTTTATTAGTTTCTGAGCTATAATAGCCAGAAGATTCTCCACATATACACACACACACACACACACACACATACATACACACTGACCAATCGCCAAAAACCACTTTTTTGGACTCAGGGGACCTTAAAACGCGTAAATCAGGTGAAAACCCGATATCGAATTTTCAGACCGAATACAATACTTCCATTACCTACGGTAGTAGGGTAATGGAAGTAAAAATGAAGTTGAGGTACATCTTAATATGTAGATGACCCCCAAAGCAAAGTTTAACTATTGCCTTTATAACGACGTTATTACAAATTGATCGGTGCCAGTGGCATGTTTCTGCGATAATTTACGGCAAAATTAGTTAGGTTTTTTTTTTTTTTTTTTTTTTTTTTAAATCTGCCGACTGCTAGGGAAGGTGGCCTACTATGATCCTAGCGGGCAAAATGATGTATATATGTTTTCTTCCAGACAGATAGCGCTATCCACAGGGTAACACATAAATTAGTTGAATCAAGTCAAGAAGAAGTAATGACGGTATTCAAGCGATCGCAGTATTACGCGTCTGAATGGAATTCTTTGAAAAAGTGGGTTTTATAACATCTGGCAGATGATAAGCATTAATTTTTCTATTTATTTAGATACACAGACTTTCATGTACAGAAATATGACCTGGTTTACTTATTTTATTTCATTATGTATTTTGAAAATTTCTTTTATATCTTTTATTTTACCGATAAAAAAACTATTTACACTTATTTTTAAATGAAGGGTCATTTTGCCCTTTGATGAGGGTAAAATGGATTTTTTTGAACACTTTTTCAAAAATCTGCTTTTTTCATTACTCAGTTTGGGTTTAAAATATCATTAAAATATATTTATAATGCAAAATATAGTGTAAAACATACAAGCAAATGGCCAAAGTTTTATTTCAACAGTTATGTTATGTTACACAAGTTTTTTTTTCTGAAAGGGATCATTTTTGGCCACCTTTCCCTACATTTATACGAAGTTTTGTTCTATACTGCCGTATTAAAAATTACAAGGAAAAAAAAAAAAAAAAAAAAAAAAAAATTGGGAACATTGCGCCACCTGTTGAGCGATTGATCCTGAAATGTAATCAGCAGCAATTTAAGTCAAAGTCCAACTAAATATCCACTTTATTAAATGCCATTCATTGGTTTGTGAGATAAAGCTTCCACAAAATTTTGGATACACACATAGATTTAGACAAATATTTTCTAAAAATGAAATTAGGTTAGCTTTAACAACATTACGTTGAAAGAAAACGAGTTGCTTTGATATGAGTAAGAAGTTTTAACAGATTTGTGCATATAAAAATCTTGGCGAATTCGGAAATACGTCATAATTCTTATTATCGTCGAGAAAAGAAAATAGAAAAGTACTAAAATATAACTGAAAATAACATCAAGAAGCATCCTTAATTAAAACGTCTTGAAACTTAAAGAAAAAAAAAATCTCATGTATTTTTGGATTATGAAAAATTAAAAATTAAATAAATAAATAAATGTCTGATACCCACTTGGAAATTAACCAAGGTTGGATGAATTACTACTTTTATACGAAATGACAGAAATAATCTTTGGTACGCAAGTACATTTTTCCAAAAATCTAGCAAAAAATACACTAAGAAAATTAAATTTACCATTCCATGTTATTCTGTGTTGAAACTTAATGGTATTTCGTGTGGGTAGATTTGAAGGTTCAAGTCTTAAATTTAGAATTAGTTCTTTTGGCTGACTTGGGTGTATATCTCGATATATATATAGATACAAAGTATAAATCTATCCTATTATTATAATAAACTAGGCATAAAAATGAAAACTCAAATTATATATCCCCAACTCCCTCAATTTAAAAAAAGAAAAAAAAAAAAAAAAGTAACTGAAAAAGAAGTTCATAAATAATCATATGAAAATAAGAAAAAAACTTAGCAGATCTACCCGGCGCTGCTCAGGTTGAAGTAGTGCTTATAAAATATTTGAATTAAAGAAAAAAAACAAATAAAAGAAAGCATGACATGAAATTACATTAAAGTAAAATAAAAATCTTTCAGCTTTATGATATTGCGATTGATCGTTTTTGAATAAATGAATTCCAAACCCAACCCAGGAAATTTATATAACTTATGGATGGATCTATAGACCCTCTGTGTAAACAATAAGCTTTTACATAAGAAAGACGCATTTTTAGAGACATTAATAGGTGTAGATATTGTACATAAAAATAAACAGACGTTATTATTTATATGATCGTTAAGTTTTAGTATCAAAATAATTTAAACGTTAAAAGTAAGAGAAAAGTTTAATGGAATAAAAAAAAATCTGGTGTGTCACGACTTCCATTACCCAGTACTACACACATTATAAACATTTTAGATTTAAATAAGTAACAAAATTGCTCTATCCGTCAAATAAGTTATTTGAAAAAAATCCGTACAGCTATTTTTAAAGGAACGCCCTTGGGAGACCTGAAATTGAGCTATTTATACAGGACGCCTATCAATTTTCCTGAACTAACCAACTATATCATTCGAAAGGACATCCAATAGAGTGTTTATATAGCAAGTTTGAAGAAAATCGTTAGAGCCGTTTTTGAGATACGGACTTACGGTCCCACTTCCGGTTTCCGATGTCCCACTTCCAGTTTTTCAATTTTCACCAAAATTTGGAAATTTCATCTGTACACCAGACGTATTTAGATTCTAAAGTTTCGTAGCTCTATCTTTATTAGTTTCTGAGCTATAATAGCCAGAAGATTCTCCACATACACACACACACACACACACACACACACACACACACATACATACATACATACACACTGACCAATTGCCAAAAACCACATTTTTGGACTCAGGGGACCTTAAAACGTGTAAATCAGGTGAAAACCCGATATCGAATTTTCAGACCGAATACAATACTTCCATTACCTACGGTAGTAGGGTAATGGAAGTAAAAGCAATAAAATGAATGGACTCTTCCCAGAGTCGTCTGCTCAATCATGTGATAGACGAAAACGAATAATCGAATTCAATTAAATATTGTTCTTAAGAACAAAAGTGTTAATATTTAATATAAAATAAAATAAAAGTTATATTGTGCATTTGTAAACAGTAGAATAATTGTATTTGTAAATTTAATATTTAAAAAAAAAAAAAAAAAAACACTTATGTGTTTATTTATTTTGAACTGTAAGAATCGATTTTTGTATGTTCTAGTGTAACTGTTACATTAACCGATCTAGCAACAAGTAATAGCTTCTTCTTGTGGAATGTTTATGGATTATAATTTGAAATTTTAAAATGTTTTTATTTAATTTAATTGCATAAAGGTGTTACAACAAGTTAATTAACTTAGTTACTGGTCTAAATCGATTTACGCCGTACGATGTTGCACTGTCACTGATTTAACTACTAAAAATCAGAGTATTTAACATGTTCTTTATGAACATCAATAACAAATATAAACTAAATGATGATTGTAAATGTATACAGCAAGCAAAAGATGATGAATAATGATATAAAATGGATTAAAAATGATGATGTACAGAAAAATAACACAGATTAAATACAATTGATCAAAAATAAGAATAGAAAATATGTTATTTCAGCAATCGCTATAGATATACAAGACTTCGTCTGCGAATAAAACTACAAATAAAGGATACTACTAATAAAAAAATTTTGCACATTCATTTTTTTTTTCCTCCCGAGATATTCTTCAACCACATTTTCTGAGACTATGGAAGCCTCTACACAAGTGCTGTTTCAACAAGTCCAGTGTTAAAATTGGGGGGGGGGGGGATAGTCAACTGATTCAGAGAAAGTAAGAGATAAGTAAGTTCTGATTCACTAGATGTTTTCCAAATTCCAATCTGTCGGTCAATTCGCACCCCACCAAGCTTTTGGACTCTTTCTCACTGCTAGTTTTAGGAAACGTGGTTACACTATAAAAACTAGTATGTTGTGGCCACCACAAGACTTTCTTCTATATTTTCCTATATACATATTCAATCAGTAACAATATTAAAAAAAAAAAAAAAAAAATACGATTTTTTTCTAATTTTTTTTTTGTTAAAAGTAATACATATTCAACCAGTAACAATATTTAAAAAAAAAAAAAAAAAAAAAAAAAAAAAAAATACGATTTTTTTTCTAAGTTTTTTTTTTTTGTTAAAAGTAAAAAAATCGATAACTTTGTTTCAAATTGTCACATATTTATAGTTCAACCATTCGTTTTAAAGGTATTGACGAGATCTTTCGAAAGATACCCATCTTGAAAATTTACCCCCCCCCCCCGGGGGGTACTCCCCCCCAGGGGGGGAACCGGTGCCCCCACATGCACAAATTTTTTTTCGTAGTTAACTACTACTATTATCAATAATTCATATTAATTTTACAATCACAAGTTTAAAATAACGCTCATTATGTACATTTATACGAAATTTTGTCCTATGCTGCCATGTTAAAAGTTTACATAAAATGCGATCACAGCGCCATCTGCCGGGCGATTGATCCCAAAATCTAATCAGACCCTTTCCATGTCAGGGTCCAACTATACACCAAGTTTGGTTCAATTTCATTCATCGGTTCGTGAGATACGGTGTGACATACGAAATTTTGCGATCACAGCGCCACCTGCTGGACGATTGATCCCCAAATTTAATCAGCACCATGCCCCGTCAGGTTCCAACTATATACCAAGTTTGGTTGAATTTCATTCATTAGTTCGTGAGATACGGTGAAAAATACGAAAATTTGTCCTATACTGCCATGTTAAAAATTTACATAAAATGCGATCACAGCGCCACCTGATGGGCTATTGATCCCAAAATCTAATCAGCACAATGCCCCGCCAGGGTCCAACTATATACCAAGTTTGGTTGAATTTCATTCATTGGTTCGTGAGATACGGTGAAAACACTAAACCACAGACAGACAGACAGACAGACAGACAGACATTTTTTAAAAACTATCAATTCGTGTTCAGGACATCCCAAAACGTGTAGATCCGTCAAAAAACGGAGGTCGAAAATTTTCGCGAATCCAATACTTTCTCTATATTACATATAGAAGAAAGTAATAAATATATTTACTTACACGTAAATAATAAAATTGAAAATACACTTTCTTTTCTTTTTTTTTTTTTTTTATATAGAGGATAGGTTGTTATTTCCAACCAAGAGACTTCAGTTGAAATTTGTAAGTTAACAGAGAACTCTTCCCCATTCAGAAATGAAGCTAAACTGAACAATACAGGGTGACCAGAAAAGAATGTCCAGTTTCAATGGTATATTATGACAGTTTAATTTAGACTATTTACAACAAATTATACATCAAATTGAAGGTAAAATAACCTAGTTTTCCTTACAAATGTTCAACTTGTTCACCTTTAGTTATATGGCACACATCCAACCTGTAGTCCAATTCATTTCACACTTTGGTCGTTCCGTGCTTCTTCGTTTACAAACATATCCGGTCGTTTCGAATTGCCTATATCATCGCCGGATGTTTTTGCCACACGGGGGATCACATTTAAACTTTAAACGAAACTCACGTTGAACTGAAATTAAATTACAGATTGATTTTTAGCAAATTGCAGAACACAAAACGCTTTACGCTCAGGAGTCACAATTTTTCGTATGTGGCGCTACAAGCGAGAAAACAACAAAGCAGTACTCGCGCATACGCTTATCTAAAACTGTTTGAGTTGCTCTTTAATTGTGAACTTGTACCAACACTCTACAACGCTTATAGTTGATACTATTAAAATTTATAATTGGGACGTTCTTTTATGGACATATTGTACTTTCCGGTGTATAAGAAATTTTTTGGAAAATAAAATTATTGTTAAAGAGCTTTCTAAATTCACAGTAATATTAATGTTTATTACAAAGCAGTATATAGACAAAAGATGTAAATTAAAATCACTTTATTTATAGTCCTTTGTTGTCTGAGTTATGATTTTCTATGCCACGTGTGCATATTTTGGAATAAGAACTATTGTCTTGGACGTGACAGTTGCATTTGAAATTTTCTTGAAATAAATAATGTGCCATCTAAGGGACTATTTATTCAGACTAAATGAACCCATAAATGGAACAATATTATATTTTGAATAAAATCTAATAAAATATGTTTCTTCAGCTGTATTACTTCGAGAATTATGAATTTAAGATGAACAATCCCCACTAAATATAATCCGAAGATAGTCTTGAGAAAACAGCATTTTCTTAAGACTTTCTTCAAATATTTTAAAACTAGTATATAACCCCGTCAAAAATGACGGAATGTGAACGATAAATCTTGAAAACAATGTTTAGATCATAATGGTTACCACGTGATTCTTTAAATGTATTTTCAATTTTTGTTTATAAATCAAATGTGTTTCGATATTTTATAATTTTCGTTCTGAAATTAAAAAAAATTCTACCCGATCAATAAATATGAATGACAATAAAAAAACTGCTGGTTGACAAAAAATATAGGCCCGACAACACAACAGCAACAACACATCCCAGCGTTCCATTAAGTGCTCTATGCGCAAGCGAAGTGTGACGCCACTGACCGTCCGTGGATGCAAGAAAATGATTTCCTATGTTATTCGCCCATTGGATTTTTCGTAAAAAATTATTAAAAATCGAGGATAATTATTTCCCGTTTTTAATCCCCATATTTGGGTATATATATGTATTAGTTATCATGTGCATGTGTTAGATTGAGTTATTTTGCTGTCAAATTAACAAAATTTTAATTTTAAATTTCAAAACTCTGTTGTTCTTGGCGTTTTTGTATTTGGCGATCAAAAACGTACTACGAAAATATACATGCCAGATGTATATTTTCGTAATATGTATTGTGAGAAATATTGTTTCATATTATTCATTACTCTCTTAATATAAATTTTTAAAATAACCATGATTTTTGAAAGGAATTAAATTATATTCGCCAGATAATTTGGCGATATAGATATATATATTTTTTTTCTGCCAAGGATGACCGATATCAAATCTATTCCGCTGCAACATATTAGTATCTTATATCAGATACTTTATTTAGACATTTGAAAACAAATTTCACTTCAAATTGTGATAGAATATTTATCATTTCCCTTTTAATTAGTATATTAGTTGGATATTTATTGTGTAAATATCATCCTTTGAAATGAAATGTTTATGTTTTCAATGGAATATGGAAGTTTTTTTTTATCTAGAGTTTTGAAATTTAAAATTCAAATTTTATCAATTTTAGAACGAAAACAACTTAATCTAACGCATGCACATGATAACTAATACATATCTAAACCTAAATATGAGGATTAAAATCGGGAAATAATTTCCCTCGATTTTTAATTATTTTTTACGAAAAATCCATTGGGCGTTTAACATAGGAAATATTTTTCTTGTATCCACGAACGGCAAGTGACGTCATCACTTCGCTTGCGTATTTAAAGTCCTCATAATAAGAAAAAACGATTCACTTCATTTTACCAAAATACTCTTTTTTAAGACTATCGTAGATCCTGTTTTCAAATTTTCTAACTAACTATCCAATAACTACAGACACTCCATGCTAACCCATATTCACCTCTACTCGATACCTCTAACCAGCTATCTCACCCACAACATCGCCAAAATATCCAGGATCCAGCTAGGGACTTTCTCATTCTCAACCGAACATTTTACCTTGACTCGACATTATCACCTTAGAGTACTCTACTTTCAATACTCATTTCAACTGGTGACTTTTACTTGCCCAACCAAACATTCTATCCCAACTATCATTTTACACTAATTTCAAAACTAAAATCAACTGGCGGCATTTACGTACTAAACTCGACGCCAATCATACCTTACAATGTAAACAAACAATGAAGTTAGATAAAAATATTTAAAGGCTTTAATGCGTTTTTACAAATATTTTAAAATTTTTAAGGCTTTAATATGTTTTAGAAATATTTTAAGCGTTTTTTTAATGAAACAGTCGAAGAGTCGTTCATTCGGAATTAAAAGGTTGTCCATTGGGGATTTGTATTTTCTGAATGGCAACAGTTTTGGTTTGTTTTTATTTGGTATTGCATTGTTTATAATCATGAAGTTACATAATTCTATTTATAGGTTCATGTTTATAATAGCCAGTGATTCGTTATATTTTATTTAGACATTTAAACATTACAACTGAATAGTTTTTCAAGGTTTTATAGCAAATAAATAAGAATATGTGCGATACAAAACATGTATGAAAATGATATGTATGTTTCCTAAGTTGAATTAAACAAACGAAAAAAAAAAAAATGGCTGCCAAAAGTTTCTGTTTTGAAGCGGTACTAACCGGATTCGTTCATGACAGATGAGGATCATTATATATATTAATATTTTGAAGATTTATCTTTTTCTATAAAATATCTTCAGAAATTTTAAAAACAATATAAAGAAATTTTGTAAACTTTCTTAAGAATGGGCTAAATAACTTAAGATATTCTGCAGATTTTCTCTAAAAATACATGCAGAATATCTTGAGATTATTTTTAGCGGGGATATTATGCAAAGGTCATCAACCTCTCCGCAGCAATTTATTTTACATAGTATCTAGCTTGAAAATATTATGAAAGCAATAATTTCTGTTAGAATAATTGGTTAAAAAATTATGTAAAGACAATTAAATTTCTCAATTAAAAATATAAATATATACTTACGCATCGCTTAAATATACGTCAGGATACACTTCATTCCAAGGATCAGTCGGCAATGCATAATAACCCGCTGGTTCTCGAATAATATCTAGTAGCTCATCTGGCGTGCACAGTGGCAGTTCTCTGCGGCTTAAATGACTGTCAGGGAAAGAGATGGCATGTCTATAATTGTCAGTAAAACTACAGGATTGATTATCTTTTGCAGGATATCTGTATCTATCACTCGAAGGTTTCGGAGAGTTCTCTTTTGACGAATATTTTTCGCTGCCACTCAAAATCTTATGTTTTCTATCTTTTGAGGAAAATCTGTAATTGTCACTGGATATTTTGGATTCAGAATCTTCTACAGGACTGTAATTGTAATTAGTTGCATAACGTGATGGTCTCTGTATATTTTCCTTCAAGGGTAACTTAAAACCTTCGTTGAGAATTCTTGATGTTTTATCTGTTGTGCTCAATCGGTGGTCATCGCTGAAAGTTCTGGGAGTTATTTCTTTTTCTCTGTAACTACTATATAAGCTGTCCAAACATGCCATTGAAGTTGGCCGACGTCGTTCTTTGTATACAACTGGTGAGCGCCGAATCATCGGAGTTGGTATACGAGTCTGAAAGAAAAATAAATTAAAGCCTTGTGTAATTAAGTTTTTCAATATTCATGTTTCTTATGAAATATATATTATTTTGAAGTATATAACACTTCAGATTTATCATTTATTAAGAAAATATAACTATTAAGATGTCAAGAAAGTACCTTCAGTTTGCACAAACAAATAGATAGCATTATATTTGTTTTGTTATTTTTCTGTCAATGTTATAATTTTTTTTTGTGACAGAGATTGCCAAAAGGCTAAATGTATCACACACAACCACTGGAAATCGCATAAGAAGCCATGGACTAATTAAGAAGCTCGATATTTGTTTTTCACACGAACTGAAATTAACTTAATAGAACGAATCAAAATTTGTGATACGCATTTCAAACATAATGCAATTAACCCCTTTTTACTTTCTCTTACCCATAAGGTAGAGAAAGTATTGTTTTTGGGTCAAATTTTCGAACGCGAGATTTTGTTATATTTACACGTTTTGCGGTCCCCTGAATACGACAATCATGTTTTTAGCAAATGGTCTGTGTGTCTGTGTCTGTGTGTCTGTCTGTTATCAGCATATCTCAAAAACAAATTATGGCAGAAAGTTCAAACTTGGTATTCTAAATGTGTATCATATAGGGATGCTACAGTAAGCTTTTTGTTAAGATCAAGCAAATGGTTCGTGTACAGGGACAATCAAGAGAATTCTAGTACATTAAGTCTATGGGGGAAATTGCAGGAAAGTAGAGTTTAACGTCTATAGACTGCACTAAACCAAATGAATATATATTTTTTGTAATAGAGATAGTTAACTGGAATTTTTTTTTTTTTTTTTGTATGTAGGAGCCTCGCCTCCCCCCCTGGGGGGGGAAGTCCTCCCTCGAGGGGAGTACATTTTCATGATGGGTATCTTTGAAAAGAGCTCGCCAATAACTTTAAAACGAATGGTTGAACCATCGATCTGCGATAATTTAAAACAAAGTTATCGATTTTTTTTTTTTTTTTTTTTTTTTACTTTTAACAAAAAAAAAAAAAAAAAAAAAAAAAAAAAAAACTTAGAAAAAAAAAATCGTACTTTTTTTTTTTTTTTTTTTTTTTAAATATTGAGAATAAAATGGACTTTTTTTTTAGATATTTGGTGTTATACTACTTCTCTAATATGGAAATCGTCTGCCTTATCATAAAAGATAATTTTTTAAAATAATAATTTTAATAAATTATTTTTTAAAAAGAGAATTATTTTTTAATAACCGAATTAAATTCTATATAAATGTAGGTGCATTAATGAAACGGGGGGTTGAGGGGGGCGGTAGCCCCCCTCACACAGAACTATTATCATATAAAACTCTTCAGAAGCCTAATATCAATTGTTTAACATAGGTTTACATAATACTACTCGGTATCTTACCTTTTAATCTGCAACCTGTATTTATAGTATTAAATTTCAGGGTAAGAGAAAGTCGTGTGAGTGACACACCAGATTATTTTGAAACGAATTATCACAGGGGATAAAAAGCGTATCATCAACAACAAGATTAATTGAAAAAGATCCGAGCGCAAGCCTTGCAGCGTTCCTAAAATTTTACGCTCATTTTATTATATTGTCACAATTATCTTAAAATAATACTTTTTTACATATATTGTTACAATACGTAGCATTAAAACATTCAAGAAAAATTTCTCTTTTGCGATAGTGGTGAAAAGAAAATAAAACGAGAGTATAATTTTAGGAGCGTGATGAATACATTGAAAGCTGAATTGTACAAGGAAAAAGATCGAACTGTCAATTTGTTGGGATTACAAAGATGTTTTGTGTTTTAAACTGCTTCTAAACAAGAAACCGATTAATTAACTCAAATGTTTACTGCCAAAAACTTATGTAATGTTCGTATTGTTTGCAACACTAATGGAAAAAGATCTTTGTCAAGTGTGATATCAGAACAAACCACACGGAAAGCTGAAATGCACAAGAAAAAAGGTCATGCTGCCAATTTGGTGGGATTATTGGAAACAGGTAACTTAGGCTTGCATTTTCCAGTAAGATTTAATCACCAACCGTAAAATTGAAGAAAAACTGAAATACTTAAATGCCTTCGGCGTATATTTACGCTAGTGGTATTTACCTCAATAATTTTCAGAATAAAATTTAAATGATTTAAACAAGAATGCCTGTTTAAATCATTATTGTTCAAAATAAGAATATACCTAAGGCCAATATATTAAAGTGCTTTTTGTGAATACATTTCGCTCGAACTCCGAATTTTCAACATTTTGCCACACGGAATGTTAACCAAAAATACGCGTGGGTATTTTGAGTTGTTAAAAGGCATCATATAGAAGAAAAAAATACCTAATTTGTTTATATTACCGAGTTCTCGCTATAATTACACGTTTTAAGGTCCCCAATTCAGAAAATCAGGTTTTTAGCTGTTGGTCTGTATTGGTTTGCCTGCTTGTCTATCACCAACATAACTGAAAAACAGCTAAGAAGTCCCAATTAACTCAACTAATAATGTGATTATTTTAAGAATTAGGAAGAAATCTAAATTCGATATTCTCAATCTGGTATCATATTGGGATATTACTTGAAATATTTTATTAAGATCGGAAAAATGGTTCAAGTTACAAGGATATTCAAAAGAAATCACATACAGTGCGTTTATGGGCGAAATTTTTCTCTGATACATTTTAACATCTTTTGACTGCGGAAATAATGAAATTAACGTAAATCTTTACACACACGAAAGGAAGTTTTTTGTAGAATATGGTATGAAATTTACTTTTCTTTACTGGGCCACAGAAAAGTATTTCGATATGTTATAGGGGCTGTAGTTGAAAATTGTATTTAAGATTTGTTATGCATTTTTCTTAGTGTGCTAAATTTATTTGAATTCACCACGCGGTGCGTATGCAATTTATAGACAATATACAGGGTTACCCAAATTCAGTGGATAAATTTTTTATTTTTTTTTAAATGTAATTGATGAAAGTTCTTTACTAAATTATATGATGATGAGGAAAAATATCTAAGAATGATAATTATTTTCGCTTGATAAACAAAATTTATTTTGTTTAGCGTTAAGATTTATAAGGCTACACTGAAATATTCAGACACATTAAGGGCTACTATTAGAAATTACTGGAATTGCATTTCCGTTTGTGTTAAGCATTTTTAACACGTTCAAACAATGTTTAAGAGTGATTAATAGATGTTTAATTCAAGGTAATATATAAAAAATACCTTTAGAGCTATAATGACGTCAATTTTACCCTGCAAGTTTAAATTTTTACAAAGTTTTATATCAATTTTAATATTTACGCGTGAGTTTCTTTTCATTTAAAAAAAAATTTAAATTAACTCATAATTTTTTTTGGCAACAATTAAAAATTAAAATAAATTATGTATTTTTGTCTAAATAAAGGCTTTTTCAACTTTTTCGATACTGATTATTATTTATTTTTTTTTCCTTTCAAAAAAAAAAAAAAAAAAAGATGAAATTCTGGCAAAAGCAGAATTTAGTTTAACACGGAGGACTATTAGTTTTTCTTTTTTTTTTTTTCAAAAACTTTTTTTAGGTAACATCGCTTTCAAATTATTCAATTATATTTTCGATTTCGATAAATGTCCAACCATCGTAAAACCGGCGACAACCTTTTTATCCGTAGATGGAGAGTAATAGTCCTCCGTCCTAATAAATAAATCAAATAAAATATTTGGAATTGCAAATATATGTAACTATAAAAACACATTGACATGTATTATTCATACACTAAAAAAGTTTTCTGTAGAATTTGTTTTATTTAACGTTAAGATTTATAGGGCTATACTGAAATATTCAGATACATTAAGGGCTAAAATTAGAAATTACTCGAATCGCATTTCCGTTTTTGTGTTAAGCGTTTTTAACATATTCCTACAATATGTTTAAGATTGATTATGAATTCAATAATCTATTTGTCTATTGTGTGATCCCTAACAACACATTAACACATCTTCTCCAAATGACATCCTCAGGATGGCCCATGGAGTAAAACGTTTTCTGTGGACATCTTCAGGATCTATTGTGGACAAGTGTGCTGTTAGGGTTGAAGGTTAAACAATACAACAGTTAGAAAGCGATACGTACATAGTTAGAAAATGTTATATATTTATTTCGTTTGTCACGGACTAGCCATCCAAGTGCTTTGTTGTCTAATTTTAAATACTAAATAGTAACTTATTTTGGTGTACCGATATATATATATGTATGTGTTGCTTATAAATAATACAAAACTTTTACATTAAGAAAAAAAATTACACTTCATAAGGAAAAAATTTAACGTGACAGACGTGACTAAAAACAGACATGATTTTAATGACTCATCTTTATCCCTCAATTGCTCTAAATAGAGACACGTTTGAAGTTAATACATTTTAAGTTACACAAACAGGAATTTCATCTGATATGTAATTAAAAAAATGTTCTAGAATTTTAATAAATAAATATATAAAAAATTATTTAATAGCGAGACAGACATGACAAGTGTAATTACCTTTTGCTTATTTATTTTTAAATTTAAATATTCCTTTTTAATTAATGATATAAAAAAAGTTTTGCATGTTTAACGTGTTATATTATTTTATATGTTTTCTATCAAGAGAAATTACGCGTGTCACACCACCCAGTTTATTTGTATACAAACAAACTACGCTGCTCGGCTTGAAAATCGACTATTCATACAAGACACCATTTCAACACCACCATTTCAACATATTCATTGATACAAGACACCATTTCATCACAGACACCATTTCAACATATTTTTATGTAAAATGACCTTCTGAATCCGAATATGACGCCTATTTTGCCCTATCACCCACCGTTTTTTAGGAATGGCCCCCCTATTTTTATCATTTTTCGGTGATTTTATAGCTATAAATTTTATTTTTAGGAGGAGGGAGGATTATTTTAACCGTTAAATATCTTCTGAGGGGCTACAGAGTTGGAAAATTGTAAAACATGGACATTTGTAACAAGGGATTTTTTATTTTTATTTTTATTTTTTGGGGGGTGGGGGTGGGGGGGATTTGGCACTGAAATTATGCATTACACATCTTATAGATTTTTAATCTGTTATTAATGTTATTTTTTAAACTTTTTATATTTTTTTGTTTTTAGTTGTTAAATTAATTATTTTTCATTCTTCAAATCAAATTCATGGTCATAAAATTGTTGAACAGGGAAAGAAATTGAGGGAGGGGGTGGTGTTTAAAGAAAACGGTGCGTGACTGGGCAAAATGGGAGTCATATTCGGATTCAGAAGGTCATTTTACAAAAGAATCAGCAAGACTGGTATCAGACCTCGATTTTTTTTTTTTTTTTTTTTTTTTCAGAGCAGTGTTATTTTTTTGTTATGTTTAAACAACTAACCAACGTTTCTTTTTAACATTGATTCATTGATTATTTGATGATATATATTTCATTACACAGGTTTTCTGCAAAATCGCACTTTTATATATTATAATATATATAATATAATATATCATATTATATATTATATTTTTTAATTCTTCACTGCTCTAATGTGTTTTAATGCGTTTCATTCAGAAATGCTTGTCTTTTATTCCTATCACGTAAGAGGTTTTCCACAAAGTAAGGATCGAAAGAATCCTCACAGAACCTATAACAAATTCGAAATTCTTTTATGAATAAAACATATTAAAATAATAGGCTATTATTTACACATTATTATTTTCTTCTATATTCAATAGAAGAAAGTATTGGATTCGTAAAAATTTTCGACCTCGGGTTTTTGATGGATTTACACGCTTTGAGAGCTGTAGAACACGCTTTGACCATTTTTAGAAAATGTCTGTCTGTCTGTCTGTGTGTGTGAGAGGGACAAAATTTTGTGGCAACTGTATCTCAGAAACTACTGCACAGAATTTCATACAAATTGTTATGTAGTTGCACCTTGACATAAATTAGTGCCTATCAACTTTTGGTAAAAATTGTCTTACAGGTTGCGTTGCCATCCCGCTTTTTCTAAATTTTTAACATGGTGTTATAGGACAAAATTTTGTATAAATGTGCATAAAAATAATTATTTTTTAGTAATCATTATGAAATTTACAAGAATTATTTATAATAGAGATAGTCAACTGGGAAAAAAAATTTGTATGCGTAGGAGCCTCGCCACCCACCCCCTGGTGGGGGGAATTTCCCCCTCGAGGGGAGTAAATTTTCAAGATGGGTATCTTTCGAAAGATCTCATCAATACCTTTCAAACGAATGGTTGAACTATAAATCTGTGATAATTTAAAACAAAGTTATCGATTTTTTTTACTTTTAACAAAAAAAAAAAAAAAAAAAAAAAAAACGGAAAAAAATCGTTTTTTTTTTTTTTTTTTTTTTTTTTCCTTTTTTTTACGAAATTTAACTAGACTTGGTATTTAGTTGGCCCCTGACATAAACTGGGGCTGATTAGATTTGGGGATCAATCGCTCAACAGGTGGCGCTGTTATCGTATTTTTTCTAAATTTTTAACATGGCAGTATAGGACAATATTTCGTATAAATGTACATAATGAGAGTTATTCTTAACCTGTGATTGTGAAATTAATATGAATTATTGATAATAGTAGTAGTTAATTAGGAAAAAAATTTGGGGCATCGCTTCCCCCCCCTAGGGGGAAGTACCCCCGGGGAGGGTAAATTTTCATGATGGGTATCTTTCAAATAAGCTCGCCAATACCTTTAAAATGAATGGTTGAACCATCGATCTGCGATAATTTAAAATAAAGTTATTGATTTTTTTCATTTTTAACCAAAAAAAAAAAAAAAAATTATTATTATTATTATTATTTTTTTTTAATATAATATTGACAATAAAATTGACTTTTTTGGATATTTAGTATTATACTACTTCTCTAATATGGAAATCGTCTGCATTATAATGGAAGGTAATTTTTTTAAATAATAATTTTAATAAATAATTTTTACTGAGTGAATTTGCATAGTAAAATATAGAAAAAGTCATGTGGTGGCCACAACATACTAGTTTTTATTTACCTTTAAAATTTGAAACTTATAAGTCTTGTACCAATTTCATCACATAATATAAATTTTAATTCATCAGAAGCCAAACTATTATTATTCTTTTATTCTTTATTATTATTATTATTATTATTATTATTATTATTGGAGAGGTGGGTTTTGAAACGCTAATGATAGTTAACCAAAAATCATCCAGAGAGAAATTTCAAAATAAAATTCATGTTTGACGATCCAGTTTTCATACTTCCTCCGGCAAGACAGCTTAGCCCCCTATGGCGACTTTTAAATTTTTGCCGCCATGTTGGTGATGCCTTTTAATTATTATCATTATTATTATTATTTATTTATTCATTTTGGCATAATTTTTTGTTTATAAAAAACTTAGTACCTATTTTGATTATACTTCTTACTGTTGCGTTTTTTAGTCAATTTATGACACAAAAGTTCATATTTTGTTTGCATCTTTAAAGTATTGCTGGGTTTGAAACGGCACTTGCAAAGGTTGTAAAGGTGCAAAATTAAAAAATAAATTTTTCTGTAAAATTATCTCATCAGACAAATGTCGTCATATTATTATTATCATTATTATTATATCACTGAACTGAATTCGCGTGCATAAATATTGCTTATGTATTTTTTTTTATGTTCGCGTATTTTATTGTCACTATCGTATCGTTTCTACAAAATATAATTGTAACTGGTCCACGTTAGTGAAATATTATATAGATTAGGGCAAGAGTCATATTTCTTTCAGGCAAGGAAAAAATTATCGTCACTGTTTGCAGTAGACTATCTCAAATTTTATGTAACAATAAATAATCTATTACAGAATCTAAGAATACATAATCATTTACAAATACATAATGAAAAAGGTTAAAAAAAAAAAAAAAAAAAAAAACAAGTCTTGGGTACTAAATTAAATTCTGTTTATAAAAAGTATTTTTATCATTATTTCGGTCATTCCACCGTCGTCTTTCGGGTGGGAGTTTTTTCTTTGGCATAAGTTACGTAAATTTGTCTTTCTTTTTTCTTTTCTTTCTTTCATAATGAGTTAATTGCTTTGTAAACGTTCTCGGAGAAGGAGGAGAGAAGGTAACTAGAATCCTAATACCCTATGATTTGTCCCTCTCAGATACTTAATGGTATGAATTAAAATAATACTGCTTGTTTTAATTGTATTTTACATTAATTAAAAGTACAGTTATAGCCAAGGACTGTATTTCTTTTAACCATGTTTTTATTAACTTCGATTCTTGATTGTTTGCTTGTTTGTTTGTTTGATACAAATCTTGCAATCGATTTTTAACTAACTTCCCTACTAACTAGACATTTGAAACTTTCAGAATAGCTCAAAACCCGATGACAACACAATACTTCAAAGCCCGATTTTAGAATTTTTGATTAGTTTTCTTTTAATTAATTAAAATATGATAATAATGACCCTCTAATAGCTTAAAAAATAGCCATTAAAATATTAGCTATAATTTAATTGTTGGAAAAAAAAAAAAAAAAAAAAAAAAAAAAAAAAACCGAGTTCATTTTCTTTCGACATGAAAATAAATGCATTTAATTAAACGTGAACGTTAAAAAATTGTAAAAAGTTAAGTTATGCATGCCACAAAAACTGACGTCATTATCACTTTAACAATTTTATACGCATTGATAAAGTGCTAATGTAGTTCTATAGCTACGATTCAACAGAAAATTTAAAAACATGGTGTATAAAAAGTTTTTTTATCTTATAATTTTTTTTAAAAAATTATTATTGAATGTATGTATGCATACTAGGCGCGCCAACAACAAATTCGAAATTCAATAGAACGAGGAACTGTACGAAATGATTCGAATTCTATTTCTTGCCCAATAAGATTCAGCTTTCGATTCTAATTACAAGCTCGATAACTGAACGTATCCCCCCCCCCCTCCACGCCCATCTACACGAAAAATCCAGTGTGTTGTGGCTATCACAAATTTTCGTCTGTATTTTCCTATAGTAAATCATGCAGTGAAAATTATTTATTAAAACAATTTTCTATGATGAATGCAGATGATTTTTATCTCGAAGTACAACACTGGATGTCGAAAGAAAGTCAGTTGTGTGTCTAATAATAATAATTGGTTAAGTTTTTTTTTTTTTTTTTTGTTAATTAAGAAAAGGATAGGTAACTTTGTTTCAGATAATCACAGATCTATTGTTCAACCATTCGTTTTAAAGATACTGACAAGTTCTTTTGAAAAATACTTATATTGGAAATTTATGCCATCCCTTCCATGGGGTTGGGAAAGTAATGCTCTTATGTATGCGCAATATTTTTCGCGGTTCATTATCACTGTAATATATATATATTTTTTCACAATGGCTGGTTAAAAATAATTCTCATTGTGATTGCGTACATTTATACGAAATTTTGCTTACACTGCATATTATTAAAAATTATCAGAAAACCGGATGACAGTGTTACCAGACGGGCGATTTGCATGGGGGTATTTGCATCAAAATTTGATAGGCACTAATTTATATCGAGGTGCAACTACATGTAAATCTGTGTGGAATTCTGTTATTCTGTGCATTAGTCCTTGATCTAAAGCTGCCACAAAAAATTTGTCCCGCACAGACAAATAGACATTTTCTAAAAATGTTCAAATCGTGTTCTGGACCTCTCAAAAAGGCCAAATCCATCAAAAACCGGAAGTCTGAAATTTTAAAGAATTTTCTTGCATTTACTTGAAAAAAAAAAAAAAAAAAATAAATAATATATATATATATATATATATATATATATATATATATATATATATATCAGAGAATACTTATTTGTTTAAATATTTTAACCAACGCATGCTGTTACTTACAATGGGTGAATCCAGATGTCCACTTAAATAAGTCACCGGTCTCGAATGCCGCCTAAAAATTTCTTCGTAACTCAACATTTTCGGTACTTCACACAGAACACACCTGTTACCCTGTCAGATGGAGTTCGTACTGATTTCTGCTGATTTCCTGCGACTTGTTACGAGTTTGGTTTCTATTAATAGCGAAGCCGTGAAACAGTTGACATCATAGTCGTTTCTCTTACTCATCGTGCTTTAGATATTCTCGCCCTCCGTTTCTAACACCTAGTTTTGTCTCTGGCAGTTGTCCTTATTCTGATATAGAAATTAGGTAAAAACCATGGACGATTACGCAAAAGTTGGCGGTCGAGCCAACTTGTTTTATTTTTAATCTTGAAGAGATTTTCTTTTTTTTTTTCTCAAATGTCGTTTGTAAATGGAGCATTTTTTCTGTTTTTAAAGCATCTTGTGTTTCTTTTAATTTGGTTTCGTTTTTTGTTTTTCTTCTTACGTCTTCATTTAGGCTGATGGATGTTTGAATGAAATTTGCGCGGGAGGTTTGGAAGTCGTAGTACGGGATACCATTTTAAGTCTGAATGGTAGTCGATCACGAAATACATTTAGAAAAAAATAACCTTAATATATTTTAACGTTCTACTTCTTAAGTTAATGTTAAGGTGCACAGTTTTTCTAAGGAAATACAAGCAAAATTAAGAGAAAATTTCAAGAAACTGAGATATAATAAAAGTCGTTTTTGAGAAGTTTGTATGTTAGATGCTGCTTTTCTTTTAAAAGATGAAATTCAAAATACTACAATTATTCCTACTGCAATTTTAAATGAAAAAAGAATTCATGTATTTTAGTGTTGTGTAAGCAATGAAAACACAAAATTAAAATAAATTTTTAAATAAAATAGAAGGGATAAAACTTCGTAAAAATTATAAACAGATATTAAAAACACACAACTCGTTTCGAAAGATATTTTTCCTCATCAGGTGCACAAGAAAACGCGTCCCATTATTACACAAATATAGAAGTGATATTGAATGGTAAAGGAAAGTAAAAAGGAGAGGATTAACATAATCTTCAAGAGAAGAGGAAAGACAGTCAATGGGTGCTCCGCGAAGGTCCTATGCTTGGATGGAAGGCATGAGGAATAATGAGGAATCTTTCTATATGTGAATGTGTCCTTGCCCGTATTCACGTTAGTTTTGTTTTGAAGAAGATCACAAAAACTATAAACAGCTGGCCAGAATAGTACGACCAGGGCTCAAACCCGGCATCTTCCGTGGGCGCCGTGCTCGAAGCTCACAGTAGTCAAATCGTGTTTGAAGCTCACATTCACCAATATCTCGTGTTCCAAGCGCACAAATATATTCACCCCTTTCCCCAACGCATCAAGATCAACTTGACAGGTGGGATTAGATTAGACCGTGGCCGTAGCGCACGTAACTCGTATCTCAAATAGAGCAGGCGCACGTGACGTCACTGCGATAAACATTGACAGATGATTCCGCACGTGCTTTAGAATGTAGTCAAAAGTGAAATAAATAGATAAATACATATGGAGGCTTTTAATTGAAAAATCTGTATTAAAATGCTTTTAATACACAGGAAGGAGATTTTTCAGATTTTCTGCTGATTTAAGCTTTTTTGTACATTTAGCTTTTCAGCTTTTTTTTTTTTTTTTTTTCAGCATTTTTTATATTTCTGGTGGTTATATTTGTTCTTTCTTTATACATTGAAGATTAAAATAAATATTTATTACTCTAATATAATGGATTTTGTCATTGAAATTCTAGTTGTCTTGCCTTTGCGTACAGTTTCAGTTATTTTATATTTCTGCAAATCTCATCCCTGAATATAAAAATATTTTTTTCTATGGGAGATTATAGAGAAAAAAAAATTAAAGAGTTATTTAATATAAAAATATAATTAAAAATGATTGCCTTTATTAAAAATCAAAATGTTTAATAATAAAATTAATTTGTTCAATAGAACTATTTGAGCTTTTAATTAAAAAATCTATTTCTAAATATTTTCATTAAAGATAAAAAAAAAAAAAAAATAATAATAATAAAAAGAAAAAATAAATAAATAAAAAATAAAAAATCTAGAAACCTAATTTAACTAATATATATATATTTAATAACTAAATTAAATTAATTGAGATTGTTTAGTATTATTGTTTCGGCTTTTTATAGAAAAATCTTTACTAAATTTTTACTTTCTTCTATATGTAATACTAGCTGACCCGTCCGGCTTCGCACTGATGAACAAATTTTAGTTAAAGCTGGATTGATATGTAAAAAATCAAGAAATATATCAGTTTATATGTTATAGTCAGGCAATATTATTAACTGGAAAGTCAAAATATAATTTTACAATTATTTTTTTTTAATTAGTTGTTAAATGTTGGCAACTTTTACTTAATGCTATTTATTTATTTATTTATT
Organism: Salticus scenicus; assembly: GCA_963930645.1. Lineage (NCBI taxonomy): Eukaryota > Metazoa > Arthropoda > Arachnida > Araneae > Salticidae > Salticus > Salticus scenicus. The sequence goes on along the minus strand of OZ005655.1, from coordinate 177,865,915 downwards.
TATTTCATAAAAAGAAACATTTCTTTACTCATGAATAAAAAATATTGAAAAATAAACCTATGACATGAAAATGTTTTTGATAAAATTGACGTCATAATAGCTTTAATTATTATTTATTTTTTCATTTCGCAAATATATTTAATTTTTTCCATAATTGATTATTATTTTAATAATGTATATTAAAGGAGAAATCAATAATATGAAACAATATTCGTACAATATATACTATTACAGAATCTGGTGTGAAACAACCACACGACTTCCATTACCCACTATTACACGTAATATATACAATTTTTTGGAGATATTACTTGCATTTTTTGAGATTTTCGAGTAAGAGAAACTTGATACACGTATAAAGACACATACAACAGAGTTTGCATAGCGAGTTAAAAAATAAAGGGAAAAAAATAGATAGTTATTTTTTTAAACACGAATTTCCGAGATCTAAAACTGAACTACCTAATCAGGATGACCGTTAATATTCCTGTAATAAGCACGTAATACTTGAGAAAGGTTATCTAAATTGGATTAAAGAAAAAATTTTCAAGAATACGTTAGAGCCGTTTTTGAGATACCAACTTTTACCAAAACTTAACATACTCAATTATTGACCTAAAAACAATAATTACATACAAAAGGATATTTAATAGGAAGTTAACATGGCGAGTTTGAAAAAAATCCGTACAGGCGTTTTTAAAGGAACGCACTTGCGAAGTCTGAAATTGAGCTGTTTATAGAGGACGCCTATCAATTTTCCTGAACTAAGCAACTTTTCAATCGAAAGGGCATCTAATATATTATTTATATAGCAACTTTGAAGAAAATCATTAGAGGTGTTTTTGAATATGGGCTTAGGGTCCCATTTCTGGTTTTCGATGACCCGATTCCGGTTTTTCAATTTTCACGAAAATTTGGAAAATTTATCTGTACACCAGACCTGAATCACTTGTGAAGTTTAGTAGTTCTATTTTTATTAGTTTTGGAGATATGACAGCCATAAGATTACACACACACGTGCACATATACACACACACTGACCAATTGCCAAAACCTATACAATACTTCCACTACCTACGGTAGTAGGGTAATTGAAGTAAACACATACATCTCGTATTTACTACGATAATATACAGATTTTCGTATTACGTTTTCGATCGCCAAATGCAAAAATCGCCAATGACGATAGATATCAAATCTATGCTTTGTTTTCAATTAAAATATTGAAAATTTTAATTAAAAATTTATTTTACCAAAATTTATTATAGCTTCTAGCACTTAGAGAGAGACAGTGTAACTTTTGATTATTGAAAGAAAAAAAAAAGAGCAATCGGCTTTTTAGTTCTAGCGATCGTTCGCTACATATGCATATAAACCTTTCTTTTTTTTTTATATTAGTATAGCTATAGAGCATAGGTATATTAAATAGGTTTCCAGTCAACATAATGTAACTCAAATAATTAAATGCTATTTACATTTCAGTAATGGCTGTATGCGCTATGTATATTGAGCTACTTGCCATAACTGTTAGTTGCTAAAAATAGTCGCCAAATGAATTTAAACATCTCAATACGCAAGCGAAGTATGACATCACTGACCGCCCGTGGATGCAAAAAAAAGATTTTCCATGTTAATCGCTCATTGGATTTTTTTTTTTTTTTTTTTATTAAAATTCTAGAAGAATTATTTCCCGATTTTAATCCTCATATTTGGGTATAGATATGTATTAGTTATTGTATGCATGCGTTAGATTGAGTTATTTTGCTGTCAAATTGACAAAATTTTAATTTTAAATTTCAAAACTGTCACCCTTGGCGTTTTTTGTATTTGGCGATCAAAAACGTAATACGAAAATATACATGCCAGATGTATATTTTCGTAATATGTATTGTACGAAATATTGTTTCATATTATTCGTTACACTCTTAATGTAAGTTTTTAAAATAACCATGATTTTTGAAAGGAATTAAATTATATTCGCCAGATAATTTGGCGATATTTTTTTTTTCTGCCAAGGATGACGGATATCAAATCTATTCCGCTGCAACATATTAGTATATTATATCAGATACTTTATTTAGACATTTGAAAACAAATTTGACTTCAAATTATGATAGAATATTTATCCTTTCCCTTTTAATTAGTTTATTAGTTGGATGTTTATTGTGTAAATATCATCCTTTGAAATGAAATGTTTATGTTTTCAATCGAATATGGAAATTTGCAATTTTTTTTTCTAGAGTTTTGAAATTTAAAATTCCAATTTTATCAATTTTACAACAAAAACAATTTAATCTAACGGATGCACATGATAACTAATACATATCTATATCCAAATATGGGGATTAAAATGGGGAAATAATTTTCCTCGATCTTTATTATTTTTTTACAAAAAATCCAGTTCACTTTTTATATTATTGTTCGCGTGAAAATATGTTTTATTATATGTCTAAAAATAAATTAATTCGTAAATCTTTTTGGCAACAATTATAAATTAAAAAAAAATATTATAAAATAGAATTTCTTATTTTATTTTATTTTATTTATTTATTTATTTTTAAATTCCAATTTCGTTTACACCACGGAGTAATATTAATAGGAGTTGAAGGTCCAATGGGAGAAAGCTACGAAACTGTGATCTAAATTTTTGGTAAATATTGAGGGCGCCACTTGTCATTCCTCCCTACTTCGGCGCGGATATACTGTTGTTTTCAATAGAATTTTGCTGAAGTACATTTAAAATTTTTTATTTTAAGCAATTTAATTTCTTTGTAAGTCCTTAAAACTGCATCATTCAGATGTTTCAAATAAATGCTTCGTTCCTAGTTGTAAAACAGGCTATGATAGTGATAAGAAAAACAAAAAAAAAAAAGCCCTAGAAGAAAAATAAAGTCCGAGTTCGTGTTTTTTGTACCTAAAGTAAGTTTATTTTTTTTCTTTACAAAATTTCATCCATTCTCCTTCCTCCCAATTGTCTGTTTTAGCTAGCTTCGGTTCATAAGAATCGTCATTTTTTAAAAGCTTTCTTTCAAAGTAAAATTAGTATAAAATGGCTCTTAAAAAAAAACATGTTGGTTAGAATACTCTATTTAATGAAATTTGCTTTCAATCGAAATTTTTTCAGCTTGATATTATTTTTAAAAAAATAATTAAAACGAGACATTTCCCGATTGAATAACATTGCAGAAGCTGGAGAGAAGGAAGGATTGCACGTTGGCGCCATCTGTAAACATTAGAAAACAACATCACAAAATTTCAGCGTTACCTTCTTCTCCTGTCTTTTTACTCCGTGGTTTACACACATCAGTTTAAACCACGGAGTAATAAAGACTCCGTGGTTTAAACATTGATGCTTAGATATTATATCATATCATATCAAATTAAATTATTAGAAAAATAAACACTTTTAATTCTATAATGACGTCAGATTTAACGTGTAAGTTTAACAATTAAAAAAGCTTTATATGAATTTCAATTTAATGCACGTGCAAATATATTTCTTTTCTTTTCACGTCAAGATATTTTAAAAACGAAATGAATATGTAAATGTTTCTTTTATGTTGGCAGCAGCTAATTTTTTTAATATTTCATTATTTCCATTTCTATTACGGCTTCTATGGGGATTTTAATTAAAATGCTCAGATTTTAAACTAAAATTTATTTTATCAAAATTAAATATAGCCTATAACAATATGGCATACTGTAGCTTTCGGTCAGTGAAAGAAGTTTTTAAATCGGTTCAGTAGTTTCAGAGATTACCCTCCACAAACAAACAATTTTTTGCGCTTTATATAATGATATAGATAGAGAAAGTATTGGATTCTCGAAAATTTTCGACCTCCGTTTTTTGACGGATCTACACGTTTTGGGATGTCCTGAACACGAATTGATAGTTTTTAAAAAATGTCTGTCTGTGTGTCTGTCTGTCTGTCTGTCTGTCTGTATCATTTTTTTGTGGACGCTGTATCTCACGAACCAATGAATGAAATTTAACCAAACTTGGTATTTAGTTGCACCCTGACATGAACTGGTGCCCATTAGATTTGGGGATCAATAGCTCAACAGGTGGCGCTGTGATCGCATTTTATAGGACAAAATTCCGTATAAATGGGCATAATGAGAGTTATTTTAAACTTGTGATTGTAAAATTAATATGAATTATTGATAATAGTAGTAGTTAACTAGGAAAAAAAATTTGTGCATGGGGGGGCATTGGTTCCCCCCCTGGGGGGGAAGTACCCCCCCGGAGGGGTTAAATTTTGAAGATGGGTATCATTCGAAAGATCTCGTCAATACCTTTAAAACGAATGGTTGAACCATAAATCTGTGATAATTTAAAACAAAGTTATCGATTTTTTTTACTTTTAACAAAAAAAAAAACTTTGAAAAAAAAATCGTTTTTTTTTTTTTTTTTTTTTTTTAAATATTGTTACTGATTGAATATGTATAGGAAAATATAGAAGAAAGTCTTGTGGTGGCCACAACATACTAGTTTTTTATATTATTAAATATTTATTTTCTATGAACGATAATAATAATAATAATAATAATAATAATAATAATAATAAAAGCTAGTTAAAAAATCATCCAATAAAATATTCTAATTAAAAAATAACAATTTATTTTAAAATTAATTGAAATTACTTAATACTATTTTTTGGACTTTTAATTAAAAGGCCTATTTCAGTAGCCGAGCGGTTCTGCTCTCCAAGCTGACAGATTAGTGTTAGTGTTTATGTCTGGGAATAGGGCCGATTGTCTACCCTAGGATCCTAGGCCCGAGGGGGAGTGCCTTCCATGGCGGACTTTCTAAGGGGTCCTAGCCCATATTTACGCAAGTTTATGAGAAAACCACGTAAAACCCCGAACGACTAAGCCGACGAGCACGGACCTGGGATCGAACTTGGAATCTCAGGTCTACCAGCTTTGAGCACAGAACCGCTCGTCCGCTCGTGGGCCTTGATAAATTGGAATTGCCGGGTTCCCTCTTGTCAACCTAGAAATTCGGAATTTTTCATGGTTTTCTCTGAAAAGCGCGTATATACAGGACATGGCTTCTTAGAAAGAACTCTCATGAAAGGCATTTCAGCCAGGCTTAGGACCTGCATGTTGTCAGTGTGTTTTAATGCTTAAACCACAACCACCAAAATATTTTTAATTCAAAAAGACTTTTTTTTTTTTTAAACATATAAATGATTATATACAAAAAATAATATTAATTAAAAAATCGTTTAAGATTACATTCTAATTAAACATAATTTAATTATTAATGATATAAATTTGAAATAATTAAATTAATTGAGATTGCTTAATACTGTTGTTTGGGCTTTAAAAGGAAAAACCTAATTCAAAATGCTAAACATAAAAATATTTTTTTCTATAATTGATCATAGAAAGTAAGTAAGTAACTAAAATTATTTTACTTAAAAAAACTTTAAAAGAAAGAGTAAATTAATTATCTAATAGCTAAATGAATTATCAAAAACATAAATTTTAATAATTATATTAGCTATGATTCCTTAGTACAATTTTTTCTGTTTTCAAAAGAAAAATTATCTAAAAACACTTTTAATATTAAAGGATTTTATTTTCTGTGAATAATTATGAAAAAAAAAAAGATAGTTAAGGATCTAATTAAAATTATTTTATTTAAAATATTCTAATAGAAAGACTAAATTCATTAATTAATTATCTAAAAACTAAACGTATTATAAATAATAATAGTAATCAAATTAGCTTAGATTGCTTGATACAATTTTTTCTGCTTTCAATAGAAAAATTTATTTTAAAATACTTTTAATATTAAAATATTATAATTAAGTTAGTTGTAATCGCTGAATAAAATTATTTGAACTTTTAATTAATAAGCCGAGAAGTTCTGTTCTCCAAACTGGTAGACAGGAAGTGCCGGGTTCAATTCGAGGTCATGGTTGTCGACCCTCATGTTCTCAGTCGGCTTTAACACCTAAACTACCATCACGAAATTATTATTAACTAGCAGGCTTTGCCCGCTTCGCTGGACATTAAGTTTAAATGAGTTGTCATTAAACTTTATTAATAACATAAGTTCTCGCTGTGATTGGTAGAGGTTTTCTCGCTCGCAACTTGAAGAGTCTGGGTCCCCACAGTCTTCGGCACAACTTACCCACTTCTTACTTCCCCTTCTTCAGAAGGTGAGTTCGAAGTTTTGTAAAATCCCACTAATGTACATAATGCGTACACTTAATCAATATCCACACACAAAAATTCGCCATTCTAAGATAATTCAAAGCGAATTCAAACGGAAAAACGTGTTTTTACACATGCTTATTGCCCTCCGACTCCGAGAAGGTGGTGGTGGGGGGGGGGGGGATTTCGAATTTCGTAAAATCCCGTTACAATAAGTGCCGGTTGCATACTAACAATTTTTTCACAAAATTTCGTGACCACAGAAGTCTTTAATAGAAAATACCATAAATAAAAAAAAAAAAAAAAAGTAAGTAAAGAAAATATATAGACACGACATTATTTCATTACAGTACAAAGTCTCAAATCCGGAATCGTCCGGACCGTGGCCTTTCCGGATTTCGGACTTTTCCGGATTTTAGGTCACTTCTCCGATTTACGGCAATAAAAAAAACAGACATCTCCATTCCGAAGGCCCTTTTAGTTAATAACTAGCTTAAGCCGCCCAAGGGTGCGATTTTTTAAGAAATTGGAGCATTTAGAAAATTTTATCACTTACCTTTCAGCCACAAATTCCGGAGGTGCCACGAACCAAGAATAACAACTCTTGAAACAAATATACATTTCAAAATTTTTATTTATAAACAAAAAAGCTACTTTGGGCGAAACATATCAGTTATTTTTCTTTGGCGCATACATTTAGATTTTTCCGTTAACACTTTCTCTTTAATTAACGTAACAGTCATTATTTCATGTGCAGTTGCTAAATCCCTTTCTTGCAGTCCTTTAATTACAACGTCCAATGAACTCAGAAGTTGGTCGATCGGAACTTTTTCTTTCTTTTCCTCATCTTCACTCTCTTCGTCGCTGCTTTTGTCTTTATTCTGGTTCATCACTAATTCGCATATTTCATCATCTGTGAGCGTTCCTACCACAGGTGCATTGTCATCAATCCCCATAACTTCTTCGATATCCGAATAGTCCAGATCCAGACCGTTTCCACAGGCATTTTTGGCGTATGCTAAAAGGTCTGCAATCTCAATCCGAAGCATGTTTTTCTTCGATGATTGGATTCCTTGAAACTCAAGTTCGTTGTTGTCCTCGGTGTACAGGGTAGCTGGCCACAAATTATGCCATGCATGTTTCAAAGTTTCTTCAGTGACACTATTCCATGCTTTGGTTAAACTCCATACAGCATCTCTAATGTTAAAATGCTTCACGAAATCGGTTGTAGTATTGCCGTCATTGACGAAACTTAACATTTTTGCTAAGAAATCGCTCTTGTAACGGCACTTCATTGATAAGAGCACACCTTGATCCATAGGCTGCAGTAAGGATGTACAGTTAGGAGGCAAGAACAAAACACGCACATTGTCCTTCACAAGCACATCTCCTGGCGGATGAGCGGAGCAATTGTCCATGATTAAAATAATCTTTGCATCTTCCGGAAGACCGATGGATCTGCAGTGCGCTCTTGCTTCTGGAACAAAATGCTCTTGAAACCATTCGGTCGTAAGTGCTTGAGTTATCCAAGCTCTTTTGTTGGCTTTATAAAGAATGGGGAACGTTTTAATGCCTTTGAAAGCACGAGGCTTTGCACTTTTCCCAATCACCAACAACTTGCATTTGTGCGTTCCAGCTGCATTCGCACAAGCCAACACTGTGAGCCGTTCTTTTGAGTCCTTGAGTCCTTTTGGGGTTTCCTCATCTGCCGTCACCAAAGTCTTTCTTGGAACATATCTCCAAAACAATGACGTCTCATCCGCGTTGTAAATTTGATCAGCGGTCAAGTTTTCCTCAGATATCAAAAGATTGAAATCTTCTATGAACTGTTCCGCCGCCTCATGATCAGCTGAGCCACGTTCACCACAAACACGCAGTTGTATGATTCCATGCCGCTGCTTGAACCGCTTCAACCAGCCAGTCGAATATTCACAAGAATTTGTCAAATTCATCTCCTTGTGAAAAATCTTTGCTTGCTGCATCAGCATTGGTCCAGTGAGAGGGATATTTTCATTTCGTCGTTGCCGAAACCATTCGATCATCACTTTATCGATGTCTTGGTTTTTCACGGAATGCATGGTTTTTCTCTCCGCCATTTCCATAGGACTGTCGCTATCCACAAAGAATTCCAGCAATTCCTTCTTTTTCTTCATTAAGTCGTAAATGGTCGATTTCCCAATTCCATATTCTTCGCACATCTTCAAGACTGAAGAACCACGTTCAATCTTCCGAAGAATTTCGACTTTGGTTTTTATGGAAAGGGAAACATGCTTTCTCTTAACCGACTTCCTGATTTCCGACATAGCTTAAATAAAATTAAAAACTTAGCGCAAAACTTCGGAGAACTTCGTAAAACGTGCGATATCTGCAACCTTAAGAGAGAGAATAAAAAATGGTTTCAGGTTTCTCCCCCTATGTTAACAGCGGCCGTTTCGACCAATAGGCGAGAAGTATTGTCACGTCATTCCGAACCGACCTTGAATCAGGTTGTCATCTTGTTCCCCTTGTTCCAACAGCGGGGAGGCGCATCTCCACTCTTTTCCACACAAAGAACCGGTTTTTCTCTTGCACTATTCGTTACGCGACGTGTTTATGTAAGCTTTCATAGGGAAAATTTAAGTAGCATCATCAGCGTTTTGGCAAAATAAATAAATAAAAATAAAAGAAAGAGCATCGGCGCAGTGTATTTTAAAGAAAATCTAATTTTAACCGATTTTAATTTAGTGCCAGAGGCAAATGTGTCTGTACGTGTGGCTTCATTCTTTCATTCATTCATTCGCATTCATACATTCTATTCATTCGCATTCATTTGCATTCATTCATTCACATTTACTGATTCAATCGCATCCATTCATTCTCATTCATTCATTTTCATTCAATCGCATTCATTCAATCATTCGCATTCATTCATTCATTCTCATTCATTCATTCGCATTCATTCATTCTCATTCAATCGCATACATTCATTCTCATTCATTTACAATGTGCGTACCACGTACATAGTAGATACTCTTTATTAAGAGTGGGCTATAAAAGAAATGACAACGCTCGAACAGACTGAAATAGGACTCTGGCTCTAAAAAAAAAAAAAAAAAAAAAAAAAAAAAGTTGGGATGACAAAAGTGTCCGGTTTTTAGGTCATTCCGGTTTTCGGACGTCCGGATTTCGGGCGCTTGACTGTATTTAAAACATGAAAATCTGACATTGACAGATTTTAATTTAGTGCCAGAGGCCTACTGCTAAACTTGTTAATATCGACAAATTCTTCTTTAGTTAATTCGTGACGATCTAAATTCCATGATAAAGTTTTCATTAAATCAAACCAATCTGTTTCAGCTGCAGATACTGTAACAAATAACGTTGGAAGTCCAAACTGTCTTATAGCCGCAAAACAACGTTTTTTCTCTTTTTCCCAATGAGGGGGAGGCGTGCCTTGGGGGGGACTCATGTCAAAGGTGTGCCTTGGGGGGGACTCATGTCAAAGTTGTATCTTGGGGGGGACTCATGTCAAAGTTGGGCCTTGGGGGGACTCATGTCAAAGTTGGGCCTGGGGGGACTCATGTCAAAGTTGGGCCTTGGGGGGACTCATGTCAAAGTTGTACCTTGGGGGGGACTCATGTCAAAGTTGGGCCTGGGGGGGACTCATGTCAAAGTTGGGCCTTGGGGGGACTTCATTCAATAAATCCCCATTCAATAAACTGACTGAAATAGGTCCTTAGCACTATTAAGAGTGACCTATAAAAATTCGACAACTCTGTACCGACTGAAATAGGGGTACCTTGGGGGGGACTCATGTCAAAGTTGGGCCTGGGGGGGGACACATGTCAAAGTTGGGCCTTGGGGGGACTTCATTCAACAAATCCCCATTCAATAAACCGACTGAAATAGGCCCTTAGCTCTAATTAAGAGTGACCTATAAAAATTCGACAATGCTGTACCGACTGAAATAGGGGTACCTTGGGGGAGACTCATGTCAAAGTTGTGCCTTGGGGGGACTTCATTCAATAAATCCCCATTCAATAAACCGACTGAAATAGGCCCTTAGCACTAATTAAGAGTGACCTATAAAAATTCGACAACGCTGTACCGACTGAAATAGGGGTACCTTGGGGGAGACTCATTTCAAAGTTGGGCCTGGGGGGGGACTCATGTCAAAGTTGGGCCTTGGGGGGACTTCATTCAATAAATCCTCATTTAATAAACCGACTGAAATAGGCCTCTAGCACTAATTAAGAGAGACCTATAAAAATTCGACAACTGTACCGACTGAAATAGGCCTCTAGCAATAATAAATACAAAAAGCACAGCTTTAGTATGTGAACCCTTTGGTGACTTTAAATATTTTAAGCCATTTTTGCGATGAACTGAATTGGCTATCTCAATTGTGCAATTAAAGATCTTGGCGAGAAACGTCAGAACTACTTCGGAGCCAAATTTCAAATTTTGCCAAAGGATCCAATACTAAAGTTGTTTGTTTTTACACATGTTTATTGCCCTCCGACTCCGAGAAGGGGGGGGGGGGATTTCGAATTTCGTGAAATGCAGTTACAATAAGTGCCGGATGCATACAAACAATTTACACACCAAATTTCGTGACCACAGAAGTCTTTAATAGACAGTATTATAAATAAATAAATACAAAAAGCACAGCTTGAGTATCGGAACCCTTTGGTGACTTTAAATATTTTCAGGGGCGCGCCGACCCAGTGTGCGAAGTGTGCGGCGCACACAGGCGCCAGGTGAAGAAAGGCGCCAGCCGAGGATAAATTATTTGAATATATATATATATATATATATATTGCTTTATTAAATCTGTTTTCATAATGCTGGTCTGAAGCCATGTGACTCATGTGGCTAAATGAGGCGCCTTGAAAAATATACTGGCAAAACTTGTGTTCCTCAAATAATTTAGGAGGTTTTTTTGTGAAAGGGCACGTTAAATTGGAATAACTTTGCAAAGATGCGCCTACTTTCAGCAAATTTTCTTTTACCTTTAAAAAATACCAAAGCATTATATTGAAATTTAAAGGAACGCCTTAATCTCTTCCTCTCCCTCTTCTGCCGGAAAAAGGCCACTTAGGTTAGTAAAAAGACAACATAATTCGATTGCAAAAATTAAAATTTAATGGAACCGGAGATTTTATTTAGAATAGTTTTTCCCTTTGTATTATCGATGTAACATCTATATTAATAAAATCAGACTTTTGTCTATAAATTTCTCAAATTAAAAAAAGATTGCGATCTTCACGTTTCACAAATCTTCACGTTTCACACATCGTGAAAGCCAAATCTGACTTCAGAAAATTTTCTGTGTGTATGTGTTTGGTGCGTGTGCAGTCGTTGTGTCTGCATGTCTAACATTTTTGTCTGGGTATCACGTGAGAACAGTTGGACAAAAATCAACGACACTTGGCAGGAATTACCCAATGTAAAATTATATGTGTCAACTTTTGTAAATCCTCCCTCCCCCCTGTTCCATTCCTGGGGGCCGGGAGGAAAAAAGACGTTTATATACATAACTTGGCTTCAAAATATTTTACAACGAAGAAATTACACATGAGGAGTCTAGATTTCAGTACAAATAAAAAAAAGAAATTTTGAAATTTTTTATTTTTAAGGGGGGGGGGGGGGAAGAAAATTGATTTTCGGGTGGAAATTTCGTAAATTCCGGATTTGTTAATAGAAATTTACCAAAAATGGTACAAAACTGTTTAAAACAGCCCTGCATCTTCTTTAAGATATTTCCAAAAACCTATTTTTGGTGTTTGTAATTTTCGATCTTGGAGGAGGGGGGGAGGGGTGTTACGTGGGAGTAAATTTGAGACCCCTCTTTTAACACTAAATTGGTCCTGTACTAAATTCCCCCTCACCTTTTCAAGGGAGAAAGGAGGCAAAAAACACGTTTCTAAGCATAACTGGGCTCCAAATTACTTCACGATGAGGAAATTACATATGGGAAGACTAGACTTGAGTACAAAAAAAAAAGAAAAAAAATCTGGAATTTTCGATTTTTAAGGGGGGGGGGGGGAGGAAAAAATCGATTTTCGGGGGAAATTTCGGAAAATCTGGATTCTACCAAAAGAATTCTATTAAAAATGGTACAAAGATAATGAAAACAGATATGCGTCTTCTTTAAGATATTTCCAGAAACCCAATTTTGTTTTTTTTTTTGTTTTTTTCGATTCGGGGGAAGGTGTAAAGAGAGGATAAATTCAAGACCCCACCCCCTTTTTAGCGCTAAATTTGTCATGTAAAATCTATGGGAAATGCAATTACGAATTTTGGAGCATAAATTGTTTATATGCATCCGACACCTATTGTAGAGAGATTTTACGAAATCCCCCCTTTCCTTCCTTGAGGCCAGAAACAAATTTCCAAGCGTATTACTCCAAATTATCTAGCAAGAATAAATTTTATGTGTGAGTTAATTGTTTACGAGATTATTTTGTGATAATTACCAGTAGCAACAGTGGAACAATCTTTTTCTAAATTTAAAATGATCAAAAAATACTTAAGCTCCACAAGGTATCAGACAGATTTTTAAAATTTGCAATTACATCGATAGTATAAAATATTTTTTATCAAATGAATATATATTATTCCAGAATTCACAAAAACTCAAGCAAATGAATTGCATTTCACTAAATAATATTATCTGTTTAATTGTTCATATAATCTACTTTAAAACTTAATAATTTTTATTAGATATTCTTATTTTATTTAATTATAAATTTATGTATTATTTATATCTGTGCAGAGTACAAACATCGCAGTAAAATAGTTTAAAATATATTTTTATATCTTACTACTGTACGGAAAAACACATGTAAATGTACATAACAAATTACACAAAAAGCTTAGATAATGAAAATGGGCAAAATTCCTTTCACCATATTTTTTTTTCCTGTTAAGTCTTTTTTATGCATATTTACCAAGTAATATTTAATATATGCTCCTATTTTATGTATTTACTAGAAAAGCCCCTGTTCGGGAACGAACCGAATTCTGAATGCTGGAAAAATTTTACAATCAAACTCGAAATGTACAAGACTCGGCCAGAGACTGCTTATGTGCCAATAGATCAAAGTTTGTTAATGAAATCATTTTTAAATTTAGAAAATCAATGAAGGTAGTGAATTAACGAAGGCTTTGCCCTCTTCGCTGGTCACTATATTTAAAGGAAACTTATTTCTATATCGCTTTATATAAAAAAATAAAATAAATAAATCATGAAATTGTTCTGAAGCCCGCTTTGGTTCCCCGCTGCCTTCGGCAGCGACCCACTCATTCTTAGACTCTCGGGAGCCTGTGTCTATTGTGTCTGTGACAATAGGTTGCCAGTGGGCTTCCATTTGGGTGCTTATCAGATGACACTTTCAAAACGGACAGTATCGAAAAAATTAAAGTAGCAATTTTATATTTGAATCCCAGTTACATAGGAGCAACACTATAAGTGGTGTACATAATATTTTCTTTCACGTTATTTTCTATATTTGATTTATTCGATCAACCATAAAATGACAACAATTTCGCGCCAAATATAATATTACAATGTGATATGATCGGTTACGTCTATCGCATGATAAATTTTTGGGGTTATAATAGTAGGTGAGTTAGTTAATAGTAGTTGGTATATAGAAAAATAAATAATGAAATATGTAAACCTGATCATGGTACAGCCTTTATATAGCTTCCCTTAAAGACTTTTCAAATTTTATCTCCACTTTAGACAAAAATACATACTTTATGTGTTTATGTGTTTTTTCTGTTTCTTTCTTTTCTTTTCTTTTTCCTTACCTGTTCTTTCTCTTCTGTTTTTAAATATTTTATAATTTATTTATATTTTTTGATGCGCTACTTGGCTTAAAGTGGCTTTTGCGAAAGTGGAGTCCTTGGCGAAAAATGTCCAATCTATTTCAGCATCAAATTCTTAAAAATTAACCAGGATTATCACTAAGTACAGCTCTTTCATATAATGCTGAATTAGCTTTCATGCCAAGCGTGATTCATCTGCGCCCAAAACATACTTTACCAGTTTATTATTTTCATATTTTAATTAAATTAAGAAAATCTAATAAAACTTTCGTTACAAATTAGGTACCAAATGAAAGAGGCGATTTTTCTGAATCCGTCGGATTAATTAGCTTATCGATCGCCCAATAAGATTTTTTTCAAATTAACTAAAGAATGAAAATTTGGTGGCAACTTGCGTAAACACTCAGACAAACAGAGTCCAAGGAAATATCTTAGCCGTTTATATAATAGATAAATTTATTTGTTCCTTAAAAAAAAAAAAAAAAAAAAAAAAAAAAAATTAAATAAATAAATAAAAACTCTTCAGTAATTAACCAAGTCAAATTTTGTCATTATATCGATAGCCATATATTAATTTGATCTTAAGAGTATTTCGAAAGTTTTCAACAGTGAAATTGAGAAAAATAGAATTCACTACAGGATTTTTATTATTATTATTATTGTGAGTTCTAATTTTATATACTTATAAATTCCGTTTATCTGTATTAGCACAAAATGTTAAACTCGTTTATAAGTGTAAACATACTGCAATAGTACCACTAACTTTAAAAATTTTTCATAATAGTTTTGCAAAGAGTTAAACCACTTTCTAAATGAAAGGTGTTATGGCAATAAAAGCAGATTTACAATTAAAGTGCTAATAACGAACAGTTCATTCAGTTTTGACGGGGGTGGGGTGGGAGGTGATTGTCAGCCTTGGATACAGACTTGGCAACTTAGCGATGAATTTGGCGACACGGTAACCAAATTTGGCGAGAAGTAATAATTCAGTATTTTCAAAGTTTAGAAGCTCTATCTTCAATAAGAGCCGAGTTCTGGAATTTTCTGTATTCATCAATTGGCTTCTGGCGCATAATAACCTCGAAAGTTCGTGGAATCATGATAGAAACTATAAAAACAGAAGAGACACTCCCAAAGCGGTCAGTTGTATTCGGACATCTGTTCTGAACGTTCGTTTCGGTTGAAATGGTTTATATTTACTCTTAAATGAGTGAAATTCTACTCTGTGGTGTTTTTAATGTTGTTTTACGACTTTTTGAGTTATGAATTTGAGTACGATAATTTACTGGTTTTTTCGAGAATAATCATTGAGTAGTATCATAAAGTATCATTGAGTAATCATAAAGTGTATCTTTTGACAAGAAACTGCCTGTTTCTTTACAATTACTTTTTTCACGCAAGAAAATCGACATTTTGGTAACAATATGGATAGTGACCGATATTTTGGATCAATATGATATGTGTAATATTCGTAAAAGTTGTAGTGAAGTAAGGGAACATTCAGTTTACTAAGACTATTTTTTTTGTGTGTGTGTGTGTGTGTGTTTAAATATTTACCTAAAAATTAGACCCAAACAAATAGAAAAGTTTCCATTTACAGCTCTCATCTAAAAGGGTGGACACTGGTTAGGGAAAGTCAGGGAATCATGGAAAAGTCGGTGAATTTAAGTGAGTCTGCGAAAGTCATGGAATAGTCAGGGCCAAATCTGCCAAATTTTGTAAAAGCAGGCCACATTTTAAAGCTCGTTATTGTCAATTGCTAAAATGTGCGTTAATTTTGCGGGAAATAAATACCCTAAGTCAGGTAAAAATCAAGGAAAATAGTGAAAAATAGTCATGGAAAAGTTCTAATGTTAACCACCCTGATCTAAGCCATCTGTTGTAATGCCTCAACGCGGTATTTTCTGCTCCCACATTAACACTAAAGCTGCCTATTTTGGTTTCCTCTATTTGTCTTCACAATTGTACCTCGACTCCCTGTATAAGATTTTATCTCTTTCTGCAAGATGCACTTTTTATTTGTTTCTTTTTAAATTTCATTTTATTTGATACTTTTCATTAGCCATTCAATAAACTTATTACTATTAATATTCGTGATTCAACTGACATGCTAAATGATAACTTTTTATAAAATGATTTTTTTTAAAGATAATATATAGGGCGCCACCTGAAACTCTGCACACAGGCGCCTGACAAAGCTGGCGCGCCCCTGAATATTTTAAGCCATTTTTGCGGTGAACTGAATTGGCTATCTCAATTGTGCGATTAAAGATCTTGGCGAGAAACGTCCGAGGTACTTCGGTGCCGAATTTCAAATTTTGCCAAAGGGATCCAATACTAAAGCTGTTCCATATCGAATCTGGGTTGAAAACGGAAAAAGGGTAAAATAAATTAGAAATATCAGACCTATATTTATAAATTTGATACTGAATGAAAGGGGCGATTTTTCTGAATCCAGGGGTTCAAACAGTTTTTCGATGCGACAATTAGATTTTTAAAAATTAACTAAAGTATGAAATTTAAGTGGCAACGGAAAAACGGATAAAGGGAAAAATAAATGAGAAATATCAGACCTATCATTACAAATTCAGTACCAAATGAAAGAGGTAATTTTTCTGAATCCTGGGGTGTAAACAGTTTTTCGATACGACAATTAGATTTTATAAAATTAACTAAAGTATGAAACTTAGATGGCAACACTTCATTTCAATCTTTTCATAATTTGTAGTGAAAATCACGCGAATACAAAAGTCTTTAACTTAAAAATTTATTTTTATATTTTATTTTTTCATTCAAAGCATTTTAGTGAAAAAATATTTATGGCGCATGCGCAGGCGTTTTTTGCACACAATTTAAACACTAATCATAATTTTGAAAATTTCTATAGATATAATTTCAAGTTGGGTGAAGACCTAAGTTTCTGCCAAGCGCCGTTGAATTCCGTGCAGCCGTTCTCGAGTGATGCCCGGACAAACGTGTTTTAGTCTTTTACCCCCTAGGGGGGGGGAACGGGGGGGATTTCAGAAAAGTTGATAGATATAATTTTAAGTTGGGTGAAGACCTAAATTCCTGCCAAGAGTCGTTGAATTCCGTCCAGCCGTTCTCAAGTGATGCCCGGACAAAAAAAGCGACATTCGGACACGATGACACACACACACACACACACACACACACACACACACAGGCAAAATTTTCTGAAGTCATTTTCGGCTTTCATGGGGTGTGAAACGTGAAGATATCGCAAAATTTTTCGATTCCGACAAATTTACAGACAAAACTCTGATTTTATTAATATAGATATAAAAAGTTATTTTAATCAATGATTATATAAAAAAGAAAAATTATTAATATATCATAACTAAAAACTAATTTAATTATCAAAAATATTTTTTAAATAATTAATTTAGATTACTCAATATCATTTTTTGGGCTTTTAATAGAAAAACTATTTCAATATACTTTGTAATATAAAAAGATATCTTTTGTCATAATTACAGAACAAAGAAATAATTAAAATTATATTATTTAAATAATCTAAAATAAAATTTTACATTAAAATATACACAATTTTACTAATTGGTGTGCCACTCACACTATTTTAGACTAAAATTTGATAACAATGTATGTTTTCATTAACATTGACTGCCAAATTTATACTCCAATCATAAGTTTTGAATTATAACTTACTAATATTTTACCAGAAATCGATTTATCAATATGTTGATAATTTAGGTGGGGGTGTTATTATTATTATTTTATTTTATTTATTTATTTTTTGCAGACTGTACCTTCGTATTGTAAGTTCCGATTTCTAGTTAAAAAATACTTACAATAATTAACTTTGATAACAAAGACATTCCACAAATTATGTGTAGTCTTATATATAATATGTGAATTTTATATAAAACATATATAGTACTTAAGATTGACTTATTAAATAAAACTGCGTTAAATAAATACACGAACAATCATTTCGGGCCATTATTCCTGATATATATTTTTTATCCACCCCCGAAAGTATTTATGTAAATAAGCAGAAAATAATTTTATTTAATAATTTAATTCCTAGTTCCTGCCTTAGTTCAAAAAATAACTCATCAACTGAATTGCGCTTCAAAAACCATCTTCCTCGACCTCCCCCCCCCCCTCCCCCCTCTGCTCTTCCGAAAAAGGGATTAGTCTCTTCCCACCTGTCAAGTTGATGCGTTGGGGAAGGGGTGAATATATTTGTGCGCTTGGAACACGAGATATTGGTGAATGTGAGCTTCAAACACGATTACCCTACTGTGAGCTTGGAGCACGACACCCTTCCGTGTACCAGCTCAGGATAATAAATGAGATGAAAACAAGGACAAACAATAGGAAATGTACATAATACTCAACACCAGAAAATAAAATTATATTTTCCAGTCACTACCTTTAAATTTCACGAATCATCGCAATGTCTGTATCCTACAATTGAATAAGAAAGAATATGTTTCTTTTACTTTATTTTTCAATAGGAATAATAATTGCATACATAAATTGCAAATATTCATCAGCCTGATGGAAATGAATTTATAAGTGCAAACAAAAAAGTTTTTTTTTACAATTGATCGTTTTGTGTGCTATTATAATTTTCGCTAAGAAGGACAGAAAAATGATTATTTGATTAGACATATAGTTAACATAACTAATTTAAATAAGAAAATATAAGGACACAACACCAGGTCTGGATATTCCTATTTTTTAATTGTGAATTAATGTATCCCCACGTAGTGTTTAACTTAAAAATCATAAAATTAAATTTTTATTCTAATAACTTTGTAAAATTTATAAATTTGTATATAATCTCAGAAAACTTTAATTGCAAAGGGTAGATAATAAAGCTTCTTTGATACTCGCAAAGAGAGAGATTAAAAAAAAAAAAAAAAGTTATGAGGTTCACATACATTATAAAATGATTTCCAAGTGTACTTAACCATTACAACCTGTCGACTTTTCCACTTGATTGGAATGTATTAATAAAAACACATAACACAATTAAAATTGTGCTTCGACTAATTTTCACGTTCATCCAGTAATGTATCTTGTAAATTTTTTCTTTTCCTATAAACTGACCATTAATGGTGTAATCGTGGTATATTCTTTCGGAAATATGCTTTCATGTATCTGAGTAATGTAATGTTAATTTTGTTATGGTTAGTGTTACATAAATATACTAAAATACAAGTCTTAAGGGTGTATTCTGGTCTTAAAAAAATAAATAAAATAAATAAATAAATAAATAAAATAAGTTTTAAAGGGGATTATAAAGGGGGTATACTGGTTGACACGATTGCAGACCTTATCTGGTCATCTGAAGCAAAAAAAAAAAACTTAATTGGGGAGACTTGTTGTTGTTGTTGGGGGTTTTCTTTGAGACCTATAGCTGCTGGGGCTGTTGTCTCAACTGATCCATGGTCTATCGCAGAACGACGAGAGGACAAGCCACAACGATCTATATCTTACTTGCACATTTTTTAAAAACGATTAATAGAATGCAAGAACCCAAGAGTGCAATGACGAAAGTTACTTAATGAGCAGAATTTTTGCAGGAAAACAGGAAAGGACCTAAAATTATCACTATTTAGCAGCGCACCGAAATACTGAATGCGAATCTGCTGGTAGCGACTACAAGATAAAAGAATATGTTCAATAGAGTCCATTATGTGACAGCGATCACAAATGCCATTGTCAATAAGGTGGAAGCGATGCAAAAGAGCTGGGGTAACGATCATCTTGCAAAGAAGCCTGGAGATCAGCACATCGTCCCATCTGTTGGAAGACCAGGAACTGGTCGTATTGACCGGAGGAATGTCACCATGAGAGAGCGCATATTTACTCTGACGATAAGTATAAGAAATCGATTCTTTGAAACAATTGGTAGCGTAATTGATAAGGTCCTCGGGAGAAATCCAATCCAAGAGAACGTCCGAGGGACCAGTATTCTTTGCGATTCTGTCGGCTTTTTCATTAAGAGAGATACCTCTATGACCAGGGACCCATACCAGCCGAATACTACAAGCAAAAGATGAGGCACGGCAAATTTTATTGTGGAGCCAAAGTATGACTCGGGGAGATTTGATGGAGATTGATTGAAGAGCAGATAGGACCGATAGGCTATCCGTAAGGATTATGAAGGAAGAGCTTGAGGAAGCCAGATCATCAATCGCTGTACCGATGGCAAGGGCTTCAGCGGTGAAGATTGAATTTATATGAGAAATCCTATACTTGAATTGAGAATCAGAGGAGCAGCCGGCAATAGCCGTTAAGGTATGAGTTTTGGTCGCATCGGTAGCAAAGATATCGTGACTCGACGAGAACTCTGAGATAAAGGCCGAGAAAAAGGACTGGATGATAATATCATTCAAAGTTGTGTTCTGGAAAGGAAGGTCAGAAAGATAAAAGAAAACTTTCCCATGAGCCATGGGTTGAGGAAACTGGAAAATTACTAAACTCTCCAAGCAGGAACTAATATCATCAAGCCCATCTATGCCATACGGTAAAAAGTCGAGTTGTAGTTCTTTGTCATCGTCATCAGCTTCATTCAGAAAACTCCAAAGAGGGGACCAGGTACCCAGACACAGCTGACGGATCCAGAATCTGAATGATTGCAAACGAATTCTGTAACCTATAGATAGGACATCAGCATGTTTGTGAAGGAGGGCTATGGGAACCCAAGAGGGAAGACCGAGAGCAGCTCGAAGGCCACAATTCTGGAAGACTTCAAGCCTCTTGATTAGAGAGGCACCCGCCGAAGACAGAGTAGCAGCACCATAATCGACTAAGCTCCCGATAGAGGACATGAAGAGCGTAACTAAGTGATGTGACCTAGCACCATAACTCTTTTGAGAGACGGCCTTGAGAAAGTTAATTCTTTTAAAAGCTTTTACACGCAGGTAGTCAACGTGCTTCTTAAAACCACCCCGACGAGAAAAGAAAAATCCTAGAAATTTCACATCATCCGACCAATTGATGAGGCCGCCGTTAATGCTAAAATTAAAATCACAAGCGCCATTTCTGCGAGAAAAATTAATCGCATGGCATTTATCCGGCCGAATGGAAAGTTTCCAGTAAGAACACCACCGGGAAATATTCTGTAGGACAGCCTGTAGCTTCTCGTGGCAATAGCTCAAGGAGTCACCAAAGCAATAAATGAAAATATCATCGGCATAAACTAAACACCTGGTATTAAAATTCAAGACTTCAAAGAAGTCAGATAGAAAGATTGTGAACAAAATAGGGCTGAGGACCGCACCTTGCGGAACCCCGCGCCGAGAAGGATGAGGGGACGAAACCACGCCCCTCCAAACAACTTTAATATAACGGTTTGACAAAAATTTATGGATCCAACGGAGCACATTGCCCGTGATACCGACTTGGGCGCACTTCTGGATAAGGCCATCAATATAAATGGAATCATACGCAGACTGCAGGTCTAAGGAGATGCCAAGAATAAACTTTTTGTTTCTTTTTGCCCTCACAATATCCTGGTGCAGCATCATGACAGCCGTTTGGCTGTCCCGAAAGGGAGTAAAACCCAAATGTCTGTAATCAAGAGACTTATTTTTGAGAAGAAAGGTATTTATTCGCTGGGCAATCATGCGCTCACAAATCTTGCAAATAACAGGGGTGAGAGCAATAGGACGGTAGGAAGAGGCCGAGCACTTAGGCTTGTCAGGTTTTGCAATGGGCAGAATCAGAGCAGAGGTCCAATCAGGTGGGATAATCCCCGTAAGAAGAGATTCATTATAAATTTTTAGTAATAGCTCAAGAGAGTGGGAACCAAGATTCTTGAAGAAACAGGCAGGAATCCTGTCCTCACCAGGAGAGGTAGATTTTGTACGTTGAATAGCAGAAGTCAGTTCGGACATGGAGAATGGTTTGTTGAGACTCTCATCATGATCAGTCCCATAAGTAAGAGGAAGAGGAGGAAGGTCAACCCCACCGCAATAAAACTCCGCGAAGATCTCAGATTGAACGCCCGCGTCAGACACAAGGGAACCGTTGTGCAAAAGGCAAAAGTTAGAATCAGGAGAGGACGAAGGACGATTTTTTAATTTATGGAACACCTTGAACAGTAAACGGGGGTCACTAGCATGCCTGCAAGCAGAGTCCCAGAAGCGCCTTTTGGCGTCCTTGATGGCCTGACGAAGTAAAGCGGAGGACTTTTTGTATTTGATCCAAAAGTCAACAGAGGCCAGCTGAGTAGCTTTCTTGAGGAAAAACTTCTTCTGGGAGAGAAGGGCCTTACAACGAAGGGACCACCAAGTAGGAAAAGCTTTCTGACGAGAATGTACAACCCGGGAGTTTCTAGCCATCGCCCGCTGGACGGAATCCGAAAAAGACTCATAGCAAACAGAGGGGACAGACAGCAAGGAAGCGTCAACTTCCTGGCAGATACGAGACCAAAAATACCGTACACAGGCGGGCTGAGGGACAGGAGCCGACTCAACAACAAGAGACACAGGAAAATGGTCACTGCCGACAGGATCATCCAAAACCTGAAAAGAGATCTGAGGAAGGATTTCAGCCGAACACAGAGAGAGATCTAACAGTGAAAGAGAACCGTTGGGAGACATATGGGTAGGGCGTGAAGAATTGATCAGGCAAAAGGAACTGTCAGCAAGCCACTCCACAAAAGCCTCACTGTAACGAGAAGCATGGGAAGCACCCCAGAAGGGGTGATGGAGGTTGAAATCTCCCAAGATGAGGGAGGGACCAATAAGACCAAGACAGAAGGAACGGAGATCCTCAGTGACTGAACCAGAGCGCGAGTAGACATTAGTAATGTTCAGAGAACCAGAACCCGTAAAGACTCGAACGCACATGATCTCATTCTCCAAGGAGGACAAATGAGTTGGACCAAGGGACGAGGAAAGAGATTGATTAACCGCAATTAGGAGGCCCCCGCCAGAACGGGAAGGCCTGTCCAAGCGATACACGACCTTGCCAGGAATAAAGAGGGACTTCTCAGGACGAAGGAAAGTCTCTTGAAGCACCAAGATATCAAAGGATGGAGATAGGGTGTGGACCAGCAAGTCTAGCTTGTTTAAGATGCCTCTACAATTCCATTGAAGAAACTTGAGGGAACCCATAAAAGAAATACAAACAAGAAAAGACCAGACAAACAAAAGGTCTGACAGGCTACACCCTGCAGCTCAACAGAAGAATAAAAACATGGTACAGGAACAGCGAAAACATTATCCCTTGGAAGTCGCCGGAGAGCTCCGGCGTTTACGCTTATCAGGCGAAAGGTCCCCAATGGATTCTTGGAAGCTTTTGATTAAATCGCTTAAGGCAGAGATAGCATTAGACAGAGAGTCCGAGTTTTTTCTAATAATTTCATTTAGCACTTTCACCATAGCATTCGTGCGATTCTCTATATAGTTTTGGATAGTTGTTACGTCGACGTTTTTTGCGCTACCTGTAACAGTAGCGTATGATGACTCTTTTGGAGTTTTTTTTACAAATGTTCTGCGAGCTTCTATGAAGGATAAAAAGTTTTTGCATTTAAAGTTCAGAAGCTCAATTTCCTTAAGTCGGGCTGGACACTGGTTGTAATCAGCACGATGCTCGCCCGCGCAGTTAACGCAGGATAAAGAGCCCGTACAAGGCCCCTCATGTGAAGTACCACAAGTCGCACATATTTGGGCTAATTTACACTTGGCAGAAGTATGGTTGAATTTATGACATTTTACACATTGCCGGGGTCTATGAACTGGCGTATGGGTTGGATGGAGAACCACAGTCTAATTTCTGATGGGAGGGCTGTCCCAAGAGTGGTAATGAGAACAGGGGAAGATTCACGAGTACATCCTCTTTTCACAAACCTACGTAATTCCAAAATGTGCAACGGATTGCTATTTTCTATTTCTTGAGCAAGCTCGCTCAAAGAAATGTTTACAGGAATGTTGAAAATTAAAAACCGGTTGGTGATGTTCTCCCATATTACCCGAGAAGAAACAGTCACTCCTGCGAAATTGGACAAATTACAAATCTCCTGGGCACAACCAACATCAGAAGTGCTAATAATTAGGCTTCCCGCTCTTGTGTGACGTATGTTCACAATTTTCCCATATGACTTAATTTTCAATTTTATTTCCGCCTGAATTGAGCGCGGATCTCGTTTAGGAATACATCCAGACTCTGTACTGTTTATAAATATATTATAATTTGTACCACCATTATTACCAGCCTTTAACAACATATCACTAATAGGAGCAGACGAGCGCAAAAAATTCTGATTAATATTCTCAATAGAATGGCTCTCGCCATCTGCAATAGACATTTCCACATTATTCGTTACAATATTTGACATTTCCGAGGATTCCACAACGTTAAACCAAGAGTGGGCCATACCACCAGACTTACGACAAACTCATCATAAACAAACCAATACGAAATAACTTAAATGAAAAGCCAGAAAGCAATAAAACAAAACAGCGCTTACCTTGCTTTCAAAATATAAGAGAGATAGAAACACAAACCGTTTAAGAATACCACAGAAGAGAAAACGAACCGAACTTAACAAAACCACACAGCAGCTAGAGAGCATTAGGGAGACTTATAGCATCTATCTCTGAAACAAACAAACAAACAAACAAAACATTATTCGCGCCCCCTCCCCCTTTCCCTTTATTCCATTTCAGATTTTTTTTTTTTTTTTTTTTTTTTTAAATAGTATATATATATACAAAAGTGGTAGGGACGATAGAAGGTTGTATATTGAAGGTTGGTACAAAATTTTAAGTAAATTGGTTAACAGAACATGAGATATCATGTCAATTATGTTGAAAAAGTAGTTTTGAGAAAAATGCGTTTAAAAAATTTTAAACAAAAGTTTCATGCAGCCGCAGCAGTCTAAGTCATAGAATGGTACGTTACGTTATACTTAAATTTTATTAATAGGAGATTCCAGATTCATAGAATGTGCCTTCTTCGACTGCAAAATATATATTTTCGGAAGTTCATTCGGATTTACGGAGCAGTTTTATCTCCTTTAGAAGCATCAGAAGTTCGTTGGTGGGAGCGCTTAATTCGACTATTGTCCCCTTTAGTAGCGAACGCACAAGCTTCAGGACTAATAGTAATTCCCATGACATTCATTATTTTCAAAATTGGTAAAAAGCCTTCATTGAAAATGCAAGCAGCTATAATTTGCAATTTTAACTGTCCGAGTTCCTGCATGTATATGCTTTGGGGTAAAAGTTCGGATTTAATGAATTTAACGATTCATTATTATTTTGGGTTTCTGACCCCAAACATATACGAAATAAGTTTTCTGATGACAAGTTTTAGTATATCGTCTTTATTACTTTCAATACTTTGTCATTTAGAGCTGGATTTGCATGGACGGGTTTAGTTGTAGCTTCACTAAAATAGCTATAACTTTGTAAATTATTGGAATTTTAAAATTTCCTCTTGGGGATAAAATTTTTCAAAATTCTCGGCCGGAATACTTTCTTAAAGAAATACCTCTTATAAACTGTAATGTATCTGAAGATTTTTTTTTGTGAGTACAACAGTAACCACTCGTATAAAAAGTATTAATCTATGAAAAAGTTAGTCCAAAGCGTAGCATGAAAGCACCATCGACCTCAAATCGTTGGAATTTAAGAGGAAAATTTACCGATAGTAACTCCCACCCAAATATACCTTGCTCTGTGATTTTTAGATGTTTAGTATTAAAAAAAAAAAAAAAAAAAAAAAAAAAAAACCTTCCTTTCTCTCGGCTGTTACAATCAGAAGTTTTTCCTAAAATTTCAGCTTTTTAAAAGTTTCCGTTGATATCATATTTTATTTTAACGATTTTTGTTTCTAAAAGAGGGGGAGGTTATAATCGGAATTTTACGATAAATATTTAAAAAAACGGAGAATGTTTCAAATGAAGATGTTTGAAACGAATTATTTGGAAAACCTCTGATCCCATTAAACAGGAAGAAGTACAAAAAATAACCACGGAAAATAGCAAACAACCAACAGAATAAACACGAACAAAACCAAAAGATAGCCATAAAAATATAATAATAATAATAATAATAAAGGAAAAAGTTAAAACTAACTTCTTTTCAAAAGAGGCTACATTTTCTTCTCATGATGAATCGTGCTTATTCATTTCGACCCAAAACAACTGTTCTTTTTTTTATTTTGTAATTTATGGTGTTTGCTTACAGAGCTTTTATTCATTTTAAAGGATAGTGCCTAAAAAAAATGTTAGATATAAAATAATTAACCTTTTATCTAACCGGCGAGCCGTTTTCAACGAATTGTAATAATCACTCAAAAGTTATTCTTAATCCAACGTATGATTTTTAATTTAAATTTAAAAATATATCTTAGTAAAACATGTGTTATGCTATTTTTTTCCAATTTATTTCCTGGAAAATCAAATAAAAGTATTCAATATTATACATAAAAATAATTAAAAACTTTATTACATAGTTTGATTTCTAAGAGATTTGATTTCTGAGAAACATGTTCTGGAATTAGGCGGCATACATTTCCCCTCTTTTTAATTAGCTTAGAATGAACTTTTATAATTTTGATTCCAGTTCCGCATAGAAATGCTTTAAAAATTTTGTAGTAGTTTTCTGAGGGAGTTAAAATTTTTTTAAGCATCAAATGCTACTATAAATATAATCACAGAGAAACGAACCTATTTTTATTGGGTATGACTTTTTTTTTTTTCTTTTTTTCTCTGCTAAATGCTAATTCTATTTTTTTCCTTTTTTTTAATTAGCTTAGAATTAGTTTTTATAATTATGATTCCAGTTCCACAGAGAAATTCTTAAAAAAATTTGTTGTAGTTTTCTGACGCAGTTGAATTTTCTTTTAAGCATCAGACGCGAATACAGATACAATCACAGAGCGGCGAACCTATTTTCGTTGGGTGTGAATCTTTCCCTTTTTATTTTTCAGACTCTGCCAAATGCAGACAAATGCTAACATTGCTTCTTTCCTTTTACCGTAATTGTGACACTTATTTCACGTGTTGAAATATTAAAAATCAAGCTTTTAATATGTATTATTAATTAATTAATTTATTTTTAAACAAGAAAGAAAAATCACATGGTTCAGCGATTCATATTGATTATAAATACTTTCAAACTGCACTTACTCGATACTTAGTTTATCTGTGAATGTATTTTAGTTGCATAATGACACAATAAAATGCATTTCGTTTTTCATTATCAGTTCACGACTGTGATAAAAAAAAAAAAAAAAAAAAAATGTAAAACAACTAAAAATACACTTGTAGCAAATTCTAGTTATACTCCCTAATGTACTTGAATACTTTTTTGGGGCCCTGTAAACAAATTATTATTTCTACTATATTCTATATAAAACACGGTTTTGTGGAAATGTTAATTTTATTATGCTTTTTGCAGTAGGTACTAAAATACAAAGATGTTAAAATACGCTTTACAGAAATACCTCCCATGGAACGTAATGTTTTGGAATCCTCTTGCGCGTTTTGCACACAAAATAGTCATGGTACATAGTATACCATTTTGAATAGGAAAGATGTCATAGTGAGCTTAAATAAAAAATATCAATTCCAAGTTTGAAGGCATTCTAAAAATATTTATGAAAATTAGAGCATAGACAAACACACGGAAAGAAGACAAACAGACAGACAGAAAATTCGAAGTTATAAACACTTTTCAACTAAAGGTTTAACAATTGGGCAAAAGTATTTCTTTTTTCGTAAAGCTGAAAAATCTGGAGTGACTCCACTCGACTTTCCGATCGTTGAGTAATTAACGGTATTATAAATAAATTAAAGTAAGAGAAATCATTAAATAAATAAATAAAAAAATATTATAGGGAGTTTGAGTATTTTTCTCCAGATAGTATGTAGTTTAAATTAACGCTATTGCCCTTAAAATAATTTGAGACCATAGTTCATAATAACAAAGAAATTTTCGTTGTGTCCCTGTAAAAGTCTATATAGTGTTAGACTCACCAAAATCTGTACAGTTTGTGCGACGGTGAACTATTATATTTATACAAATTTTCGGCTCAATTGGATGAGGCATTTAGACGCTATCGCACTTTAAAGAATTTGAGCCCATAAGCCGCAATGATAATGAATTTTTCTTTGTGTCCCCGCAAAAAAAAAAAAAAAAAAAAAAAAAAATATATATATATATATATATATAAGTGCTTTATTCTCCAAAATTCATACAGTTAGTGTGACGGTGATCCATAATATGTATATAAATTTTCAGTTCAATTGGATATGGAGTTTAGACGCTATCGAACTTTAAAGAATTTGAACTCATTGCATAATGATAAAGAAATATTCATTGTGTTCTTGTAAAAAAAAAAAAAAAAAAAACTGTACGTGCTAGATTCACCAAAATCTATGCGGCTCGTGCAAATGTGAACTATAACATGTGTATAAATTTTCAGCTCAATCGAATAAGGCGTTTAAACACTATCGCACTTCAAAGAATTTGGGCCGATAGGCCGTAATGATAAACATTTTTTCTTTGTGTCCTTGTAAAGAAACTATAAGTGCTAGTTTCACCAAAATATATACAGTTCGTGCAACTGTAACCTATAATATGTGCATAAATATTTTGCTCAATTGAATAAGGCGTTTACATGCTATCGCACTTTTAAAAATTTGGTCCCATAGGCCATAATGATAAAGAATTTTTCTTTGTTTCCCTGTTAAAAAAAAAACTATAAATGCTAGATTCCCCAAAATCAATTGGGTTCGTGCGATAGTGACCTATAACATACGTACCAACTTTCAGCTCATTCGATCAAAGCGTTTAGATGCTATCGTGTTAACTCAAATACCTACATACATCATTGTAAAAATAGCAAAAATGAACTCAAGTGACCTCAAATCGTATAGAAACATCAAAATTTCAAAGTCGGATTTTTGAAATAATTACAATACTTTCCTTACATATGTATGTTCGGAAAATAAAAATATATTCGACGTAATGTTTTTTTATGTTTAGTTTTTAGCTACATTTTAATGCACAGAAAACGTTTAATGAAGCAGACGATAATTAAACCGCGTTCCCTGCTGGTGCTAATCTGATTTTTCTTTGAATTTATTTTATAAAAAACGTAATAGTCGTTAGAAAATTTGTTAATATTTTTCGAAGTAACGTTTCATGTAACTTTTAAAAAATAGAAAGACAAATTTGAAATGTTGTACAGTTAAGGGAAAATTATTGGAGTTTTTATATAGTTTTAAGAATTATTTTTATAAAACGGTTAATAGAACTTAGTATGTACAAAACGAAAAATTAATTTCAAAAATAAATTCACAATGAAAAATAATAGAATTGGTGAAAATGAAACATTGTGCACTAATGAATGCAAGTGTAACTAAAATAATATTAAAGTAAATTTAAAATAAAAACCTTAAAAACAAACAATTATAATTTTTGAAATTCTTTCCTTTTATTCCAATACAAAATAATGATTTTAAAGAATTCTACAAATAAATACTTTTTAATTAAACATATTAGTGTATGTCTTGATGCAATACTAATGAGAAAAATTATACAGAGAATGTGTGATTAAATTAAAT
Organism: Salticus scenicus; assembly: GCA_963930645.1. Lineage (NCBI taxonomy): Eukaryota > Metazoa > Arthropoda > Arachnida > Araneae > Salticidae > Salticus > Salticus scenicus. The sequence goes on along the minus strand of OZ005655.1, from coordinate 177,836,349 downwards.
TTCATAATCTATTCAATAAATTTTAAGCTTGAAATTACAACAAAATGTTAAATAAATAAATAGATAAATAAATAAATTAGTTATTGCGTTAAAAAAAAAAAAAAAGAAAAAAAAGTACTCATTTATATAAAATTTGCAACTAAAGCAATTTTACCACATAAATGATACGTCATACTATATGCGAATTAAATTTTCATTAGAATATACAGTGAGCTTATTCATTTCTTGTCTATTTCAGAATCGACTACATATCGAATATTTTCGGATAACATTGTAAAGTATTTATGATTTGAATTGGTCTATGTATTTATATTAACGCTCTAATTCTTTCACTGTAATGAAATTTATAGACACTATTGTGATTTACTTCAACATGTTGCTTTTTCCAAATGTTGTAAATAGTATTTATGATTCAATTACAGTAACACACAAAAGAAATATCGCATTTTGGTTTACAGGTGGTAATAGATGGAAAAGAATTTCAATTGGGTTACTATTAACTGAAAAATCTTTTAATTTACCTAATGAGGTGGGTAAAATAATTAGATTATATGAAGAAATGAGGGGAAAAAATGATTCAATAAGTAGCTATAATTGTATGTAAGTGATGGAAGTGGGATCAGAACTTCTTCATGCATATGAGCAAAAGTGAAGAAACATTTAAATATGCTTTTGGAATTATTTATCATTTTACACTGGTAACACACACACTTGAATTTGAAGGAATCGTAATGATACATGGTCAAATATTGCTTGATGATTTCTCCTTATCTCTTTTTTTTTCTCCTCTCTCCCTCGCTCTCTCCCTCTCTCTCTCTTTTTTAAATACAATAAAATTTAAAAAAATAGTGAACGTTATAAATCATTTTTGCAAATTATTATCTTAAAGTTATCAAAATTTGCAGTTAATAAAAATTTTGCAATATTAAAATTTCTACTTCTTTTTTCTTTTTTCATTTAATAAAATAAAATTCAAAATTTTAAATTATTATTATTTTTAAATGTTCCCTGCGAACTAATTTTTATTTCGTTATTTTTATCCCCCTTTCTCGTTTTTACATCATCTATAGTTTAACAACATTTTCTAAACATATTTTGGTATTACTTTGTGAATTCTTTGATAAATTATTATTTTTTAAATACATGTTTATGTTTGAATGCTAAAGACGTGTATTAAATTTCACTATTCCAGCATACTAATGTATAAAATAGTATATAAACGAATAAATAAATGTTCTTTGAAAACATATTTGCACCATTATCGAAAAAAGGATTACAACATTTCATATTTTTCATTTCCTGTCACTCAGTTACAATATTTCTATTGCAATTTTTATTCCAAATAACTGACCGACTTCAAAACATATGTACAAAAACTTAAATACCTTTCATAAAACATTGTAAAATTAAAAATAAAATAAATAAATAAAATAAACATTTCCAAATCCGTTAAATAATTTAAAAAATAAATCATAAATAAAAATGTGCAATCCTATAGTTAAAAAAAATAATTAAATAAAATAAAGTAAAAAACTCATTGTATGAATAAAAGAAAAGTGAATGAACTTTTATTGGATCTTGGAATAGCAGTTGGTATTTACGTTCTTCTGGAAAATGGAATCTCCTTAGAAACACGCATGCTCAGTACTGCGGAGCAGGCGATCACGGGCAAGGCTGATTATGATGTAGGGATTTGCTCCTTCGCGTAGGGAGTTTTAGCTGTTTTCTTCAGCATGTAGGGACGGAGTAGGGACATATTGGAGTCCATCCCATCGAGTCCATCCGGTCCATCCTTTCTCACCAGGGCATCCTCAGGGTATCTTGAGAATGAAAGTACATTTACGGACATCCTCAGCACTAAAGTAGGGACTTTTATCATTAATGAAGGGATATTTTGAACTGTCCATAGGGGCATGGTTAAATTTGAATTGGCAACACTGTTGTGATTACTCTTGAACCAGCTCATGGGATTCTGTCGAAGATCACATCTTCTCTTCCTGTAATTTGTTTATCGTTTACATAGTTAGGAATAGCATCAATGAGAGAATCTTTCTCCAAAATTCTCGTCATCAGCAATACAAACTAAAAACATAAGCTGGTTTCGGAGTTTAATTCAGTGAATCTTTACGCAATGACAATATTAGATTAATTTGAGTAAGCATGAATACCTTTTTAATTCTATTTTGAGTGAATGAAAAAAGGGATTAAGGGTTAAAAAATTAAGCTAAATGTAAACCAAATCATGTCACGGTAGTTTTATAAACTTGAAATTAGTTTTGCCTTAAGAAGATTTATAACGCATTTTACAAATGAAGGTAATTTTTAAAATTGATGTTATTTAGAAGTAGCAATAATTAGCATTATATAAATTTTCATGCTTTATATTTCTTATGTTATTATATATTTTTAAAGTTATTTACGTGTTCTATAATGTATGTTATTCAGTGTTTTAGAATAATTAAAAAAAAAAAAAAAATCTGATAGCTCTTAAAAAAATAATAAAAAGTTTCTTGACAATTTATTTTATTTTAAAGATGTTTCTTTACGTACATTTAACGAGTATTTATTGTTATTTAGTTTTAACGGATATAATATTTTGTACATAAATAAAGGGAAAATTTCTTAATTAATTAAAATTCCAAAAAAAAAAAAAAAAAAGAAGTGAAAATTTATTAAAAAACAAGAAAGTAAAATTTTGTAACACACACATATATGTATATATACATATGTATGTGTATATAATACATGCAACACTTTCCCATATTACAGTATATTGTTATAGTAAGAGAGAGAGTAGGTAAAATACGAGATTGGATAAATATTATTTTAAGAATAATGCACATGAAATAATATTACACGAATTTAAAAGAATACATCATGAAGCCGATAACTAAAGATTTTTCAACATTTTGTAGCGGATTGTACGGTATGATACTTTGGTTAAAGTCGATTGTAGAATCTAGGAACCTTGGTCTATGGAAGTCTGTCTACTCTGGGAGGTCTTTTTAATGGATTCTACTCGGTATTCAAGAAATTTTTGTAGAAAAACCACTATTTTGTAGGGGAAGCTCTTGTCATTGTGAGCGAAACTATAGCAAAATTTGTAAACAGAAATTCTAATTAATGCCTACTTACAAGTGAAAAAAATGTTTTATTTATTATTAGTACGACAGGTCGAAGTATTTTTTTTCAGACAGCGATTTCGGCATTGTTACCAATTTTCATCTATCACTTTGTTGAATGAACGTGCAAACATTTTTGTTTTTATTTAAAATAGTATATAAAGATGAAAGAGTGTCATTGTATCTGTCCTGATTTTTAATTCGGATTATTAGATTTTATCAAAAATTGGTACATCTATTAATCAGGATAAAATCTAGCTAATGCCATATTTTTTGGTTAAATTGGATACCCGAGTTTAATTTTAAAATTATTAAAAAGAAGAAAAACAAAAACTGATGCCAAAAATAAATAAATAAATAAGTAAATATATTTCTTTTTAAGTAAAAAAAAAAACCGCGCAGACATTTTTTTAAAATAATTAAAATAAAATTGAGAAAAGTCGTGCTGAAAAAATGAAACAGCTTTAGTATAGAACCCTTTGACGAAATTTGAAATTTGGCGCCGAAGTAGCTCGGACGTTTCTCGCCAAGATATTTACTTATGCAATTGGGATGGTAGTCATTTTAATTAATCGCCAAAATGACAACAAAAATTTAAAAGCCGCCAAGGAGCTTCTATGCTAAAGCTATACCAAACAAATTTCAGGAAATGAATATAGTAGCCGATGTTAGGGGATGAAACACAGTTGCTACATGCCTTTATATGGAAGAATAAATTAAAATAAGTCCTGTCGTACTAAATTAAATTCGTTTTGTGCAGAAGTTTAGACCTATTACTTAGTAAAAAAAAAAAAAAAAATAGGATTAGTTTTTTATTTTAAGACATGTCAGATATTTCCTTGGGAATTTGTTAAGATAATGAAAAACACCCAATTTAATTAACAAGATTTTTTGTTTCTTTCAAAATATTTTTTGTAAGATTCATACTAAAACGTGACTTTCTTTTATTTCATTTTTATATGTAAAATTCAAAGTAAATATTGTTTTTATTTTGTGAACCACAAAATTTGAAAATATGTAATATTTTGATATCCTTTTTTCTTCCATTACCCGACTACCGTAGGTATTCGGTTCAAAAATTTGATATCGAGTTTTCACCTGATTCACATGTTTTAAGGTCTCCTGAGACCAAAAAAGTAGTTTTTGGCAATTGGTCAGTGTGTGTGTATGTATGTGGGGAATCTTCTGAATGACATATCTCCGAAACTGCCAAAGGTAGAATGACGAAACTTCGGAATTGAGTTGCGTCTGGCGTACGTACAGATGAATTTTTTAACTTTTGGTGAAAATTGGAAAATCGGAAGTGGGACCATAAGTCCGTATCTCAAAAACAGCTATCTAAAAAAATATCTGAATTATGCTATTAAAAATTTATATATTTAGAAAAAATAACTAAAAAGAAAAAAGAATGATCAAACACTTAGACAAATACAAATTTATGAATCAATAATGTGTATATTTATACGTCAGTAAAAAAAAAAAAATTAAAATTAAAATGAAAATAAAAATAAATAAATAAATAAATAAATAAAAAATAAAACTGTTTTCTTTCTACATTGAAGGTTTAAGTGAAAATTCAGCATATGAATGCTCGCATTTATTAAATCCATTGGATACATCATGAATAATATTTTCGACAAACTGTAAACCACGACGAATCGTATTAATTAATGTAAACATTCCTTTTTTTAATTGGCTTACGTAATATTTTACCATTCCTTTCGAAATACGAACATTGACCAACAAATTAAAAACCTTCGATTAATAACACTGCTTGGTATGAAAATTGCTTCTGACACCATTTCAGCATATTCTTATGTAAAATGACCTCCTGAATCCGAATATGACGTCCATTTTACCATATCACTCACCGTTTCTTGGGAACGGCCCCCTATTTTTATCATTTTTCGGTGATTTTATTGCTATAAATTTGATTTTTAGGAGGGGGGGGGGGAGAATTATTTTAACCATTAAATATATTCTGAGGGGCTACAGAGTTGGAAAATTGCAAAACATGGACATTTGCGACAAGGGATTTTTTTTTTTTTGGGGGGGGGGGGGGATATGACATTGAAATTATGTATTACATATCTTATATTTTTTTTATCTGTTATTAATGCTATTTTTTTTTTTTTTAACTTTATATATTGTTTGTTTTTAGGTGTTAAATTAATTCTTTTTCATTCATCAAATCAAATTCACAGTCATAAAATTATCGAACAGGGAAAATAATTGAAGGAGGGTATGGTGTTTCTAGAAAACGCCGGGTGACTGGGCAAAATGGGAGTCTTATTTAGATTCAGGAGGTCGTTTTAAATAACAATCAGCAATAATGGTATCAGAACTCGATTTTTTTTTTTTTTTTTTTTTTTTTCAGAGCACTGTGTAATTTATTGGACCTCCTTTTGCACTTTGGACTTCTTTACACACGGATAACAACCCGAATTCGTGAGGGCATCGATTCTACAATCGTCTGGGCTGGATTTATATCCAGAGAATACTATGCACTGGTTGCCCAGAATTTAAGAATCTGTAAATCGGATGGAAGAGGAGCTTTCTGTCGGATGCACCTAGTGAACATGTTCCAAACATTTTCTATTGGATTGAGATCCGGGCTTTGCGGTGGTCAGGGAAGCTGTTTGAAGTCAGATTAATATGCATTGAACCAATCTCGATCGATCCTCGCACGATGTATAGTTGCATTATCATACATTAAATATCCGTCACATTTGGAGTAAAAATGTAACATTACAGGATGCATTTAGTCTGCCAATATGTCCAGGTATTGCATGGCTTTTTCTTTATGATCAAATAACACCTGAGGTTCACTTCCATAGTAGAGCATTTCCCACACCAGGATAATAAGTTTTGCGTATTTACCCCAGTAGAGAGCATTAGTAGAGACTCCCATAGCTTTCTAATTCATTGGCCAGTGTGTGTAATTTGTAATTAGACCTGGCTGAACTGAATTTGCGGTTTCTTCATTAGTAACGTGCCAGTTAATATAAACTATCACTGTTCCTTCTTTTTCGACCTCGTGGGAGATAAATCCTCGATTTGTTTTGAAACTCGAAAAGGAAAAAAAAAAAAAAAAAAAAAAAAAAAAATCGATATATAGAAATATTTTTCCAGATACAAAAAAAAACTGTTCTATGTGATAACCGTGGAGATTAATAAAAGTTAGATATACAGAAATTTACGATATATTACAATTCATTATATAGACTCTATTTTGTTATTTCTGGTAATGAAATGTCTGCTGTATTAACATGTATATAATTATCTTTAACAATAGAAAATATATAAAGATTTGAAACTAATGCACTTATTTTGATGTATTAATGTCATTTGTATTAATTTAATCACATTTTTGTTATAGTTTGCTAAAGTAAATTATAACAAAATAATTGTTAATTATTTTACTTTTTAGTGCTAGAGGCCTATTTCAGTCGGTACAGTTGTCGAATTTTTGTACGTCACTCTTAATTAGTGCTAGAGGCCTATTTCAGTCGGTTTATTGAATAGGGATTTATTGAATGAAGTCCCCCCAAGGCACAATTTTGACATGAGTCCCCCCCAGGCCCAACTTTGACATGAGTCCCCCCCAAGGTACCCCTATTTCAGTCGGTACAGCGTTGTCGAATTTTTATAATACACTCTTAATAGTGCTAAGGGCCTATTTCAGTCGGTTTATTGAATGGGGATTAATTGAATGAAGTCCCCCCAAGGCCCAACTTTGACATGAGTTCCCCCCCAGGCCCAACTTTGACATGAGTCCCCCCAAGGTACCCCTATTTCAGTCGGTACAGCGTTGTCGAATTTTTATATTACACTCTTAATAGTATTAAGGGCCTATTTCAGTCGGTTTATTGAATGGGGATTTATTGAATGAAGTTCCCCCAAGGCACAACTTTAACATGAGTCCCCCCAGGCCCAACTTTGACATGAGTCCCCCCCAGGCCCAACTTTGACATGAGTCCCCCCCAAGGTACCCCTATTTCAGTCGGTACAGCGTTGTCGAATTTTTATAATACACTCTTAATAGTGCTAAGGGCCTATTTCAGTCGGTTTATTGAATGGGGATTAATTGAATGAAGTCCCCCCAAGGCCCAACTTTGACATGAGTTCCCCCCCAGGCCCAACTTTGACATGAGTCCCCCCAAGGTACCCCTATTTCAGTCGGTACAGCGTTGTCGAATTTTTATATTACACTCTTAATAGTATTAAGGGCCTATTTCAGTCGGTTTATTGAATGGGGATTTATTGAATGAAGTTCCCCCAAGGCACAACTTTGACATGAGTCCCCCCCAGGCCCAACTTTGACATGAGTCCCCCCAAGGTACAACTTTGACACGAGTCCCCCCAAGGCCCAACTTTGACATGAGTCCCCCCCAGGCCCAACTTTGACATGAGTCCCCCCAAGGCCCAACTTTGACATGAGTCCCCCCCAAGGTACAACTTTGACATGAGTCCCCCCCAAGGTACAACTTTGACATGAGTCCCCCCCCAAGGCACAACTTTGACAAGAGTCCCCTCCCCCCAGGTACCCCTATTTCAGTCGGTACAGCGTTGTCGAATTTTTATAATACACTCTTAATAGTGCTAAGGGCCTATTTCAGTCGGTTTATTGAATGGGGATTTATTGTATGAAGTCCCCCCAAGGCAACTTTGACATGAACCCCCCCCCCCCCCAGGCCCAACTTTGACATGAGTCCCCCCAAGGTACAACTTTGACATGAGTCCCCCCCAGGCCCAACTTTGACATGAGTCCCCCCAAGGCCCAACTTTGACATGAGTCCCCCCCAAGGTACAACTTTGACATGAGTCCCCCCCCAAGGCACAACTTTGACAAGAGTCCCCTCCCCCCAGGTACCCCTATTTCAGTCGGTACAGCGTTGTCGAATTTTTATAATACACTCTTAATAGTGCTAAGGGCCTATTTCAGTCGGTTTATTGAATGGGGATTTATTGAATGAAGTCCCCCCAAGGCACAACTTTGACATGAGTCCCCCCCCCAGGCCCAACTTTGACATGAGTCCCCACAAGGTACAACTTTGACATGAGTCCCCCCCCAGGCCCAACTTTGACATGAGTCCCCCCAAGGCCCAACTTTGACATGAGTCCCCCCCAAGGTACAACTTTGACATGAGTCCCCCCCCAAGGCTCAACTTTGACATGAGTACCCCCCAAGGCCCAACTTTGACATGAGTCCCCCCAAGGTACAACTTTGACATGAGTCCCCCCCAAGGCACAACTTTGACATGAGTCCCCCCCCAGGCCCAACTTTGACATGAGTCCCCCCCAAGGTACAACTTTGACATGAGTCCCCCCAACGCCCAACTTTGACATGAGTCCCCCCCAAGCCGAACTTTGACATGAGTCTCCCCAAGGCCCAACTTTGACATGAGTCCCCCCCCCAGGCCCAACTTTACATGAGTCCCCCCAAGGTACAACTTTGACATGAGTCCCCCCCAGGCCCAACTTTGACATGAGTCCCCCCAAGGCCCAACTTTGACATGAGTCCCCCCCAAGGTACAACTTTGACATGAGTCCCCCCCCAAGGCACAACTTTGACAAGAGTCCCCTCCCCCCAGGTACCCCTATTTCAGTCGGTACAGCGTTGTCGAATTTTTATAATACACTCTTAATAGTGCTAAGGGCCTATTTCAGTCGGTTTATTGAATGGGGATTTATTGAATGAAGTCCCCCCAAGGCACAACTTTGACATGAGTCCCCCCCCCCAGGCCCAACTTTGACATGAGTCCCCCCAAGGTACAACTTTGACATGAGTTCCCCCAAGGCCCAACTTTGACATGAGTCCCCCCCAGGCCCAACTTTGACATGAGTCCCCCCAAGGCCCAACTTTGACATGAGTCCCCCCCAAGGTACAACTTTGACATGAGTCCCCCCCCAAGGCACAACTTTGACATGAGTCCCCCCCAGGCCCAACTTTGACATGAGTCCCCCCCAAGGTACAACTTTGACACGAGTCCCCCCAAGGCCCAACTTTGACATGAGTCCCCCCCCCCAGGCCCAACTTTGACATGAGTCCCCCCCAAGGTACAACTTTGACATGAGTCCCCCCAAGGCCCAACTTTGACATGAGTCCCCCCCCAGGCCAAACTTTGACATGAGTCCCCCCAAGGCCCAACTTTGACATGAATCCCCCAAGGTACAACTTTGACATGAGTCCCCCCCCAAGGCACAACTTTGACATGAGTCCCCCCCCAGGTACCCCTATTTCAGTCGGTACAGCGTTGTCGAATTTTTATTATACACTCTTAATAGTGCTAAGGGCCTATTTCAGTCGGTTTATTGAATGGGGATTTATTGAATGAAGTCCCCCCAAGGCACAACTTTGACATGAGTCCCCCCCAGGCCCAACTTAGACATGAGTCCCCCCCCAAGGTACAACTTTGACATGAGTCCCCCCAAGGCCCAACTTTGACATGAGTCCCCCCCAGGCCCAACTTTGACATGAGTCCCCCCAAGGCCCAATTTTGACATGAGTCCCCCCCCAGGCTCAACTTTGACATGAGTACCCCCCAAGGCCCAACTTTGACATGAGTCCCCCCAAGGTACAACTTTGACATGAGTCCCCCCCAAGGCACAACTTTGACATGAGTCCCCCCCCAGGCCCAACTTTGACATGAGTCCCCCCAAGGTACAACTTTGACATGAGTCCCCCCAAGGCCCAACTTTGACATGAGTCCCCCCCAGGCCCAACTTTGACATGAGTCCCCCCAAGGCCCAACTTTGACATGAGTCCCCCCCAAGGTACAACTTTGACATGAGTCCCCCCCCAAGGCACATCTTTGACATGAGTCCCCCCCAAGGCACACCTCCCCCTCATTGGGAAAAAGAGAAAAAACGTTGTTTTGCGGCTATAAGACAGTTTGGACTTCCAACGTTATTTGTTACAATATCTGCAGCTGAAATACATTGGTTTGATTTAATGAAAACTTTATCATGGAATTTAGATCGTCACGAATTAACTAAAGAAGAATTTGTCGATATTAACAAGTTTAGCAGTAGGCCTTTGGCACTAAATTAAAATCTGTCAATGTCAGATTTTCATGTTTTAAATAATGAAATAATGTCGTGTCTGTATATTTTTTTATAATTTTTTTTTTTTAAACTCTTTAATTACTTTTCTTATTCATGTTGATGTTCATATAAATTTTTGTCGATTATGATTCTGTATCGAGGATCTAAATATATTTTCTTCTTGACAAGGAATTTCTACTTCATTAACAAGTATATAATTCTCTTATATAGCAAAAACAACATTAAATAAGCACTTATCAAATACACTTTATAATCATCTCATTTGTATCATAATAATTAATGTGACTTATAAAAATTAAAGAAAAAAAAAACCGTCTTTTAAAATTATTATATATACTATTATGTTACGTTATTTTTAGTGTTCGTATTAATTTTGCCTAATTTTAATACATCGTCGACATCAAGCTTCTGCTCCATTAACATGCACATAATTCACTAATGAAACAGGATGAAACAGTATCACTATCAAATCATGCTATTTGGAAACACGCATTTTTACCAATGTCAGTATGAATGATCTTATCAAACTCCGACTTCGATTGTTGAGGGACAGAAGCACTTGTGATCAAATCACACATCTTCCTCTGCATAGGGTGAAGGCTTTAGGGGTGGGATGTCCTGAAAATCAATTCCACTGCCAAAGGAGAGCAGACAACATAAAAGAACGTAAAATATATTGAGTTAATCAGAAATAGGAAGTTTAAGTATAGTCAGAATATTTTTGATTTTTCAAGAGTATTTTTCAAGAGTATTTTTATATTTGCTTTTAACATAAACCGCGCACAGCTCTACCTCAGCCAGCCAGCTGCTCTTGAAAAAGGCCTCAAGCTCTCCAAGTTTGAGACTCCTGCTATCCTATTTTATTTTATTTTATTTTATTTTATTATTATAACTACAATTTTTTAAAAAGACAAGGAGACAGACAGGAGAAAACACTGGCTGTAATCTCTAAGAGAAGAATAATTTTCTGCAAATATAATTACAATTAAAACTAGTTGGCATAGGTGGACTCTGCTCAGTTCCCCATCATATTTATGTTCTCAGAAATTTCTAGTGCGAGACATATTATAATCATGTTAAAAGAAATGAATTTGACCAAAGCTTGATACAGTGACTGTATGAAATCCCCGCCTAATAGGTTATCCACCGTTCACTTGGATATAATTATCTTATTCTAATTTATTAATTTATTTTATCAGGGTCAATTCTGTTGTTTAGTTTTCATGCTACTATTTCCAATGCAATAAACCTCAAAATTCATATTTATATGAAAAATTTACAATTTCGCTATGTTGATAAAATCGTAAATTACGAATAATTTACGAAAATTTCCTAGTAGAATATTTGTATTCAATCATGTTCAAACAAATATCATAAACTTAATTTTGAAGTTGTCTAATGTATTTAGGATCCTCAAAATGGAAGTTTATGATCAATTTTGCCTTATTCTGACATGTTAAGTAAATCGTAAATTCCAAATAACTTACGAATTTTTTTTAATTGGAAAAATCATAGTCTATGATATTCATGCCAGTATCCTAAATAATATTTCGAAAGTGGTTTGACATCTTTATGCTGAAAATATCCCTCAAGATTGACGTTTATGTGAATTTTGCTCTATTCTGACATGTTAAGAAATTCGTAAATTTCCAATAACTTACGAAATCTTTATATTGGAAAATTCATAGTCATTAATATTCATACCAGTGTCCTAAATAATATTTCAAAAGTAGTCTGACATCTTTACGATGAAAATATCTCTCAAAATTGACGTTTATGTGAAATTTTGCCCTATACTGCCATGTTAAGAAATTCGTAAATTTCCAGTAACTTGCGAAATTTTCAAAGTAGCATATTTATAGTTACTGATATTCATTCCGGCATCAAAACTGATATTTTAAAACTGGTCTGACATTTTTACAGTAAAAAGTTTTCATTTTATGCACGTTTAAGTGAATTTTTGTCCTATTCTCCCATGTTAAGAAAATCGTAAATTTCTAATAACTTACGAAGTTTTTAAATTCGAATGTTGCAAATGAATAGGGTTCTTGCCAGTGTCGAAAGTAATATTTTAAAACTGATCTGACCTCTCTGAGACAATTTGTTCTTGAGATATCGTGTACACAGACTAACAAACTAACGGACTGACCCACTAACAGACTTACAGACTAACAGACTAACAGACACCCTACAGACAGACACCATAGAAATTTTGTCATTTTCGGATTCCTCACACCTGTAAATGTGTAGAAAAGTAAAAAAACCGAGGTCGAAAATTTTCACGATTACCTAAGTTCCCCATACCTATAGTATGATGGGGAACTAAAAAAATGCCTCTAAAAAAGAACTGGTGTGAAAAAAAGGCAGGTACTAACAATACTACGAAATATTAATTAGAATGTTGGCAGATATGCTAATTTGATTTAATATATTTCTGTTAGATTTTATAGAAGGTTAATATTTAAAGCTTCATTAAAGTATAAAACATTTGTTTTTCTATTTTCGTTAAACACTTATTATGACAATAAATAAATAAATAAATAAATGCAATAAAAATAAACAAATACATATTTTATTTTTATATCTAATAAATTTTACTATCTTTTTCAACAATTTTTACTGTGTCCGAAAATAAGAGTATTTCAGCGCTGTGTAGATTGATTTATGATTTTCGTAATTGTAATACATTTTTTGTAGGTTTCTTAAAAATATTGGCATTTTTTACAGTATTGAAATTGGACTGAGTGAGTGGATCCTTCTTTTTGAATTGAGATATATTTTTGTTTACTTTCACTGGCATGGCAAAAGTATGTTTTGGTAAAGGTCAGTAAGCATTTCATTCTTAATGTTAGAGAATATTTGAAAAACATTTTTGCTGTAAATATATTTAATATTAACTAATATCCAATCACTTTTTTAACATTTACTATCAACTTAAAATTCTGAAAAAAGTGTTATCCGTATGATTTTTCTTTCGTAAATATACTTCGATTTCTATGAAATCGATAAGTTTTATTGAAGTTTACTATTGTACGATCGATTTTGAAATTAGTTGTAAAATTTACTGTTAAGTTACAGGAGGCACAAAATAGTTTGTTTCTTTAGAGGGATACACAAAATGATTTGGATGCATTACGGGATTTAGATGACAACAGTCAAAGTTTGTAACTTTGACTGTTGTAAATACTCTGTAAAGACTGGTTATCACCCATCTTAATCGCTTAACCATTTATCTAATGCAAATGAAGATAAATCATATAACAACTAACTTTCTTTATTTTAAACTTTAACGAAAGTGAATGCTGAAACTTTCACACAAATGTTGCACTTAAATAACTTAAGAAGATCTTATATCTTAAGAAACTATAAAGTAATAAACTCACCGGATTTGAATTAATTCTCGCACTTGAAATAGCAAATTAGCCTAAGAAGTGAGTTCGCACCCACAGACGTAATGCATTCGAATTATCTTTTATATCCCTCTACACGAACTATTTGTTATATTTTAACAAAAAGTTCCAAGTAGCATCGTTGTATGATGATACAGATTTAGAATACCAAGTAGATACTTTCTGCTGTATTATTATTATTATTTTTTTTTTTTTGAGTTATAGTGATACACACACAGAGAGAGACAGACTCATACACAGACCAACCGCTACAAACCAGAATTTCGAATTCAGGGGACTTCAAAACGTGTAATTATATAAAAATCTCAATCTTGAAAAATTTCCCTTTAAATAACACTTTCTCTACTCTATGTGGGTAAGATAAATTTATATATATATAAGCGTCTCTGACTTTTACACGGTTGGGCCTGGGCTCGAATCCCGGATAAGGCATGAATGTGTTGTCCCTGTTAGGGGTAGCGATGATCGCCCATTGGGTGCTGCTTCACAAATGGTCATCATTTCGGCGACCTCTCGGCCAATGCTTGTGGCATATGCACCGCGAAGTAAAAAAATCTAAAAAAAGAAAAATTAACATTTTTTTCTTTTTTTAATTAGACATTTATAGAATACCCTGCTTTTCAATTTAATCCCTTTAGAAACACGACGTATGTAAGCACGTCATTAAATTTTCTATTTGAATTACCAGGACTTTCTCATATACGTCCAAAACGTTTATTCTCTAATAATGTTGTTTCTTTTCTTTTCTTTTGTCATTAGTTGCTACATTTTTTACGAACCTTGTGGCCATTATTGTTTTTACATCAAGTATGTTATTTTTGTCCCTTTTTCTGGTATATTGTAGCGTAATAAATGTTTGTAAAACTTTGAGAACTTTACACAGTTATTATTTGTTTACAATCATACTTCTGTGCTTTTCATTCATATAAATATAGATGAATAAATTAATCTTTATTTCATCTGCTAACACTATATGTAACTATATGATTCTTATGTAATTGAAAATAATTACATAAATTATTTTGACAAAATTCAATATACCTGATATTGAGTTGAAGTAGAAGTGTTTCTCAATATATTGTATGTAGTGCTTAAGAGGTTAATGTCTATTAATCTACTGAAATAATGTCTATCGATATAAGATATGAGGTATTAAAATTAATAAAAATCTCAATTTTCATCATATTATAAAAAATTCTAGTAGAAAATTAATTTTGACACTTTATCATATTCTGCAGATGAATACGCTATTGGGAAAGAAAATATTTACAAGCAAGAAGGTCCTGATCAGCCGAGATCTTGGTTAATTGCCGTTGCTGGCTTTGTCATAAATGGTCTGTTGTCTGGTGTCAACCGTACTTCAGGACTCTTTTACGTGGGTCTTATTGAAAAATATGGAGTATCGAGGATGGAAGCCAACCTGCCATTCACATTGAGAAATGTTCTGCGATATTTAGGAAGTAAGATTTTTTTTTTTCATTATCTTTAATAAGCAACGATGTTTTTGATTCTTTCTTAAATCAAGATTTCATAAAAATCATTTCAACTTAAGAAAATTTTAATCATACATTCATTTACATTGTTTCCAAAAGTTCACCAATAATCCGTTTTCTCGTTTTATTCTTTTGCGCATAATTTTTAAACAAAAGAATATAGAAATATGTAAAAGTTATAAAAAGAGCCACAGAACTGCCGTACGAAGTAGAAGTAAGTAGAAAACTTTGAATAAACATCATAAAATGCAAGAACTCGCAACAATTGTTTTGGGTCGAAAGAAGACACGACTCTTCGTCAGGCGAACAAAGAAGGCACGAGTGCTGTAAACAAAGCGGCGAAACAATTGTTGCGAGTTTTTGTATTTTATGGTGTTTATTCAAAGTTTTGTACATTACCTCGTACATTTAACTTTTTTGTACATTTACCCATACGCTAAAACCTCGATTATCCGAACTACCTGGGACCGATAGTACCTCGGATATCGGAAATCTCTGTCAATAGAAACGGTGTAAAAAAACATGCCGTGCTCGCGAATTTAACATCTTTTAAAATAAAAAAAATCATAGAAACTTTTTTTAAACGACAAAACTAAACATGTATAAAGTTATGTTTCAGATCTCAACAAATTTAAAAAAGGAAATCAACTACTAGTAGTAAATTTTAAAAAGCAAATGGAATTTGTTTTCTATTATACTAAATTAAATATTGAAAGATGCATTTTCAAAAATAACACAAATATGAAGAAAACATTGTATTTTTAAAATTTAATGTACACTAACTTGTTAAAATTTCTTTTTAAAAAGTCTGTTCAGGAAAAAAAAAAAAGACTTCGTTATCTGCTCGGTTTATCGAAGCTCGATTAATCGAGGTTCTACTATACTTATTATGTAACTATGTAAATTGAACGACACGTTCCTTTAGCTGAAAAATAGACTTTCCAACAACTTTGACATCCGGTATGATTTTTAAACTGATATTAACTTTTTTTTTTTTTTTTAAGTTGTGTTTGAAGGATGGAAAAAAGTTGAATAATTTTAGAAGTGAGAATTAAATGCAGTTAGAAATAGATACACATACTCAAAATGTTAAATTGTGATTGGTGTTTTCTTCCTTTTTCTTTTGCAATCATATCTCACCTAAATTTCATGTTCATATATATATTTAAAACCTATATGTATTTATATGCAAAATAAATAAAGAAATAAAAGAAAAAGAAAGAAAGAAAGAAAGAAAGAAATAATAAAATTTAAAGTAAAGTAAAAAAAGACATATTTTAACTATTGAAAGTATGCGCATCTTTATTGGTTTGTAATGCTTAAAGAAAACTAAGTGCAAAATGCTTAATACCATTTTACACTTGTTTTCTTTTCTAAAACAGTTTTAATTTTCCCATTTTTGAAAAATGTACTTTGAAAAAAAAATGGAATTAATATCAGTTTGAAAGTATTTTTAATCTTAAAATAATATAAAATTAGATTGTAGATTTAATAATGGACATGCTATCCAAATTTTATGTCCATATTTTCATTGGTTTGTGAGTTATGAGCAAAACAAGTAGAAGAAGAAGAAAACAAGATGAAGGTGTTTAACATCCAGAAACTGGTGTAAAAGAAAGTTATTCTAACAAGAAAAAACTATAAAAAACTTATTTGTCTGAGGTAGTTACACCATTCGAAATTATTGAACAACATTTCAATACAGCATCTTATCCATATATATATATTGAAGTATTGATTATAAAAGAATATATATATATATATATAGAGAGAGAGGATGGATATCATTTGTAAATTATATTACACAACCTTTTTAATGTTAGCTGGACTTACCGCATGTTCGCATTGAGAAATGTTCCCATAAAAAATATACCTCTGGGGGTCATCGAAGCGGGAGAGCTATCCCTTCTGCGGAGGATCAAAATTGTGATGGCATGTCTCCGGACCACCTCTAGGGGTGTGTCCCAGACCGTCGCCAATTGCCCATCTGCGCAGCACTAGTGTGACGTAAAACCCAACCAACCAGCCACATTGAGAAATGCTGCTGCAAAAACTGGTAGAAGAGGGTTGCCGGGTTTGAATTCGGGTTGCTCTCACCGGATAAGCAATTCGGAGTTTTTCGAAGTTTACTCCAAAACTGGCGTGAATACAAGCTGAGATTCATTAAAAGGAACCCCCTTGGAGGGTACACTACTCAGGCCCAGGAAACTCGCGTAGTCAATTGGCTTCAATCCCAACAATACCCTCACGCGCACTAAGATCGGACTTTTTAAACGAATTCAGTGGTAAGTGTCCCACTGACATTCTTATAAACAGATGACATGAAAATTACGATAAGAAAGACTAATTTTACACCAGTGATATACTTGTAACTGAGCATTTAGTCTAATTTTGTCCATAAATTTTAATTATGACGACACCTTTAATGTTGGCTTGTGCACTTTACCCCTTGTAAATCGTTCAGAAGGCAATTAAAATTCATCAATAAAAGTGAATTCCTACTTCTGAATGCCTGTTCAAGTTAATATACTTGTTTCCATAACAACCCTGTATTTCTACTTCTTTCATGAGCCATGTGTTCATTAGTCAAATGAAATAAGAACTTGAAATTTAGATAACACGTTCATTATCAAACCATTAATTGAATTTTATATTACTTTGACAACAGTAATAATTTATAAATTCATATTAATTTAATATTCCACAGGTGCTTCCAAACTCCACATAATCTTTTTACGAGTAATGCAATTCTATCCTTAACCGTTCTAATTCGTAGTAAATTGTGTTTCCATTTCTTACGAATTCTAAATTCTTTATTATTTTATATTTGTTATATATTATAATTTTGTTTGGTAAATTCTTATTTTTCTTCCTTATATTTGTTATTTGCCTTCTAACAGACAATTCATTTCCTGATTTTCTCACCCCCTTTATTTTGCATGTTATTAGTGCGACCAAATTTTTTAAATTGAATTTGAGGATAAAAATGGCGGTGTCTCAGTATTTGCCTTCTTACAGACAATTCGATTCCTGATTTCCTCCCTCCGTTATTTTATCATGTTATTAGTGCGATTAGATTTTTTTTCTAAATTGAATATGAGGACAAAAATGGCGGTGTCCCCGAATTTCGAGGACAAAATGATCAAATCCCCTAAAATTGCAAAATTTAGTAATTTTTATGTATAAAGTACCTGAAAGTAATTATTTCAGTTTATTTATCATACTTTAATAAATTATTATAGTGAAACATTAATATCTGTATAACTGGCGTCCTCAAATGTGTTCTAATTTTTTGGGGAAGGAGGGTAGTTTTCGAGAACTGTCTTTGGGATTCGAGGAAGTTTGGTCACCCTACATGTTATTATGCAGAATAAGATGCATAGTATATTGCCTAAGATTCCTATAATACGAGCTGACTCACAGCTGATCATTGTTGCCCAGCGGAAATATAGCTTGGCGACGTTTAGTTGCAGACGTATTACTTGGCGTCTTTATCGCCTAAAATGGCGAGTTCGCCTAAACAGAAGAGCGCATTATTGTTTTGTACTTGATAAGTTTGGCGGTAATATTTGGCGAAAATTTCTTATAACATAACCCTTGTAAAAAGTAGCCATCACAGTTGCTGTTGAATTAGTTAATTTTAAGTATTTCTACACGTTGAAAATTAGTGTAGATTATAAAACACAACATTTAGATAATCAAACAGCAATAAAAACAAATAATTGATACAAAAAATGCAAGAAAACATATTATAATTACACTTCATATTTGTGATTGAAAGCTAAGCGTACAATTTTCTTTTGGACAATTAATAGCACATTTCTTTCGCCTTTCTTCATCTGTTGGAAATCTAAACGTTCTAAAGCAGTTCTGGTATGATTTGAGCAATTTCCGGCTGCAAAACCTCCATTTTATGTGATTTGATAACACTTGAAATTCGGACCGCGCGGGCAACAATTGCTGAGTGGGAAACAAAATGCCTTGTGAGCCAGCCTGTATTGGAGGAGCTCTAGTATTGCCCAAATGTGCTTCCAAGCTCCAAAATAAATGGTTTTAAAAAAGAAAACTGTAGAAAACATATCTGTTATGAGCTTAATCAAATTTATTTAAGTTATAATTTAATTGTGCTAGATTCTTTTTTTTTTTTTTAATTGACTTTTTATTATTATTATTTCTTTTTTATGTTACATAATTGGCTACTATATATTTCTTTTAGGTCCTATTGCCGGCGCTATTGGTCATCGTTACGGCGTCAGAAATGTTACTTTTGTAGGCGGAGTCTGTGGTGCTCTAGGATTTAGTTTATGTTGCTTTGCATCAAATGTAACTTTGATATCAGTGTTTTGGGGAGGAATTTACGGTAATTAATTTAATTCCAAATTTTTTAAAATTTGGTTTATTATGATGATGGTTTACCCGGAAAGAATATTATGAATATCCCGGTAAACTCCCTCCTCGAGATTGTTAATTAGCAGAAAAATAATGAAATCCTTTTGCAAGGGTACAAAAAAATTTTCTGCGAATAATTCAGAGTTTGATTTTAAATGTAAAAATAATAACAATAATATAATAAAGAATGAAAATTCATGCGGTACGCATTGATTATTAACACTTTCCAACTGAACATATTTGTTGTATTGTATAATTTTCAATGTTCTTTACCAACGTTATCACATTACGAGTATCCAGAAGGACTGAAAGGCATACAGATTAATTAATCGAATTCATAATCACTCTTAGACATTGTTGGAAATTGTTAAAAATGTTTAACACAAAAGAAAACTCAGGCTTTGGATTCTAATTGCAGCCCTTAATGTATCAAAATATTTTAGTGTAATCATGTAAATCCGAAGGTTATCCATAAAATATTCTTCACAAAATATTATTTTAGCATATTAACAACAATAAATGTTATTTTTTAAAATGATTTTTGCAGTATAAAGTTATTTAAATGTGATTTATAAAAATGTCTATCCTAAAACTCAATGCATTGGCTTTTTTTTTTTTTTTTTTTTTTTTAGTCTCGGTACACAAACCAGTGGTACAGGACTTATTAACGTCATTTAAATAGAGAACATTCCATAGTGAACTTGAATAACGTATATCATTTATTTTTTTATTTTTGTGTGGCTCTGTAACTCTAATGCTAATCATGCTATATTCTATAGAAAAAAAATCTTTTGGGCATATGCATAATGTATTTCAATTTCATTAAGATTTGTGCAAAGTAAATTTATTAAAATTTGGCTTATAGAAATATCTCTTATAGAACGCAATGCTGCGGAATACTTTTGGATGCCCCTATACACAAACCTGTATTTATTTACTCTGTTTTCTATAGAAAACATTCGATAGTGAACTTTAATAATATATTTCAAATTCATTAAGGTTTGTGTAAAGTAAAGGCACTAAAATATAGCTTATAGAAATACCTGTCTTAAGACACAATACTTTTGAATACTGTCGGTTATTCATGTACACAAACAGTAGAAGCATTCAACTCAATTTTCAATAGGTAGCATCCGATAGTGAATTTAAATAATGTATATGAGCTTCAAGAAATTTCATGAATATTTACGGTAGCTAAAGCACGGACAAATAGACAAAACGAAGTCATTAACACTTTTCAACGTTGTTACAAAGTGTTAAAAAAAGAAAAATAAAGAAAGAAAAATAGTACGTTTTGGCCATCACAAATCTTTCTTTTATACCATTTTGTATAAAATCACTGCCTACCCGTTAATAAGAACAAATATTTAATGTATGTAATTTGGTGCAATTTTAACTAATGAATGCTGAGATATAGCATTTGGAAAATTCCAGAAGAGAAGTAATAGGAACGCAAGCTGTCAGAGGATATACATCAAAGTTAAATCGGAATTTTTTTTATATAATGGCCATCTTATATATTCAACCTGGTGTATTTATACGCTATAGAAGCTAAAATGTAGTCTTCTCACACAAATCGCAGAATAACAGCGCTACCTGTCGGTCAATAATAACCCAAAATGAATCCACGTTGTGTTTATTAATGGCTCATTTAATTATCATGTTTTGCACAATTATACACAGTAAAAGCTGAGATATAGCCTTCTCATATAAGGGAGAGATCTTAGCTTAGGAGCGCCACCTGTTAGGGGATTTGCGTCAACTTATGTTAAAATGCAACTAAATATAGACCTTCATGAAATTTTGTGCCATGGTTCTTGAGCTAGAGCTGCCACAAAAGGTTTTATTACACACGTACAGACAGACGCACAGACTGACATTTTCTAAAATGGGTCAATTCTTGTTCAGAACATCTCAAAACGTGTAGATCCATCGAAAGCCAAAAGACGAAAATTTTTACGAATGCAATCGGATTTTTACGAATTTTTACGAATGAATACTATTTTCTATGAATATAGAAGTAAGTAAAAAGCTAATTTTTCCAGCGTTGAATTGAATTCAAATATTTTATGCTGTGTACATGATGAGTGTATTTTTCATTTGTTTTGAATGTTTTATTAAAGAGCATTGTAAAATAGAAAGTCTGATTATTTAAGGAAGGACAGATGATATTTTGGTTTTATGAAAGTAACTTTTCCGCGGATCTTTTAGAATTTTTCCCAAATTTCATGTCTGTAAATAACAAGTCTAACATAAAATGTTTGTATTTATTAATATATATATTGGGTGTTTGAATTAATTCGTAGCGTTTTCTAATAGATGGCGTGACAAGTGGCATTTTCCAATAGATGGCGTGACTAGTATTCCCCGTAAACCTACTATCATTGAGCATCGTTATTAGTATATGTCATTTGGTTGAAGCGTAAATAACATAATTTTTTACTTCATTGAATATGTCTAACTTTGTGCCAGATAAAGTGTTTTTGCGGGGAGTTCTACTTCATTACTTTAACATGAAGAAAAGCGCTGCCGAAAGTCATCGAATTTTAGTGGAAGTTTATGGAGAGCATGCACTAGTTAAACAAACGTGTCGGAAATGGTTTGCTCGATTTAAAAGTGGTGATTTTGAGCTGGAAGACAAGGAACGACCTGGGCAGCCGAAAAAATTCGAAGATGAAGAATTGAAGTCATTGCTCGATGAAGATCCATGCCAAACGCTTCAAGATTTAGCTGAATCATTAAGAGTTGACTTTTCAATAGTCAGCAAACGCCTGAAAGCCATGGGAATGATCCAAAGGCAGGGAAATTGGGTCCCATACGAACTGAAACCTAGAGACATGCTCGTCTGCACGTCGCAAAACCGGTCAAAACCTACATCAAAACGACCAAATGGGAGGTCCTACCTCACCCGCCGTATTCTCCAGAGATTGCTCCGTCTGATTACCACTTGTTTCGATCGATGAGCCATGGCCTGTCTGAGGAACACTTCATTTCTTATGAAGATTGTAAAAAATGGGTCGATTCTTGGATTGCCTCTAAAGACGATTCGTTCTTCCGACTCAGAATCCGTATGCTGCCAGAAAGATGGGAAAAAGTAGTGGCTAGTGATAGTCAATACTTTGAATAATCTATTTGTAATTATTTTTGCACAATAAAGCCTCAATTTTCGAAAAAAAAAATCGCTACGAATTAATTCAAACACCCAATATATATATATATACATATATATATATATTTAAAGGAGGATGATATAAATTAACTTTTGAAGTACTTTTCTTCTCATTATCAATTAGGAATTTTCTCAATTTTTATTTTCAGGTACAGGCGTTGCTCTGGGAAATACTTTACATCCTGTTATAGTCAATCAATATTTTTCAAAGTATCGTGCCACGGCATCAGGTTTCTCTGCCTCCAGTGCTTCTATCAGTGCCTTTATTTTCCCACTTTTAGTAGAATATTTGCTTGATCATTATGGACTTGCTGGAACTTTTCTTATTGTTGGCGGGATCATGCTACACACTTTACCAGCTGCACTTCTTATGAAAGAACCCTCCTGGATGAAAAAGCAGAAAATTACAAAAGAAAAATTTGTCACCATAGGAAGTGATTTCAATATAGTTGCATCCCCAAGTAATAACTGCCAGTCAGAAAGCGAAAACGCTGCAAGACCATTTCTCAAGAAAGAAAATATTCCATCAAGTATAATAAAGGAAGAATCGGATAAATTTCTGAATGATAATGAAAAAGGGTCAAAAATACATGCATCAGAGGTTCGTGAAAAAAATATTGATAATTCAATTTCTGTGTGCTTTGTAAATGATGTGCAATTAAAAGGTATAAAATCCTCAAAGATAAAAAGTCAAACTTGAATTCGAAAAAGAAGAAGAAGAAAAAAAAAAAAAAAAAAAACTAATAGCTTCGAGCAGAAAATTACTTTTTGAAAATGCTTCCTTTTTAAAAAGTTATTGTAGGATATACTTGCTATGTTTAAAGATATTTAAAAAATTATATCAGTGGCTAAAAGAAAAAAAAATAATAATAGAACGAACATTTACAGTTATTAAGAGCAATAAGATATAGATCAGTCAGGCCTATCCAACATAAAACACTCGGTGGGCCGCTTCGGAAATTTATTTTATTCAGGCGATATGTTTGTGAGTGTCTAAATCCTTATGTACATGCTTTTTTCAGGCGAGGACAGGGCGAAGATTTGGAGCACATTACATTAATTTAAATTATTTTCATTTATAAATTGACAATAGTATCATAAATAATTTTTAACATGTACATTAATAACTATAATAAAAATAATGATTAATGGATGTAATAATATTTCATTACAACAGTGTGAGTTTTTAGCTATCGTAATTGTTGAAAGGTATTTTCACTTCAGAAAGTTACAAGAGATTCATTAATTTTTAATGTGTTAACCAAAGTTGCCAACTTTAAATATCGGCAGACCCCTCGCGGGCCATAAAGAAGTACACGACGGGCTGCATACGGCCCGAATGCCACGGGTTGGCCACTCCTGATGTAGATAATGATAATATGTATATACAACAACATTACAGACTTACACAGCACAGCGGGATTACACCACTCTCGCTACAAGATGCCATTAAAAGTAAATAATTACAAGATAAAAAGAACTTTTTATATACCATGTTTTTAAATTTTCTGTTGAATCATATAAACGCTACCGAAGGCAGCGGGGATCCTAAATAATTGGCTAAAAGTATTAAAAAAATGCATTGCCACCGTGTTCTGAGCTATTCTGAAGGCTTCAAATGTTTAGCTAGTCGGGAAGTTATATGATTGTTGAATCATATAAACGCTACCGAAGGCAGTGGGAACCCGACGCAATTGGCTAAAAGTATTATAAAATGCATTTTCACCGTGTTCTGAGCTATTCCGAAAGTTTCAAATGTCTAGTTAGTCGGGAAGTTATATGATTGTTGAATCATATAAACACTACCGAAGGCAGCAAGGATCCGAAACAATTGGCTAAAAGTATTAAAAAGAAAAAAAATGCACTGTTATCGTATTCTGAACTTTTCTAAAAGTTATAAATTTCTAGCTAGTCGGGAAGTTATATGAATGTTGAAACATATAAACGCCCCTGAAAGCAACGGGGACCCGAAACAATTGTCTAAATGTAGTTAAAAAATGCATTGTTATCGAGTTTTGAGCTATTCTGAAAGTTTCAAATGTGCTAGTCGAGAAGTTAGTTAAAAATCGATTGCAAGATTTTACTGGACAAACAAACAAACAAACAAAAATTAATAAAAGTTAATAAAAACAAAAGTTAATAAAAACATAGTAAAATTAGCATGTTGTGGCCACCAGAAGGTTTTCTTCTTCATAATATTGTACAGATTCATGCTATAGAAATTATTTATTAAATAAAATTATTTTCTATGATGAAGGCAAACGATTTTTATTTCAAAGAAGTATAATACTAAATGCCAAAAGAAAGTCAATTTTGGGCGGACATCAGAAGAAATATATATATATATTTGTTTCCCGTTAAAATGAAAAAAAAAAAAAAAAAAATCGATGATTTTGTTTTAAATTGTCACAGATCTATTGTTCAACCATTCGTTTTAAAGGTATTGACGAGTTCTCTTGAAAGATACCTATATTGAAATTTTACACTCCCTGGGGGGTACTTCCCTCTCCAGGAGGGGGGGGGGAGCGGTGCCCCTACATGCACACACTTTCTTTCCTGGTATGTTAAAAATTTAGAAAAAGTGAGATCACAGTGCCATTTCTCGAGTGATTGGTTTTCAAATGTAATCAGCACTAGTTTAGGCCAGGGACCTACTAAATAATAAGCTTGCTTAAATTTTGTTCATTGGTTTGCGAGATACAGCGTCCACAAAATTTATGATGCACGCACACAGACACACAGGAATTTTCTAAAAACAGTCAAATCGTGTTCAGGACATCTCAAAACGTGTAAATCCGTCAACTGGAGTTTTCACGAATCCAATACTTTCTTCTTATATATACGGAAGACAATAATGATTCCGCCGGCCAATACAACAATATTTATTATTACCATACTTATTCTTTTGAAGAACATATGTTACAACATAGAAGATATTTTAAAATAAGAGTAATTAATATTGAGCTAAGCTATATGATAATGATTCGCATACAAATATTATATATATATATATATATATACTGCTATGTTAAAATTCAAAGAACAGTATATAAAAACAAGATATTCGTAAAAAAAGAACGTTAAAAATAGAAAAATTGTTTAATATATTTTAACAAATAAATTTAAAAAAAAGTGGGTATCCATTAAACACCCGTTATGATACCATGATAACGTTACACCTTATACTGGATGAATATATCGGAAAAACATATATGTAACATTAAATATTATAACTATATTTCTAAAATTATTATTTTTATATATGTAATTGGATGGCAGTTCCACCTGTTGGACGAGTTACACCAAAAGTTGATAGACATTAATTTATTTCAAGATGTAACTACATATCGAGTTTACGAACATTTTTAGACTTTGTCGGTATGTTTTAAAAATGAGAAGATTGTTTTCTTTTGGTTTTAATAGGTATGCATTTTTAACATCTAAATAGCTGCAAACGTTTCACGTTTAAGAAAGATTTATAGTATCAATTTTCAGAGAAATCATATTTTGTAATATTTTTTCAATTAAATATGCCTACAAGTGTTTTGCATTTTAAAAGAACGAGACTAAATTTTCCAGAAAAATAAATAAATAAATAAATAAATAAAATTTGTACACGTGTTTGTAAATATTAGAAATGTTCAACTGTTAGTGTTTTTTGGTATTTCTTTTTCGTTTTGTATCTTTTCATAATTCAAATCTGTTATGCATTTATTTTCCCTCTTTCTAAATGTTCCTACTAACAACTTCAGTATTTTGCAAATTATAGGACCACTTCGTGAAAGCGAATGCTGGATCTACCTTTTCTGAAAAAACAAGTCAATTTCCTATTGAAAGAGCGAATGGTGAAGCCCAGGAAACATCTCTTGTAAAAAGCATTGTTCGACTACTGTGTGATCCAATGTTTTATGTTATCAGTATATCTCAAGCTGGGTACTCAGTATTAGTGGATTTATCTATTACTGTCATTGTTGACTACATGAAAGACAAAGGCCTCCTAGAAGAAAATGCAAAATACTTTATTATGGTTTTGTCCATGGGTGATCTCTCCGGAAAACTGGGTTTCGGCTGGGTGACTGATAAAAAATTTATAACGATACCAAAATATATGTTGCTTTTACTATCAATACAAGGAATACTTTTTCTGTTACTGCCTTTGTTTTATGCCCTTTGGACATTGATAATACTCATTTTAGTGTATGGCTTAGCCGCAGGAGCAACTTATACCATGTTTCCTATACTAGTAGCAAAATATCTGGGATCTGTGCAGACTTTAGCTATAGGATCTATAGGAATATTTAGTTGCATATTCTCGTTTGCCATTCCTCCATTAATAGGTAAATATATTGTTACAAATTCTTTATACTTAATATTGTACACAATTTTTCTTTAAATGTGCAGTAAAACTAGAATGTTGTGGCCACCACACGACTTTCTTCTATATTTTCCTATGCAAATTCACTCAGTAAAAATAATTTATTTAAATCATTATTTAATAGAATTATCTTCCATGATAACGCAGTACGATTTCCATATAAAAGAAGTAGTATAACACTAAATATCCAAAAAAAAGTTCGTTTTATTCTCAATATCACATAAAATACTTTTTTTTTTTTTTTTTTTTTTTTTTTTTTTTGTTAAAAAGGAAAAAAAAAAATCGATAACTTTATTTTAAATTATCGCAGATCGATGATTCAACTATTCATTTTAAAGGTATTGGTAAGCTTTTTTGAAAGATACCCATCATGAAAATTTATTCCCCTCGGGGGGAGGAGGCGATGCTCTACATATGCACATTTTTTTTCCCAGTTGACTATCTCTTATTATAAATAATTCTTGTAAATTTCATAATGAATATTAAAAAATAATTCTCTTTATGCACATTTATACAAAATTTTGTCCTATACGACCATGGTAAAAATTTAGAAAAAGCGGGATGGCAACACAACCTGTAAGACATTTTTTACCAAAAGTTGATAGGCACTAATTTATCTCAAGGTGTAACTACATACCAATTTGTATGAAATTCTGTGCAGTAGTTCCTGAGATACAGTTGCCACAAAATTTTGTCACACACACACAACACACAACAGACAGACATTTTCTAAAAATGGTCAAATCGTGTTCTACAGATCTCAAAACATGTAAATCTATCAAAATCCCGAGGTGGAAAATTTTTTACAAATCCAAGAATTTTTTCTATTGAATATAGAAGAAAGTAAAAATTGTAACGATATGTCCAATCATTCTACACATGACCTAATTCTAACTATTCTATATTCAGTTTTACCATCTTCTAACTGTTATTTGAGCATTTAAGGTTCTCTATCAGTGAGCGTCAAGATCATACAAATCCCATGATAACCAATGGAAAAAACAATCCCTATAATTATTCATTAAATAATGCATATTTTACCCTGTTTTTATTAACTTCTATTCTCGTTTTTCCGGTACATATCTCGCAATCGGTTTTTAACTAACTTCCCTACTAGCTAGACATTTGAAACGTTCAGAATAGCTCAGAATCCGATGACAACACAATACTTCGAAGCCCGATTTTCGAATTTTTGATTACCGTAATTTCTTGTAGATACCCCGCAGGTTATATAATCCAGTTTCGCACCAGAAATTTCAATTGATAAATAAATTTATATTTGTACGAGCTCTTCCTTCGAAAAAGTATAGATTTCTCTATTAACCCGTTAGTAGTCGCTAGTTGGTCAATTTGCCGCCCATCCCTTAAGTGTTGAGAAATTTTTTTATTCAATAGCCACCAAAAATTTTTAGAAGTGGTATTTGATATACATAAAAGGCGAATAGAAGCGAAGAAACGTCGATTATACATATCATATATCACTTCTTAAAATTATTGGTGACAGTTGAATAAAAAATTGCGCTGTCTGTACCAGGACGCTGCCTATAGCGACTGCTAACGGGTTAAATAAAATTTCTGGTGAAGAAATGACACATCTTACCTGCGGGTTATCACCAGAAATTACGGTAGTTTTCTTTTAATTAATTAAAATGTGAAAATAATAACCTCCTACACTGAGAAAAAAATTCTGTAACTGATATCTAGAATCTAAATTGTGGCTCTAGAAAAAATAGTTCCATGCCATCCTTATAAATTCTAGTCCCCTTGGAAAGCGAGTTCTAGAAGTCCCTATTAGAATTCTAGAGCGTTTGCCTATCTTCTCCAGGCAAACTTATTTAAAAATCTCTGCAAGTAAATGAGACTACAAGAGGCGGGTTTCAGCAACGATATTCTTGGTTTGTTACCAAATTCTAGATAATCAAGCGAGAATTTCTCGCAATACAAATGATTCAGAATATTTAGAGTATTCAGAATATTGTTTCACCATCTAGAAATGTGTACACTAGAAATTCTCAATAATTTCGTCTATTCGGTTTATTAGCGTGCCTTATGCGCATAGCTCGGAAATTTATGTTTCTAGTTAAGGGATTTAGAAAATGGCCACTTATTCATTCTAGAGGAAGGCGGTATATTTTTTCCCTCAGAGTAATAGCTTTAAAAATAGCCATTAAAATATTATAGCTATAATTTAATTGTTGCCAAAAATTTTTTTCGAGTTCATTTTCTTTCGATATAAAAATAAATACATTTAATTAAACTTGAACGTTAAAAAATTGTAAAAAGTCTCACAAAAATTGAATCTCACAAAAATTGATGTGATTATCACTTTAAAAATTTTATGGACATTGATAAAGTGCAAATGTAGTTCTATAGCTATAATTCAACAGAAAATTTAAAAACATAGTATATAAAAAGTTTTTATCCTATATTATTTAAATTTAGTTTTCACGATCAGAAAATTCATGACTGTTAAATTATCTCATTTTTGAAAAATTGATTTTTACTTTCTTCTATATGTAATATAGAGAAAGTATTGGATTCGCGAAAATTTTCGAAGTCCACTTTTTGATGGATTTACATGTTTTGGGATGTGGAGAACACGAATTAATAGTTTTTAGAAAATGTTTGTCTGTCTGTCTGTCTGTCTGTATCATTTTTTTGTGAACGCTGTATCTCACGAACCAATGAATGAAATTTAACCAAACTTGGAATTTAGTTGCACCCTGACATAAACTGGTGCTGATTAGATTTTGGGATCAATCGCTCAATAGGTGGCGTTGTGATCGCATTTTATGCAAATTTTTAACATGGCAGAATAGGACAAAATTCCGTATAAAAGGGCATAAAGAGAGTTTTTTACACTTGTGATTGTAAAATTAATATGAATTATTGATAATAGTAGTAGTTAGCTAGGAAAAAAATTCTGTGCATGTGGGGGCATCGGTCCCCCCCCCCTGGGGGGAAAGTACCCCCCCCGGGGAAGTAAATTTTCAAGATGGGTATCTTTCGAAAGGTCTCGTTGATAATAGTGATAGTTAACTGGGAAAAAATTTTTGTGCATGTGGGGGCATCGGTTCCCCCCCCCCCCCACCTGGGGGGGGGAAGTACCCACCCAGGGGGGCAAAGTTTCAAGATGGGTATCTTTCGGAAGGTCTCGTCAATACCTTTAAAACGAATGGTTGAACCAAAAATCTGTGATAATTTAAAACAAAGTTATCGATTTTTTTTACTTTTAACAAAAAAAAAACTTAGAAAAAAATCGCAATTTTTTTTTTTTTTTTTTTAACGAAATATAACCAAACTTGGTATTTACTTGGTCCCCGACATAAACTGGTGCTGATTATGTTTGGGGATCAATAGCTCAACAGGTGGCGCTGTGATAGCATTTTATCTACATTTTTAACATGGCAGCATAGGACAAAAATTCGTATAAATGTGCATAATTAGAGTTGTTTTAAACTTGTGATTGTAAAATTAATATGAATTTTTGATAATAGTAGTATGTAACTTGGAAAAAAATTTTCTGCATGGGGGGGCATCGCTTCCCCCCCCTAGGGGGGAAATACCCCCACAGGGGGGTAAATTTTCACAATGGGTATCTTTCGAAAGATCAGGTTGATAATAGTAGTAGTTAACTAGGAAAAAATTTTTGTGTATGTTGTGGCATCGGTTCCCCCCCCACCGGGGGGGAGGTACCCACCCGGGGGGGCAAAGTTTCAAGATGGGTATCTTTCGAAAGGTCTCGTCAATACCTTTAAAACGAATGGTTGAACGATAAATCTGTGATAATTTAAACCAAAGTTATCGATTTTTTTTAGTTTTAACAAAACAAAACAGAAAAAAATCGCAATTTTTTTTTTTTTTTTTTTTTTTTTTTTTAACGAAATTTAACCAAACTTGGTATTTAGTTTGTCCCCGACATTAACTGGTGCTGATTATGTTTGGGGATCAATAGCTCAACAGGTGGCGCTGTGATAGCATTTTATCTAAATTTTTAACATGGCAGCATAGGACAAAAATTCGTATAAATGTGCATAATAAGAGTTGTTTTAAACTTGTGATTGTAAAATTAATGTGAATTATTGATAATAGTAGTATGTAACTAGGAAAAAAATTTTCTGCATCTGGGGGGAAATACCCCCCCCCGGGGGGGATAAATTTTCAAGATGGGTATCTTTCGAAACGTCTCGTCAATACCTTTAAAACGAATGGTTGAACTATAAATCTGTGATAATTTAAAACAAAGTTATCGATTTTTTTTACTTTTAACAAAAAAAAAAAAAAAAAAAAAAACTTAGAAAAAAAATCGTACTTTTTTTTTTTTTTTTTTTTTTTTTTTAAATATTGTTACTGATTGAATATGTATAGGTAAATATAGAAGAAAGTCTTGTGGTGGCCACAACATACTAGTTGTTTAGGTTTTTCAAATTTATTTTTAAGTTGTAAAATGCAAAATTCCACTTTATGAAATTTCGTATTTTGCAGATTCAAAATAAATTATAAAAAGTTTTGAAAATCAATTTTCGAAAAAGCGAGTCTTAATTTAACAGATCGTTTCATCTTCTGATTGTGAAAACAAAATTTAAAAATATACATTATTTTATGAATAATAATAGGAATTTTTTTCTCCATAGGTTAACATGGACTTTAGTGAACTTGACGCTCACTGATAATCAGTCTTAACGGTCATTTAACCATATTATGATATCATTTCAGAAACGGTCTCATTGGTTAACACAGAATAAAAATTCGATTTCTTTACCATTCTCATAAAAATGATGACTGAATGATGACTTAGAAAAATTTCTAAATTAATTGCTAAAGAATGTATTAAAAATGATAAAAGGAATTTTTTGTAGATTAATGTATAATATTATATAATTGTACATATTATTATAATAAGAGCCTTGAAGCATTTTTATGTATAAAGGGAAAAAAAGTGAGTATAAATATCAGTTTACATATCATTATTTTGTTCTAATATTTTTAAATCTCGTTCTCCTTAAAAGAAATGCCTTTTCCATGTTAAAATTTCCATAGCCCACTACGCAACTCTAGTCCGACATTAATCAACCCAACCCAAATCTTTCTTTCTCATTATAACAATAATTATTATTTCTTACTGCTTATTTTGCTTTTATTTAAAACTGTCATTTACATGCTACAGTTAAGTTTTTCATAATTAAGAATAGTTTACGTTTGAGAAATTGGTTTTTCCATTCGAAAATTAAAAATTTTTTTCACTGTAACTGTATCAGTGTGAACTATACCTGTACTTTTTACTTTATTATTCAGATCATATATTTTAAAATGCATCCATTGGAGAATATTCTGTTTTCTTAAGCGATTTCATTGTTGCAGGTTCATATATCATATATCTTTTATATTCACTAGAAATATAATTTAAAACAATACGTAATCAGTTTTTTTTTTTCTTTTTCTCTAGGTTACTTCAGAGACAGAGCTGGATCTTATGATGGCCTATTTCTAATAATGGGAAGTCTCTCTACATTGGCAGGATGCCTGTGGTTTTTTGAACCTCTGTACGTGAAATTACAGAGAAAAAATATTAACTCTTGATGTCTCTGTTTCTTTTTTTTTTTTACTATAATCTTTAATATACATAGGGCATAGTAATTGCTCTCATCAATCGGCACTAACAAACTACTTATAAGAACCACTCTTCAATTTATTGAATTGCCACATTTCAGTCATGATGGGCTTGTAATGACTGTGACTATTTATGACATCACTGGAACTTTATGTTGACAGTTTTTATTACTAAAGTGATACTGACAAAAAAATGGGTTTTTTGTTTGAAAGCAACTTTCTTAAAGAAAAAAAAAGTGAATGAAAAATGAACCAATAAGAAATTGAAGCAACGGTCGGCCGAGAGATCATTGTTGTGTTTAGAAATTTTTAATCTTTTATTTTTCGATAGATAATAATAATAATAATAAAAGGACTTTTATAGAATAGAAATTTTGAATTATTTAGTTCAACATCGTACAACTTGGTGGATAAATCCTACTGAACGTATTTTAGATGTCCAACTCTTTCACAAAGATAAAATTAATAAATTTAAAAAAAGTGTTATTAGGAATATGTTATTTATTTATCTATTTTTTTTTTTTTTTTTTTTTTTTTGTGTATGTATATGTCTTGGTTGCATTTAAACTTAATAGGCACAATACCTTAAGGCTGAGTTAAGTTATACTGATTGGAAATACTATGCGATGTAGCGAACCGCTTTGGCATCTATATAAAACTCATTGAAAATACTGGTATATGGATTGGTACTTAAATAATCTGGTGTGTCACTCACACGACTTTCTCTTACCCTGAAATTTAATACTATAAATACAGGTTGCAGATAAAGAGGTAAGATAACGAGAACTGTCATGTAAA
This sequence comes from Salticus scenicus, assembly GCA_963930645.1. NCBI lineage: Eukaryota > Metazoa > Arthropoda > Arachnida > Araneae > Salticidae > Salticus > Salticus scenicus. Next base: position 177,802,915 of record OZ005655.1, on the reverse strand, counting down.
CCTATGTTAAACAATTCAAATTAGGCTTCAGAAGAGTTTTATACGATAATTAGTTCTGTGTGAGGGGGGCTACCGCCCCCCTCAACCCCCCGTTTCATTAATGCACTTACATTTATATAGAATTTAATTCGGTTATTAAAAAATAATTCTGTTTTTAAAAAATAATTTGTTAAAATTATTATTTAAAAAAATTATTTTTTATGATACTGCAGACGATTTCCATATTAGAGAGGTAGTGTAACACTAAATATCCAAAAAAAGTCCATTTTACTCTCAATATTAAAAAAAAAAAAAGATTTTTTTTTCTAAGTTTTTTTTTCGTTAAAATTAAAAAAATATATATAACTTTGTTTTAAATTATCACAGATTTATAGTTCAACCATTCGTTTTAAAGGTATTCGCAAGCTCTTTTGAATGATACCCATCATGAAAATTTACTCCCCTCGAGGGGGGACTTCCCCCCCCCCTGGGGGGGGGAGGCGAGGCTCCTACATACACAAAAAAATTTTCCCAGTTAACTATCTCTATTACAAAAAATATATGTTCGTTTCATTTGGTTTAGTGCAGTCTATAGACGTTAAACTCTACTTACCTGCAATTTCCCCCATAGACGTAATGTATTAGAATTCTCTTGATTGTCCCTGTACACGAACCATTTGCTTGATCTTAACGAAAAGCTTACTGTAGCATCCTTATATGATACACATTTAGAATACCAAGTTTGAACTTTCTGCCATAATTTGTTTTTGAGATATGCTGATAACAGACAGACACACACACAGACACACACACACAGACACACAGACCATTTGCTAAAAACATGATTTTCGTATTCAGGGGACCTCAAAACGTGTAAATATAACAAAATCTCGCGTTCGAAAATTTGACCCAAAAACAATACTTTCTCTACATTATGGGTAAGAGAAAGTAAAAAAAAAAAGAATTACAGATATTCGTAAAAGTATTTTCACAGTTTTGCATCAGTAAAAGGAAAAAAAAAAAGATATTAAAAATAATTATTGAAATCTGATTTGAGTCTTTAATTAATCATATTTGACTAGAAACACTGTAATCTTGTCAATCTTTATTTTGTAAATATTTCTACTGAATTATTGAATAGAAAAGTAATTTCTTTTTGCGTCATTTCATACTTTATACATTTATAAGTATATTATCTTACACACGTGCGCATTTACGTGCATGTGTACGTTTCTAAAGCAATCAATTTTATACACACACGTATGTGTATGGAAAGATTTTTTACGGTTTCAGAGTAAATGCAGGAAGGTTGTATTTTATTCATATTCATTCCAACACAATTTTAGTGTTTTGAATCTCTGCATATTTATTTAATTAATTTATTTTTTACAAACTAATCATTTATGAGAATATATAATGCGAATACAACTAGTCTGTGCCAGCAGGGAAAAAGAATGCTATCATTCTCCATTGACATTGAAGCACAAAATGATGCCGTTATTTTTCGTTGCTATGCAACCTCAATGTAATGAGGAATGCGCTTCGTAGTGACCGGCTAGGTAGAATAGTGGTGGAATAACGCTGCATACTTTAACTGTGCGATTTAGAAATCATACCATGAGAGAGACAGAGAGAGTACAGTAGACTCTCGTATAGCGCGGGGGATACGTTCCGCGTACACTGTTAAAAATTTGGTACATTTTTGCTGCCACCATGCGATGGTGAAACCTTTTACCCTTATTTGGTGCTTTACTAAACCAAGGCTTGGTACTGCAATAGCTACATCCATAAGATGGAGAATTTTTTTACCATAATTTGGTGCTTTTTTCAATCAAGAAACGCCAAATCATAGTAGAAGGTTTCACCATCGCATGGTTGAAGCTATACTTGTACCAAGTTTTGGTTCAACCTAACAAACTGAAGCTACTGTAGTACCAACATTTGGTTCAACCTTGAACTGAAATTTTTAACAGTGTACCATGTTTTGGTTCAACCTAGGACAAAATTTTTAACAGTGTAATAAGGAATCGCGTTATAGGAGACATACATTGAGCAGACGATTTCATTCCGCAATGAGACCAAAAGCGTCTGGTGTTAGCATAGTAACGGAGCAATCCTTCCTTGAACAGGTTGAAAGTACTAGAAAAGATGCTTCCTTTATTTTACAAGACTCTTTATCGCGTTGTATGAGTAATAGTCGCAGATTTTTCGTCGCGTTATACGAAATCGCGTTTTGTGGGAGCGCGTTGTACGAGATTCTACTTTTTTTCAAATTACCTTGATTTATATCCTATGTACGAATTTTGAATTACTCTCTTCTGATAATTATAGAAAAAGAGCCGCTTGAGCAAATTAGGAGTAATTTGTAGATAAAAAAGGATGATGGTACTTTATGGAATTACTAACTACTATTTATTTTTTGCGAGCAGCTAGCCTAAACTCAACAATGTAATACACCAGACGCATTATTGGTATTTTAAAATATCAGTGCATTATATTAATGAATAATATAAAAGAAAGGGTACCGATTAAAATATTTTGCTTTTATGAACTGTACCAAATTAAATTTAAAATCAAAGTATAAAAGAAATCATTTTAATTAGTAACTAAAAAATAGCTGAAATGTTGAATGGTTCTATATGAAGAATTGTTTAAAATTCATTTTTTTTTTTTTTTTTTTTCTAATTGGTGAGTGTATTATTTTTTCTCTAAAAAGTTAACGGAAAAAAGAAAAAAGTATTTTACAGTTGTAACGTTTTCTACTTCCGAATTCATTTGATTGTTTTCACTTAAGTTGATTTAAAAAATATTTTATTTTTGAGCTAATTGGTATATTCATTAAAACAAAATTAAATAAATGTGTGTTGAACTAAGTTATATTGTAAGAATAAATTGTAGTCAATATGTAAGAATTTATGAAAAAATTAAACCTTTATAGATTTTCTATTTACATATGTTACATTGTACTGCAAATAAAGGTTTATTTTTTACTTGACTCTAATTTCTTTGCTTTTTTCAGTGAACAGTGATTATTATTTCGCTTTCATAAAGGACGAAAAATATATGCATTGATACGTAATTTATGTGTAAAGCCCGATTATATACAGAGCTCTAAAACTAGGTGAAGCCCCAGCATCACTTTGGAGTCTTCTTTCATTTGCGAGAAATTTTCCAAATTCTGTGTACATACATTAAGAAACTTATTTATGCTATGAATTTTATTTCCAAAAATAGTTTTGCAGAATTCAGATTTAAGTTCCTTTCTCTTCAATATATTGTTATTGTATAAAAATATTGCAGACTATATTTACATACAAATTAAAATCATTAAAGGTACATCGGCAGCAATCGTTTCGAGTTGAAATTATTTGCCAAAAGTTTTCATTGGATAAAGAATAGTAAATATCAGTGCATCAACACTTTTTGCTCTCACATTGCACGCATGCTTACCTTTTTATTTAACTAGATGAAGGGTTGAGCAAAATGATTTCGAGCCAAAACAGTTGTTGAGATTTGGTGCTTATCATGGTAATAATTTCGAAGTTCCTATTCATCCTCTTTATTCCATATCAGTGTGTAATTTTTTAATTGCATATATTTACTGACATCTAAATTTCTAGTGGCTAGTTGTAGACTGAACTTTTCCAAAATACTGTAGCGCTCTAATGCTACAACCCAAGCGCCCCCTCGTGGTCCAGTTAAAAAGAGCCAAAGAACATTCGAGACAAGTGACTGTGGATGTGAAGTATTGTCGAAGTTTTGCCGCTATGGCTGACGGCCACAAAGTCACATTATGTAGGATGCGGGACTTTTGCATTTAATCTGTACAATTTAATTATTTCCCTGAAAATATTTGTTTTTCATGTGTGTAAAGCTTAATAAATATTGTTACACTAAATTGGCCTTATTAATGAGTTCCCGCTCCTACATCTGGCGCCAGAGCTACAACCCAAGCGCCCCCTCGTAGTCCTGTTAAAAAGAGCCAAAGAATATTCGAGACGAGTGACTGTGGATGTGAAGTGTGGTCGAAGTTTTGCCGCTGTGGCTGACGGCCACAAAGTCACATTTTGTAGGATGCGGGACTTTTGCATTTAATCTATACAATTTAACTATTCCCCTGTAAATATCTGTTTGTTTGTTTGTCATGTGTGTAATGTTTAATGTTTAATAAATATTTTTACACTAAATTTGCATTATTAATGAGTTCTTGCTCCTACAATACTGTATTTTCTCTTGCTTAGAGCAAATGTCCTCCCAAAAACCTGATATTAGAAATTTGAGTCATTACATTTCAGTCATTTTAAGGCACTCTTAAATTCGAGAGAGACAGCTCTTTCTTTTTGACCTTTTTGGATAATCAGGCCATGTTTACGTATAAGAGTCTTTATTTTAAATTAATATTTATATTTATGCATAACAGAGTGTAAAAAAAAACAATGGTCATATCTTTGAGAAGTGACAGAACTCATCAAAATAAACAACTTTTGCTATACAACGTCGGGTTGAAAAGGAAGTGGCGGGCTGGCTACTAGATGGCACATGCGTAGTGAAAGTAGAAAATTAATAAAAACGAATTACCAGGAATCTTTTTATTATGGAAAATTTTATAATAAATGCTTAAATGAATAATTTTGTAATACAAGCTACACATCGTCAACGGGTGTGAAAAACTTACGTGCTGGAAGATTCCAGATATTTCACGAACATCTCCAAATTCGACCAATAAATTCCTTTCATGACTTCAATGGACGTTTTATAAAGAATTATTTTTAGCTATCTCTAAAGAAATATATCTAGAGAGGGCAGAACTGAAGATTTGGGTGGCCAAGCAACGAGCACACCGTGAACAATCCATCTGTTTCAGCAATTTCCAGGTAGTTCTGCACATTCCTGCAGAAATGTTCAGGTGCTCTGTCATGCTGGAATCACGCAAGAGATTTTGTGGTACATTTTGTAGTATGTAGGAAGCATCTGCTGAAGTAAGGGGAAGTATTTTTGTTCATCTATCACTAAGCATTTGAAAAAAAAAAAAAAAAAAAAAAAAAAAAAAAAAAAAAACAAGTTTGTTAAGTGATCATGTACAATCTTTGCCCACACATTCATAGAGAACCTTTACTGGAATTCATATTTCGAATTCGTAACACTTAAATTTTATGGTACAAGCATAAGTGTTGTTTATATTAAATATAACCTCCCATGTGAATGTAGATTCGTCAGTAAACAAGGCAGAAATTGTAAAGTGGGGCTTACACCATTTCCTGTGGTAGGAACGAGTGTACAAAACAAACGTTAGAAGTTCATTTCATTCACACGTCTAAATATTCTCCCATCCTCGACAGTTCTGTTTAAAAATTGCTCCTGGTAAAGTTTTACCTCTTCTTAACCAAATTAGAATAAAGCTAAATCTTTACCGGTAGAATACTGTTTTATTTATTCATTCGCGACATTTTTAGTTATATGAAAAGTTTCTTAGAAATTCCGGTACGAATTGTTAATGTTTTTAGCAAAGAATTTCAAAATAAATGCTGTGTTTTATAACCCTTCGTTAGAAGGCATATTGTGAATGCTGCGATTAATCGATTATAGGGTTAATGACATTCACCTTATACATGCTCAAGTTGTAGTTTTTTTAAACGCAAAAAGGAAACGTCAACACTTGCGGCGCCGTTGACGCTGTTTCTTATAACCCACATCCACACTATCTATCCCACGTCAAACAGCATCGACACATCGTAAACGTTAGCATTAACATTTTGCGTTTTTAAAAACCCGGACTTTAACAGTTCTCTGAAAAATGACGCTTCTCAACTACAGAGAAAGGGTATTCTCGTGGATCGCTGTTTTATTGACGTCAATAAATTGTACGTAAAAGTTGTTTGTATTGGAAAGTTTTAGTTCTCCCGTCCCCTTAAAATGATGATAATCAGTTTTTTGCACTTTGTATATTCATTTAAATATATATTAAGATTACTGAATTTGATAAATTTATTTTGTGATAATCATATTCAGAGTGCCAGGAAAATATTTTATCAACAACAGTAGGAAAAAAAAAAAAAAATTGAAAAATTTACGTTACGAAAATCATGTACCAGTGTTTGCCTTTTGAAAAAAAAAAAAATTGGATGTGGCTTTCAAATTATTGTCTCTACATTTTCATAAACATATTAATGCAGTTCAAAGCGTAAGATATAAGGTACCGTGTTTGAACATATCGGGTGTGCTAAATAAAATTTCAAAATAGTTTTAACACTTTTATTTTAAACAGCTTTTTGTGAAAAGGAAAACAAAAATTACTTACATATTTATATTTGTTATCATTAAGGAAAATTAGAACTTCCTAAAGAAACATTATAAAACGCGTAAACGTGCAAAAGTTGTTGCATAATAGTGTAGTTCATGGTGTTCATTCACGGAAACCTTGTTTTTTATTTTTTAGCACCAGCTTTTCGATGCTTTTTAATATAGCAATGATCAATGCTCTCAGGAAGATCATTTTTAAGAAATCATATTCAAAAGAAGTAAAAATCGCCAAATAAAATAATACTTCTTTACCTATAATAATGATCAATGCTCTCAGAGTAAAGCTTTTTTCAGAAATCATATTCAAAAGTAATAAAAGTCGTGAAAGAAAAAAAAAAAATGCTTCAAAATTTGAAGCAGACAAATATTTGCGAATGTAACTAACAAGGAGAGGTCACGACATGGAAAATTCAGATCGGGACGAAATTGCGCAGGATTGTAGTATACTACGAGGGTAACAACATATTAAAGCAGTAGGACCCACTATCCACAAAATTTCGAGAAAAAAGCATTTAAAGTTTCAGTAATCTTTAAATACAAGTTATTTCGCAAGCGAGTAAGCGCCTCAGTGGCGTGATCCTAAAGCGCGAGTCTCACAACCAGATGGCTTGGGTTCAAGGCTACCTGCGGGACTACTTTTTTTTTTTTTTTTTCTTTAACTTTTAAAGCAATCTTAACTTTTTATTTATTTTACTTTATTTTACAATTCAATTCAAAATTTGAAAATTTTAATAAAAAATTATTTTGTTTTCTTGAGTATAAAATAACTTTTTCTATTTTTAATATTTATAACTTAAAAATACAATAAATATATATAACTTAAAAAAATTTTTTAGTTTTATTTTAACTGTAAAATAAGGTAAAACTAAAGAAACTGTTTTTAATTATTTATCTAAATATTTTATTTTATTTTAGGTATATTTAATTTTATTTTTTAAATTAAAAAAAAATAATAATAAATACAGAGAAATGATGATTTTAATTGCATATATAATTACTATCCAAATTAAATAATTACTTCTCCAATCAATAGTTTCTTAAAAATTATAGTATAGGATTGCGATGCTATTAAATTATTACAGATAAAGAAATGTTATCTTTAAATGTAGATTTTAAATGTTAATGAACATCGTTTCTTTTTCGATAACGATTTACCTTTTTTTTTTTTTTTTTTTTTTTTTTATTCTTCTGTGCACAAAATAAAATTCCACCTGCCCTTTATTATTAACAAGCTAGAAGTGTTTAATTTATAAACATTCAAACCAAATCAGGAAGCTCAAACCAAGATTTAAGTACACCTGCTAACTATTTTACACTTTGTTTACAGCTTGCTTATTTTTTAATTATTTAAATATTTGTCTGTTTTTCTTTATGTTTCTTATTTAGGGTTTTGTAAAAGTAAACTTTATTTTTTAAGTTATAGAAATTTATTGTATTTTTAAGTTATAAATATTAAAAATAGAAAAAGTTATTTTATACTCAAGAAAATTAAATAATTTTTTATTAAAATTTTCAAATTTTGAATTGAATTGCAAAATAAAGTAAAATAAATAAAAAGTTAAGATTACATAGAAAGTTAAAGAAGAAAAAAAAAAGTAGTCCGCAGGTAGCCTCGAACCCGAGCCGTCTGGTTAGGAAACGCGCGCTTTAGGATCACACCACTGATGCGCTTACTCGTTTGCGAAATAACTTGTATTTAAAGATTACTGAAACTTTAAATGCTTTTTTCTCGAAATTTTGTGGATAGTGGGTCCTACTGCTTTAATATGTTGTTACCCTCATAGTATACTACAATCCTGCGCAATTTCGTCCCGATCTGAATTTTCCATGTCGTGACCTCTCCTTGTAAGAAAAATACATAAATTAATTTAACGCATATTTCATAAAACAAAAAATCGCATTTTTTTTTTTTTTTTATTGTTATACGTATGTTTTATTGTAAATGATCTGGTGTAGCACTCACTCTACTTTCTCTTACGTTATAATTCTATGAAGACAGATTATTACAGTTTAAGGTATAAGATAAGAAGTACAGTATTTAAACATTTCCAAAACACACTAAAGTTAATCGAAACTATTTTTAGAAACAGCTTTATTCCACAAATGTTATTGTGTGTGTGTGTCAGTATATGTGGTGGAGGCTACCTCTCACCCCAACCCCGTCTGCATGTTATAATTACATTCATAAGGCATTTAAAGTTGCATTTAAATTAATTAAAGATATTGCACATTATTTGGAGAATTTTCAACTCAAATTGTTCTTTGAAACTTACTTGATTATTTTTGGCCCTCTGCATCTAACTATAAACTGTAAATGATTGACATAGAGCATTTAAATTTAGCACAGTAAGAAAAATGCATACCACAATTTGAAATATATTTTAAGCAGTTTACAACTACAGGACTTAATATATCTATATTCTTTTGTGTGATCCTGTAAATGAATAGTAAATTACTTTCCTGAAAGTTGCCCTGAATACGAGTTAGGATTCTGTAGAAAGTCCCCATGGAAGGCAGTTGTAGGATTTAATTATCCTCTATATTCTTTTTTTATTTTATTTATTTACTCACTTTGTTTTATCCTTCATGTTCTTTTATATTAATTACTCACTTTGTTTTCTCGCGATGGGACAGCAGGACTGATGTTAGTGCTGGTGCGCTAAAACTCGGCGTAGGGAACAGACGCGTTTCCATCTTCTTACATATGTTAATACATATTTTTTATGTGTTATTATATTAAATTAACCCATTTATTTTAAACTCCAGCCGACATGCTGGCTTCAAATTGCTACATTTGAGGGCTCGGCTACAGTTTAATTTAATTAGTTTAATAATTTGAAATAGAAATTAGGATTTTGCCGTGTGCACGATGTATTTCGAATTTAAACGTATAGTAGACGGTATGATTTATAAGATTGTGACTATTTAAATCGAGATGATAATGTATTGTATTTTAAAGTGTTATTATTATTATTATTATTATAACTTTTAAAAGAGAATATATATTTTTTTAGTGTAACAGCCGGGCATTTACCTTGAAATTTGCTAATTTATTGTTATGAAATAGTGACTATATAGGACGATTGCGTATTGTAGTGTGTGTTCTATTCTACGTGCATTAGTAGCAAACTTATTTTAGCAACTGTATATTTTATATTCATTTTGCAGCCTTTGTAAATGACTTTATAATTGAAGACTTTGTGTTTCAAGCATTTGAATAATCTAATTTTCAGGTATGAATTTTCATTTTATTTTTATAATTGATTTTCTAAATGTATATCATGATACTTAACAAAATTGAAAGTATTCCAAATTTTTTGAAAAAAGAATAATCCCATCTTATTAAATTATTTTATTCAATAATTTTTGATGATATGTTTGATAGAAGTTCTCGTAATAAATTACGACAGTTTACTGGATTTTCTGCTACCATTAATTTTCAAAGTAGAAAAACCAAATTTTGAGAGAATTTAAATTACTTCAACTTAGTACTGTCTGTAATATTTCAGATTGTATTGAATTTGAAATAGAATAAGGGGCAGTGATGCCAGATTTCGCAACTTTTTTATTCAGTATCCACCACTAAATTTGAAATATAATGGTCTGCCTAATCATTTCGAAGTTTAATCGCCTATTACATATATGAAATATCTCTTCTCAAAATTATTGGTGACTGGTGAATAAAAATATTGCAAAATCTGGCAACACGGATTATATGATCGAATTTTTCATCCTTTTTCTGATTTACACGCTCTGAACGAAAAACACAAAACATTGATTTTAGTTGATCATGAAATATTTTCTGCGCCGGAACATTTGTCTACTGTTTATCAAACAGAACAGAACTCGTCGCCTCCTATTCTCCTACTAATAATGATAGCTTATTTTTATTTAATGATTTGTTGACTTCAATGAAGCATTTTAGCGAAAGTGATAACTGTTCAGTAAATCCTTTTTTCAGAGATGTGGAAGGTAATTTCATTCTTCTGCCTCATTTATTTGAAGCTAAAGAAGTAATTGGTGTAAAACGTTTAATTAGTGGTTCTTCTACACATTCTGCTGATGCGACACAACTTCTGCTCGTTGCAGGCAAAGATAAACAAAAGTTTGAGGCATTTTTCAAAAGATGCGAAATCTGATGGACTCGTGTTTCTAATTCTAGATGTCAATCACGAGGCTATAGCCGAGGCTGGAAAGAAGCGTCTGGTTTCTCTGTATGGTGGAGAAGCACCATCGACACATAACACGGCATTCGATTCCGCTTGTTCGTCTAATAAGCCCGAACCCACGCGAAGATGAACGCAAAATATATCCACGCGAAGGTGAATCTGATACGGTTGTTCCGATATAAGAGGCTGGTTCTTTCCATTCATATTGACGCATATTACTAAGTGCAAAAGTGGTTGATGGTGGAGAAAAATGACACAGATTGGGGTTGGTCGCAGATTAGTCGGTCCTTGGATTATTATCAATAACAGCATTATGCGATATAATCCCACCAATCCTTCTCGAATAGCTCTCATATAAGCACAAGAATGGATTCAGAAGAGCTTGTACTTGCTGGAAAATTGAGTTTATGTGCTCTGTTTTGTGCACTATGGGCATGGTAAGATTTCTTACAACATTCTATATGATTCTAATCGGCGAGAATAAAAACGGTCAGAATGATACTTTATCTTCTGATGAGCAGCCTCACTCGCTGTCGAGCAGCCTTTTATTTTTGGAGGAGCATTTTCAATTATTTATTTGTAAATGTTTTTTTTTTTTAAAGAGAAATGTGCATATAAATTTACTTTTTTTTTTTTTTTTTTTTTTTTTTAAACGTAATTTAATGCATTTTTCCTTCTTTCATCTGTCCTGACATCACAAACAATAAAAGTACATGTCAACTTTAAAACGTGATTGAATGTATTTTTATTTTTTTTCATCCACCATAATATAACAAATAACAAAAATGCTTTTCAACCTTTTTACATGATTTTATGCATATTTCTTTCATTAAAAGCCTACAAATTTTTGCTTGAAGTGTTTAGACAGACAGCATTTATTTTATGTGTATTTGATCATCGGTAAAATATATTCAATAAGAAGAATTTAATATACATTGTTAAGATGCTTAAAAGTGAAGTTTCTGTAGAAAATGATGCATATCGATTTAATAATGAACTACTCAAAAGATTTTCGATAAGTTATGTATTTTCCAATCTTCCCTGCCTTGAATTTTTTCTCTAGGGACAGCTAAAAAAGTGCTTTTTGTGAATCGCCCACCAAATCACCAGAGAACTTCGTCGCCTGAGTCGCCGATGCGAAGCGTGTATTGCAGTATTTGTTGAATTAATATTAAAGATTATTTTTCTGCTGTTAATAATCTTTCGAGTATTTTCCATTTTCACCAAACAGGCGCCCTCTCGCGACTCTCCTTTTGCTTGACAAGTTTTATCATTTCTAACGCTTGTGATAATTAATTTTGTTTCACCCTGTAAAATATGGAATAAATAAAAATAATCTGCTGTAATGAATAATGTAGATAGAATGCTTAGGCTCATAATCTGTAGATTCATTAAATTAAATGTATTATTTGAAAACACAGAAAATTATTTATTAATTTTTATTTGAGACCATTTTCATATAAAACTTTTTTTTTTTCTTTTATCATTGCCTTCAGTGATATGATTTTAAATATTTGCTAAAAATTTTCATTTTTATCGAAGCTTCATGTATGCAAGTATATATTTTTTTCTTTCTTATACATATTTTTAATTTCTTATTATATTCTTTATATATATATATATAGAGAGAGAAATAATGGATTGGATCTGTGAAAAGTTTTGACCTCCGGTTTTCGCTGGATTTATACGTTTTAAGAGTACGATTTGACTAACTTAGAAAATGTTTGTCTGCCTATCTGTCTGAGTGTGTATATAAAATATATCGGGGATGCTGTATTTCACGAACTAATACACGACTTTTAACTAATCTTAATATTTAGTTACTCTGTGACTTAAACTAGTGCTGAATAAATTTTGGAATTAATCACTCAACAGATGGAGCTGTCATTATATATTTTCATACCATTTAATATGTCAGTATGGGACAGAATTTCATATAAATGTACGTAAGGAGAGTTATTTTTAACTTTTCAATATAAAATTATATATATAAATATATAGTATATATATATACATATATAACACATTTGTGGCACTCTCATAAGAACACTGAAAAGAAAAACGAGAAAATAAACACAACTGAAGTTTTATAAGGTTATGGCAGTACCCACTTTGCTGTATGGCTCAGAGACATGGACTCTGAGTGCCCAAGAAAGAAGCAGGATCCAGGCAGCAGAGATGTGATATATAGGATCTCTAAGGGGCTGCACAATTATGGACAACATTAGGAATGAAGGATATTAGAAGAGAATTAAAAGTTTTTAACATCATATAGACAAGATCAATGTATACCGCACCAATTGGAAAAATCATGTCCAACGTATGACACGTGGAAGACTACCTAGAGCTGCCTTCTACTACATTTAAAAGGGCAAACGAGACCGCTGCAGACCTAGAAAACGGTGGTTAGACCAAGAAGTCGGAACAGGCTCCTAGCCTAATCCTTGAAGATGACAATAATGATAATTATATATATAATAGTTAGTAATAGTCAACCAGGAAGAAATTTTTGTATATGTAGGGGGCGAGGCATTGCTTTCTCTCTGGGGGGGGGGGGGGCTTCCCCCCGCGGGTGTGTGTCTAAATTTTCAATCTGGTTATCTTTTAAAAGAACTCTTCAGCACATTTAAAACGAACAGTAGAACCATAGATATGTAATAATTTAAACAAATTTATGTATACTTTTAATTAAAAAAAAAAAAAAAAAAAAATCTTGAAAAATCAATCTCAAAATCATTCATTTTCAGATAAAAATCGTGTGGATTCATCATGGAAAATAATTTTAATAAATAATAACTTTAATTAGAAATTTGTACTGTGTGAATTTGTATAGAAAAATGTAGAAGAAAGTTTTGTAATGTTTACAATACCGAAATTTTCATAGAAAAAATATGTTTTAATTTAACACGTTTTTCAGCTGCCAGGCAATGACAACCTTAGTTGTACATTTATTTCCTGAAAAGTCATCATTTTGACTGGCAAGAACTAGTAATGCAATAAATTTAACAGTTCAAGGTGCATGTGCAAATGTTTGACTACTGATTTTTTTTTTTTTTTTGAGAAAGAATCTCATAAATTCAGGATTTATAATGATGTATATTTCAGAAATGCCAGGTTTTGTAATCCCTCCTAAATAAGAAACAATCGAAAAAGCTTTTTACAACAAAGAGTAATCTATCTTAAATTACGGCATTTTAAAGGACATATTTTTCTTGAATCATCTGAGAGATAAAACCAAGAGGTAAATAACACACCTGTTTAAATTTTTACCTGAGAAACTTTTCTGTAGCCTTAATTGTATGTGTTTAAATTGTGAAAGGCACAATTGTAAGACGAATTTTTTGGATTATTTATATAGTAAATATTTTAAAGAGTATTTAATATAAATTTAAACTGATCAGTATGGTACTCAGAAAAGTATTAGAAAAGGCCATTATACGAATATATACAATTTACAACGAAATGTTTCCGAGGAATTCTCTAAAAGATTGGTAAGTAAAAAGTGATAGAATTTAAAAACTGTAATTTTGATATATTATTACATACTAGATGTCTATTGTAGATGATTATATATTAAATTTTAAAAATTAATCAAAGTATTGGAATGTAAATGTTTGTAATTAAGTTAGTTCTCCAAAATAATGATATGAACGGTTTTAGAAAGATCTTTATGTTGAAACATTTAAAAAATAAAAATTGAGATATTATTATTCTATTGGAAATTTCAAAATGCGCTTCTTCGTGACCTTTATTGTATTTAGCTAGATAAGTTAAATAAAAATGAAAAAGTGACCTTTAATAACTAAAGAGTTAATTACATTGGCAGTCTTTAAAAATGCTTTAATATAATTATATATAACTATAATGTCTGAATATAGTTGGTTGTCGACAGCCTAGCGGTTGATATCTCCAAATGAATGTACTATTTACAAATTTATCACTTCTTTCTTGTTTATTTACCAATGGAGGAGGGGGGGGGGCACAATTGTGTTGGCATGGCCTCCGGAGTTACGATGAATCCCAAACCGTCGCCAATTTACATATTCCTGGCTCTAGTTCAACATTAAAACACACTCAATATTTCCTGTTTGGCTTTCATGGAATTTTATATTATTTAACATAGGTTTATATAATAAATAACCGATACAGCCACCGATATCCATAAGGCATCTAAATTACATCCAATGATCCATAAAAGTTACAAAATATCCAAAGAATAATATCATGTTACTATTTCCTCATTTATTTATTTTGTTGTTGTTATTACACTTCTAGGAAGAGCGGCAAGAAACGTGTACTATTTCGATTGCAGATAGTAGTATTGTATTACCTAACCCTCTCAGCAGTGAAATACAGGAAACTTCCGTTACTAAAGGCATGGTCATAATGATGTCCAATCCAATGTTTCACATCATCAGCATATCTTTCGCAGGTTTTGCCTTGTTGTACTATCCAGTCCTCACTGTCATTGTGGACTATGTAACCGACAAAGGATTTCAAGAAGGTGATGCCAAATACTTTATAAGTATTATATCTTTAGGCGATCTTTTAGGAAGACTATGTTTTGAATGGGTGACGGACAAGAAATACATGACTCTGCCAAGATTTATGATGCTATTTACAAATCATACAAGGGGTATGTTTCCTGTTATTGCCTTTGTTTCAAGCGTTTGGTGTACTGTCAGTGATTATTATGATCTATGGGTTTGACTTCTGGAGCAACGTTAGTCATCTTTCCAATATTAATATCGAAATATCTGGCATCTGTGCAGTCATTAGCGATGGGAAATATCTCTTTCTTTACGGGAATTTTGTCATTTGCTGTTCCTTCTCTGATTGGTGAGTCTATTTAAAATCATATTCAACTGAAACAGTGCAACCATATACAGAGCTGTAAACATTTCTAATTTATCCCGTAGCTTTGTTAGTACCCACCTTTTTTTCATACCACTTTTTTTTCTTTTGTAGAATATTTTTCTCCAATATTTGATTAAGAATGCAAATAAAAAGAATACGAACTACTGAATAAGAAGAAAATTACTTTTCGGAAAGAGCCGCCCAAACGGTGTACTGGTTAGCGTCCCTCACTCCTACATGGTTGGGACTGGGCTCAAACCCCGGACAAGTCATTGATGCGTTATAGCGATGACTGCCCACTGGGTGCCCCTTCACCAGTGGTCGTCAATTTGGTGACTCCGCGATCAATACTTAATCGCAAATACCGCGCCATTGCGGGAGAAAATAAAGCTTTTCGAAAAGAAGTAGTGAAAAAAAAAAAAAAAAAAAAAGGCATGCACTAATAATCTTGCGGAATAAATTAGAAATGTTTGCAGTTCTGCATATATATAATGTTGAAAAACAAATTATTATTATTATTATTTAAACAAAAATGTTTAAAATTTCTATTAAAATAAAATATATAATTTTTTAATATTTCAGAGTGAATTTATGTTTTCGTTATGATATTCACATTATTTTGTTTAATAAATAGGAAAATGCCGTAGAGAACGATAAAATAGCACAACGAAACGGTGTAAATTGAGAGTATAAACATGCAAGGCAGAAAATACCTTGCATAGTAGTAGTTTGACCTTTTTATTTTAATTTTCAAACTTCAGTACTGCAATTCTTTAGACAATTTTGTGTGATTAATGTACAACGCATTTAAAATAAATTGATGAAAATTATATAAACGATTACCAGCTAAATGGTACAAATGGAAAAAAAATGTGTCTCAAAATTTCTAATGCAAATTTTTAGATTTCTCCTTGTTGAATTTGTTCGTAGTATTATTTATTTTATACTAATTGTAAAAATTTTTCAGGTTATTTCAGAGACAATGCTGGATCCTATGATGGCATGTTTATCATTACTGGAAGTCTCTCAATATTGACTGGATGTCTCTGGCTTTTCGAACTTCTCTTTGAAAGGATGCGAAAATCTCGCCGTAGTGCGTCGGTTATAGTCAATTCTTGATATTCATTCATACACTGTTGGATTATAGATTTGTTAGAGTTTGGCAACTAATCCATATGTATATATATATTTTGTAGTTTTTATACTGTCGAATCATAAAGCTTAAAGAGCTTTGTTTTCAGGACATAATTTCATTCTAACAAAAGTATAATAATAATAATAAAAAAAAAAAAAAATGTGTGTGTTTAACCATTTACTTTTAAAGCTAATAAATGATCCATATTAGCATTTTTAATATACAGAAACTAAAAAAAAGAAAATTACTTATATACTGTTGAATCCTAAAGTTGTATTCAGTACATATTTGAAGTATTTTTTTAGTGGAAATTTTGTGTGCATTCAACCATTTCTTTTTCTTTTCTTTTCTTTCTTTTCTTTTTCTTCTCTCTCTCTTTTTTACTTCCTTATACAAAGTATAAAGAATTATAGTACACGAGACAAGGCAAAACACATAGTCAGATGGATCACAAACAACATAGACGACATTTCACAGTGAACAAAAGCCAACAACCCTCGAGCAGCAGGAACCAGCCAAGTATTATTAAAACCCGAAGAAGAGGACCTGGCAGATTTTTATTTACTAGATCAAGGGACTTTTTGTTTATTTTTGGTCATGATCATGGTCCATGAAGTTAAAGCGGCGGTACTGATACAATCTCAGTCCCGGTAAAAATAAAAATGTAAAAACAGAAAATCTTGAAATAAAAAATAAAATAAAAATTGTAAAATAAATAAATAAATAAATAAATAAATAAATAAAAATGTAAATATATATATATATATTTAAAAAATGTAAGCGGCTCTTGGCTTATAAGTCCGTAAGTCCACGTTACGCCCATGACTGTGCATGAATGTATTTTTGTTTTTTAATTATTATTCTTTATTTATTATTATTTCCATTAGTGTATGAATGGCGTGATCAAAAAGCAACCATGTTGACTTCTACCTCAGCAGAATAGTTCTTTTATAAAATGTAGGATGGCTAACAAGTTCCTCGACGTAGTCGGTGATCAGAAAGCAAAAATATTGACAATTTCTTCAGCAAGTTTATTCTTGAAACTTTCAGGTCCGATGGACCTAACTATTGTTAGTCCATAATTAGTGATTCCATCACAAAGAATAATTCCTAGCTAACCTATTCCTTTTGGTACTCATCTAGTTCTGATCACAATCAATACCTTCTTTTAATGTTGCAGGTTTGAATGCGTGTCAAAAAGCAACCATAATGTTAATTACCTTTACCGGATTTGTACAAATTTGTTTTGTATCCAGAGTGCAGGACATAACAGGTCGCACAGCATACAATTCCCGGCAACTTAGTCTTTTTGGTACTCATCTAGTTTTGACACGCTCTTCTATTCTCAATTGTAGGGGTAATACTTTCCTTGTTAAGCCTTGAACTATTTCCTGTCACTTTTCTTTTTGGTACTCAAAAGTTTTGACCCGCACCACTTTTCATTTACTTGTTATTTACTTGCTTAATTCTATTAATTAATTAATTGCTTACTTTCCTTTACTTTATCTTAACGAACTTAGTTAAAAAACTTTCCAAAATAAGTACACATGATCTAAAAATTCAGTAAACAACAAAACTGTGCTCTCTTGTCGTAGCTATAGCAATTCCGACAGTACAACTAGAACCCACTGATTCAAAAAGCTACCATTCACTCAGCTTCCCCTTACTTAGACTACAGAACTTAGTAAGCCTCAATTCTTATTTTCTAACAATAATCTACCAACAATCTTCAAATATTAAATAACTAATTTTATTTTAAATTTACTTACTTACTATTTATTTATTATTTGTTTTGTTTTAATTTTATTATTACTTAATTTAATTTTATTATAATTATACATTATTTATTTATTTATTTATTTATTTTATTTATTTATTTTTCTTTTTTTCTCTTTTTTTTTCTCGAGGGTGTGGCGGTGTCTGGTCCTCGTTAATCTGTGCTGCACCGTCAAGTGCTCGATGGGGTCGTTTAGCAGTCATCGGGCTACCAATGCGGGGTACCATCCCCCCGTGATGGATCAAAATTGCGATGGTCCCTCTTTCTCTTCTCCATTCGGCCTCCCTGTGCATAGTAATTCCCCCCCCCCCAATTAGGTGTATTTAGGCCTTGCCACTTCAATAACTTCTAAATTTCCGCTATGCGCCCCCCCCCCAAAAAAAAAAAAAAAAAAAAAAAAAAACTATCATCCCCAGTGGCTTCACGTATTCAATAACTTTTTTTTTTTTTTTAATAATCTCATTGTTCCTAACTCGTTCAGCTTCTCTTTCTTAAACCTTAAGTGTTGACCCCTTCCCCTTTTCAAATGACCGCCACTTTTGGTTTTAATTATTGTGTGCACTACTACCTTTAGCGGCTCCCCCAGCGGCTTTTTTTTCCCCTCCCTCCCTGAATAAATTCAAAATTGTTTTAATTTTTGTTGATCTCCGGTTTTTTGGATCTCAGCTAGTAAGTGCACTTATTCCAAATTGCATAACACCCAGGAGCGTGTCTGTGCATTTCCACCGTGGCTATCTTGGAGGGTGTGGTGTACAAATCGAGTGTGTCCAAACCAGAAGTCGATACCTGCAATTCCTGAGCTTTGGCGTTCTAGTTACATTGCTGCCCAGCAGCTTCCATGCGGTGATCTGGCGATTTATTCGCACAGGCGGACGGCATCCAACCCGTTAAGCTTGGCCGAGCCCAGGCAGGCAGGGGCCGTCCAAAGGTTTCAAAGGAAGTATAGTAATCCCGATTTGCGAAATGGATTTTGTATTTCACATTGCTCAAAAACGAATGATCGCTGAATGTTGCAAATTTATACATGTGACTGTCATGATATCTAGTTGTACACCTGCAAGTGTCGTCTTAACACGAGCTCTCGTTTTAGAGATATAAGCGAACTTACACGATTTTTCGCGACGTCTGTACGTGTGTGTGAGAGAGAGAGAGAGAAAGTGTGTATGTCGCATAACTCAAAACCGGTTGGACGTAGAAAGTTGCGAACTGGTACATACGTTTGTTATAACATCGAGTTGTGCACCTCCCTTTTTGGAATTTGTATAATTTTCCGTTTTGGAGATATTTAGGAAAATTAGGTTCATAATGACCAAAAATACAAAGGTTTTGACCATAATGTATCAAAAAACGATAATAACTCAAAAACTGTTTGTACAAATCTTGCAATCGATTTTTAACTGACTTCCCGACTAGCTAGACATTTGAAACTTTCAGAAAAGCTCAGAACACGTTGACAATGCATTTTTTAAATATTTTTAGCCAACTGTTTCGGATACCTGCTGCCTTCAGCAGCGTGTATATGATTCAACAGAAATTTTATTTAACTAACTTCCCGACTAGCTAGACATTTGAAACTTTCAGAATAGTTCAGAACACGGTGAAAATGCATTTTCTAAATACTTTTAGTCAACTGTTTCAGATCCCTGCTGCCTTCGGCAGCGTTACCTGTACAAATCTTGCAATCGATTTCTAACTGATTTCCCGACTAGCTAGACAACTTTCGGAAAAGCTCAGAACACGGTGATAATGCATTTTTTAAATATTTTTAGCCAACTGTCTCGTGTCCATTGACAATGCTTTTTAACATTATGTATATATTTCTAAAGGTGTATAAGGAAGTCATGTGGTGCTCACATCAGATTTTTTTTTTTTTTTTCCCCAAAGTAACAAATAGTTCGAACTAACTGTTTTAGCGTTCGGCAACTTAAAATAACTTCATTTTAAGGGCTTTTTGTTTTTTCATTATAACGGAAGAACTTTTTAAAGAAAATCTTGCTCTTTCAGTGATTTACTTTCAAAGTCAACAAATGGTTCACGCTGGCTTTTCTTGTATTCCACCAGTAAAGAAAAAATTCGCATTTATATTATTGAATTAAAAATCTGAAAAACTTGATTTTCACAGCAATTTATTATTAAAAAGAAAGTATCTTCTAAATGAAACTTTTGTGCATTAAACCATTTAATTCAAGATTTAAGATATTCATCACACTAGTTTTATAGTAGTCTGCCACTAAAGAAAAAATCGTTTTTATATTGTTGAATTAAAAAATCTGAAAAAACTTGATTTTCAGGCTAATTTATCAAGAAGATAAGAATAATTGCCAGTTTATATACTTCTTTGTAGTAGGAGAGGGATGATAACAATAAAATAGAATCGTGAAAAATGTTCAAGAAGGGCTATTGATAATTTGTAAAATAAGTTGAAATACCGCTTGGCTGAATATATCTCCACATAATAAACTTTTATTTTTTCAACTTTAGCTATATCTTTCCGTTAACGATTTTTTTTTTCAAAGGAATATATAAATGATTATAAAAGTCCTTAATTATTAGAATAAAATAAGGATAATTTTTTGTTAAATCAACAGCTTTATTATTATTATTATTATTATTATTATTATTATTATTATTATTAAACTAACCGAATATTCAGCATAAAATACTGTTTTAATTAAATCTTAATGTACAGCATTTTAACTTCCTGTAACAAGTTTTTCTTGTTTTTCTCCTTTTATATTAGGTACCTAAATGACATTTTAGTCTAAAATCTTTTTTTTTTTTTCTTTTAAGCTTTGTAGGTTTGACAGCTCAAATAAGCATACTGACTTGCATCTGTACGAATGGTATATGGTTTTGTACCATCAGCTTGTTTTAACACTGGGCGAGTGATGAGGCAGATTTTTAATTTTTCAAATGCCTTTTGCTGGTTGTGTTCCGAATTCATGGACTTTAATTTTTGTTAATTCATTTAGGGGTCTTGAAACATCAGCAAAATTTTTATATATCTTCTAAACCATGAACACGTTTGGTGGAAAGATTGAACTTCTTTCACATTTTTGGGAGGAATTTTTTGGATAGAAGAAACCTTTTTTAGATCAGCTTCAATACTATTTTCTGGGATCCATAATCCTAAAAACTTCACAAAGTGGCACTTTTCTCTGTTTGCTGTAAGTTTAAATAGCAAGAGTCTCTCGAAAACTGCTTGTAAACCTGAGAGGGGCTTTTCAAATGATTCTGACAAAACGATATCATCAAGATAGGTTAAAGTTATGCTATCTTCAAGACCATTACGAAAACGGTCAATTAAGCGCTGGAATGTTGCTGGTGTTTTTTTTAGGTTAAAGGACATCCGAAGGAAGCGGTATGTTCCGAATGGGCAAACAAAGACTGTTTTGTCTTGGTCTTCAGGATAGAACTTCACTTGATGATAACCGGCACGAAGATCGACAGTTGACATAAATTAAGTTGTTTTTCCTTCATGAAGTAAATCGTCTATTCGGGGAAGTGGGTAAGTGTCTGGAACTTTGATGGCATTTAATTTTCTGTAGTCTATATGAAGACGATAAACTCCATTAGCATTTGAGATTAAAACGACTGGAGATGCATAACGTGATTCCCATTCTTCGATGATATTCCCCCTTAAAAGCTTGTTTATTTCTTGTTGTAAAATTTCTTTCTTGGTAGGATATATGCGATACGGTGGCGTAGACATAGGGAGGTGGTTGCTTGTTTTTATTCGATGTTCTATAAATAGTGTAGGTTTTCCCCCTGGTTGAAAGCATTTTTCATATTTTTGCACGAGGGAATTCATTTGTGTCTGTTGTTGAGATGTTAAATGTTGTCCTTTATCTTCACGAAGTCTACATGAATGTGACTCATCAGCATGTACTGCCAACAGAGTATTTATATTAGGTGGTACTTCAATGAAATTATATGTTTTCTAATGATCATCGGCGAAAAACCAAAGACGTTGCTGGAAATTTAGGACTACTTCTGCTTTACTTAAAAAATCTACACCAATAAGTCTACGGTTGTTTCTGGCATGTTTGAGAACTAAAAGTTCAATAGGAATAATTTTTCCTTGAATTTTTATGTCGACAAAAGTTTTGAGGATTTCTGTTGGTTGAATGCGGCCATTAGCAAGCGTCAAATTTAGTACTTTATTTTCAAATGTAAGGCCAATTTTTTGGAGGAGACAGTATAATTTCTCACCAGCCCCAGAATGTGTGGCACCAGTATCAGTGTGGTGATACTTTTTCTATTAGCTCTTGAATAGAGATAAATCTTAAAAATATTTAATAAAGATGGCTAGAGGCTGAATTTAATCCAAAACAAAAGATGTTAAAAAAAAATAGTGATAGTATATTATAACCCTAAGTCTCGACCTGGTCATGCATGGGTACTTACCAAGCATAAGATAGATTCAATTTTTTTTTTTTTTTTTTTTAAGATATTTCAAAATGCAGAATAAAGATTTAAAGAAAAACATACCCAGTCTTGAAAAAAAGGAGGCACTATTCGATTTCACTAATTTAGAACTATTTTATTAATAGGCTCCTTCATTTTCTAGAATGTAGAATCTGTACAGACATTCTAAATTCGTGCAACAAAGCAATTTTCTTAGGACCTCAAGATAATTTCACAAAATATTTAAATATAACATCTCTGGTAATTTTCACAATTTAATTCCAAGCCGTAGTAACATCTAATAATAAAATATCTTTCGATGGAAAAAGGTTTTAAAAAAAGGGGTCAGGGTGTGTAACCACATATTAAAATAACGGTAAAAAAAAACGCACGGACGTAAGTGCCTGGCCATTCTTATTAGAACGGAGGTGGAACACAAACTGACTGATTTTTAAATTTTAAAATTTCGCTCCTAAAGAAAAACGGGTCCGCACACCTAAAATCACAGATACGCGGTTTTGGTTTGCTAAACGGACCGCAAAGGTAACCAATGAATAGTTTGCGCACGCAAGAGAAAGAATCGCGGATTTATCCGTTGACAAGTGCCGCGGGAAGCAAACTCTACAGGGTGCATTGAGCCAGGAACGAACGGCTGCAATGAGATGCCTGCAAAACGAAGTATTTTGGCATGGGATTTAAGGGAGAGGTGATGTATCTACATCACGTATCCCCACATGACCAATTACTAGGCTGACCAAACGTCCCCATTTTCCGGGGACTGTCCCCATTTTCGACCATCTGTCCCCAAAAATAAAAGCAGTGACTGGGGACCACATTTTCCTTCGTCTGTCCCCAATTGTCCCCATTTTTATGAACAAAAAATCGGTGTTCTTAAATTTTGATGCTTTGCATTTTTATTAGTTCGATTATGAAAGTTCGATATCAAATTCCATTTTGAATACAACCAGCCAACCAACATTATAGTCATATTTGATTTGAATCACGAAAACGAATTAGCCCTCGGTAGCAAGACTTGAAAATCTGTGTTATATATAGATCGTAGATGTTTAGTTTACTCCTCTGCTACTCTGCAATTTCCGGGAATCTTTGTAACAGTTGAGACAACAGCCCCAGCAGCTATAGGTCTCAATAAAAACCCCAACAACAACAACATGAGTGTAGACCACGGAAGAATCCGTGGTGTGGACTGAGTAATGATCAAATCTGTAAACATCGATAGCTAGCACGTTGTATTCTAGATCGTGATTCTGATATCTTTTTTCATTTCATTGCTTTATTTTAGTGGTGAGTTTAGTTTTTTAATTTTAATTGTGGTACTTAGTAATTTGATGTTTGTCGTTATGGCGACTAAGCGAAAATGCTCGTTTAATGACACTTTGCAAAAACTGTACCCATGTTTGGAAAAACGTTCAGAGACTGTTGTATTTTGTAAGATATGTACATCATCATTTTCTATTGCCAGTGGTGGTAAAAACCACATTACTACTCACATGAATACAGAAAAACATAAAAAAGCATCGTTATCTACATCAGCACAGAATTCAATGAAAATGTTTCTCTCAGGCAATAATGCCAATTTGAAAATTGCAGTGGCTGAGGGCGTTTTTGCCTATCATAATGTAAAACATTCACAGTCATTCAGAGATATGGACTGCATGTCCAAAATCTTAAAAAATGTTCTTGATCCAAGCTATTCCTGTGCCAGAACGAAATGTGAAGCCATTGTAGAAAATGTTTTTGAGCCTTGGGTGTTGCAGGAACTAAGGTCAGAACTGCAAAAAGCATCATTTATTTCAATATTTTCTGATGCATCTAATCATGGAAATATTAAAGTGTTTCCAATCATGGTAAGATACTACAATTCTGAGGAAGGTGTACGTGTGAAGCTTTTACAATTGAAAAGCCTTGGTGGGGAAACATCAGACTTGGTTTCGTCTTACATATTAGATATTTTGAAAACTGAGAAATTGGAAGGTAAATTAATTGCTTATTGTGCAGATAACACAAATATGAACTTCGGCGGATGTTCTAGAAATGGAACAAATAATGTTTTTACAAAATTAAAATTGAATTTAGGACAAAATATTTTAGGAATTGGATGTGCAGCCCACATAATCAACAACACATTACAGTCGGCTGTTGATTGTCTTCCTGTAGACGTTGAAACTATTCTTGTGAAAATTTATTCACATTTTCACATTTACACTGTTCGTTTTGAAGAGCTTAAGGACTTTTGTAATTATGTTTCTGTTCAGTATCAAGAAGTACTGGGGTACTGTAAAACCAGATGGTTATCATTACTTCCTGCTCTAGATAGATTGATTGCCATGTTTGTACCTTTAAAAACCTATTTTTTATCCCAAAAGATGTGCCCTGTAATTTTAAAAACTTTTTTTAGTGATGACAACGCACTATATTGGCTCCGTTTTGTCCATATGCAAGCAATTATATTTAATTATGCTGTAAAGCAAGCAGAAGGGCAACATGTCACTGCCTTTCAAGCATTCAGAATACTGAATGATTTGCAGAAAAAGTATGAAAATAGGCTGAACGACAAATTTTTACCTAATGACGTTAAACATTTTAAAGATAAAGAGGAAGAAAACTGTGTTTTAGAATTTTACTCGAATTGTAATCAGTATTTAGAAAAGTGGATCGTACCTTTCAAGATGTTTGAATCTTTTTCTTGGGTAGCTTTAAAAACTGTACCAGAGTGGAAAGACATAAATGTTAGCTTACAGTACTTGAATGACATGCCACAGCTCAACACTGACGATTCAAAATTATATGATGAATATGTGCACATTAAATCTCTCATTGAACCTAATAAAATCAATGAGTGGAATGAAAGTAATGTATGTATGGAAGAAAGATGGCTACAAATATTTTCCCATTTTAAAACAAATTCTATTGTGTGTGAGAGTATTATGAAATTAGTTGAGTTTATCATGTGTTTACCCGGAACAAACGCTCCGGTTGAAAGAGTGTTTTCAGTAATGAACAAAATGTGGACTTCTGAAAAAAGTAAAATAAAAATTTCAACATTGAAAGCCATGTTAGTTGTGAAAACTAACTTTAATTTCAATTGTGTAGAATTTTATAAGAAACTTCAAAATAATAAGGAAATTCTACTTAAAATTCAAAAGTCAAATAAATATAGTCATGTTGGTGAAAGAATTGATGACTTATAATGTAAGTTTTTTTATTTATTGATAAGATATACGATTTTTGTATGCAAAACAATTTGCTTAATGTATAAAGTCATTTAATATGTTTATATGTAATCATATATGTTAACTGCAGTATACTAATTAAAATATAGTTTTATCATGAAACATCTACTGTATTTATACATATGCTTGATATTTATATAATTGGTTTTTTACTTAAGGTGCTAGTAGCAGAAACGGTGCAGCATTGTAGTGAGTGGTGCAGATTATTTAAAGCTTTACAAATTAAGTTAAAAGTTCAGAAAGAAACGCTAAGTTTAAAAAATACTTAAATACAATTTGCATTATTTTTCTTGATTACTGTACTTGTTGCATATTCTTATTTTTCTTTTTTTATATAAATTTTACATAATTTATTAATTGCTATACTGCTTTTATGATATCTGATTTCATAAGGCATTTCTGAATCACAGATAAATTTTGTTTTGTATGGATAAATAAAGAAATTTCTGCTACTGGGCTGAAGGTTGTTAGTTTATAAAACATGAATTAAGCTATCAATTTACTTAAAAGTGTATGCTTAATTTATATATATTTTTAAGTTAATCATTTTGTTTGCCTTTTAAATAAAAGTAATCCTGTGAAAAATAAACATCACAGGGCGTAATTGCAAGATTCATTCACTTTGTTTTTAAAGCAAAAAAATAATCTTAATTAAAATTTAACATTTTAGAAGAATTTTTCATTATCTGAGAATAATCTTCTCTCATATCAGTAGCACATGATAAAATATTTTTACCACTCATAAAATTAAGCCAATAGTTTATATGTATAAAAATTTATAGCACAAATGGTGAAAGGTTTGTGATCCTAAATTGTGTGCATAGTATAATTTTTTTTCTTTAAAATTCTAAATTGGTGTATTTCAGATTTTTCACGTTAACGAGGTTTTACTGTCACTGTATTAATATACATATAGGATAATACAACATATTACATACATTGGATCACTTCTACAATGTTCATATCAGGGTTTAATCGAGATTTTTTAAAATGGTACCCTATCTGTGAATTTATAAAATAATTTATGAAATAAGTAAGTTTGGGAAAATTAATTATGCTTTTAAACAATTAACCAAAATGCACAAAGCAGTTTATTTAATTTAAAAATACAATATAGTAATTTCTACTTACGGCCGTTGCTATTCGGACCATCGGGGCGATTAGTGTGGAGGCTACCTTGTTGCGCTGGTCATAATAATGATTTTGCTTGTTTGATCTTGAATTTTTTCTGTAATATACTAATGATTTTGCTTGTTTCTACAAATTCAAACTTTTAGCATTTTTAAAGTGTATAATGCGATTGATCTGCAGTTCATGTTTATTTCAACATTGCTGTTAGAAAACATTACAAAATAAGTACAAAAGCCATTTTCAGAAAAATCATACATATATTTGTATAGAAAATTGGGTTTGGTTTGTATCGAATTATATTGGAATGGTTTTTTTTTTTTTTTTTTTTTTAAGGAAAGGAAAAGAAATAAAAAACCAAATGACATCTATGTAGTTGAATCTGCAGATTTATTCATATGTTATACATTTATTCATATTTATGCATATTCATAAACAAACATATTGCGAAGATTTTTTTAAACATTAAAAATACTCATTTACTAAGATCTGTTTTCATGTTGAATTTTTTATTTTTACTATTCAATTTTCGAAATCTTTATTATTTTCATTTTTGCTTGATAAAAATTATTTTGAGTTATTGCCCTTTTATGAAGAATTTTAGCACCATTTAGAGTACAAAATTTCTGTGAAAATAATTAATCTCTACCCCACTCCCACACTCAAAAAAAAAGATAATTTTTCATGCACGGGGACGAGACACATTATATTATTTCTAAATTTTACTCTTTTATCAGCGATAACTTATTCTCCTTGGAAAAGATGGTCCGAATAGCCTGTACACTAATCGCACCAACGGTCCGATTAGCCACTTCATACTACTTACAAGGAAACATTCAAAAGATGTCGTCTAAAATATGTGATTCTGCTCTTCATAAAACACCAGAAACTGAAAAAAAACTATCAGCTGTAATGAATTACAGCGGCTACAAAAAAATATCAAAATTAAGCATATTTGGCGATTTCACACTGTTAGGCGATTGATTTTGAGTACTTAACGGAGAAGCAAAACACACGGTTCTGATCGTACATGCCAATCTCGGGGCTAGCGAACTTATCAACAAAAATGCTTAATTCTGATAATTTTTTTTTGTGGTCGCTGTAATTCATTTCAGCCGATAACTTTTTCACTTTCTGGTGTTTTATGAAAAGCAGAATGACATTTTTTTTTTTTCAATATTTTTTGAAGACAACACCTTTTTGAATGTTTCCTTGTTACAGTTACATATTTACCATAGATTACAGTAAATAACCAAATTGAGGGAATTATTATGTGTTCAATGCAGCAAAACTTAAAGAAGTTTTTAGTTTGGAGCTATAATGATGCTAAGAATTGACTTTGCGAAAGTGTCTCTGCTTAAAGTTGGTTTTGTGAAAGAGCGTTTTTGCCAAAAGTCGACTTTGTGAAAATGCCTGAATGCGGCACTAAATTTGTTCTGGATCAACCTCCGCATATATATATACATATAAATCATAAAATGCATATAATGTATACATTTTGTTGTTTTGTATTAACTACATGCCAGCGATTTATTGTTGGCATGCGGATAGTATGTAGGCACTAGTACAGTATATAATTTTCAGCAAAAGTGATTCATTGGTGCATATACTTTTGGGTTATTTAATGATTATACTAATGCTGTTTTTTTTTTTTTTTTTTTTTTTTTGCGATTCAAAATGTCCCCATTTCTTATTCTGAAATCGGGGACACCGCGCTGTTTTGTCCCCAATTGAGCCTTTCAAAATTTGGTCACCCTACCAATTACAAAAAAATTTACGGCATTGGAAACATGAACCGGATATGGTGAAACTGTGAACAGAGCGAGAGACGGTTTTTGTTGACAAAAGACATAAAATATTTTGTGAATAAATTGTATAAAATAATAATAATAATAATATTAAAATATTTCAGAAACATTACTAAATATATAACATATATATCAATATTCTGTAGCAGTAATGCAACTTTTAGTACAGGAATTGATTATTTGATCGTATACACTAACAATTTACAAAAATGGATAGCACATACAATAATAATAATAATATTAAAAAAAAAATGTATGCACCTTGTATTAAAATATACATATATCAATTTTTTACAACTCAAAGGAACATATCATTGTTATACCTACAAACTTGTTACAAGAAGAAATAACATAATCATAATATCAACATCATATAACAACAAAAAAATTCCCGATCACATGAGCTTATTATTTAAAGACATGCACATGAATTTTTTTTTTTTTTTTTTTTTCCTCTCTTCAAGGGAAATCATGCGAATGACAGTAACATGGCTCATAAAATCAAATAATCTCAATTGTTATAGAAAAATAAGATACATATAAGATATAAATGTAATGTTTTAAATGTAAACGCAGATATCAATATGCACATGAAAATATATACCTATTAATATAAGTATGAATGTAAACATGAAATCATATTATACAAGCGACATGTCATGAAAGAAATATTATATTTGGTACTATTAACATAAGAATTGTTTATAAGATAAAGAGAAATATATTTGGGCCCAATTATTACATCTGAGAAAGCCCCTTGGAAATAGATCAAGCAAAATATTAAACGAAATTAAAACCGAATTAAATTAATAACCCTAAAATGAAAATAAAAGAATGTGCTTAAAAAAAAAAAAGCTATTTCCAATTGGCTTGCTACAACTACACAATTATTTTCATATAAATATATATATACCTGAATAATACTCTAAATAAATAAAAATAAATAAATAAAAAAAAATTATATAAATGAAGAATTACTTCAAAGAAATATGATACAGCAAAATTCAACTAACACATTGAACATTTTTTTTCTTTCTTCTTTCTTTCTTTTTCTTTTTTTTTTTTTTACACAATTTTTTGTAACACTTCAACATGATAATCTTGAGATATTAATATTTTATTCTCAAAAATTAAAAATCTTTATATAAAAATATAATTTACTACTGGATGTGACTTTCCAAGAGTTCTCCCGAGCAGGTTGATCAGTCCTATTCTGAAGCACTCGCGAAAAGACAGAGAGAGAAAAAAAAAATATGTCTATATATATTGTTAAAGATTACTATTTTTTATTACTGGTCTCAGGTTGTACCTGGGGGCAGAGCTATCAGCTACAGAAGTGTTATTTTTCTTGGTGACTATAGGAGCAGGAGATTGACTATTTTCTAGAACTGGTAATTTATTGTTCATAAGTGGAAAGTTTGTGTTGTCTTTCAATGAGATATTGTTTCGTTTTTGGGACAATTAAAAGTCTATCAATGTTAATGTGGAACGGTTTAGCTGTAACACTTTCACTTTCTTTAATTTGAACCAGCACCTTAGAAAGTATTTTGGTGACAATGAAAGGACCGACGAATTTTGCCTTAAAAGTGTCTCGTGTTTTAATGTAAACAAGATCACCAGTCTTAAACACTCTGAGGGAAGCTTTCTGGTGCTGTCATTGATTTCTGTAATTTTGAGCATCTTTCATATTTTTATATACCTTTTCATAGATTCTATTTAGCGACTGCATGTACTGATAGTATTGGAAGGAGAACTTCATATTTGGCATTTCAGGAAATTCACATAGATCAAAGATGTTAGAGACTGACCTACCAAAATGTAGACATGCTGGTGAATACCCCGGTGATGAATGCATGGTGGTGTTATAAATACTTTTGTGTATCATTAAGGCATGCTTAAAATTGAAGCCTTCACAGGCTAATGCAGCAATGGATGATTTGATACTAGTATTTATCCTTTCTGAAGATCCTTGCGTCTGTGGATGTGCAGCTGAAGCATGAACAAGGCTTATTTTCATGGTTTTGGTGAAATGATTGAAAATATTTGCTGTAAACTGAGTTCCAAGGTCAGACATTAATGCTGCAGGACGGCCATATGATGTTATATATTTTGTTAGGGAGTCTACAACAGATTGAGCCGTGAGTTTTTAATTGGAAAAAGTTCCAAAAATTTGGGGAAATGATCTAAACAGGTAAGTACATAGATGCTGTTGGAGAATGGTCCAATAAAATCCATGGATACCAGTTCACCAGGTTTATTTGGAATGAGCATTTCTTGTAAAGGAGCCGCAGGAATTTTGTGAGGTTTATTTCTGATACACAGTTTACAAGAAAGCACGTAATTTTTGGTGTCTCTGTATATTCCTTTCAGTAATATGCCTTCAGTTTTTTACGGTATGTATTGTAAATACCAAAATGTGGCATATGAGCTACCTTTAATATTTTTGGTTTCAGTGAATTCGGTGCAAGTATCTTGGATGAATTACTATCTTGTTTACTATTAAATTTTCTTTTTATCATCAATAGACCTGTATCTGGATGGATGAAATAATTTTTGAATTTTTGTTTTGGATTTCCAGACGTAATATTTTATATTTTTTTCAATAAGTTATCATCATGTTTTTGTTCAATAAATAAAGTATCTTGTGAAACTTGTAGTTCTGGGTCATTATTTTCTCTATTAGTTAAATTTAGGTTACTGTGATTTATATTGTGCAACTGTATGCTGGGTGAGTTGGATGATACAGGTAAGATATTTTTATCATTTATTAACTCTGGATTTGTTGTCAAACTTTGGGTGGATTCTGAAAAGTCATCGCGCGTAAAATAATCTGCTAGTACATTAGATTGACCTTTAATGTATTGGAATTTAAAATCATTTGTGTACAACTCTATTAGCCAGTTTGTAGTAAGATCTACTGGAGAAGTAGTACTGCGATAGAATTCCATGGGTTTGCTATCACTTAAAATTGTAAATTGTCTATTGTATAAGTAGAACCTGAATGCTTGAACTGATTTAACAATTGCCATAAGTTCTTTCTTGAGTGCCGGATAATGCTTCTCAGAATTAGAGAGTGTTTTACTGAAATAGCTAACTGGTTGTAATACATTGTTGCGTTCTTGCAACAGAACCCCAGCTATAGCTACATTGCTAACATCGGTATTCAGGAAGAATAGCTTGTCAAAATCAGGTAAATTTAGAAATGGTTTAGTGAAAAATATCTTTTGAATTTTCTGAAAAACTTCTGTGTGTTGCTGCGTCCATTTAAATAGGATCTTCGTTGAAGTTAACTGTGTTAATTGATCCACTAGTTTTGCATAATCTGGAAGAATTTTTCTGTAAAAACCACATAAACCCAACAATTTCTTTAAATGTTTTCTTGTTTTGGGAATTGGAAATGCTGTTATTTTGGTGATGCTTGACGATATGGAACTTATGGTATGGTCTTATATATGAAATCAAAGATAATCAATGGCCTTCTTAAAAAATTGAGATTTTTTCGGATATAAGGTGATGTTATATTTTAATAAAAC
This sequence comes from Salticus scenicus, assembly GCA_963930645.1. Lineage (NCBI taxonomy): Eukaryota > Metazoa > Arthropoda > Arachnida > Araneae > Salticidae > Salticus > Salticus scenicus. The sequence continues at coordinate 177,770,568 of OZ005655.1, read as the reverse complement.
TTTGAAAAGTTGAGTCAGTTATTCTAGCATTTCTGGAAATGAGTTGCTACATACAATAATATCGTCCTGGTATGCAAAGATACCAAGACATTTTGTTTCTTCAATTATCGCATCAATCAACATTTGGAAACTGCTTGCTGCAGCTCTTAGTCCAAACATTAAACGATGAAATGAATAAGTCCCCCACTGAGTTGTGAATGATAACCTTTCTCTGAATTTCTTTGGGAGATGTATTTGATGGTATGCAGACGGGAAGTTCAGCGTGGTGAAGTATTTGTATTTTGAAATGATATTAATAATGTAATCAATTCTCGGCAATGGGTATGATGAACTCCTTATCATACCATTTATGAGTCGCAAATCAAGGGCTAGGCGAAAAGATGGCTTTTCATCACGAGATGTGGGGTTTTTCTTTACAGCAAGCATGGGACACGCCCATTCAGAAAGGCTCCGTTCAATGATGCCAGAGTCTTGCAGAGCATCAATTTGTTTCTTTATCTCATCCTGCATAGCTTCAAGAACCGGATAAGGCAAAGTTTTTACAGGAACATCACTTGTGAATTGTATGTGCGGAGTCACATAGTCAGTGTGTCCCAATGATTTAAATGAAGAAGAAAAAACCACGATGGTCCATAAGCAATTTCTGGATAGCCAATCTTTCTTTAGTAGAAAAATAGTGTAAGGAAAAAATTATCAATATTGAATTCAGACTTTCGGAGTTGAATAATCTCATCAGATGCTTGAATCAGATTAACTTGGGCTTTGGGTTCTCTTTTAATATCCTCTATTTCTTCAATTTGGTGAATTATTCCCAGCTTGGTACCTTTATTCAAATGTTGATCTACTTTAGAATAATTTGTCAACGTAATTGAAAATGACGTTACTTCACTATTTTTACTATGTGAACCCTCTTCAAGGTTGGCAATTGCAAGGTGTACAAACCTATACTATTGTTTTTATTCAGTGTGGGAATAAAGATTACCTGTTTATCAGCATATATTTGTTTGCACATAACAAAGACATAAACTGTTTGTAGAGGCGGAATAACTTTGTTTTTGAGTGCAAATTTATTAACTTCATATTGACAGTAAAATTGGGAATTTTTATCGTTTACAAAGTAGGATTAGAGGTAGAACTACTGGTATCAGGAACAGCGGGTAAATTTTGGAGGCAATTAATTTTGGCTTCAGGAATCTCATACTCATCTTCAGGAATTGTGCTATGAATGTCGACATGGCACTCGTTAATTTGTACGAGATTTTGTTTTAAATCAATTAGGATTCTATGGGTTTTCAGAAAATCAAATCCCAATATACCAATGAATTTAGAATCTGTAGGAATATCTATCAGAAAAAAAATGTATGTTTGAAGAAAAAATGTATGTTTGAAAAATGCATGTTCAAAGTTTGCCAATTTTGAATGACAGATTGATACATTCCGCACAAAATAACATTGAATTGACAGTAGCTATTTTAACTTTTGTAGCGACTCTTTTAAAGTGTAATTAATTTCTGAATTTATTGAAATAGCCTTTGGCTAAAAGTGAGATGCTCGCACCTGAATCTAACAAGAAGTTTTGTAATGGCTTATTTATGTTTAACTTAACAATAGGTAAGTGAGGATTGGCAGCTTGAGTGTACAGTAGGAATTTTAATGAATGAATAAAAATAACATCATCATCAGGCTGATTTTCTGTCTGGGATGCGGCATTAGATGATATATTTGCAGGAACAATGGTTTGGTTACTTACTGAATTGACCAATCTTTCTGATGAGATAGGAAATTTAAATCTAGTGCTTGGCGATTTTAGGATTATCTCCTGACCACAAATTTTTAAACCATTTGAATGTTCAGTAAATTTATTATGTACAGATGCATTAGAAATGTTTTGTATTAACAGCTTACAGTTTACATTATTTGTAGGATTATCATCTGAGATTATTCTAGACTTGGTGGAAATTCTGGCAGTCTCACATTTTGCACTATTTGTCTGAGATCGAGAAGAATAAGGGATGGCAGAGGAAGTGCAGGACTGACCTCTCCCAGAAACTTGTCAGTCTTTATTAAACCAACGATTCTCGTAGTAGAGCACTTTACGTGTCTTATACATGTTTTAAAACACTCGTTTATGTCCAAAATTTGATGGCTCAGATTGAGCATCTGCTGATTGGGGGGGGGGGGGGGTGGCGGTGAGAGGAGTCTCTATCCGAAGGAGACTGTTCACGATTATATTTGGGACTAATTTTATTTCTTTGATATGATCTGAATCCCTGTCGATCTGTGTCAAATCTTTTGTTACCTTGATATCCCCGAACATCTTTTAATTTGTAACAAAATTGGGCAGTGTGTCCAACACGAAAACACCACTGACATGCCGGTTTATGATTATCAGACTGTGAGGGCTGATCTGAGTTTAATTTAACATAATGTAGCTGTGAGTCCCGATCCGAGGTACTGTGTTGTGGAATTTCAGCAGCCGAGCAATGATTTATGTTTGAAAATGGTGGCTGGGAAACAGCCAAAGATTCATTTGAATGAACAATTTCTTGGTATGCAGCTAGACTGTCAACTATTTCCTCAAAATTACTACCCTTTCTCGTTAAAAGATGTAATTTATAATCGGGGGTGAGTGTATCTGTTAATTTTGCAATGAGTGGTTGGTCCATCGATTCTTGTGGAAAATTTGGAAACCTCTTATAAACAAGATGTTGGAGCCGATTAGCAAAGTTTCGGATATTCTCCAAGCCATCAAATTTAATGGCAATATATTGCAATGCTACACTCTGTTCTGTTTCACCATTAAAATTCTTACGTAAAATCTGAAATAATTCATCAGGAAACTGGGTTCTTTGGCATGGGATTGACGACGTATAAAATTTTAAAGCCCTGTCACAAAGTTTTGGTTTAATAAAAATAAGGGCCTGTTTAGCATGTCATTTGAGACTTTCTATTTTAGTCTGCACCTGTTCAATAAAAAAATCCAAAAGATCTGCATCACCATTAAAAGATATAACTGTGAATTTAAGACAATAAGATTTTTCAGAACTCATCATATTAAACAAAAATTGTCAAAATTTTCAGAGACAAAATAAAGAACTTAATGAATAGCCATATATTTTCAAAATATCAGGCAGACATATTCATATACTTTAATCTTATTATATTTCATAACGAATTTTCATATTAACTGAAGGCGACTCATCTTATTACGTATATATTTTTTGAAGTGAAAGCAAACTCCCAAACACAATAAATTACAATATATTATTCTTTCAAATATAAATATACCACATAGCCTATTTTCTAAATGTTTTCTTTCTATTATTTTGGTATTCTTATTAAAACCAAAACAGCATTTTTATTTCACAAATGAATAATACTTTATATAAACCAAAAGAACTTATCAATATATTATACTTAAAAGATAAAATTAAACTTTTCACAATTATTCTTGATAAACTATAATAAACTATTTGATTAAACACTTTCAACAGACTGCATTATAATACTTATTTAACATGTCACTACGAGAAAAAAAAATATTAATTTTTAGAAAAAATACTTTTCAAAAATATAAGTTTTTAGAAAAAAAAAAAAAATAATACTAAAATAAAGTAAATAAATACAGTATACAAGGAAGGAAAAAAAAAAAAAAAAAAAAAAAAAAAACGCGAAGTATTGGATTTAATTAGACTTAAGTTGATGATTCTTTTCAAAAAGATATGAAACAGCTAAAAAACTCTTGTATTTTTAACATCTAAATTCATAAATATGTATTTAGAAATTGGAAGAAAAAAACTGAAAAAAAAAAAAAATAATAATAATAATAATAATAATAATAATTAAAAAAAAGCATGCCACTTTCGCAAAAGTATTTAACACTTTCTTCATTTGCACGATTTTTTTTTTTAATGGAAATTAATAATAATAATAAAAATCAATTGAGGTAGTGAATCAACGTATGCTTTGCCAGCTTCGCTGGTCACTATATTTAAAGGGGACTAATGTGCAAGTTCTACCTGACGGGACTAAAGTGAAAGTTGTAGCTCAAGGGACTAATGTGAAAGTTGTACCTCACGGGACTAATGTGCAAGTTGCACCGAACGAACAAACTATTTCTTTCAACCAAAATGCCTACTAACCCTGGTCGATAGGTCTAATATATCGTATCATATTATATATGGTATTTATCGTAATATAACTCAATACTTATTTCGCTTCCTTCTTCGACTCGTTTTAATACGCATTTTTTATATGCATGAGCAGCCCCCGAAAAACAAAAACATTAAATTCATTTTTTTACTTATTTTTAGGACTGAGTGCCTATTAGTCTGAATCTGGGATTTTTGCGTTGTCGTTTTCGATAGTTGGACATTTGTCGAAATCATTTTTCGATAGTTGGACATTTATCGAAATCTAAAATTTATCGAAAATATAATTGAATAATTTGAAAGCGATGTTATAATTGGGAAGGAAAAAAAAAAAAAAAAACTAATAGTCCTCCGTCCTAAACTAAATTCTGCTTTTGCCAGAATTTCATCAAAATCTCTCTTCTTTTTTTTTTTTTTTGAAAGAAAAAGAAAAGAAAATTAATAATAATCAGTATCGTTACAAGAGATATCGAAAAAGTTTTTTTTAATAATTTTGAATTAGGAAATAAATAATGCGCGGGCAATAATATGAAATAAAAATAAATAAAAATATGAATTTAATGATTTGATTTTTATATAAAACAAGATCGCGTGCTATTTTAAAAAGTAGATGTAAAATTTAAAGTTTAATTTTCTTGGCAACAATTATAAATTAAAATAAATAATTTAATGAAAGTTTAGAATTTAGAATTTCTAATTTTATTTTTTTTTCCTACATGAAAGGAAATACATTTACATATTTGTTTAGTTTTGTCTTTCGAGTTATTAATCAGAGAATCTTTCGATAGATTGTTTTCATAGTTTTAAAATTTTTCATTATTATTACTATTATTATTCGCATTATTTCAATTTATCCATATTTTTATTTCATATTATTTCACGCGCACTTTTTATTTCCTAATTCAAAATTATTAAAAAAAACTCTTTCGATATCGCTTGTAACGATACTGATTATCATTAATTTTCTTTTCTTTTTCTTTCAATAATAATAATAATAAAAAAGATTTTGATCAAATTCTGGCAAAAGCAGAATTTAATTTAGGACGGAGGACTATTAGTTTTTTTTTTTTTTTTTTTTTTCAAATTATAACATCGCTTTTAAATTATTCAATTATATTTTCGATAAATTTTGGATTTCGACAATTGTCCAACTATCGAAATCGACAACGCAAAAATCCCAGATTGAGACTAATAGGCCCTCAGTCCTAATAAATAAATAAAATAAAATAAATAAATAAATAATATATATATATATATATGAATTCTTATTTAACTATTTCAGTTTATTATTATTATTATTATTATTAATGAAATGACTAATAGGCAGCTGAAAATTTAACTTCACCCATACAAACAGCTTCCAATAACTAATGCACTTATGGCTATGAAAATATGAATAATAATAATATAAATATTAATTTATAAAACAAAGCACTCTCATACTAAAATTGGCAGTGTACCACTTGCAATCTTTTATTTTTACGATTGGCACCATATGTGGTGATACTTTTTCTATTAGCTCTTGAATAGAGATTAATCTTAAAAATATTTAATAAAGATGGCTAGAGGCTGCATTTAATTCAAAACAAAAGATGTTCAAAAAGTAGTGATAGTATATTATAACCCAAAGTCTCGACCTGGTCATGCATGGGTACTTACCAAGCATAAGATAGATTCAAAAAAATTTAAAGATATTTCTAAATGCAGAGTAAAGATTTAAAGAAAAACATACCCAGTCTAAAAAAAAAAGAGGCATTATTCAATTTCACTAATTTAGAACTACTTTATTAATAGGCTCCTTCATTTTCTAGAATGTAGAATCTGTACAGACATTTCAAATTCGTGCAACAAAGCCATTTTCTTAACACTTCAAGATAATTTCACAAAAATAATATGACATCTCTGGCAATGTTCACAATTTAATTCCAAGCCGTAGTAACTTCTAATGATAAAATATCTTTCGATGGAAAAAGATTTAAAAAAAAAAAAAAGGTGTCCGGGTGTGTAACCACATATTAAAATAACGGTAAAAAATAACGCACGGACGTAAGTGCCTGGCCATTCTTATTAGAACGGAGGTGGAACATAAACTGACTGATTTTAAAATTTTAAAATTTCGCTCCTAACGAAAACGGGTCCGCACACCTAAAATCACGGATACGCGGTTTTGATTCACTAAACGGACCGCAAAGGTAACCAATGAATAGTTTGCGCACGCGAGAGAAAGAATCGTGGATTTTCCCGTTGACCAGTGCCGCGGGAAGCAAACTTTTCAGGGTGCGTTGAGCCAGGAACAAATGTCTGCAATGAGATGCGTACAAAACGAAGTATTTTGGCATGGGTATTAAAGGAGAGGTGATGTATCTACATCACAATCAGCACACACTGCTGCTCATGATTACAGATAGAGACTTCTAATAAGCTTTTAGTGTGATCCTCTGCTGAAAAACTGTAAAAGTTCAAATTGTCGAAACTAGATGTCATGACATCATCTTTAGGCATGGATGGGTTGCAGGCGCGATAGTTGTATTTATTATTATTAGGAGCTCCACAACCGTAACAGGGTACAGAGTTTGTTCTACCTCGCAAAGTATCAGAATTTTTACCTGGAGATGTGTCATTGTGAGTGGGATCCTTTCCTCAGGTTCTTTTGCGATGAGCTGTGCAAAATCACTAGGAAGGACTCCAAGTAGGTAAGCGACCCAATTTTCTCTGTCAATTTTCAAAAATTTTACTTGTCTTTCAGATAAGTTCATGAAAAGAGAGAAGTCGTCTTCCTTGGGGTTGAAGTCTGGAAGCACTTTTTTAAACTGAAAGGGTGGATTGGGACTTAAAATAGGCGGAGCATCAGTAGATGATGGTGTGAATTTATTGACTTCAATTTAAAACGAAGTTTTTCTAATTCAAACTCTTTTTCACGAGCCATTTTCTCTTCTAAGTCAGCTTTTCCACGATCATGCTTCATTTGTTCTTCTGTTTGCAAGCGCTCATCGATTACATTAGTCAGACAGTTCCGAACAAAATCTTCGTCATAGTCGGCTGATTTTACAATTAATTCTCTTATTTCATAAATCGTTGTATTAGGAGCAAGTGAGATCCCCATTTCTTGGCACAATTTTAAAAGGTCGACTTTCCTGCCTTTTCCCAAGAAAACCATGATTTTGTTTGCTTTCAAAACTTTTGTTAAAAAATAAAAGGTAGATACAGAAATAGTAATTAAATATTCACGACAGAGTTCAATAAAAGTTTTAGGATAGTAAAAAATTTAAAATTAGTTAATCATAAAAAAAGTAGTATATAATTATTATAAATAAACAATTAAAAAAATTATTTGATAAAGTATATGTTTTCTATTTATTCAGTTACTTATTTTAACGTTAATGAACTCTGAAAACAGTTAAAAAAAATACCAAATGTAATTATAAAATTAATAAAATAGAACAGGGAATTCTACATTTCAATCTTTCTATTTTTACCATTAATATAATACCATTAAAGAGTTGAATAGTTTACTTGTATGAAAGCAAGTAAAATAATTTTAGCATTAAATGTAAAAAACAAAAACAAATATATATATATATATTTGTATATACTGCTGATATTACAAAAATAATTTCCTATACCTGGAAAGTAATTTATGATTAATCTGTAAACAGTAAGCAAATAAGTAAGATTAGATGTTTCCCTTCACTGGGTGTACAGTCGGTAACAAAAGTGTCTAAATACTAGCAAAAATTCCTGTGTATAAAAAATACACTTCATACGGTTTTGTTAAATAAATCCTTATCGAATCATGTTCTTATACTGACTAAGAACAGGATTCGACAAGGATTTATTTAACAAAACCGTATGAAGTGTACTTTTTTTACATAGGGATTTTTGCTAGTGTTCGGACACTTTTGTTACCGACTGTATATGTAACTATGCCAGTATTTTTAAATAAAACAAAACAAAATAAAGTAAAGGCATGTGCATTTATTCATAAATAATAATAATAATAATAATAATAATAATTCAGCATATATGTTTAAAAAAAAAAAAGGTTTTTATTAAAAAAAATGTTTAACGAATTTTCCAATTTAAGATTTATGTACAATTTTAATCTAATCAATATCCTGAAATGGGTATAGGTAGTAAAACATTTAATTTTAAAAGAAATTCTTACTGTTTTGGATAAACTTTTGATTTGAACCAAAATTTGTAGATAAAATTTATATCTTTGAAGTCATTTAATTACACACGCACACATTTTTTTTTTTTTTTAATCCTCTTTTCATTTTTACAGAAACTTACTGTATTGTTACATGGGATTTTAAATTATCCTTGAGAAAAATGACTTGTTAGTTTACATGTTTTCAGTCTGGAGTTTGAATAAAATATAAAATTATCATGATATGATGGGGTACTTACAAATCTTTCATTCATATGGCCACCAATGGCCGAGCGTTTCTGCACTCAAAGCTGGTAGACGTGAGGTGCGATCCCAGGTCGCATTCGTCGACCTAGCCGTTCGGAGTTTTCCATGGTTTTCTCTGAAACTTGTGTAAATACGGGCTGGGACCCCTTAGAAAGATCTCCACGGAAGGCACTCTCCCTCAGGCTTAGGACCTTGGAGCACTCAATCGGCCTTATTCCCAAAGACCAACACCAACATATCATTCTAACATAATAAATAAAATTATTTTGAAAGAAAAAAAAAATAATAATAACAATCAATACTTTCTGACACATTCTTCACCACAAAAGAAAAAAAAAAAAAGCACAGTTATTTACATGAAATTATCGCCATAATTATTTTTGTTCAATTATATCTAATAGATTCCGAGATATAGATTTCAAAAACTTGTGTCATTATAATAGCAAACACCTGTTAATCTGTATACACTAAAAGTTAGACCAACAGGTGTTATCATCATCATTATTATTATTACTTAAGTATCATGCATATAAAAATCAGTATAATTCAATGCAATAGATTCTGTGAGAGAGCTTTCATGAAAATCTGGTAGAAAACGGCATAGAATGGCCAACTATTGTTTCATATACATCATAATCATATCTACTCCAAATTATCACAATGTAACTAAGTAAGAAGTTTTGCGAAGTTACATGCAATAGGTCGTGCGTTTACTTGCACATCATTCCATGAAAAGGAATGAAGGAAATAATAATAATAATAATAATAAAACACGAAAACAAAGAGGGATAAATGGTGTTGGTGTTGCAGTACACTCCATGATGGGGTTGAGTTTTAGCCAGTATTTAGGCGAGTTTTGGAGAAAGCCACTGAAGACTTCGAAATGCGAATTTCTTTTCAAATTTCTCTCACTTCTTTGTACATACCATTACATATTAAATTGTATATTTTATAATAACCATGTTTTTAATAAAATATTTGTATATGTACAGTTGTAAAGGTTAAGAAAAAAAAAAAAAAACTATTAATATAAAAAGAAAATGCACTAATTTTACATCAGTTTGTAAAAACAGCGAAAAATTTTGTAAACAGCAATTTTAATTTAATAAAAAACTAATATAAAGCATACTTAAATTTACAGTTAGTGAATGGCCTGATTATGCTCTAACTAAACCTTCAGCCCCAAGTTGGCTAAGTCAAGCCATGACTGTGCAAGAGATATTCTAGCTGTTGCCTTTGTTTGTACGAGTACTGCAAGCAAGGCGTTGCTGCTTTGTTTGCAGCATTCGTACCTACTTTATCAGCCCGACGAAAGGTCGTGTTTTCTTTCGATTCGAAACAATTGTTGCGAGTTCTTGTATTTTACGGTGTTTATTCAAAGTTTTATACTTATTATTTTAAAACGCTAGTTCTGTGTGCTGCTTTTTAACACTTTCCAACAAGGGTGAAAAGTGTTTATGACTTCGGTTTGTCTGTCTGTCTGTCTGTCCGTCTGTCCGTCCGTCTGTCTGTCTGTCTGTCTGTCCGCGCTCTAACTCCCGTAAATATTTATGGAATTTCTTGAAACTGATATATGTTACTCAAGTTTACTATCGGACGGTCCCTATTGAAAATGGAATCTATAACTCTACTGGTTTGTATACAGGGACACCCGAAAGTATTTCAAAGCATTGTGTTCTATGAGAGGTATTTCTATATACCATAATTTCATACCTTTACAGTAGACATACCTTAATGAAATTAAAATATGTTATTCAAGTTCACTATCGGACGTTCCCTATTGAAAATGGAATCTATACCTCTACTGGTTTGTGTACAGGGACACCCGAAAGTATTTCAAAGCATTGTGTTCTATGAGAGGTATTTCTATAAACCATATTTTCATATCTTTATTGTAGATATATCTTAATGAAATTGAAATATGTTATTCAAGTTCACTGTCGGACGTTCCCTATAGAAAATGGAGTTTATACCTCTACTGGTTTGTGTACAGGGACACCCGAAGGTATTTCAAAGCATTGTGTTCTATGAGAGGTATTTCTATAAATCATATTTTCATACCTTTACTCTAGACATATCTTAATGAAATTGAAATATGTTATTCAAGTTCACTATCGGACGTTCCCTATTGAAAATGGAGTCTATACTTCTACTGGTTTGTGTACAGGGATACCCGAAAGTATTCCAAAGCATTGTGTTCTATGAGAGGTATTTCTGTAAACCATATTTTCATACCTTTACTCTAGACATATCTTAATGAAATTAAAATATGTTATTCAAGTTCACTATTGGATGTTTCCTCTATCAAATGGAGGAAATACCACCATCGGTTCATGTACAGAGACACTCAAAAGTATTCCAAAGCATTGCGTTCTAGGAGAGATATTTCTATAAATCAAACTTTAATAACTTTACTATCCACGAAGTTTTAAGAAATTGAAATATGTTATTTACACGCACAAAAGAATTCTTTGCATAGAATGTAGCATGATTAGCATTAGATTTACAGGGTGGCACAAAAATATCCAGTTATATTAAGAGATATTAATAAAAAATTGCTAGAATTGTACTTTCGTTTACGTTAAGCGTTTTTAACACTTTCTAGCATTTTTTAAGTGTGAATATGATTTCAGTTTTGTGTATCTGCCTGTCCGTCCGTCCGTCCGTCTGCCTGTCTGTCTGTCCGATCTCTAACTCCCATAAATATTTATGGAATTTCTTAAAACTGATATATGTTATTCAAGTTCACTATCGGATGTTTCCTATTGAAAATGGAATTTATACCTCTACTGGTTTGTGTACAGGAACACCCGAAAGTATTTCAAAGCATTGTGGTCTATGAGAGCTATTTCTATAAACCATATTTTCATACCTTTACTGTAGACATATCTTAATGAAATTGAAATATATTATTCCAATTCCCTACTGGATGTTTCCTGTATAAAATGGAGGAAATATCACCACCGATTTATATACAGGGACACTCAAAAGTATTCCAAAGCATTGTGTTCTATGAGAGATATTTCTAGAAATCAAATTTTAATTACTTTCCACGAAGCTTTAGGAAATTGAATTATGTTATTTATCTGCACAAAAAAATGCTTTGCATAGAATATAGCATAATTAGCATTAGATTTACAGGGTGACAGAATAATATCCATTTATATTAAGAGCTATTAATAAAAAATTCCTAAAATATTACTTTCGTTTACATTGAATGTTTTTAACACTTTTTAACATTTTTAAGTGTGAATATGATTTCAGTTTGTGTATCTGTCCATCTGTCTGTCTGTCTGTAAGCCCGCGCTCCAACTCCATTAATTATCTATGGAATTTTTCGAAACTGATATATTTTATTGAAGTTCACTATCGGATGTTCCATATTGAAAATGGAGTGAATATCTCTTCTGGTTTGTGTACAGGGACACCCAAAAGCATTCAAAAGCATTGTGCTCTATGAGTGTTTTTATAAACATTATCCCTATAGAATTTTCTCCATTTAGAATGACATTAATAGGTCCTGTACAACTAGTTTGTTTACAGGGACAAAAAAAAAAAAAAAAAAAAAAAAAAAAAAAATATGCCAATGCATTACGTTTTAGGACAGAATTTTTTGAAAATTATATTTAAAAGTCTTTCTACTGTAAAAATCATAAAAATATTAAAATTTATTGTTAATACTCTAAAATAATCTTTTGTATAGAATATGATATGATTAACTTTCTGATTTACAGGGCTACACTAAAATATTCAGAGAGATCAAAAGCTGTAATTATAATCTAATGGCTGCATTTTTTTTTTTTTTTTGCGTTAAGCCTTTTTAACCCTTTCCAAAATGCCTAAGAGCAATTTTAAAATCAATTAGTCTATCTTTATATTTTTCAGTCCTTCTGTCTGTTGTGTGATAACGTAGGCAGAGAATAATAAAAGTTATTCGATACAACAATTACGTACAGTTGGAAAGTGTTACTAATCAATGCGTACTGCATGATTTTTCTTTCTTGTTTTTATTATATTCTAGCTACGCCAAATTCAGACGTAGTAGCCGTGGAAACTTTAAAAAAAAAAAAAAAAAAAAAAAAAAAAAAACAGGTGATCCGTTGTACCGAAACGTTTTACAAATGAAATACAAAAATCGTCGCCAGTATCAGTCTTCTAGACTGAAAGTACGTATATATCTTAGCTTCAAAGTACAGGGTGATCCAAAAGTCAGGACCAACTTTAAAATTTAATAATTCGAAAACGAATCAAGATACAAAGATACGGTTTGCACCGAACGAATGGAAAAGAAGCCGGGTTTTTTGTGGCAACGAAAAAAATGGTTCTGTTGGCGACCAACAGATGGCGCTGTCGTATTTCTGATGTAGGATTATGCAAAGCAACAAACGATATAAAAAGGAACAACTACAGCAGGTAATGGTAGTCGAAGCTTATATGCATCGAAATATCGCATTCTCAGTCGCTACTTTAATCACGCATGGCCTCCAAGATTTCCCGATCTGACACCCTGTGACTTTTGGCTGTGTGGATTCTTGGAAGTCAAAAGTGTACCGCGACCAACCGGCATCACTAGCAGCACTGAAAGATGCCATCCGCCAAAATGTTTCTGCCATAACGCAAGAAATGCTACTAAATGCTGTGAACGATGTGGTGAATCATCTCACAGCTGTACTTCTGATTGATGGACATTGAACAGTTACTGTAGTAGTACTAATTAACTGTAATTAAGCTGACTTGTAAGTTGTCAACATTTTTTTTTTCATTTGTAAATCATCTTTTAGTGAAATAAAACCCTATAGCATCATCTGTTGGTCGCCAACAGAACTAATTTTTTTCCTTTGCCACACAAAACCCGGTTTCTTTTTCCTCCGTTTGGTGCAAACCGTATCTTTGTATCTTGATTCGTTTTCGAATTATTCAATTTTAAAGTTGGTCCTGACTTTTGGATCACCCGGTATATCCAATTTCTGAGTAAACTTAATATCAGAATTTTATTATAGTGAACCTCATTGAATAAAATCATACAAAATTACCATCAATGCTTTCTATAAAAAATAGTTGTCACAACCCTTATTTTGAAAATTTAAATAATGGCAGCTATGACACATGCACATATAAAAAAGAGCACTCATATATTTTCAAATGTCTTTTCGAGCCTTTTAGTTCTTTTTTTTTTTTTTTTTTTTGGACCCCCTACAGAAATTTTCTGGCTGCGCTACTGCTCATAGTGCATAAAAATATAATCTGAAATCATCACTTTATGTGACATAATTCCTTATTAATTTCACGTAAACGTGTCACAAGTACTGCATCTGATCAAATACCTTGCATCAACAGCAGATTTCCTAAAACAAACACATAATAATTATAGAGATGTGCACTTTTTTTTTCTCCTCTTCTCCAACTTTTTGTTTTTCAAACTTATAGCAAAACTTAGCGAGAAAATAACACACATATATATATATATTAAATAACTCTTTAGTTTTTAACCTTTTTAAAAGTAATATCCCTCCCCTTTTTTTTCATCTAGAGCAAAGAGAATTTATTCAGTATCGAAAGGCTGGCTGTTAAATTGTTGTAAGTAGATTTTACAAGTTATTGTTTACACATTTAGAGACTAAACTTTTAGGTATGGGATTCCTTATATTCTGCATTGTGTTATTAATTTCCTGTCTTACATTTTTGGGACACACACACAAAAAAAAAATTATTTTTCTGAAATATTTTCCAATCAAGCTATTTTTTTTTTTTTTTTTTTTTGAGTGATAACAATGTTTGATTTGACATTTACCTAAAGAAAACATCAGAGTGCTTGGAACAGAAAAAGTTACTACTTTTCTTAGATACAAATTTTCATCTTAAAAAAAAAAAAAAAATTGAATTTAGAAAAGCTTGACTGTAAAGCAAATGAAGAGGATGGGAAATTGGGAGGGGGGGGGGGGAGGCATTGATTCTCAGAAAAAATCTGGAGTGACTCCACTCGACTTTCCGAACATTGAGTAATTAACAGTTTTGTAGAGAAGTAAAGAAAGAGGGGTTGTTAAACAAAAAAAAGAGATAAAACCGTAATAGAGTGCTTGAGTACTTTTTTCCATATATTACACGATGTTTTATTTAACGCAACTGAACTTTGAGCCCATAGATCATAATGATAAAGAATTTTTCGTTGTGTCCATGTAAAAACCTATAAATGCTAGATTCACCAAAATGCTTATAGTTAGTGCAACAGTGATTTATAATACTCATATAAATTTTCAGCTCAATTGAATAAGGCGTTTAGATGCTATCGAACTTTTAAAAATTTAGTCCAATAGGCCATAATGATAAAGAATTTTTTTTTGCGTCCCTGTAAAAAACTGTAAGTGCTAGATTCACCAAAATCTATACAGTTGGTGCAACTGTGACCTATAATATGTGTACAAATTTTTTGCTCAGATTAATAAGGCGTTTAGACGCCATCACACTTTTAAAAATTTGGCCCCATAGGCATAATGATAAAGAATTTTTCTTTGTGTCCCTGTAAAAAAACTATAAGTGCTAGATTCTCCAAAATCTATACAGATTGAGTATTTGTGACCTATAATATGTGTATAAATGTTTTGCTCAATTGAATGAGGCGTTTAGATGTTATCGCACTTTTAAAATTTTGCTCCCATAGGCCATAATGATAAAGAATTTTTCTTTGTGTCCCTGTAAAAAAACTCTAAGTGCTAGATTCACCAAAATCTATAGGGTTCGTACTATGGTAACTTACAATATACATACTAACTTTCAGCTTATTCGAACAAAGCGTTTAGATGCTAGCGTGTTCACTCACAGACATACACACATACATACACACATACACACACACATACATACATCATCGTAAAAATAGTGAAAACGGACTCAGGGGACCTCGAAACGTATAGAAACATCAAAATCTCGAATTCGGATTTTTGGCATGATTACAATACTTTCCTCACTATAGTGTTCGGAAAGTAAAAAGGAATGTCAGAGTGGTCCCCCCAATGATGTTTGAAAAATCGGTGCGCATGTTTGTGCATGTTAACCGCTGTTATATAAAACGGTATAAAAAAAAAGTTTTGTGATGGTCAAAACATACTATGTTTTTTTTTTTTTTTTTTTTTTTTCAATTTCGTTTTTAATTTTGAACAATAAATAAACCTCGTTTATAATTTGACGTAAAAGATATAAAGATGAATTTTGGAAAATTTCGTAATTTATTTCCGGGGGCGTTTTTTAAGGCGACGTATTTTCCGGGGGGACGTTTTTTCCTGATACCGTTCACAAAATGGATGAATTTTCTTTAGGTATGCGTAGGAGTCAGAGATTTTTTTTAAATGAATAATTTTCTTAACATATTTTCGAAATCATTTTTAATCATAAACACATACAAAAAAAAAAAAAAAAAAAAAAAAAAACCTTTTTTTTTTAATAAAATGGCTAAATATAAATCTTGAGCAGGCTTTGTGCTTTTTTTTCTGTCATGAACTTCCTACTTTTACACATCTCTTTGAACTCATTTATCGTACATTAATAAAACTTGTCATTATGCCTGTTTTTTTTTTTTTTTTTTTTTTTTTTTTTTTAGGACGGAGGACTATTAGTTTCAATCTGGAGTTTTGTTGACCAGTTTTGTGTAACACTAGAATAAATTAGAAATATCAGTCCTATCGTTACAAATTCGGTACCAAATGAAAGGGGCGATTTTTTTTTAATCCTAGGGTGCAAACAGTTTTTCGACGCGACAATTAGATTTTTTTAAATTAACTAAAGTAGGAAATTTAGGTGACAACACTTAATTTTAATTCATTTCAGTAATTTTAAAAAGTACGTGGCTCGTTACGAATTCGGTACCAAATGAAAGGGGCGATTTTTCTGAATCTAGGGCTTGATATTACGAAATACTTACATGTAAATTTACAACATTCAACGCCAAACTCTGTTTGAATTATGCGAGATACACACACCCACATATATACACATATACTCGTATATACAGATGACACATAGAATCTTGTAGTATCCGGAATATCTTTAAAATAGAAGATAGTATCAAGACCAAAATTAAAGGTGTACAACTAAAAGTCATGACACTCACAAACATAAATTTTCAACAATCTACGACCAAATATTTTTGAGCTATGCGAAATACAAAATCCACTTCATAAATCAGTCAAAACATATCAATCATACAGATTTTCATCAAACTTACAGTTAAGTAACACTTCAATTAAGTCATCGTTATAATAAAAAAATAAAACTGCATTGAAATCGTAGCATTCGTTTGAGAGTTACAGTAATATCGACGGATGCACACAGGAAAAGAATGAAAGAAAAAAAAATAATAATAAAAAAATAAAGAAAGGAAAATAAAAAGGAAATATAAAAGGAAAAGGTTGACAGCCAATTTTTGAAAGTAATGTATGTTTTCAGCTGTCTATAATGCATTTCACATTTAGATTTCTTTACTAAAATCATTTACTTTTTTTTTTTTTTCTGTCTTCAAAAATATACACTCGAAAAAAGAAGTATCAATGTCTATAATTGTTCTTTGTTTAAAAGCAAAAAAAAAAAAAAAAAAAAAAAAAAAAATAATAATAATAATAAAAAGGCAAATCAGGCAAGCTTGAATAGTTAATATTTTTGATTTTGATGGAATTTTCAGGATATATTCTGTATGTAAAACTGTTACGCACAATTTTTTCATTTTTGAAAAAAAAAAAAAAAAAAAAAAAAAAGGATCCCCCCCCCCTTTTTTTTGGGGGGGGGGGGAGAAGAAGGAGATCGTCTGTTATTTTATGAAAAACTTACTAGTTTATGTAAGGAAACACATTCTGTGCTGAAAGTAAACCATGTTATTCACAGTTATTTTGTATTCCATTAACTATTTCCACACCAACTGTTAGGATATAAATATTTATAGTTGATTCTCGGCTTAACGGTTAAAAATCATTCAAAATGTTACATAAAAAAATGCATTTTTGTGAAACTTTGACCCTTAAAATTTTTCTTGTACAAAAGGTGATCAACAAAGGTATATATACTTTAATTTCTATCTAAAGAAAATGTCATCTTAATAATAAAATCGTAAGTTTCACGGGGATAATGATAAAACTAACGTCATAGCTAAAAAATGTATAGTAATAAAGAAAATAAATTTTTATCCTTGATTTTTAGGAATGAATAAAATAACTAAAGAAAGCTGATTTAGCGGGAAAAAATGACGTCACATTCGCAACAATGTATCTATATCTTCTCAATTTTTATGCAATATGGTCCTATAATTTGTGCTGAAGGTATGTTTTGCGAATAACAAGAAAACACTACAGAACTGGCATTGCCGCTTTGACCGCAGCACTCGTGCCTACTTTCTTCGCCTGACGAAGAGTCGTGTATTCTTTCGACTCGAAACAATTGCTGCAAGTATTTTATGGTGGTTATTCAAAATTTTGTACTTAAATGTTTTGTGGCGCTTCTTAAATGACTTCGATTACATTTATTTAAATATTTATTACTAGTTAGTTGTAGGGCGACTAAGGCGCCCGTTGAAAAATGATCATTTCATTTTATTTATTTCTCACTTCAAATAATTCATTTGCTATCAAGCCCGTTGAAAAATTTCCCACTTTATTTATCTCTTCCTTTCCTTTAAAATTTAAAATTATTACTATTATTATTTTATAGACGTCATTTTTTCATATGCATCAGCAAATTTAATATTTTATAATTTTTTTTTTTTTTTTTTACGTGAAAGCACATTTCCTTTTATGCTGAAAAAAAAAATAAATAAAAAGGCAACAACTAAAAATTTAAATGTCTATTTTAAAGCTGTTATTTTCATATTTTAATTAATTTAAAAAAATCTAATTAAAAATTCGTTACAAATAAGGTACCCAATGAAGGGGGGCGAATTTTCTGAATCCGCCTGATTAAACAGTTTACCGAACGGACAATTAGATTTTTTTAAATTAACTAAAGTATGAAAATTAGGCGACAACTTGCGTATACACACAGACAGAGTCCAAGGAAATCTCTTTGGCCATTTTAGGCCGTGGGCCATAGCTGGATATCGTTCAAGTCCGTTTCAATCATCGAGGGGCAATTTCAAAATTTAATGTTAAAATTAAAAGAATATTCATTTATCGACAAATTCGCAATGTTCTGGTCTGAAGATGCGCACATTATTTTAAAATTGATTAAATAAATTCTACAAATTTGACGTTTCTGCGGTCCTGCTATTTTACCTACTTTTAGAGATAGCAAGATTCTCTTCTCGTTTCTTTGCTTATTTTCCAATCAAAACCGGTAATTTTAGCATTTCGATCCAATGACGGCTGTTGTTAGCACGCGCGCTAGCGCCCCGCTTGCATTTGATATGTTTTGTTTATGTTTACATTATCTTGAGTCAATATTCATTGATATTTTCATACAATTCTACTATTGTTTTCTTTTCATGTATTTTTAAGTATTATTTACATTTAGTAGAATGTGAGAAAAAAATGTCATAGTGTTTGCATATCGGGAATTAGATACATTAAAAAAAAAATGTAATATTTTTCTCAAATAAGATGTAAAGTTTCTCTCGACATCATTATCCTGCGTATTATTAACATTTTGATCGATTTCTGTTATCAATTTTTTTCCTATATTTTTAAGTAGAATTATTACAGATAATATAATATCAGAAGAAATTACTTTTTGTTTGCACATCGGCGATCAGATACATTCAGAGGTAAAGTGTTTTTCTCAAATAAACTGAGCTAAAGGGAGACTGTGTGTTGATCATTGGAAAGTTTCAAATATTCGTGAATGAAAAATATCTACCCATTTGCTTCTTCTTCCAATTAATGAACTGTTCAAACTGCCTTTAGACAACAGCATAGATTACCATAGAAAGTGCTATACAGTAACTTTTACTCTGAAATGTAGTTAAATTATTGGCGAAACGTTAGTTGAGACCTCCATGTGGAGATTTAAAAAGATTTTCTGTTCTGTTTGTGTGTCTGTCTGTTTCGTGATAGCGGCCGCAAAAATCATGCTATTGACTTGAAATTTGGTACACAAGTTTATGAACCACACAGAATTAGCTGTATTGTTTTAGGTGTGTATTACATTTGTAGTTCGTGTACAGGGCGCACCAAAGTTTCTCTTACCATTGCGACCTACGAACAGAATTTGTATGTACCGCGATAGCGGCTGCAAAAATCTTCCGATTGACTTGCAAATTGGTATACATGTTCAGGCTCTGTATAGAAATAGCTGTGTAATTTTTTATGTCTAGATTACTTATGGATCGTGTACAGAGACACAACAAATTTTTTCTTATCATTACGGTCAATGGGGTGAATTTCGTTTAAGCGAATTTTAACTTTGTTAAACTGCATTCAACGAAATGAAATTAGCGTACATTATTGATATGCTTAAATTGATCTTTTCCATAGAAATTAAATATGTGTGCTTAGGCTTCATGATCAATGTACAGGACCTTACAAAAGTATTCCGACAATGTCATTTAATCATCCAAATTTTGTCATATTTCGAACAATTATTTTTGAAAAACATTGAATAAGTTGAAATGTTTTTACTGGTTCTCTTTTACAGAGAAAACAAAAGAATTTCATAACATTATATCTTATGGGCAAGTTTTTATCTAAGCGCATTTTAACGCGTTTATGCTGCATTCAGTGGAATTAACATATGTTATAAACATACTTAAAAACATGTTCTATATATATATCTATCTCTCTCTCTCTCAAAAAAAAAAAAAAAAAAAAAAAAAGGAGGTATGTATAAGTTGTTTTATTTACAGGACTATACAAAAGAATTCCGATGACATTCTGTAATCATTCAAATGATGTCAAATTAGGTTGTAATATAAGTGAGTTATAATTAATTAGGTGTACTATTTTTATTGGCGTATATAATAACGGTGGCTCTTTTTCAGGGACACACAAAAGAATATCGTACCATTATGGTCTATAGACAGTATGTATTAAAAATGTATTTCAACATGGTTACATTAAATATTATAAAATGTTATTAGAATGTTTAAAAGCGTGTTTTTCTGTGGAAAATTGTGGGCATAGAATTGATAATTAGTTTACAGAGTTACACAGGGTAATCTTTTTGGATGAAATTTGGTACATGTATTTATGATTTAAATACTTGTACCAAATCATAGTTTGGTACAAGATTATGCATCAAATAAAATCTAATAGCCTTCTATTTATAAGGGATTAATAGAAGGCTGTTATTAGTCAAATATATATATATATAAATATATGTAGCGAGATATATATAGACAGAGATATACAGCGGAAAGTTGAATAGGGGCCGGTAGCCCCCCATTAGAAATGTATCTGTTTATGTAGCGAGTCGTCATATATATATATATATATATATATATATATATATATATATATATAAAGTGAGAGAGATATGTGTTAGGACTCAGCCGAAGAGAAAGAAAGCGAAACACTTGTATTAGATTAGGGATAAAACCAATGTTACTGATATCATTTCTAAAAGTAAGTTAAAATGGAGCTGGGCTGGACACTTTTCCAGAAGAAATGATGATAGATGGACCACCAGTCCTATTTTGAATACCACGATACAACAAAAGACCTAGAAAGACACCAATGTGTCGTTGGAGAGATAAAATTGTGAAGTTTGGAAGAGAAGAATGGAGAAGATTTGCAGAAAACAGGGCAGAAGAGACCTAGAAGAGACCTTCATCCTGCAATGGACTGATAAAGATTGAAATTGATGATAATAATGATATATATAATATGGAGTAAATAAATATTATCAATAATCTATTGAATAATGAGAGATGAAAACTGGATGTTGAGGCTTCTGATCTGCAGATCAACTAGTTATTAAAATTTTACTTTTTCTAGCACATTTTTCAGGAATATGATTTTAGCACTTGTGTGCAAGTTAATTTAAATTTTATTCAACGAATCACAATATTAACAGAAATATATTGCGCACAGCTATAATCCACCAACGTACATATAAACTCAGTTCCTTCAATTTGGAATCAATTTTCCAAATTTATGTGCAAAATTTATTTCCAGAACATTTGATATTTTCATTACCTATCTTAAAAAGAATATATTAGCAAAATTTATTAGCAACATTTTTTTTAAGGGTCCACTCTCCCTCTTACAATTTTCCGTCTCCGGTCACCAAATCCATCGTAACTCTATGGGAAAATTTGTTTATAGCATTACCTATTATTTAATGTACTTGTTTAAATTTCATTTTCCCATTCGAATAACTGGCAACCGTTGTAATAGTATTCCTCTTAATAAAATTCATTTTTTAAAATTTTTAAATTTTATTTTTATATTTAAAAAAGCAGAAAATTAAATAAGTGCATCTTTCACATTTTTTAGCTGTAAAATAAAGTGTAGAAAATCTGCTATGACACTCACACTACTTTCTCTTACCTGAAATCCATTACTATAGAGATTTAGAAGTAAAATAACGAGTATTGTTATATAAACACACGTTAGAAACAATTTAAATTAGGCTTCAAAACAACTTTTTGTTACAAATAATTCTGTATGAGGGGCAGCCGCCCCCTTAACCCCCTTTGAATAGTGCACATACATTTATTTATATAGAATTTAAAAGCTGTTATTAAACTTAAAAGTTCATTCCAAATTATTCAGGCAACTTTCATCCTCACCATTCCTTGAAACTTATCAATCATGATCAAGTAACAATCTTCAAAATTAACTTCGATGTTAACTACAAAATACAACATTTCATTTGCTTGAAATTATTTACTTTTAAGTTACTCTGATAAAAGACATAGACAAAGTTTAAAACTTTTAACTTCAGTGTTCAAGTAACCCCTAAACGTGTAAGTATATATATATATATATATATATATATATATATATTTATATTTAAAAAAATATTTTATTTACCGTATGGGTATGAGGAGTTAATTTTAATTCTTAAGCAGTTTTCCTGGACATGGTAAAACATTACAGTAAAGTACTTCCACTAATTACATTCAATAAAAAATTTGATGTGGACATCACATGGCTTCTTTATAAAACCATAGAAATATACATATTCCTATGAAAACATTGATAGCTTTGTGTGAGGTAAGTCATTCGTAAATAAACAGGCAGGTTCCAGTCCACGGACATTCCCTAAAAAAAAAAAGAAAAAAGAAAAAGGCCGCGGTAGCCCAGTCGGTAGAGCGCCGGCCTCGTAATTGGAAGATTGCCGGTTCGGTACTCGAGCCGGTCAAAGACCGCCGTGTACACTAATGGTGGCTGGTGTACGTAAAATCTGTCGTGGCCGCAATGTCCTCCATGTTCCCATAAAAAATTATACCTCTGGGGGTCACCGAAGCGGAGAGCCATCCCTTCCGGGGAGGATCAAAATTGTGATGGCATGTCTCCGGACCACCTCTAGGGGTGTGTCCCAGACCGTTGCCAATTGCCCATCTGCGCAGCACTAGTGTGACGTAAAACCCAACCAACCAACCAACCCCAAAAGAAAAAAAACCTGCTACTCGAACCAAAAAAGTTGCGGTAATACGGTTATATATGTTACCGAGACAAATATACAATTACAGAATATCTCATTGTTACAGAATATCTCACTGGCAAATGCACAGCTTAGAGTACAATGAAAATAATTCGACTATAGATGGTCCAGTTTTGTTCTCATTGGCAAAAGTTAGTGACAGGAAACGATAAATTTTACCAAAATAATTAACTCAGTTAAAATTGAGAAATGGTTTTTGGCTATCCTGAAACATTTGCCGCAAAATTTTATCGCTAATCTCGCCATACCGCAAATTAGTAGCCAGCGTAGATTTTTGGTCTTGGCATCGAATTTGGCGAACAAATTTCTTGAAAATTTGTAGTTTAGCGTTGTCAAAGTTTAGAAGCTTTAACTTTAATAATAACAGAGTTCTAGAATATTCTGGAAAAATTCATTGGTTTATTGCGCAGAACTAAATTCTTCGAAAGTTCTATGACTCACAAGACTATAAAAAAGAAAAAAGTATGATTGTTGATGTTTGTAGACTGGAACTTGACTATATCTTTACATGTTACTATCTACACAGTATTACAGTAAAAGTGGAAACAGATGAAAGTTTTTTCATTTCCACGAAGGTGGGCTTTGACTTAGCGTCAAATGTGGCGAAAAATGGTAGTAAGAGATTTACAAAATTTGGAAACTTTACCTTAATAGGAGTCTAGTTCCGGAAATTTTGTAATGACGCATTGGTTTCTTGCGCAGAACTACCTTGAAAATTTCATAAACCACTGACAATACTTTCGACGAATTTAAATTTAATTCAGACTTCGAAATATTCGCCTGTTCCTGATTTAGCGAAATTTATGCTCTGCAGTATATTTAACAATGTTTATTTGATTTCTGTGTAAAAATGGCCATTTCATTGGATTGTTTCAAGAATATTAATTTTTGTAGCACAAAAAAAGAGATTTATTCAACTATTTATTGAATATTAATTAAATAAAGTGTATTATCGACTAGAACTTGCTTATTACTTGAAAAATTACTTTCTACATGCTAAAATATCGACAACGTTTTTTATCAATACCATTACAGGCTCTATCTACGGGCTGAATATTCACTAAATGAAATACATTCGTCGACTAGAACCTACTCCTGTCTTAAAGAATGAATTTCTACACGTTAAAATGTCGACAACTTTCACATTAATAAAATTACGGGATCTATCTACGGGCTGAATATTCATTAAATAAAATGCATTCGTCTACAAGAACCTGCTTACGTCTTTAAGCATAACTTTCTACATGCAAAAATGTCTTTAACTTTCATAACAATATCATTAATAGCTCCATCATTAGCTTCTTTTGAAATCTCCATGATGGTAGGTCCTATATAATGGCCAAAACCTTTGTATTTTTGGTCATTATGAATATAATTCTCCTAAATATCTCCAAAACGGAAAATTATAGAAAGTGCAAAAGCTGCGGTGCACAACTTAATGTTATAACAAACCTATATACCAATTTGCAAAGTTCTACGTCCAACCGTCATTGAGTTATGCGAGATACAACCCCCCCCCCGCACACACACATACTTACATACAGACGTCACGTAAATTCGTGTAAAGTCGTTGATATCTCTGAAATGGGAACTCGTACTAAAACCAATGTTGCAGGAGTACAACTAGACATCATAACAGTCACACATATAAGTTTGCAACATTCTACCTTGTAGTCGTGATTGCAATGCCCTTCATGTCTCTGGAGAATACTTGAATCCCAGGCAGTTGAGAAATGCTCATCACGTAGTTATAGCGCTACATAAATTCTCGTATACCTCAACGATCAGTTTTGAAAATAGGTTTTCGGAGAAACAATAAAAATGTGGAGAAATACAAGGCTTGCGAGGTTTATGGTAATACTTTTAATCCATAAAAATTAATAGACTGCTATTTATGTTCACATATTTCAGAAAAGTGCTTCTGTTATTTTTTTTTTTTAATCTATTAGAGTTTTTGGTTACCGGTTATTTCTTCTGTTAAAATGTTTCAAAGAAAGTTGTAATTGGTTGCAGTGAGACTCCATGAATTTTTTTTTTATATTAAATACTCCCCCCCCCTCCCCCCCCCAAAAAAAAAGGATCTTTTTTGATGTACAACGTCAATGTATTTAAATTTTGTAACTAGAATTATGGATGTTAAAATCAAGAAAATCTTTAATGTCTTGAAAGAGAAAAGTCTGAAAAGTAGACAGCTGTTTTGGTAGTATTTAGTTTATCGTCTTCAGTGAAAAATTTCCTGGTTTTAATAATCCAGCGCCAAGACTACAGTCGGTAACAAAAGTGTGCGAACACTAGCAAAAATTCCTATGTAAAAAAAGTACACTTCATACGGTTTTGTTAAATAAATCCTTGTCGAATCCTGTTCTTAGTCCGTGTAAGAACATGATTCGATAAGGATTCATTTAACAAATCCGTATGAAATGTACTTTTTTTACATAGGAATTTTTGCTAGTGTTCGGACATTTTTGTTACCGACTGTACTTTTAATAGTATAGAATTATGGATAGTTTGAATTACTGCTCTACGGGGGATTTTTTGTACATCAAAGCTAATTAGATTAGTACCTACAATTTAAAGTAATTAGAAGCCACGAACAAAAATATCTGAACTAGGACTCGAACTCGTCACCTAGCAGTTGAAAAGTACAGTCTGTAATTATGAAAGAAAAAAAAAACAACAATAAACAGAAACTTTGAACTGCGATTATTTCTCTTTGACATAACATATTAAAAAGAAAAATATTATAAATCTGAAAATTCAAGGTAATACATAATACTTTTTTAGAAACTGATAAATTTTTGTGTAGCAAATGAATACTTTTAATCTTTATAAATGCCGGATGTATAAAGATGCACGTTTCATGTGTCAGACTATAATCCCTTTTAAAATAAAACTTAAAGAAAATCTCTACTTTTGAAATAAAGAGTTGTAATTACTATCTTTTGGGATTTGAAAAGACATGCCTTAGGAAATCATGTAAAAGATAAGGATAAGGAGTAAATGGCGTTCTGCTAAAGATTTCTCCCGTGAAATATTCATTTAGCTTTAATTTATTAAATTTTATTAGAATGGAAAGAAACGATATGAACTTTGAAAATTTTTAGGTACGTTGATTCTAGTATTTTAAACTAAATAGGATGCGAAATTTTGATCGGCAAAAACAGCCATGAAAATTAATACAAGAATACACGAAATTTACACCAGCCAACAAAATATTTTCTGGAAATTTTGCAACGAATTGGTAAGTAAATAAAGTTCTGTCTTGAAACTCGTCATTTTAAAATTTAATAGAAAGTGTGTAATATACATTGCTATGATTTTTAAAAGTAAATTGCATTTTTTAAAGTTTAAAAGTGTTAATTATTAATATTTAATATATATAATGATCCTCATCTGTCATGAACGAATCCGGTTAGTACCACTTCAAAACAGAAACTTTTGGCAGCCATTTTTTTTTCCGTTTGTTTAATTCAACTTAGGAAACATACATATCATTTTCATACATGTTTTGTATCGCGCATATTCTTATTTCCTATAAAACCTTGAAAAACTATTCAATTGTAATGTTTAAATGGCTAAATTAAGTATAACGGATCACTGGCTATTATAAACATGAACCTATAAATAGAATTATGTAACTTCATGATTATAAACAAAGCAAGACCATATAAAAACAAACCAAAACTGTTGCCATTCAGAAAATACAAATTCCAAATGGACAACTTTTTAATTCCGAATGAACGACTCTTTGACTGTTTCATTAAAAAAACGCTTAAAATATTTCTAAAACATATTAAAGCCTTAAAAATCTTAAAATATTTGTAAAAACGCATTAAAGCCTTTAAATATTTTTATCAAACTTCATTGTTTGTTTACATTGTAAGGTATGATTGGCGCCGAGTTTAGTACGCAAATGCCGCCAGTTGATTTTAGTTTTGAAATTAGTGTAAAATGATAGTTGGGATAGAATGTTTGGTTGGGCAAGTAAAAGTCACCAGTTGAAATGAGTATTGAAATTAGAGTAGTCTAAGGTGATAATGTCGAGTCAAGGTAAAATGTTCGGTTGAGAATGAGAAAGTCCCTAGCTGGATCCTGGATATTTTGGCGATGTTGAGGGTGAGATAGCTGGTTGGAGGTATCGAGTAGAGGTGAATTTGGGTTAGCATGGAGTTTCTGTAGTTATTGGATAGTTAGTTAGAAAATTTGAAAACAGGATCTACGATAGTCTTAAAAAAAAAGTATTTTGGTAAAATGAAGTGAATCGTTTTTTCGTATTATGAGGACTTTACATACGCAAGCGAAGTGATGACGTCACTGGCCGTTCGTGGATACAAGAAAAATATTTCCTATGTTTAACGCCCAATGGATTTTTCGTAAAAAATTATTAAAAATCGAGGGAAATTATTTCCCGATTTTAATCCCCATATTTAGGTTTAGATATGTAATAGTTATCATGTGCATGCGTTAGATTAAGTTGTTTTTGTTCTAAAATTGATAAAATTTGAATTTTAAATTTCAAAACTCTAAATAAAAAAAAAAAAATAAAAAAAAAACTTCCATATTCCATTGAAAACATAAACATTTCATTTCAAAGGATGATATTACACAATAAATATCCAACTAATATACTAATTAAAAGGAAAATGATAAATATTCTATCATAATTTGAAGTGAAATTTGTTTTCAAATGTCTAAATAAAGTATCTGATATAAAATACTAATATGTTGCAGCGGAATAGATTTGATATCGGTCATCCTTGGCAGAAAAAAAAAAAAAAAAAAAAAAAAAAAAAAATATATATATATATATATATCGCCAAATTATCTGGCGAATATAATTTAATTCCTTTCAAAAATCATGGTTATTTTAAAAATTTATATTAATAGAGTAAGGAATAATATGAAACAATATTTCGCACAACACGTATTACGAAAGTATACATCTGGCATGTATATTTTCGTAGTACGTTTTTGATCGCCAAATACAAAAACGCCAAGGACAACAGAGTTTTGAAATTTAAAATTAAAATTTTGTCAATTTGACAGCAAAATAACTCAATCTAACATATGCACATGATAACTAATACATATATATACCCAAATATGGGGATTAAAATCGGGAAATAATTTTCCTCGATTTTTAATAATTTTTTACAAAAATTCCAATGGGCGATTAACATAGGAAATCATTTTCTTACATACACGGACGGTCAGTGACGTCACACTTCGCTTGCGTATAGAGCACTTAATGGAACACTGGGATGTGCTGTTGCTGTTGTGTTGTCGGGCCTATATTTTTTGTCAACCAGCAGTTTTTTTATTGTCATTCATATTTATTGATCGGGTAAAATTTTTGAAGTGAAAACTTCTTTAGGCGCGTTGAGCACTTTTGGGTGAACAAAAATCATTGAACTCCCGTCATCGTCAGCTAACGCTTTTCATTTGAAGTGAAAACTTTTGGGTGAAGAAAAATCATTGAATTCGCGTCATCGTCAGCAAACGCTTTCCATCCTTGTATGATACATATAATGTATCATACAATTAACTTGCTAATGTGATGTGTTAATAATTATATACTGTATATTGTTTTAAAATCTGGTGCGGCGTTACACGACTTCTCTCATCTCAGGCACTGTCTCTATTGCAGTTAGACCTCACAAAACCGTGAGAAAGGCCAAAGCCGCCATTTTTCTCACGTTTTTACAATCTGGTGCGGCTCAACACGACTTCACTTAACTCCGGACACTGTCTCTTAACGATTGCATCCGGAATCGTTGCAGTTAGACTTCACAGAACCATGAGAAAGACCAAAGCCGCCATTTTTCTCACGTTTTTAAAATCTGGTGCGGTTCTACACGACTTCTCCAGAGCTTCCAACCTAATCCGGCAAATTGTTAGTACTGCCCCTTTTTCTACACCACTTAATTTTTAGAGTATTTTTCTTCTTAATTCATCGTAGATACATTTGAAGAGAATTTCTCTAAAAATTAAGTGGTGTAGAAAAAGAGGCGGTACTAACAATTTGCCAGATTAGGTTGGCAGCTCTGCTTCTCTCATCTCCGGACACTGTCTCTTAAAGATTGCAGCCGGAAACGTTGCAATTAGACCTCACAGAACCGTAATAAAGGCCAAAGCCTCCATTTTTCTCATGTTTTTACAATCTGGTGCGGCTCTACACGACTTCTCTCATCTCCGGACACTGTCTCTTAAAGATTGCAGCCGGAAACGTTCCAGTTAGACCTCACAAAACCATAATAAAGGTCAAAGTTGCAATTTTTTTCACGTTTTTACAATCTGGTGTGGCTCTACACGACTTCTCTCATCTCCGGACACTGTCTCTATTACAGTTAGACCTCACAAAGAACGCAAATTACAAAATATCGAAACACATTTGATTTATAAACAAAAATTGAAAATACATTTAAATGATCACGTGGTAACCATCATGATCTAAACATTGTTTTCAAGATTTATCGTTCACATTCCGTCATTTTTGACGGGGTTATATACTAGTTATTATATGTTATTGTTTGTTTGTTTGTTTATTGATAACATATACATCAGATTTGTATGCTTGACTCGTAGTACGCTTGTAAATTTTCGTCAGATAATTACAGACAGCACATGGACAGAATTACAATACAAAGAAATGGAAAAACACCTAGGGCCAGCGCGGGAATCGGACCCGCTCTCCTAAGCTCGAAGGCGATTAGCAGTGTGGTGACATAACCACTCGGACACGGAGGGCCCTTATTATGGGATACATACATATGGAACGCTTGCAACTTCGATGACGTAAATTTTGCAAGTTTTTTGCAAATACAGTAGGCAGCAAAAGTATCCGAGCTCTAGCAAAAATTCCTATATAAAAAAAGTACACTTAATTTTGGTGCTGACTGTAGTCATACATTTGGAACGCTTGCAAACAGCTTTGCAAACGGAAGTGTTTCATTTGTATGTACCCCTATATGTTATTCAGCATCATGAAGTGAATTATTATTTTTAAAATCCTGAATAAAAGAAAAAAATTCTGGAGTGACTCCACTCGACTTTCCGAACATTGAGTAATTAACGATTTTGTAGATAAAGTAAAGTAAGAGGAGTTGTTAAATAAACAAAGGAGAAAATTGTAATAGAGTGTTTGGGTATTTTTCTTTATATAGTACACGATGTTTAATTTGACGCTATTTTACCAAACACGTAGATGATAACGATAAAGAATAATTAATTTAGTCCCTGTTAAAACCTACAAATGCTAGATTCACCAAAATGCTTGTAGTTAGTGCAACAGTGACTTATAATATTTATATAAATTTTTAGCTCCATCGGATAAGGCATTTAGACGCTATCACACTTTAAAGTTGAGCCCATATGCCACAATTATAAAGAAATTTGCATTTTATCCCTGTAAAAAGAACCATAAGTGCCAGATTCTCTAAAATTCATAAAGTTCGTGTGACGGTGATGCATAACATGTATATAAATTTTCAGTTAATTTGAATGAGGAGTTTAGTCGCTGTCGCACTTTGAATAATTTAAGCGTATAGGTCTTAATGATGAACATTTTTTAATTGTGTCCCTGTAAAACTCGTTAAGTGCTAGAGTCACCAAAATCCACACAGTTTATGTGATGGTGACCTATAACTCGTATATAAGTTTTCCACTCAAACGGATAAGGCATTTTTATGTTATCGCACTTTAAATAATTTCACCCCACAGACCATAATGATACAGAATTATTTGTTGTGTCCCTGTAAAAAAACTAGAAGTGCTAGATTCACAAAAACCTATATAAATCGTGAAACTGTGACCTATAATATGTGTATAATTTTTTGTATTCAATTGAATAAGGCGTTTAGACGCTATCGCACTTTTTAAAATTTGGTCCCATAGGTCCTGATGATAAAGAATTTTTCTTTGTGTCACTGTAGAAAACCTAAAACTACTAGATTCACCAAACTCTATGCAGTTCATGCAACTATTACCTATAATATGTGTATAAATTATTTTCTCAGTTTAATAAGGCGTTTTGACGCTATCGCACTCTTTAAAATTTGGTCCCATATGGCCATAATGATAAAGAATTTTTCTTTTGTATCCCTGGAAAAAAGCTATAAGTGCCAGATTCTCCAAAATCTATACAGACTGAGTAACTGTGACCTATAATATGTGTATAAAGTTTTTGCTCAATTGAATAAGGCGTTTAGATGCTATCGCACTTTTAAGATTTTGGTCCCATAGACCATAATGATAAAGAATTTTTCTTTGTGTCCCTGTAAAAGAACTATAAGTGCCAGATTCACCAAAATCAATAGGGTTCGTGCTATGGTGACTTGCAACATGCGTACCAACTTATAGCTTATTCGAAAAAAGCCTTTAGACGCTAGTGTGTTCACTCATATAAATACATACACACACATACACACACATTCATACACACACACATACATACATCATCGTAAAAATAGTGAAAACGGACTCAGGGGACCTGAAAACGTATAGAAACACCAAAATATCGAATTCGGATTTTTGACATGATTACAATACTGTCCTTACATATATATGTTCGGAAAGTAATAAAATTTAGAAATACAGTTAATGCAAAAATATCTCTTCTATTCAAATTACATTTTTAATATGTGCTATAATTATTTATATTAAATTATACTAAATGAAAAATGTTTGTTATTTAGATATTTACTATTACTTATTAGGGAAAAAATGTGAATAAAAGGATTTTTATATACAGGGTGGCCATAATTAAATTTGGCCTATTCAGAGCACTCTGTAGCTGTAACTAAAATGAAGATTGAGTAGGAAATTTGCATATAGATATTTCAAAGGATGCGCTCAAAAGTTCTGAAAGAAAAAAAAAATAATTAAAAAAAAATAATTAAATAAAAATAAAATAAAATAAAATTTCCGCTTTGAGGGGACATATATCAAAATACAAACAAGCTGCAAATTTTAATACAAACAACTTTATTGATTACAGATTTAATTATTATTTGTTACAAGTTACAGACTGTTTATCGAGGGAGATCATATTGTTGAATGTGGGTCCCATCATTAAGTTGTAAAATTTGCAACCGATGTACAGTGTGTTCAGTAGCTGATTGCAGCTGGTCGCCAGTGATCCTCCGCACATGGAACGTTGTACGGTCCTTCAAGTCAGCCAAACTTACAAAATTTCTTTTAAAAACCAAACTCTTTAAATGGCCCGTTAACCAAAAGTCCCACGGATTAAAATCGGGGAAACGGGCTGGCCAAGGTGTAGAAAATGAACGGGTAATCATTCTGTCATCTGTAAAATTTTGCAACAAAAACCTTTGCAAATGTAAAATTAACAGTTTTAAATGTCGTATGGTTTGAAAATGTTAAAAAAGACCACAGTTATTTATTACATAACTTTTTAAGTATTTTGACTGTAATGCTTGTTTATACTTTAATGTATGTCCCTTCAGAGCGGAAATTTTGAAAGTTTTATTTTTAATTATTTTTTTTTTTGCAGAACTTTTGAGCGCATCCTTTGAAATGCTTTTATACAAATTTCCACTCAATCCGCATTTTAGTTACAGCTACAGAATGCTCTGAATAGGCCAAGTTTAATTATGGCCACCCTGTACTATGGTTGAGTATAACGTCCCACTAGTGCTGCGCTTTGGACTATTGGCGACGATCTGGGTCTCACCCCTAAGGATGGTCCGGAGACATGCCATCGATTTTGATTTTCCATGATTCGACATGCCAATTTTGATTTTCCATGGTGGGAATAGCTCAACACCTCCTGTAATAATGCCTCCGAGCTGAGCTCTACGTCATGGAAGATCGGCCGATTTTATCCAATCAACACTTCCTATGATACATGTTGGATCGTGGGGATTGGATGAAATCGGCCGATCTTCCGTGACGTAGAGCTCAGCTCGGAGGCATTATTACAGGTGGTGTTGGATTGCTCCACCGCTTCGATGGCTCCCCAGAGGTATAATTTGGATGGGAAAATCCTTGTACTATGAAACCATTTTACACACAGAAAAAAAATTTGTAAGATGTTTTTGCTGTCCTTAATTATTTTTATCTAAATTTTACCATAATAAAGATTAGTTTTCGGTAGCCGTTACAAAACATTCAGCTGTATCATCCTATGTAACAACGTCAAATATCGGTTAACGTGCACTAAAATGCAATCAACCGAGCTTCTCACAATTGATGAAATTTTCATCAAAAAATTTTCATTAAAAATTTTTTTATTAAAAGAGTCATTTGGAAAAACAGAGAAAATACCAGAGTCATCTCTCGGGTGATATATATCCAAATATAATTTTTCATAAAACATGTCTATTGTACCAAGTTTAATTCATGCATATATAACATAGAAGTTGAGATATAACCTTCTAGTAAACAGAAAATGTTGAAGCATAACAGCGCCACCTATCACCCGATGACCACTCAAATTAATTCAACATAGTTTTACTTAAAAATCCACCTCCCATACAAAGTTTGCTGCATTTATATATATCATAGAAGCTAAGATATTGCCTTCCCGTAAGCGGGATTAAATTACAGCATAGCAGCTCTACATGTCGGCCGATATACCTTTAAATTGAATCAGCATAGTTTTATATAATATTCACCTCCCATACGCATTTATACACTATGGAAGTCGAAAAATAGTTTCTCTTAAATGGAGAAAATCTCAGTATAATTGAGCCACCTGTTAAATGATGTATCACCGAAACTAATCAATATCGATTTAAATTAAGGTCCAACCAAACATCAAGTTTGGCTAAATAACCTTTATTGGTTCTTGAGATACAGTGTCTACAAAATTTTACTGACATTTATATGCACACACATACACATACACACGCACAGACTGATGCTTTTTAAAATGGTTGAATCGCGTTCAGGATAACTCAAAACTTGCAATTCGTCTATAACCAAAAATCAAAAATTTTCACGAATCAAAACACTTTCTTCTTATGTATACAGCAGAAAATAAAAATTGTGCATGTCAAAAGCAGCGAATTAGAACTTCGTGAATAATTTATTCAAAACGGTTACTTCTGCTTGAAATTTTGTCTGAAATTCTTAATAATTAAATAAGACAAAAGTATTTGGCTGGATCAATGTTACTTGCTAAATTTACAACCTCTTGCTTCCGAAATTTAGATATTGTATTAAAATAAAGTACACAGCTTTATATAATAAAGGATTTTTAGTAAGTTTCAGAGCATCAATGCAGTGATAGGTGCTTGAATTACATGATTATGAGAAGTTGAAAAAATAGTTTTTCTAAACTATATTATAAGAAGTTTAAGTATTATCATTTGAAACATGATGTTTTACTTGATTTATAATATAGGAGTTAAGGTGGTAGATAAAAAGCCTGGAAAAAGATCCAGTGCCCTTCGTGGAGAGATTTCAGACAATATTCACGTGAATAAATAAATGATAATAATAATAATAAAAATCTGGAGTGACTCCACTCGACTTTCCGAACATTGAGTAATTAACGGTTTTGTAGATAAAGTAAAGGGAGAGGAATTATTAAATAAACAAAAGGGAGAAAATTATAATAGGGTGTTTGAGTATTTTTCTCCATATAGTATACACGATGTTTAATTTAACGTTACTGAACTTTGAGCCCATAGATTATAATGATAAAGAATTTTTCGTTGTGTCCCTGTAAAATCCTATAAATGCTAGATTCATTAAAATGCTTATAGTTAGTGCAACAGTGACTTATAATATTCATATAAGTTTTCAGCTATATTGAATAAGGCGTTTAGACACTATTGCATTTTTAAAAATTTGGTCCCATAGGCCATAATGATAAAGATATTTTCTTTGTGTCCCTGTAAAAAAACTGTAAGTGCTAAATTCACCAAAATCTATACAGCTCGTGCAACTGTGACCTATAACATGTGTATAATTTTTTTGCTTAGTTTAATAAGGCGTTTAGACGTTATCACACTTTAAAAAATTTGGTCCCATAGGCCATAATGATAAAGAAATTTTCTTGGTGTCCCTGTAAAGAAACTATAAGTGCTAGATTCACCAAAATCAATAGGGTTCGTGCTACAGTGACTTACAACATACGTACCACCTTTCAGCTCATTCGAGCAAAGCGTTTAGACGCTAGCGTGTTCACTCACACACATACAGACACATACATACACACACACATACATACATCATCGTAAAAATAATGAAAACGGACTCAGGGGACCTCAAAACGTATGGAAACATTAAAATCTCATTTTTGGCATGATTACAATACTTTCCTCACTATAGTGTTCGGAAAGTAAAAATCACGAGAACTCTTCAGGGCTAGACCGACGTGCGTAAATTGTGATG
The DNA here is from genome assembly GCA_963930645.1 of Salticus scenicus. NCBI lineage: Eukaryota > Metazoa > Arthropoda > Arachnida > Araneae > Salticidae > Salticus > Salticus scenicus. Next base: position 177,735,060 of record OZ005655.1, on the reverse strand, counting down.
GAGCCCAGCCCTTTCTTTCTAACATTTTCGACAGAAGAACTTCTCGCCCATTGGTAGTACCACGATATTTTTCATATTAAAAATATATGATTTTTTTTTTAGTACGACAAGACTATTTCTTTCAATCTGGCATTTTGCGTTGTTACTAATTTATAGTGTTCCACTTCGAAAATGCCTGCCAATATCCAGTTTTACCATTTAATTTCTTACTCTATCTTATAATATTTTGTGAAATCCCTAAAAACTTTTATATATATGCATATTTTTTTTCTCTTCTCATCGGGTTCGTAGTTGTGTACTCTGACCAAAGAGCCAACGAGTCTGGTCTGAATATTTCCTGATTATTTAGACTAGTGTTTTCAGATTTTTTTTTTTTGAAAGGGTGTTAAAATCCAAATATAAGTAGTTCTGTCGTACTAAAATAAATTCTGTCATAGATAGAATTTCATCCATAGTTTATTTTATTTTATTTATTAGTGCTAGAGGCCTATTTCAGTCGGTACAGTTGTCGAATTTTTATAGGTCACTCTTAATTAGTGCTAGAGGCCTATTTCAGTCGGTTTATTGAATGGGGATTTATTGAATGAAGTCCCCCCAAGGCCCAACTTTGACATGAGTCCCCCCCAGGCCCAACTTTGACATGAGTCCCCCCCCCAAGGTACCCCTATTTCAGTCGGTACAGCGTTGTCGAATTTTTATAATACACTCTTAATAGTGCTAAGGGCCTATTTCAGTCGATTTATTGAATGGGGATTTATTGAATGAAGTCCCTCCAAGGCACAACTTTGACATGAGTCCCCCCAGGCCCAACTTTGACATGAGTCCCCCCCAAGGTACAACTTTGACATGAGTTCCCCCAAGGCCCAACTTTGACATGAGTCTCCCCAAGGCCCAACTTTGACATGAGTCCCCCCCAAGGCACACCTTTGACATGAGTCCCCCCCCAAGGCACACCTTTGATATGAGTCCCCCCCCCAAGGCACACCTCCCCCTCATTGGGAAAAAGAGAAAAACGTTGTTTTGCGGCTATAAGACAGTTTGGACTTCCAACGTTATTTGTTACAATATCTGCAGCTGAAACACATTGGTTTGATTTAATGAAAACTTTATCATGGAATTTAGATCGTCACGAATTAACTAAAGAAGAATTTGTCGATATTAACAAGTTTAGCAGTAGGCCTCTGGCACTAAATTAAAATCTTTCAATGTCAGATTTTCATGTTTTTTTTTTTTTTATTTTATTTTTTTTTTTTAATTTTTTCTCGTATATGATGACGTGCACTGCAAACGCTCTCTACTCTTACAAGTAGTTCGTTATTTTATTTATTTATTTATTTTTTTTTTTTTTCAATGGAAAGTCAAGTTCATAAAATATTTCAGGAAATATATTAAATTTGTTGTAGTTTTTGATTATTCTGATTCAGAAAAATGAAAGAAAAAATTTGTGCAATTCTGAAAAAATCAAATGATGGATTTAATAGTTTGGGGGAATTTTAATATAAATATTTAAAATATATTAGAATGCGTATTTAATTTTTAGAGCAAAAATTTAGTTTTAAATTTCAATTAAATTTATGTTATTAGTATTGTTATTTACTTTTCACTAAAATGCTAATATTTAATTCTCTATTTTTAGCACAAATGAGAAAATTACGATAAGCATATGCAAGCATGTTTTAGTTAAAAGCTTTGCATATGTGTACAATAAAAAAACTCGAAGTAACTCATTATGAACGAATCATGGTAAAAATCTATATGTATATATTTAATGAAATTTTGGAATTTAGAAATTCTTAAAATTTAGAATGGAAATTAAGTAATAACATTTTTGGTATTATCCACGTTTTGCTTTTAATATTTAAAAGAAGGCCATTTAACACTTAGATTCACAAAATCTTTGAATAGTAGGAGAGTATGTCATAATTTCAGTTATTTTATTTATATATAGAATTTAAAACTTCTTCACACACCATAAATTTTAAGCCAGCATAACCGGTTTCGAAAGGACGTAGTCTTTCTTCATCAGGTGCAAAAAAACACTTGCTACTGCCTTGGAGGCAAAAGCAAGACTGAAAGCAGGGCAAAATCCAGAGGGGGAGGAGCAACACAAACAACCAATAGGAAGCATCATGCAGGACCAATCAAAGAGGAACACACATACACACACACACAAAAAAAAAAAAAAAAGGAGGGAGGGAAGGAGTAATCAATTATTTGTTGTTGTTGTTGTTGTTTTATTTATTTAATTAATGTTATACTAATAAGTAAATTTAATAAAATTTATTTATTAAATTTTTTTTTTAATTAGAATTATTTTATTATAACTATTATTATGTTATAAACATAATGGAGGAAATTATTTAATTGAATTAAACAAATTTTTCCAGGCTGTAGACAGCAAAGTGGAATCACCAGTTTTGTACACCTGTTTTGAATTTAGTTTTGGTATTTTATTTATATTTTCAACAATAAATAAATACGTTACTATTTCAACAACATGTAAAAAAGGTAAGTTGGCATAAGTGGACTCTGCTCAGTTCCCCATCATATATACATTCTCATAAATTTTTACTACAAAACATACTATATTCATGTTGTAAAAAAAATTATTTTGACTGATTGCTTGACAAGGTGACAGACGGAAATGTCTCACTTAATAGACCACCCACCGTTTAGTTTGATACATTTACCTTATCCTAATTTGTTAATTAATTTTATTGAAGTTTGTTCCATATTTTAGTTTTTATGCAATTTCATACTGTTTCAAATACAATGATTCTTATAATGTAAGTTTACATGAAATATTGCTCTATTCTGCTATGCTAAAAAAAAAAAAAAAAAAAAAAAAAACTTAAATTTTTGAATAATTTACAAAATTTTCAAATTAGAATATTCGTAGTCAATTATGTTCAACCCAGTATCATAAATGATATTTTAAAAGGGGTCTGAAATCTTTACTTTGAAAATATCACTCAAAATGGACGTTTCTGCGAAATTTTGTCCTATTTTGCCATGTTAAGGAAAATGTAAATTTCAAATAACTTACGAATTTTTTAAATTAGAAAATTTATAGTCAATTATGTCCATATCAGTATCCAAAGTAACATTTTAAAAGGGGTCTGACACCTTTACGATGACAAAATCTCCAAAATGAACATTTAGGGGAAATTTTGCTCTATTCTGCTATGCTAAGAAATTCTTAAATTTTAAATAACGAAGCTTTTAAAGTAGAATTATCATAGTTAATGGTGTTTATGCCAGTATCATAACTGATATTTTAAATTAAGATTAAAAACTATTAAAAGTTTAAAATTAGAAAACATTTCACTGTATATATAATATATAAAAGGTAACAAACCACTTTAAAACACGTAGATACAATATTTTTATTAAAAACGACACAAAACGTTACATAGAACCAGCAATATATAAACAAGAGAAGTTCAACCGTAATTAAATTTTTTTTTTTATTGTAACCGTAACTTTAAACCGTTTGAACTTCTCCTTTTTATATATTACTGGTTCTATGTAACGCAATTACGCCTGATGATGCTATTGTTATAATAGCGAAAAGCTTTGTGTCGTTTTTAATAAAAATATTGTATCTACGTGTTTTAAAGTGGTTTGTTACCTTTTACATATGATATATTTTAAAGTTTGTATGGCATCTTTAGAGTAAAAATATTCATTTTAATGCACGATTAAACGAAATTTTGCCCTACTCTCCCATTTTAAGAAAATTGTAAATTTCGAATAACTTACGAAGTTTTAAAGTAGAAAGTTGTAAGTCAACAGAATTCTTGCCAGTGTCATAAGTAATATTTTAAAACTGATCTGAGCTTTCTGCGATGATTTGTTCTTGAGGTATCTTGTACTCAGACTAACAAACTAACACACTAATGATCTAACCAACTAACAAACTAACAAACTGACGCCCTTTAGATGGACACTATATCGATTTTGTTATTTTCGGATTCCCCAGACCTCAAAACAACTAAAAAAAAAGAACTCAAAAAAATGAGGTTAAAAATTTTCACGATTACTTAAGTTCCCCATACTATTAGTATGATGCGTAACTTAGAAAGTTTTTATTCTTATTAATTTTTAACCTTTGGAGTACATTGCTGTGGAAATGTGATTATTAATTTACAAAACTTCTTCTTCTGCTTTTTTTTTTCCCTTTTCCTTTTTTTTTTTTTTTTTTTTTTTTTTTTTAAATGTGTCTATAAAGACATTTTTAAAAATCAAATGTGATACTTCTTTGGTGTTTAAAGAATTTAGTTTTCCGAAAATATGTCAAATGGGGATATAAGTCATATAAAACAGTTCATAAATATATTTTTTATTTTCCAGAATCTGCTAGGAATCTAAAATTTTATCTTTTATATATATATGGGTATTGAAATAGTAGCATTGTTACGTCTTTGTGCTTTTGGGTAATAAAATATATTTTTTCTATTTGAAAGATATGTACAGTGTGTCCCAAAAGTTTATAGACAATGGTCTTTTCTTTATTTTACCATTGAAAAAAATGAATAAAGATTTCAAAATCATTTTTAATTATAAGTAACATCAAGACAATAATAATATTATACAAAAATATTATATTGCAATCACAGACATTGTGATAGAAACTAAAACTGAAAATTTACTGTCCCAAAAGTTTATAGACAACTCATTATTTTTTCTTTAACATTCAAATTTTTTAGCCATTTTTCATAATCACTTCAAAAACTCGATCAGGCATACTCAAAACAATAGTTTGAAGAATTTCTGGCTTTAGAGAAAACCAACTTCTTTCAATTTCCAGCATTCGATCTTGAACTGATGCAAATTTACGAAATTAGCATATACGTCACTAGCAAATATTCCCCAAAGGTTATCCATTGGGTTCAGGTCAGGACTTAGGACTGACCAGTCCATAACAGTTACTAGGTTTTGTCTAAACCATTGCATTGTAGAGTTTGACACGTGAATGGAGCAATTGCCTTGCTGATATGTCCATTCTTCCCCTCTTAAAAATTTTCCAAATAGAAGTAACCGTACTTCTAGCATTTTCTGGTAATCTTCGGAACATTGACGACCTTTAAAAAAAAAAACAATATCGGTAGTGACGGTAGTCCCTTTAAAGGAAAATTCTCCCCACACCATAAGTGAACCCCCTCCTTGTTGTCTGCTGAAAAAAAATTGTGGTTCCTTGCGAATATCGAGCCAGTAATATTTCCAACCATCGGGGCCATCTAAATTGAATTTTTTTTTCATCGCTAAACAGAACACTCAACCATTCATATGTCCAATTCACATGATTTCGAGCTCACTAAACACGAGCGTTTTTATGCCGTTTTGTCAACTTTGGTGAACAACGCTTTTTGAGATAAGCAAGCAATTTACTTACCTGCAGCCATCGATGCACCGGGGATTTTGATACTGGAACGTTCATCTCTCTAGAAATTGACCGTACAGACAGGTTCTGGGTTGAAACTAATCTGAAAATCTCTATGTCTTGTCGTTCAGTTGTTTTCTTTGGTTGCCCAGAACGTGATTTTGTTTCAAAATTGTCAACTTTTGACAGAATATGGTAAATACCAGCCCTGCTGCGTCCATTTTATCTAGAAATGTCCAGAACTTTCATTCCACGAGCTTTGACACAATAAATTTTCAAAATTTCATTATTGGAAAACTGCACGTTGTGAAGCATCTGTACAATCAGTCAAAAAAGGAAAGACAGCCTCGCTTTTATCTCAGAAAACTATTACGTCACAAGTACATAACCTTGGAATATGCAAATTTGAAGATCAGTACTTCAATCAGCTTTTAATACCAGTTGTCTATATATTTTTGGGACAGCATTATTTTCGTTTTATTTTTTTATGTTAAATTTATATGGGTTTAAAGTTCTTTAAGTATTTCATTATTTGTATTACGTCAATACATATTTACATAATTTATTTCGTCTTTCTTACTCGTTTAATTAGCTCTTAAATTAAAAAAAAAAACGGTTGTCTATAAACTTTTGGGACGCACTGTATTGCATTATTTGTTTGCGAGGATTTTCTATTTTTTAGTGTTAAGTGGTTTTTTTTTTTTTTTTTTTTTTTTTTTTATAACTTATTAGCGAAGTATATAGAAATACTTTGTAAAAACCCCAATAAAATATCGCGAAAATTCAGAAAGATATCGTCGATAGAATAAGTTGAATTTCAAGTATACTAAAAAACAATCACATCAATAATGGGTTTTATTTCGTTCTGAGAGCAACTGGAATTCAACTCATTGTATTGACTTTCTGAATTTTTACGATAATTGCTTGGAATTTGTAGAAGCATAACTCTATACATTTGGCTAATAAATAATAAAAATAGTAACAAGCAACGCTTGCGCATACGCAATTAAAAATTACTTAGTAAAAATCCTAATATTTCATCAGATATTTGATAATTTTATATTCTGATTGCAGTATGTTATCTTTACCGTAGTTTGTCAAGCTTTCTAAAAATCCCGTTGCGATAGTTTAAAAGCCCTGTATGTTATGCACAAAAGAGTGCAAAACATTTTCGATGTTGTTAAATAAACCCTTATATCTCTCGTGTTATTCTCATTTAAATAAATATAAATAATTAGAAGCATCATAATCATTTGTTTCAGCTACGACGTATTTAAAGGCTTATTTTAACAGAATGATTCCAAATATCTTATTTTTTTTATTTATTATTGATCTTCTTCACGCCTTTGGGACAAAACCTTCGCTTGAAGTGTATGAGGTATAACATGTACTTTATTCACCTTAAGTTCCAAGAAAATCCACCAAGTATTTCTAGATTTCATTAACAGTCGAAATTTGAAAGTATCCTAATATTCATTGCCAGTCGGTTTATACACTGGCAGTTAAAAATTTCTCTCGTCAGGTTGAACCAAGTTTTGGTCTGTGCTATTCTTAAGCATAAAACGGCGGAACTATTTATTATAATTTGGTGTATAAACCGTACAAAGCAATAAATCATCTTAAGCTAAAATTTTTCACGATTTTCTAGTTTTAGCTATTGCCGAAATTTTGTTTTATGTAGTATCCAATTTTTAAAAATATAGATTAAAGTTTTGAAAATCTTGAAAATGTTCTTTTTAAGCTGAAGAAAGTTCAATCTGTGAAGCTCGTAATCGATACTCGATTATTAATTTTAATATATTCATTATTTATTTATTACCAAACATTCGCTTTTCTAAAATAATAAAGAAATGTGTGAATTTATGTTTCAATCCAAAATCGTTCTATCCCAAAAATTTTGCTATACATTTGTAAGGAAGAATATCAAAAATGCATGAAAATTTCGATTATGATAATTATGTTGAGAATTGTTGGTGTTGGTATAGGGGTTCATGTCGATTGACTGCACTTGGGACCTAAGTCTAAGTAGAATGCCCTACATGGGGGTCATGTTGAGAGGTCCTATCCCTCATTTACGCGAGTTTTGGAGAAAACTATGATAAGTTCCTAAAGGCTAGGTTTACGAGCGTAACCTGAGATCCATCCCGGGCCTTCCCATCTACAGTCGGTAACAAAAGTGTCCGAACACTAGCAAAAATTCCTATGTAAAAAATGTACACTTCATACGGTTTTGTTAAATAAATCCTTATCGAATCATGTTCTTACACTGACTAAGAACAGGATTCGACAAGGATTTGTTTAACAAAACCGTATGAAGTGTACTTTTTTTTACACAGGAATTTTTGCTAATGTTCGGACACTTTTGTTACCGACTGTACCACTAAGTTAAGAATTATAATTATATATATATTGTGATATAAAAATCTCAACAATTTATTGAATTTATGATTCAAAAGTCTGTTTAAAGAGATATAAGATTTTATTTGATTATTTCAGAGGATCCAGATAAACATGTGATGTTCGAGTGATTTCGTGAAAACATGCCAAAGAAAGAAGATGGTCCCGATCAAGCCAGGTCATGGGCAATCGCTATGGCCGGTTGTGTCATCAACAGTCTGTTGTCTGGTGTCAGTAGAGTAACTGGACTGTTTTACGTTTCCCTTATTGAAACGTATGGAATATCTCGGATGGAAGCTAATATGCCTTTTACTGTGCGGAATGTCGTCCGAAATTTAACAAGTAATTCTCTTTTACGCATTTTTTGACTTTAATACTGGAAACATTCTTAGTGAAAAGCATTTCCTAAACTCAATATTTCCTGATTACATTCTTTAAGACAATTGTATATATAGCACACTAAAACTATGTATTTGCTATTCCTAATTTTATAAACGGAAAAATTCCTTGACGTTAAAAGTTAAAGTCTGGGATCTGCGTGCACAGTTCTGAGTTTGCTCTCGTTCAAAGAGTGGAAAAAAATAACTATACAGATCTGGAATAAATATTTTTATATGTCACAGCGTTAAAAAAAAAAAAGAAGAAAAAAAAAAAAGTGTTTTTATCAAATAGTTTTACAGGCATTTGATACACGTATGCTGCAGTAAACATAGTGCATTTTTTATGTGAAATAACCTCCTGAATTTATGTAAAATAACCTCCTTCATCCGAATATAACGCCCATTTTGCCCTATTATACCACCATTTTTTAGGGACAGCTCCCTATTTTTATCCCTTTTCGGTATTTTTAGGGGGGGGGGAATATTATTTTAACTGTTAAATATCTTCTGAGGGGCTACAGAGTTGGAAAATTCTAAAACATGAACATTTGCGGCAAAAGGAAAATTTAGGGGGAGAAGGGGGATTTGCCACTGAAATTATGTATTACATTTCTTATGTTTTTTTAATATATTGTTAATGTTATTAATTAAACATCATATTTTTTTTTGTTTTTAAGTGTTAAATTAATTCTTTTTCATTCTCCAAATCAAATTCATGGCCGTAAAATTACCGAACAGTGATAAAAATTGGGGAAAGGGGTGGTGTCTCGAGAAAATGGTGGGTGACTGGGCAAAATGGGAGCCATATTCGGATTCAGGAGGTCATTTTACATAAGAATCAGCAAGAATGGTATCAGGGCTCGAATTTTTTTTTTTTCTTTTTTTTTTCTTTTTTTTTTTTTTTTTTTTTTGGTAGCGCAGTGTTAATAAGCTTAAAACAAGCTGACAAATGCAAACTTGTATCTTGGCTTGCATTAAATTTGCAGGATTAAAAGATTAAATTTGATGCAAGCTATTTGTGTTGTCTAGCATTGTTATTTAATTTTTCGGTAATTATTATTTAAGTGTTGCTATTCACTTTCCAAATACTCAAAGAACATGTTTCATTTTCATTTGAAAAATAAGAAGAGTCTGCAGGTATTTTTACTTAAAACAACTTCAGAAAACGTCATCTGAATCAGCATTTTGAGCGAAATTTTAGGGACAAAAGCCAAGTATATCTGCATAGTTGTTGAAATTATCAACAATCAACGAAAACACTCTAAGAATTTTTGAAAATCAGCAATATTAATATTAATAATAATAATAACAACAAGATTTGCCTCATTTTAGTGGCTCTATGCCGGCGTAAACTCATCCCGACTCCATTCTATTACGTCACTCTGTGCTGAAACCAGACTTCGTGTTTTCAATCTTCGATCAACATTCCTTCACAAGTGGCTTCATCCTAACTCCGGCGCTACGCTACGACATTACTCTCTATACCGCTTACCCGCGGAGCCCTGCAATTGAATCAACCTTTTACCTTACAAAAATCACAAGAAAAATTGTAAATTTTATATACCCATATCGAACTAAAATTTTCTTAGAAGAAATCAATACTTAGTAATAATAGGAAAAGTAAATTATTTATTTACTCACACAAATGCATAGAAACTTTACAGGCAAATACAAATGTTCCCTTTAAAACATATAATTATCTGGACGAAACGAAGACAGGGCGCTTTTAAATTGGTCTCATTTGTAACTACGATGAATATTAAACTTCTTCGTCCAGGATAAACTAAAAAAAATGCAGAATTGTAACGTGACTACTACAGCGAAAAATGCAGAATTATAATGTTTACATTTGTGTTTTATGGGGGAAATGTTTACATTCTATAGAGAAATATTTGCATCCTAGAGGGAAATTCATAGAGTTGTGGTTGTGGTTGGGTTTTACGTCGCACTAATGCTGCGCAGATGGGCAATTGGCGACGGTCTGGGACACACCCCTAGAGGTGGTCCGGAGACATGCCATCACAATTTTGATCCTCCACGGAAGGGATGGCTCTCCCGCTTGGAAATTCATAGAGAAATGGAGAATCAGAAGTCACATGTTAAGTAGGATTTAGCCTCGAACCCAAAAAACCGATAGAGTCCATTGCGATAGCAATTTTAATTCATTGCCAAAATGACAACAAAAATTTAAAAGCCACCAAGGAGTTTCTATGCTAAAGCTTTATTAAATTTTTTTAAAGAAATGAATATATAGAAAACGATGATAGGGAATGAAACACTGTTACTGCATGCCGTTATATGGAAGAATGGATTAAAATAAATCTTGTCGTACTAAATTAAATTTTGCTCTGCTTAAATGTTACTTTCGTTAAATTTTGCTCTGTGCAGAATTTTATATGTATTACTTAGAAAACAAAAACAGGCTTAGGGTTTTTAATGTATATATATTAAATAAGCTCTACTAAAATGGCGCAACTTTGTTCAATTTTCTTAAAATTTTGGTGGTAAATGAATTATTATTATTATAATTTTTGGTGAAACGTTGAATTTTGATTTAAGCGTGTAGTCATAAAATGTTTAGTTTCTGCATTTTCAAGTAGTTAAGATTACTGCATGAAAAATTAAATTATTATACTTAATAATTTTTTAAAAATATTGATGGAGATAAATTATTATTATTATTATTATTATTATTATATATTGGTGTGGGCGGGGGGTGAAACCTTGAATTTTGTTTTTAACAGTGTAGTCATAAAGTATTTAGTTTCTGCATATTTGAATGACTAAGATTACTGTATGAAAATTGAATTATATAAATATGTAAAAACAGTTTGAAAAATCATTAATTAAAAAATTTTTTTTTCAAGGTCCTGTTGCTGGTGCTATTGGGCAGCGGTATGGGGCAAGAGATGTTACTTTCATTGGTGGGGTTTTAGCTTGCTTGGGAATCAGCTTGTGCTGCTTCGCCCCGAATGTTATCTGGATATCTGTACTGTGGGGCGGAATGCATGGTATGTAATATCAATTGCTAATATGAATAAATTATATGAAAAATGTCAAAGTCTTGTAATATTGAAATAATCAAATTTAGTAAAAGCAAATAAATGTATAGATTATTTCGCAATTATTTAAATAATGATTATTTATTTAATTCTGATGTATTATGGAAATGAATTTTTATATTGGTCACTGAAATTATATTATATTTAAAAAATAATTCAAAATATAAACCTCTACCTTCTAAAATATCTACTGCAATTAATAATAATAATAATAATAATAATAATAATAATAAAATAATAATATATATATATATATATATATGTACATAATATAACATTGGTTTGCTTTTTGAGGAGCTTTTGAATAAGTATTATCAGCAAAGTTGGTGTTTTGCATGAAAAAAAAAAAAAAAAAAATACATTGTAACATGATTAAAAGAAAATCAACGTTAGTGTGTATAGTAGAGATAGCATTAAAAAGTAATACACACACAATATGGGCAGCAGATTTAGAACAATATTATAGGCACAGAAATGTTTTGTTAGAATTTACGACAGGTTTCGGCGGCATCAAACCACATCAGAGCAAAACAATAGTCAATGCGAAATTTTTATTAATTGCACCGTTTGAAAGCAATACATGGACGGCTATGGCTATTAATATTTGTAACAATCATCTTCCTAATTGATCCAAAATATTATCTTATTTTATAAAAAACAAGTAATATAAAAAGAAAAATTTTTAAGTCAATTCCTACTTACAAACACTATTTTTTTTTTCAATTTTGAATTAGGAAATGAAAAGCGCGCGTGAAAAATAAAATAAAAAAAAAAAAAAACTTTTATATACCATGTTTTAAATTTTCGGATGAATCATAGAGCTCTTATCAATGTGCATGAAATTTTTAAAGTGATAATGTCGTCAAATTTTGTGAGATGCATAATTTAACTTTTTATAATTTTTTAATGTTCACGTTTAATTAAATGTATTTATTTTTATGTCGAAAGAAAATGAACTCGTAAATTTATTTTGGCAACAATTAAATTATAGCTAATATTTTAATGGCTATTGTAACGCTATTAGGATATTATTATTTTCATATTTTAATTAATTATAAGAAAACTAATCAAAAATTCAAAAAAACGGACTTCGAAGTATTGTGTTGTCACCGTGTTCTGAGCAATCCTGAAAGTTTCAAATTTCTAGCTAGTCGGGAAGTTAGTTAAAAATCGATTGCAAGATTTGTACAAGATATAGGGAGAGTGTGAACTAATAGTAGGAATGGAACAAACATTAAATTTACCGTACCTGCTTTTGACGGCATAGAATTAATGACTGTACTTTGATATGCACTTATTAAAAGCTTCCTATGCATTTTGAATGTAGTTGAAGTCAAACATCACATAACTTAATAATTAAATAAATAAACAGATTGGAAAACATTTTAAATATTTTAAAACATTTTAAGCAATATTAATATTACAATTAATTATCATCGAAAATTTCCAAGAACCAAGTTTACCTACCTTTAAAAATTGAGAATGAATATTCTGACATCATTTCACGAATTTTGTAGTTTTCATCCCTATAAGAACAAAATTTTGTTTAATATTCAGTTTTCATGTTAAATTATAAAAATTTATGAGATTTTACGTAAAATTTTTCAGGTTTAGGAGTTGCACTTGGAAATACGCTGTTCCCTGTCATTGTCAATCAATATTTTTCAAAGTACCGTGCTACTGCATCAGGACTATCTCTTTCAGGAGCTTGTGTTGGATCGTTTGTTCTTCCATTTGTAGTGGAATACATGTTACGAGACTTTGGACTACCAGGAACATTTCTTATTACTGGTAGCTTCATCTTGCATGTCTTACCGGCGGCACTTTTGATGACAGAGCCCTCCTGGATTAAAAGAAATTCTGGTATAAAACAGAAAACTGTAGGCAGAAAAGAAAATCGAAAGCTTAGAAGTCCTTTACCAATCCAGAGCTTAGAAGAAATAAGAGAGGGAATTGAAATACAATCTATCGGTGCAAAAAAAGTATCTTCTTCAGGGATCATTTCTGGTGAGAAGAAAATAGATGAAAGTAAAGATCAAACGGTTACAAGAACTGCAAGAGTTTTTAGCCGAAATGGAATTGATAATCCTGCTTTTGTGGGATCTAAAACAGATGTAAGCGAAAGAAATGAGGAATTAGTTGAAGTGAGTATTTGCTAATTTTAAATGAAAAGATTTTGAATATGTATACTTTTTTTGCAAGTTTTTTTCATAGCTGTTGATCTAAATGTCATATACATTTCTATTTATGTCTCTCAACTCTAAATTTAAACTTTTTATAGGCATGTAAGAAAATGTTTATTAAACTCACTGGGTTTTAAAATAGATATCCTTTTAAATTCTTTTTTGCTAATAAACAGACGTGAAACAATATTTGTCAGAAACGATGTGTAAGAAATAATAAATAAAATTGTATGTTTAGATTTTTCTAAAATTTTCAAAAATGATTGTCCAGGCAAAATTTTTCCTACAATTATTTATTAAATCTACTTAAATTATATTACGAGCTAACTGATGAAACGTGAGATTTTTCCCTCTTGAAATCCAAAAAGTTTTTGGCGTCTGTGTGTGTGTCCGTATGTACCGCTATAACGATTACAAAAAACATTCGATAAATTTGAAAATTAGTACAAATGTATATTAGCCACATGGAACCAACAGCGTATTTTTTAGTTTATATCATGTTTCTGACTCCTGTATAGGGACACACATGGAATTATGTTTCATAACAATTTATGGAAGGTATTTTTTTTTTTTTTACTAACTTCATTTTTGAAGTTAGCGAAAGGATTTGTTCCAGCTGCATGGTATAAAATATTAAAACTGTAATTTCAAGTCGTAATAACAATCACTCCAAACCTCTGCATACTGCACTGTTAAAAATTTCTGTAAATTTAATGTAAATATTTATCCAGAGTCTCAGTAAATTTACTGTAATTCTTAGTTAAAAGTGAATAATCGAGATTCTCAATCTTTATTCTGTATTTTTACCTAATTTTATTATTTAATTTTGTAATTAAAGTTAGAAATAACTGTTTCTACTTTAGAAAAAGCATTCTAAGTCCGAAATATATTCACACCAATAATTTATTAAATTAATATTAGTTATTAAAATGAATGTATAAAATAAGTTTTTTAACATCTCCGTTTATTTTTCTCTGTAATTTTACATAAGACTTAAGATAATACATTATACAGAGTTTTCTGTTGAAATTTTTAACAGGGTGAGCGTCCTGCTTCTGTCTTTTCAATCATTTCCTCATTTTCTTCGAAGTATGGCTTACGAAAATTAAATCGGCTTCAATTAATGACGCGTGCATAACCTAAATACACAATCCTGGTAGTATATACTGATGAGGTGCTAGGACAATAGCACGGAACGTTTATATGAGATTTTAACCTGTATTGTACTATGCTTTCATTTAATAAATGCCTATTATTCCTTTTATTAACAATTTTAAATTAACTAGACGTAGTGTTATTAAACTGTTTTAATATAATTATGTATAAACATGCATTTTATTGCTTTTATTTGTATTTAAATTGTATAATAGAACTAAAACTTTTGAAATACTAGTTAATTTATTTTTGACATTAATATTTTTATTTCAGGTAATAATTACGGTAATAAATGAGCCTGGTGTTTTATGTAACATATCGGTTTGAGGGCGCGTGCAAGCGGAAATTTGCAGGTACAGACTTTTCACGGTACGTAAACAAGCTAGAGAGTTTCCTCAGGGGACAGTGTGCCACAGACATCTTCATATTTGCAGATTTGTCATAATCAATATTTTTACCGGACACCAGCCACTTAATGGGAACTTATTATGGTTAGAATTTTCAAGGTTCGCGAACTAGCTGGTTGCTTAACTCGGGAGGACGCGCGCTCTTATCTGTAACATTAACCCGTTAGTAGTCGCTATAGACAGCGCCACCTATTACAGATTGTGCACTTTTTATTTAACTGCCACCAATAATTTTAAGAAGTGATGTGATCGACGTTTCTTCGATTTTATTTGAGTTTTATGTATATCAAATGATACTTCTAAAATTTTTTGGTGGCTATTGAATAAAAAGTTCTGGCAACACTGAAGGATGGGCGGCAAATCGACCAACTAGCGACTACTAACTGGTTAACAGGCTCATTTGAAACGTGTCCATTCGGCCAGACGCGCGTCCTTGCGGGTTAAAACGGCTTGAAAATGAATAAAATAAATTAGTAAAGGGATATTTCTAACTATTTCAGCATAATGGAATAAAAACATTAGTTTCAGAGTCACATTTTTTATTTATTGTAAGTAAACAAAAATCAATATTTTTATATAAATTGTGAAATCCCAAACTTTATATAGATGTATTTGTATGACATTACAAATTTCTCCTGCTTTCCTAAAGTGTTCATTCGCTAACAAATTTGTGATAATAACAGTAGTGTCAAATAACCATGTGAAGTCTAAGGACGACTGCAGTAGAGATAACAACAGGGGCAATTCTTTCCAATAGAAATGTTTATCAGTGATAAAAAAAAAAACAAATATGAAATAGATAACTGTATAATTTATTTTCAATTTAAACAAATTATTTTAACTTAAATGAAATTCGTAACTCTAATTTTTGTCTATAAAATCATGAAAAATTTTCACAGTTAAAAAATATTTTTAAGTAATGATTTTCGGCATATAAATTTTGTAAAACATATTTTATTGATTCAATTTCAGGAAGAATTCCAGGAAATACGTATGAGAACTATCTCCATCGGTGAAAGCAGCCTTGTATTACCTAACCCACTTAGTCATGAAGTGCAAGAAACTTCACTCTTAAAAGGAATAAAGATAATGATATTTAACCCAATGTTCCATGTGATCAGCATATCTCTTGCTGGCTTTGCAATGCTCTTTGATCCATCCATCACTGTTATTGTAGATTATGGAATCGACAAAGGACTTGAAGAAAATGACGCCAAATATTTTATAAGTATGATGTCATTAGGCGATCTCCTTGGAAGATTATGTTTTGGATGGGTGACAGATAAAAAATATATGACTCTGCCGAAATTTATGATGTTATTACAAGTTATACAAGGAATATGTTTTCTGTTATTACCCTTATTTCAAGCATTTGATATATTGATAAGCATTATTATGATCTATGGTTTGGCTTCTGGGGCAACTTTGGTTATGTTTCCTATTTTAGTATCGAAATATCTTGCATCTGTGCAGTCATTGGCAATAGGATCCATAGCAATTTTTACTGGAGTGGTGTCATTTGCTGTTCCTCCTTTAATAGGTAAGTATGTTTTCGAATTATATTTTATTATTTTGAATAGAGTACAGGTTTTCCAAATTAAATTCCCCCTTTTGAAAATTAAATTATTCCTTTTGTAATTAAATTCACCATATTGCAAATGAAGTTCACGGTTTTGCAAATTAAATTTATTCATGTGCAAAAGAAATTCCTCCTTTCGCAAATCATGTACTCTTTTAAATTGACTTTATGAATACATATTATGTTTTAAAAACCCAATTTAAGTTGATAAAATATCGGAAATCCAAATCAGATAAAAATCATATTCATTCCAGGTCCTTTAGCATTCCAAAATAGAGACATTAATAGAATCATATATTCCAAAATAGAATCATTCGGTCTCCGAAACGGTGAAAACTCAATGTTAACTGTTTTGGAAGCAACTATTACCAATTTCGGCAATAGATATAATTAATAACTCTTGTTCAAACTGTTACTTCTACAAATTGTTATATTTATTATATGAATATGTATGTTAAGTTACCAGCTGCTGATGCAGGAGAACTCCTATACACTGTTTATAAATACTATATATGTATAAGTATAACCTAGTCTATAAATGGTTCTCCTACAACTATTTAAAAAAAAAAAATAAATAAATAAAAAAAGGAAGAAGAAGATTTTAGGTTTTCTGCTAAGAATTCTTTTACTCCTTTTTCACTTTCTCTTACCTGTAAAGTAAAGATAGAAGAATTTGCGCACAATTAAAAAGAATGATATAAAAAATCCAAATATTAATTTTTTGCTAAACTATTGCTAAGCAATTTTGATTTTATTCGTTTTCTATTCATTTCCAATAAAATTTTGTTCTTATACTATAAATTAAAGCAATAGCTATAATAAAACCAAAAGAGCTATTTTGCGCAATCTCTCCTTATAGGGTAGGAGAGATTGGTCACATGAGTAAGAAAGATTGCGTTTAATGATAACTACTATTAAATTCTTAACTGTAATAATAGCATTTAAATGCCACTGTTATAAGGTTTTGTAAACAAATAATTTTGTATTAGGAGTAGCTATTTGAATTTAATGATTAAAAAAAAGGAAAATCAAAGACACTTAAAAAGAATTAAATTTTAATTTAAAGAGAAATGTTTTAAAGAATCAGAGAAAAAAAGACCAGATAAAAAAAAAAAAAAAAAAAAAAAAAAAAAACATTTAGTTACTAGATAACACATTTAACTTAGAATTAGTACAATTCCTTTTCAGTTTGAATGATTTCTTGTTTGCTTACCTAATCTGTCGTTATTCACAATCGTTGCACTTATTGTTGTAAATGGTGCAGTTTTCGTGCAACCATCTGCCTCAATAAACATACATAAATTAGTCCATGAGAAATCGTTTAAGGAAAAAATATTTTGTAATACTACCATTCTATAGAAATTCCAAGGAAGGGTTATAAAAATTCAAGCGATCATTTTTGAAAACGACATAAAATAACCACGTAATTTTTGGTATTAATCCTAGGCGCCTGAAGCAATCAATATGCTCATTCTAGTCGCCACTCCACTATTGATGTTGTACGACTATCTGGAGGCTCAGCGCGCCCACTCTGCTCCTTCTAACCGATCCGCCATGTGCGCCATCTCTCCTAGCTTTATCTTATGTATGGTAGAGAAAGCATTTTTTTTGGGTGACATTTTCGAAATTGAGTTTTTGTTATATTTAAACGTTTTGAGCCCCCCCCTGAATTTAAAAATCCTGTTTTCAGCGGTTAGACTGTGTGTGTCTGCTATCAGTATATCTCAAGAACAAATAGTAGCAGGAAGTTCAAACTCTGTATTCTAAATCTGTATCATATAGTGAAGCTATACTACAGTGGTGAACATAATTATAAGACAACTATCTAATTTGACAAATAGTGAAAGAAAAGATTCAGAGCTTAAAAATGTTTTACCAAATACGTCAAAAACATAAATATTTTCTGTTATAATATATAACTATTTTATAATAATGATATTTTCATACAATTTAACGAAAAAACTTTAAAACATAATGGACAAAATTATAAGACACCAACCGTTTTTTCTAAATACAGTGGTCAACATAATTAGGAGACACTAACAGTCTAAAAGAAAATCCTCTAACATGGTTATTCAATATTTGGTGCAGCCGCCATTATTTTTTGTAACATGAAAGATGCGATTCGGCATCGAATCTATCAATTCTAACAAAATATCGCAAGACAGTTCTTCCCAAGCACATTTTATAGCATTTTTTAGGTCTTCGACACATATAAATTGCCTCCCATTTCGGTAAACCGCACGAGCTAAGATCCCCCACAAGTTTGCGATGGGATTTAAGTCTGGGGAACGGGAAGGCCACGGGAGAACATCGATACTTTGCTCTGAAAGCCACATTTTTGTTTCGTGTGATGCATGAATTGGCGCGAAAAACCATCCCAAACCATTACTAAAAATGCTCGGTAGATAAACTAGTGACTAATTCGAGATGAATTGCCTTGGTGCACATGCAGATAAATAGGTACTTTAAATTTGGTACTTTTCCGTTTGTGGTCACATTTCGTTAGAATGGGACCTGCATAATCCAGGCCAACATGTTGGAAGGGTCTACAAGGGTTGACTCTTGCACTGGGTAAGTCACCCATCATTTGTTGAATGGGGGTCGGTTGGACTTTGGCACACGTGACACATTTTCGAAGCTCCTTTTTCACAGTGGACCTACCATCAGGAATCCAGTAAGACTGGCGAATTAAGTTTAATACTAGGTCGACACCTGCATGCAGACTGTTCACATGAAAATGTCTGATTATAAGAGAGGTAAAAGGGTGATTTTTAGGCAACAATAACTGATGCCTAGTGTCATAGGGAAGGGTCTTGGCTTTGTCAATTCTACCTCCCACTCTTAATAGATTTTCGGAATCAATAAACACATGGAGAGGTTTTAATTTACTGTTGTTTGCAACGGGTTTGCCGCGCTGCAAAAGGGCTATTTCTGAAGCAAAGGACCTTTGTTGTACAAATTTAGTCACCAGTTTTTTAGCTTCTGAAATTTCTTGTACTGAGACTGGTCCTTTCAATTTTGTAGCATTTCTACTATTATTAATAAACCTCTTCATAAATGCAATTACACGAAAAAGTTTTGTACTTGAAGAAAATTTTGAAACCAAGTCGTCTATCATGGAGTCATTCATTGGGTTTGACTCTATTTGACTTGGAGTTTTCACAACTGTACATTTGACTGAGGTCGACATTTCTGAATCGTGCTCTGAGACCTGGATCTTTGGCCAATCAGGTCCAGACCACCACAAGGCAAATGTTTGTAATTTGTTTGGTAACAACCCACGAGTTGCACAGTCAGCTGGGTTGTGTTTGCTTGGTAAGTGATGCCATGTGGTTGGGTCTGTCAGAGCCGCTATTTTGTTGACTCGGTGTAGGACGTATGTGTTGCCCTTTAAGGGTGGATTTAAGATCCAACTACGGGAGATTGTGGAGTCTGTCCATAGACGAATTTCCTCCACCGGAGAATCTAGTGAGTTCTGGACGACTGACAAAAGTTCCGATAACAAAACAGCCGCGCATAGCTCCAACCTAGGCAAGGTAATGGGTTTTAAAGGAGCTACACGGGTTTTAGCTGCAATCAATTTTAAAGGTGCGTTCTGTCTGGGACGTATATAAATTACAGCAGCATATGCCTTTGTTGACGCATCACAAAATCCCTGTATCTGGTAAATGGATTCGGATTTCAAATCTAAAAATCTGGGTACTGACATGGCCTTAAAGGAAGCAATTTTTTCATAAAATTCGTTCCACCTGTTTTGAATGTCTGGTGGTAAAGGATCATCCCAACCAAGTTTTTGCTTCCAAACATCTTGTAGTAGCAATTTTAAAAGAATAGTGGCAGGGGATAACAGACCCAAAGGGTCGAAGATGCGTGCAATTACGGACAATAATTGTGTTTTTGTTTTTACGCTTTCTTCGGTGTTAACTCCAACCTGTAGGGTATCCAATGTTAAATTCCAGTTTAGTCCTAAAATACGTTGGGAATGATCGGGGTTTAAGGGT
Organism: Salticus scenicus; assembly: GCA_963930645.1. Taxonomy (NCBI): domain Eukaryota; kingdom Metazoa; phylum Arthropoda; class Arachnida; order Araneae; family Salticidae; genus Salticus; species Salticus scenicus. The sequence continues at coordinate 177,714,510 of OZ005655.1, read as the reverse complement.
AATTTCTGATTTGTTGATTTTAAAGTTTCTGGGACCTGAACTAGAGCTTCCACACAATTTGAAGCCCATTTTCGCAGCTTGAAGCCCCCAGCATTAAATAATGCCTGAAGGTCTGTGACCAAAAATTGAGCGGCTTCGATTGTTTCAGCCCCTCCAAGGAAATCGTCCATATACAGGTTGTTGCGGGCAGCCTGCACAGCTACGGGAAAATTGGGTTCTTCCTCGTTTAATAGCTGTAGTATGGTACGCAGGGCTAAAATTGGTGCACAGGCTGTGCCATAAGTAACCGTGTTCAATTGATAAACACGAAGTGGGTCTGACACATTGGCTCTCCAAAATATTCTTTGGAAAGTCCTATCATGCTCTGCGACTAGAATTTGCCTGAACATTTTTTCTATGTCGCTCGAGAGGGCGACTTTATTTAAACGGAATCTAATTAGATTGCTAAAAATGCTTGTTTGAAGTTTTGGCCCTTTATGCAAGTTAGAGTTCAGGGATTTGCCATTTGTAGTTAAGGCCGATGCATTGAACACTACTCGTAGTTTGGTAGTGCTACTATTTTCATTAATAACTCCATGATGGGGCATATAATAATTGGGTGTACTGTTAAGTTCCTCAGCTCTTAGTAGCGTCATATGACCTAAGTCAGAGTATTCACACATAAACTTACAGTATTCCCTTTTGAGATTAGGGTTCTGAACAAATCGATTTTCAAGTTTTTTAAACATTTTTAGTGCACAGTTGGCACTTTCACCTAAATCTATCTCATCATGGAGGGGTAATTTCACCACATAGCGACCTTCAGGGTTGCGCTTGGTGGAAGATTTATATAGTTCCTCAGCCGGATCGGCTTCGGTTTCACTCTTAGAAGATATTATTGGCTGATTGTCAAAAAAATCGTTTAAGTTAACACAGTGTAACGAGGAGCTATATGTTGATTCTGGTTCCATTCCATCCCTTGAGAGGGGGCCACTGAGTAAGTACCCAAGTGAACTGGGAATGGCAGATGGTTCTCCTGGACTTCCCGGTACTGGTGTACCACAAATTAGTGACGCAAAAATATCTGCGCCTAATAATACTTCGATTGGTTGTGGCTTGAAGAAATTCATATCGGCTAACTGAAGATTTCTTGTATGTGGCCAAGACGTCGTTCTCACCCGGAAATTTGGCAGAGGGGTAGTAACCCTATTTACTACTAGCGCTTTCAAGTTCCTATACTCGTTAGCGAAATATGGCGAGAATGAGAATTCCGTAAAATTCAAAACAGTTTCTGCGGAAAGACCGTTTATGCCTACAAGTCGATGAGAAGTGCCAAACAAAGGCAAACTGAGCTTCTTAACACACTCCTTTGTTATGAGACTATTTTGTGAAGCACTATCAACTAACGCTCGACATTGAATAATTTTGCCGTTAGGTGACCTAACCTTTATAAGGGCAGTAGCCAATAGCACCTTTTGGTTATTAAAATTTGCATTAGATTGTGAACTACTGGCCACCGACGTAGTAACAAGGTCGCCTCCCTGATCTGCAGAATTCTGTGCATAAATGTGCAGAAGAGTGTGATGTGAACCTGCACATACTTTACATTTAATATTAATTCTAAATTGACGCACTTGATGGTTAGTTCGCAAACAATTTTCGCACAGTGATTTTGATTTAACTAAGTCCCATCGCTCTTGAACAGTAATTCTATTGAATTTGGGACATTTAAACAATTGATGTACTTGAGAACAGGCGACGCATTTATTTTCTTTGACTATTATGGAATTATTGACACACGATTTTTTTACACTACTACCTTCTACTGGCTTCTTAAACATTCCTAGTTTATTTTCAAGTTTTGTTTGACTCGACGCCTCCCTTTCAATGAATGTACGAAACGAGTTTAAATCGGGAATAGTTTGCGTATTCTCTAGACTGAGCTCCCACCTATGTCTAACGGATGAATCCAATTTTGAAATCATGAAATTTATAAGAATAAGATCGCTAAGAGGATTAGATTCCAATCCGAGGGTCGATAAATTTCGCACCGCTTCGTTACAAGTATCTATTAAATTGAAAAACGATTTAGGATCATCCGCTTTGTTTACTTTTACCGAAAAGATTTTATTTATTTGAGTTATAGCTAATTGGCGTTTATTTTCGTAGCGCTGAGTAAGGATTTCCCAACAGTGTTTAAGATTTTCCGATTGTAACGAAAATCCACGAATAAGTTTTGATGCACTACCTCTTACACACGATTGGAGGTATTGTAGCTTTTCAACCTCACTAAGGCTGTCATTATCCAGAATAGATGATTTAAATAAATTTTTAAATGACAACCAAGATTCATTATCCCGTAAAAATAAGGAATTTCAAGTTTGGGAAGACTAATATGCGAATTAACAGAAGTCCCTGGTTTGGTACGTGCATCATTATTTACATTTGGGGTATTTGATTGCGATTTACTCTCCAACACTACAGACAACTCCAACAGAATGTCCCGATTTTTCATCACTTCTTCAAAGTTTTCATCGTTTTCCTCTTCGGAAAAATTTGTAACTATTTCCTCGAATTTAACCTCCAGTACATTTACCTTATCCTTTAGGATCTTTAATCTGGCTTGATCGCTTTTATCGCAATAATTGACCTTCGATTTTATAAATTCTATTTCTCTAATAACATTTTCAAATTTTATCACTTCATTAGATTTTGGGAACAACGCACTCTTTTCGGCGTCATTCGCCCTTGTTTTCCCTTTTCTACGCATCTTTTCAGCAAACTAATTACAAACAATTAAATTTAAATATGAATTAATCGATCGAATTAAATTATTATTCTGCAGATCAGGAAGTAAAACAAAACAAAAAATATAAGAACAAATGAAAAGAAACACACATATAGAATAATTTTTTTTTTTACTGAAATAAATAAACCAATAATATTAAATGCACCTTTTTCATTCTCATACACTCATTTATTCAACAATTATTTAACATGAATAGCTATTTCTTAAATTCCCTAACCGAAATTGTTCCGGTTTGAAAACCAAACTATTTTGAATTACGTTTTCTCTAAACCAAAACTTTTACGTATGCATGAAATCGAAACTACTTTGAATTACGTTTTATATCAAAACAATTTGACTTCATATTAATGATTTATTTCACAAATTAATTTTAACTTCCTTTAAAGTTCTTATACAGATAATTTAATCCTACGTAAACAAAAGAATTTTTTCAATTTACAAATTTTTTTTTTTTATTTAATTTAACGAATTACGATTAATTATATTATCTAATTAAATTAATAGATAATTAAGCATCCTTGAATCGACGGACCACTATGGCTTTGAAGCCAACAAAGAATTTACGACTAAGTTTCATTTTTATGAATTTCGATTTAGGGTTTATTAAATTTAGAATCTCGGATTAAGAATTTCTAACGAATTTATTTTAGATTCAAATTCTGCAACTTTTACTCAATCACAAATCAGAATAACATGCATATTAATTAAATGAGAATAAGTTTAAATCTACTTACCCTCTCTGCCAGCATTCCGAAGATTAACGACACAACCACTAAATCATTAGAATATAATTCGACATTTGAAGAATAGTTTTATTTGACTTGAATACTTAATTACGAATTTTTATTAATATTTAAGAATGATGACTGGAAATATAATGAATACGATTAGAAGATTTTAATAGTTCTGATTTGATAGGTCCGAGATACCTTGTACCTCGTCCGGATTCGAAAAGCGACTGAAACAAAAACTGCTCAGCGCCGTTCCTAATCAGTTCAGATGTGCGCATCACCTTCTCCACTCCCTTCCTCCCCGACAGTACATAATGAGAGTTATTCTTAACCTGTGATTGTAAAATTAATATGAATTATTGATAATAGTAGTAGTTAATTAGGGAAAAAAAATTGTGCATGTGGGGGCATCGCTTTCCCCCTGGGGGGAAGGTAAATTTTCAAGATGGGTATCTTTCGAAAGGTCTCGTCAATACCTTTAAAACGAATGGTTGATCTATAAATATGTGATAATTTAAAACAAAATTATCGATTTTTAAAAAAATTGTATTTTTTTTTTTTAATATTGTTACTGAGTGAATTAGTATAGGAAAATATAGAAGGAAGTCTTGTGGTGGCCACAACATACTAGTTTTTATTAAACTCTAAAAATATCATTTCTGTAAAACAATTACGTGTGATAACAGAATAAATTTTTGTTTTTGACGTATTCGATAAAACATTTTTAAGCTCTGAATCTTTTCTTTCACTATTTGTCAAATTAGATAGGTTTCTTATAATTATGTCCACCCCTGTAAACTTTTTGTTGAGATCAAACAAATGTTTAAACACAAAAACTTCTTTACACACCATGAAATAAAGGGAAGCACTAATTGTTTAGAAAGGACGTGGCCTTTCTTTTTCAGATGCAGAAAACAGGTGCTACTAACTTGAAGTTAAAAGCAAGTTTGAAAGATAGGGAAAAAAATCAAGCTAAACTATAAGAGGAATTACTCACCTTTTAGGTTGATTTCTTTAGAAATCGACCTATTGCAATCACTTCGTTTATCTATATATATATATCTATCTATCTATCTATCTATCTATCTATAATGAAAATTTTGTCATCACGATAACTCCCGAAATAATACTCGAAATCGAACCAAATTTGGACAGTGAACTAATCTTATAAATATCTTGGATGAGTTCGTTAACCAAGTTGCTCCGACTTTTTGTTTTCAAGTGGCAGCCACTTGAAAATTTCAAACCGACATTGTAAAAAGCATATTTAAAGCAAGATTTCCTTGAATTTTGTTGTAAATACAGGTCACATGAGGGTCTCAATGATGTTTATTAATGAAGTTTATCCGCCATTTTCAATAAAGTGGCAGATATTTTAAGTTAAACGGGACCACTTGAAATCAGGCTACCACTTGAAAATTTAAAATCCCTATAACTTCCGAAATAATACTCCAAATCGAACCAAATTTGAACAGTGTCTTAACTTATCTTATAAATATCTTAGATGAGTTTGTTAACCAAGTTGCTCCGCCATTTTGTTTTCAAGTGGAGACCACTTGAAAATTTCAAATTCAAATTGTAAAAAGCGTATTCCGAATTTTTTTTAATTTTGATGTATACATAGATTGCACAAGTGTCTCAAATAACTTTATTAATGAACTTTATCTGCCATTTTTAATAAAGTGGCGGATATCTTAAGTTAAGCGGGACCACTTGAAATTAGGCCACCACTTGAAAATTTAAAACCATGATAACTTCCGAAATAATACTCCAAATGGAACCAAATTTGAACAGTGTCTTAACTTATGTTATAAATATCTTAGATGAGTTTTTTAACCAAGTTGCTCTGCCATTTTGTTTTCAAGTGGAGACCACTTGAAAATTTCAAATTTAAATTGTAAAAAGCGTATTCCGAAATTGTTTGAATTTTGATGTAAATACAGACCACATAAGGATCTCAATGAAGTTTATTAATAAACTATATCCGCCATTTTTAATAAAGTGGCAGATATCTTAAGTTAAGCGGGACCACTTGAAATCAGGCTACCACTTGAAAATTTTAAATCCCTATAACTTCCGAAAGAATACTCCAAATCGAACCAAATTTGAATAGTGTCTTAACTTATCTTATAAATATCTTGGATGAGTTTGTTAGCCAAGTTGCTCCGCCATTTTGTTTTCAAGTGGAGACCACTTGAAAATTTCAAATTCAAATTGTAAAAAGCGTATTGCGAATTTCTTTTAATTTTGATGTATACATAGATTACACAAGTGTCTCAAATAACTTTACTAATGAACTTTATCCGCCATTTTTAACCAAATTTGAACAGTGTCTTAACTTATCTTATAAATATCTTAGATGAGTTTGTTAACCAAGTTGCTCCGCCATTTTGTTTTCAAGTGGAGACAACTTGAAAATTTCAAATTTAAATTGTAAAATGCGTATTCCGAAATTGTTTGAATTATGATGTAAATACAGACCACATAAGGATCTCAATGAAGTTTATTAATAAACTTTATCCGCCACTTTTAGTAAAGTGGCAGATATCTTAAGTTAAGCGCGGTCACTTGAAATCAGGCTCATACTTGAAAATTTAAAATCACGATAACTTTTGAAATAATACTTCAAATCGAACCAAATTTTGACAGTGATATTATCATATAATTATCTTGAATGTTTTCACTAGGCAACTTGTCCCGACATCTTGTGTCTAAGTTCCAGCCACTTGAAATCACACTGCCACTTGAAAATATGCCATCACGATAACTTTTAAAATACTAAACTGATTCAAATAAAAGCTGGTTAGTGAACTTTTGGTTCAAATATCTAGGATAAGTTCTCTTGATGACTTGATCCGCAATTTTATTTTCAAGTGGCGGCCACTTGAAAATTTGTCATTATGGTAACTTTAGTAAGACAGAATCAATTCGCTTCAAGTTTGGTTAGTGGATTTATCATTCAAATATCTCAGATAATTTCGCTAGGCATCTCACTCCACTTTTTTTTACAAGTGGTACCACCTGAAAATTTCTTATGATTATAATTTTTGAAATTCTGATTTAATTTAAACTAGAACTGGACAATGAACTTATCGTACAAATGTACTGGATGATTTCAATGGGCAAGTTGTTTTGCTATTTTGTTTTACAAGTCGCAGCCACTTAGACTACCACTTGAAAATTTGCCATAATAATAACTTTTGAAACACGGCACTGATTTAAACCACAGTTGGACAGTAACCTATGCTTCAAATATCTTCGATGTGTTTGCTGGAACTTTAGAAATACTTAATCAATTCAAATCAAAGTTGAAAAATGGATTTATCATTCAAACAACAAAAATTTAGAAAATTCACGTAACTCATGAACCAATCACGTTATTGCGTCCATCTTTGGTATATCGATAATAAGTATTTTCTCGCCAAAAGTCGCCAAAAAAGTCGCCATAGTGGAAAAGTCGCCAAATTTGGCGCCAAACCCATTACATGCGTTACTAGATCTTTTTAATCCGTTTTTAAGGTAAAATTAGACTATTTTAATGCTAAAACAAACTAGAAATGCAGGAAACTAACATTTTATCAACTTACTAAGCCTCTTTCAAAGAATTTCTACAAAAAAAAAAAAAAAAAAAAAAAAATTATTTTCAAATTTGCAACGATATCTTAGATGAGCAACTTTCTCTGCCATTTTTATCGAAGTGGCAGCCACTTAAATTTTCAACACAATGACTTTTGAGAGTTTGAATTAATTCGAACTATGTGTGTACAGTAGACTTATCTCACAAACGCATTTCATATATTTGTCAACTTAACCCACCATTTTTTTTCCTAGCGCTGGCCACTTGAAAATTTTAAATTCATATAAAAGTGTATTTATGAACCGATTTCCTTAAAACTCCATACGTGCATAGCCTACATAAATATTTCTACCAAGTGCATTAATAATTTGTAGCCGCCATTTTGAAACAAAATGACGGCTACTTGATAAGGAAAAAGAAATCAACCTACCCTTCCGAAAAAGCCGGAAGGTCTTGTTTTATTTTGATTCAATCAATGCCCAATGGTAATACAGAGTTCGCTGATTGTGAACAAATACAATAAAACCCGTATCATCTTCGTTTTTTTTTGAGAGGAAGTGAAATTCTGTTCATTCTATAAAACATAACTTTTTGAATTTACGCGATATTTGTTGGGGGTTCTTATATAAGTAGCTCAATGCTTTTGGCTATTAAATTATGCAAATGAAATTTTTTAAAACATTGCGCAAGCGTAGTTAAAAAGTATTTAGTAAAAATGCTCATATTTCGTAAGATATTTAACATTTTTGCATTCTAATTGCAATATGCTGAGTCTAATGTAGTATGCCAAGTTTCCTAAAATCGTTATATCTCTATGAATATATGTGCTAGCTCTCAATTCTGTAGATAGCAGCACTACTCAAATATATATATATATATATATATTTAAAGGAAACCAAATGCAGAAGCCACGAAAATGTTTAATATGGTAAGCGCGAGTGCATCTTGCTGCTTTCATGACGCACTGCTGTCTAGTTTTATCACGTGATGAAGGACCGTGCTATCCTTTTGGCCCGAAAAAACTGTTGAGAGTATAATATATTAGTGAAAAAAAAATTTTAGTGATTGTGCAAAACTTTTTGATTCTTATCTGATGTTTGAATTAATATTATTATTTTGCGTACTACATTAATTGAAAACCTTTTTTCAGGTTATTTCAGAGACAATGCTGGATCTTATGATGGTATGTTCATGATTACTGGAAGTCTGTCAGTGCTGACTGGATGTCTTTGGCTTTTAGAACCGTTGTTTGTCCGACTGCAGAAATCTCATCGTAGTGTATCCACTATAATCAATTCCTGACAAAATTCACCCATTACTCATTATCAGACGTACTTATACGTGTTTAACTGTTTACAGACGAATTTTGTCAATTTATTTTTTAGTAACAGATGTGTTAAACTTTTGTAGATAACTTTTAGGTGAAACTGTAAGGTTTTAAAACTGATTTTATTCGTAATCTAAGAGAAAAAAAAATTGTGATTTTTTTTTTTTTTTTTTTTAACTTTAAATGCGTGTTAAAAAGCTTTATTACTACCCTGTTAAATAAAGACGAAATGTGTTTGGGTTTCACTGTTTGCCATATATAATACAGATAATAATATATATATATATATACAGTCGGTAACAAAAGTGTCCGAACACTAGCAAACATTCCTATGTAAAAAAAGTACACTTCATACGGTTTTGTTAAGTAAATCCTCGTCGAATCCTGTTCTTAGTCAGTGTAAGAAAATGACTCAATAAGGATTTATTTAACAAAACCGTATGAAATGTATTTTTTTTTACATAGGAATTTTTGCTAGTGTTTGGACACTTTTGTTACCGACTGTATATTATACATGTCCTCTCCAAATATCGTGTATTTGCACAACGATAAAATGTCTACATGAAAAGAAATTATCTTTTTCAATCAACAGCATATTAATTTATTGATAGAAATGAAAAAAGAATCAATTGTCAATGACAAAATTTATATTATATTCAAGTTCACAAATAGTTTATGTTATACCAGGTGTCCCATAAATCTGGAGACATTTTAAAATTTCAGAAAAATTGAAGGAATTGGCAGAATTGAACGCAGTCTCCGAAAAAGTTATTCTTGTGAAGGGAGATTTTATTAAATGTGATTTTACACAATAATTTTCTTCCACAGTTGATTGTGTGATTTTATTAAAAATTGTATTTCATTCTCCCATTGTTTAATGGTGTTTTCCATTTCCTGCGGCTTATTTCTGTTGAGCTATCTAAATGATAGACCAGATTGTTTCTGCCTAAAGGGTTGTCTGAGTGAGTAATGCTGACCGGGATGTCGGCCTGGATAGCTCAATTGGTAGAGCCTTGACCTTGTAAGTCAAAAGATCCGGGGTTCGAGTTCCGGTCCAGGCATTATTTTCACTCAGTCGGAAAAATTAAATTTCAATAAATATGATTTTCTTCCACAGTTGATTGTGTGATTTTATCAAAAATTGTAAAATAGATTAGATTGATATTATTTAATAAATGTAATTTTGTGTTATTATAATTTTCCATTACTTTTCAGGTATAACTTTATAAATTTAATTAAGTGAATTTTGGGTGTTTCAATATTTGGGCATTTCACAACGCGTGCCCGGATATCATTTGATATCCAAGTTGTACTAACTCTAAAATCGATTACTTTAGTGCTACTGATGGTCAGGTAGTTAACGTATGCTTCTATCCATCCAACACTGATGGACAGTGCCCTCTATCGACAAAAATTTTAACTATTTTTTTTTCCTTACAAAAAAAAAAAAAAAAAAAAAAAAAAAAACTTTTATGAGAATAACTTTTTTGCAAACCGCATTCAAATCTACAAAATCCTTCAGTTTTTTATGAATTTTTAAAATGTCTACAGACATATGGAACACCCGGTATATATAACTGATATTTTTTAGTTGATATGTATTGATTTTATCTCAAATCTATATCTCATTGATGAGGAGGAGAAATTTCAAGGTTTCCACCTCAGTTTAATTTTACCTGTTACATTCATAATTCACCATTAGTACATATAATAATCACGAAAATAGTATTCAGAATGATTTTTATTTTTCTCATTAAAATTTTAAAATTATATTTGGTGTACGCAATGGTAGTAAAATCAAGCATTACTCATAAAACAGGAAATTTTTTTTTCATATTTGTGATAGCTATTGTAGACGAAACAAGTAAAACTTGTAGAAGACAGAATTCAACTTTACTTATACACGCTAGCAGAAAAACCACGCATAGTCATATGAAACAATTACCCATATTTGCAAGGAAAGAAATTGCTATTCCGGGTGTAACTGTTAAAATCTATAGCGAACAGATTTCGATTTTAGTTTCCAATTGCTCTAACATCTCACACATACATCTATTTATTTTTCATTCGAATTCTTATTGTTATCATAAAATATTTTATAAATATATATATTCATGGTGGCCATAATTAAGCTGGCAGTACTTATAGAGAGATCTAATTGCAAAAATGGCATTAAAGTTTATAGGAAGATAGGTCTAATGCCACAGCCATACCCTCCCGCTCCTCGATGTCTTTTTCTCGTCAATTTTGTCCTTTTATTACTTCCGGTGTGAACTTTTTTTTTTTTTTTTTTTCTTTTTTTTTTTAACACACTTGACATTATAAGTTTTTTTGGTTTTCGTCCCACGATATTTCTATGGGTTTTTAGCCCCCCCCCCCTCCTCTTTTTCTACATTCTAAATTGCGGTGTGGAAAGAAATGATTCCGCAAAATAAATAAATAAATAATAAGTAAATAAATAAAATTAAATAAATAAAAGTTCCAAAATTTACCACTCGGGGTTGCGCTGTTTTTCTACACAAAGCTTTTGTTACAATTTAAAATTTAAAATTAATGATTGTGCAATTTTTTTAAGCGCTGCTTTTGTCCCCATTTATTATTTTGAAATTAGAGACCAAGCACTAATTTGTCGCCAGTGTTTCCTTTTTTAAAACTCTCTTTTCCATTACACAGCGCCATGCACGTGTTTCCTTAATAATGACTTTTGGAACTTTTTTTTTTTCTTTTTTTTTTGCGGAATTCTTTGTCCTCCATCTTGTTTAATCTTCCTACAAACTTTGAGGCCATTCTTGTAATTAGATCGCCGCACAGAAGACTGTAAAAAGTTCCAAAAGTCACCGTTAAGGTAACACGTCGGTGGTTCTGTGTGATAAAGTTTTAAAAAACGGAAAAATTGCACAAATTAGCGCAATGTCTCCAATTTCAAAATAATAAATTGGTACATAAACAGTGTTTAAAAAAGGGTACAATCATGAGTTTTAAATTATAAATTGCGACAAAAGCTTTCCTCAGAGAGACAACACCACATATTCCCCTCGTGGTAAAATTTCGAACGTTTTATTCATTTATTTACTTGCGGTATCCTTCCTCTCTCGTTTTTTTATTTTTATTTTTATTTTTTTTAATCTTCCTACAAAGTTTATTCTGGCAATTAGTTAGCTCTACAGAATACTATAAGGATAAGCCCTGTCAGTTTAATTACGGCTACTCTGAATATAAATGTTGTAACAAAGTAATTGAATATAGGAACACAGTTAATGAAATTCCACCGAAATCTTAATAAATGGATAACTAAGTTAAATAACCTGTGATATCTTTAATATCTGTATATATATATAAATTACGTGTCACGATGTTTGTCCGGGGTAAACTCCTAAACTAAGGAACCGATTTTAATGAAATTTTGCACACTGTGTGCAGTTTGGTCCAACTTGAGAGATAGGATAGTTTTTATCTCAATTTATTGTCACAATATTGTTTTATTGCAATTATTTGTTAATTATAGACCTTTATTAAAGTTGCTCCAAAATATCTGTGAGTTCCATTAATTTAATTGTTGCCAAAAAAAAATAAATAAATAAATAAATAAAATAAAATAAAATAAATAAATAAATAAATAAATACGAGTTCATTTTCTTTCGACATAAAAATAAATACATTTAATCAAACGTGAACGTTAAAAAATTATAAAAAGTTAAATTATGCATCTCACGAAAATTGACGTCATAATCAATTTAAAGATTTTATACACATTGATAAAGTGCTAATGTAGTTCTATCATAGATATAGTAATATATATAGATCTCTCATCCCCATGTTATCGTACAAAGATTTTTGATGCCGAAAAAAAAAAAAAAATAAAAGCTTTGGAAACAGCCATTAAGTGGTATTGAAAAAAAAAAAAAAAAAGAAAGAAAGAAATATGAATTTGAAACTGTATCTGGAGTCTTCCATTCCCCTTTAGCAAATAAATTATTCATAAATTTTATTTGCTAAAATATTAGTATGTATTCCCGTGTGTATTCACTCGGGGAAAGACGGCCATATTTTGGTAAAAACGTCGTCTTTTCCCAAATGAAACGGAATAACTTTTTTCTCCCCAATGATCACTCTATTCTATATATGCTATACTATATCTATGAGTTCTATACGCTAGCGAAGTGTGACTCACTGACCGTCTGTGCAGCCAAGAAAAAGATTTCCTATGTTAATTGCCCACTGGATTTTTTGTAAGAAATTATTAAAAATCGAGGAAATTTATTTCCCGATTTTAATCCTTATATTTGGGCATAGATATGTATTAGTTATCACGGGTGTTAGATTGAATTATTTTGCTGTCAAATTGACAAAATTTTAATTTTAAATTTCAAAACTCTGTCGCCCTTGCTTTTTTTTTTTATTATTATTATTTGGCGATCAAAAGCGTAACACGAAAATATACATGCCAGATGTATGCATTGTACGAAATGTAATATGTATTATTCATTGTACGTATGTATGACATGTAATATGTATTGTACGAAATATTGTTTCATATTATTCATTACTCTTTTAACATAAGTTGTTAAAATAACCATGATTTTTGAAAGGAATTAAATATTTTCGCCAGATAATTTGGCGATATTCCTTTTTTTTCGCCAAGGATGACAGAAATGAAATCTATTCCGCTGCAAAATATTAGTATCTTACATCAGATATTTTATTTATACATTTGAAAACAAATTTGACTTCAAACTATGATAGAATATTTATCATTTTCCTTTTAATTAGTATATTATTAGTATATTAAAATTTAAAAGCATGGTACATAAAAAGTTTTTTTTTTTTTTTTTTTTTTTTTTTTTAATCTTATAATTATTCTTATCTTAATCCTCAATGTTTCCCATCTTTATTAACTTGAATTTTCTATTAAAATTTTAACATACTCAAAAACTTCTCATCACTTCATTAAAATACACAAAACTTTTCCAAAATCTTTTTCTATTTAAAATGATACATGTATTTACTTTAAATGTCCAATATTTCATAAGATTTCCAATTTTAAAGTTTCAAAATATTTATCAAATTTACTTATTTTTCTGGTTTAGCCTTATTGTTTTCCTTTTTATAACTACAGCTGTTGCCCTCTTTAAAATATTTAAAATGATGAGGTCATTTTTTAGTAAAATTATCCATCATAGCATATATTATATTTCACTCCTCCATAAAAATTGATTTTAAAATCGTCTGTTTCTTTTATACTTTTATTTTAATAGAATTTTAATAGAATTTAATTTATATATTAGTCATTTTAGCAATTTTATCCAAAGTAGCATTAGAAATAATATATATCCCTTCTCCATTAAAATTTATAGGACCCTACAATAAAATTAATTTGTGCTTAATATCAACACTACGAAAATTTTTATCAATCGCTTCCAAATTTTGACCTAAGTTTCAGATCTCAAACCTGTGGGTTTTTACATCGGCTACAACGTTTTCGTCTTTGTTCGTAAATAATAATTTGACTGTACTAAATAGTTTACAGCCGTATAATTCAACGTATAACTTAGTCACAGCAACGCGTGGCCGGGTCTGCTAGTATATATATATATATATATGTAACGTATTTAATTGCTTGATGAAAGAGAGATGACAGGCGCAGCACACAATGAAGACGAGGATTTCTTTCAGGCAAACATCTTTATTTCACAGTCGGGACAGTGCAAGGCGAATGGAGTCTACAGCCGATGCTCTGCCGATCCGTGCCGGCCGCACCCGGGTCTCAGGCCGCCGAGTCCGTTGGGGAATAATTGTAAGATTTACATTAATTTCAGAGGAAGGCCCACGTGGAAAGGTTTAAGAAGTCAAAATCGTGTCAAATCACTCCGTTTGTTTAATGTTTGGGCTTTTATACCTGTAATTTTTGGTGTAATTTGGCGTAGTTCTAATTCCAGACCATTTTATTTAATTGGTTATTTTATTCAAAACCAACGCCTCTTCCTGCCTTTTCATTGTTTTCTATTGGTTATATTTCTGTATTCTGCAGACATCGCAACTCTGGTCGGCGCCCTATTTTTCCAACTCGCCAAGTCATTAAAATCATTATTTATTGCTTTGTATCTGACATGAAATAATCAAACTGCAATTTAGACTCATTAAAATCATTATTTATTACTTTGTATGTCTATTGCTTATTGAATTTATTTCTAGGACAATTATAAAGCTATTTCCAGACATCAAAATACTTAAATGATTAACTTGTTTATTTTACATGATCGCAACTGCAATTTCCGTGCATTATTTTTTATGCTTTTAATCTTACAGCCTATTATGAAATCTCCTTTAATTTATTTTGCAATATTACTTTGAAATATTAACAGAATACCCTGAAACTATGAAAATGTTAATTTAATTATTACTTCTTTTTATCTTTTATATTTCATATATATATATATATATATATATATAAACAGTAATAGTTTTAATAAAGATATGAAACATTAAATTTACCAAAACAGGATCCCTAGAATGAGATCGTATATGATAACGTGAAATAAGATATCCAACAATAACGTAGTTAACCTTCTAAGCGTGTGGGGAGTGCGTCTGAGGGGAAAAGTGGTATTGTTTTTTTCACTGTAAATTCTTTATAATATACTAAAACAATGGTCTTTTCACTATGCATTTAAAGATGAACCTCATGACTATTATATGATCTTTCATACTAAAAGAAACAAGCTTAAATCTATAATTATGCACATTTTAAGTATATGTCTTTTAGGGGACAAACAATTACAAAAACACGTTCACGACCGTTATAGGGAAACAAGAAAGTTCTGATTATTAAACAGAGAGTGAAATTTTAAAAGTGAGAGAGAAAATTCAAAAGTGTTCATCCAGATTATACTAAAACTAAAAAGATCACTAAAAACTCATTGCAGATATAAACAAGCTTAAAATCTATAATTATGCACACTTTATGTCTTTTAGGGGACAAACAATTATAAAAACACGTTCACGACCGTTATAGGGAAACAAGAAAGTTTTGATTATTAAACAGAGAGTGAAATTTTAAAAGTGAGAGAGAAAATTCAAAAGTGTTCATCCAGATTATACTAAAACTAAAAGGATCACTAGAAACTCATTGCAGATATAAACATTGGAATTACGCTCATGCTGAGGAAATTAAGTATCAGAGTTTAGCCATCTCCTCAGTGAGTAAAAAAAAACTGCAAGATACTTTAGCAAATATTAAAGCAAATTCACGAGATGCCCGACAAATCTTATAGTAGGGCGAGTATGATAAACAATTGTTCAGTTGGTGATAAAAGCACACACACAACCAAATTTGGTGGAGATGATGACTGAAACGCACAAAATACAGTTACAACTAGAAACATCCGGAAACTTCTTTTAGGTATTTCCGTCAAAAAAGAAATGGCGGCCAATTGGCATTATTGTATTATGTAAATTTTCGATTGTTTTAATAATATTTTCGGATGTTTTTGATGCAAAAGGCAAAAGATTTTAAAAAAAAAATGTGAGTGACTTGTCGACCACAACTGTGACTGCAACTATGTTCTTACTTTGTGGAAGTCTGTGCACGACTTCATTTTTTTTTCTTTGTTAATAAATTCTTTCGACCTTTGTTAACTTCATTTTCTCCCCTAGCCTTATCATACATGATTATAACAAATTTTTTGATATTACGATTTTGTTCCTCAACTGATTCCATATGTTTGGTTTGAAAAGTTCTATGGTTGTATTGGTTGTAGTCATAACACTTGATCAACCTTTGTACAAAATTGCAAAGCATCTACCGTGAATGTTTCCTGCAGAATATAAAGCAGACAAGTTAATTGTTATGTTGAGGGCGTTGCATGTAAAAATTACTATTGATAAAACTATTGGTCAAATATTTGAGTCAAGTAGATGATTCGAAGCATTAACTGGGATTGGTGTATTTTGCATCAAGTATAGCTGAAGGTCTTGAAAGTGAAACAAACCTGAACAGATACTGAGGAAATAACATAAGTTACACTAGAGGAGATGAAGATGCTAGCCTATTCGAAATACTTAGAAAGTCACCAACAACCAACCTCTTACTATTCACGAACAAAGAAAGAAGTTTAAAGGTATCCACAATTTACATTTTAGACTATAGTTATTAACTTAATTCATCTTAATTTTTTGCTTGGAAGATTATCTTGATTTTGATCACTATACCTATGCACGATGGCTCTCTGTGCATATTA